>CM040428.1:84640625-85240625 GCA_022702705.1 Papilionanthe hookeriana x Papilionanthe teres | reverse complement strand
GTTGGGAGATCCGCTCTGAGGAGTAGTGTAGTGAAGAGTTAAAGTTTCAGAGGAACTTCCTGAGTCTTGTGGAGTGAATTTTCAGATAAGTGTTTACTTTTGTTCTTACATTTAGTTTTTTAATTAAAACTTGTTTTTTTTTGTTGTTTTTCTTATGGTTTTTAATTTTAAATCAATGTATTTTTATATTTTCTCAATGCATTCTGAGTAGTTTACTTTATCTTTTTCTTTCTTAAATGGAGAAGTAATTAATTTATAGAGAATAGTTGTGGAAAGTATAAGTGTTTAAAAGTTGGAAGAAGTTGTGAAGATTGATTCTGAAAACTTTGTTTACTTCTTAATTTGGCCTGTTAAGTTGTAGAATTTCTTGAGATTATGTAAGATCCAATGTGGTATTATCTCATAAAAGTTAGTAAGAATCACATGCAATTATATGGGTCATAATTGTAGTCCATATAATTGAATGTAATATTAGAAGATATTTTTATGGAAGGGAGTAAAATTAGAGAATTTTAGAGTGACAGGCTAAAACCCCCTAATTTGGTTTGAAGTTTTGAGTTTTGTTATGAGAAGTTAGCCCCCAGTTGGTGGGAATCGAGGGAACTCTAGAGTGAGAGACTGGTATCTTCCCTGCCTAACCATGTTCAAAATGATAAAAATTTCAATTAACCTATGTTCTTTATAGAACCAAGTAAGGGTAAAGAACACATTTACTTCTATCTGTCACAACAAATTTAAATACTTCCACAACAATACTTTAATAATTATTACTACTTCATAAAAGGAAAGAAAAATATATTCTAGTTAATAGTATTTTACATATAGTGTTATTAGTTATTATAATTTAAATTTCTTGCT
This sequence comes from Papilionanthe hookeriana x Papilionanthe teres, assembly GCA_022702705.1. Lineage (NCBI taxonomy): Eukaryota > Viridiplantae > Streptophyta > Magnoliopsida > Asparagales > Orchidaceae > Papilionanthe > Papilionanthe hookeriana x Papilionanthe teres. Next base: position 85,239,767 of record CM040428.1, on the reverse strand, counting down.
TAACGTTTTATTAAGGAAATTTCCAAAGACAAATCAACTTTCAAAACTTTTCAAAATCAAGACATACTTTCAAAAGCCATAAAAAAAGTAAAAAGATAATTTTTTTGATTCCTTTAAATATTTTCAAATTTTCCTTGTGGGTTTGATATCTTGGGGGTTAATCAGAAAGTCCTATATTATTTGATAAACGATACGTATACTTGCGTAGTATCCACATTATAAATCAAAATCATCAGCATATATATATTTGGTGTGGAGTCAAGTTTTTGGCGAACATATATTCCTCGCGGCCCAAGTTTTTTGGCGTCGTTGCCAATTTTCATATCATATTTGTAAGTATAAATATCAGGTGGATCAAGTTTTTGGCGCCGTTGCCGGGGAAAATAATTAAATTGCATTTTAAAGAGAATTAAGAAATTTTAAATTTTTACTTTTCTTTATTTTTATTAGTGTGTTGTGTTTTGTTTTGTTTTATTGTTGTATGTGTAGTTCAGGTTCTGATGGACTTGTGCCTTACGATTCTGAATTAGAAAGAACTATCAAAAAAATCGAAAAAAATTAAAAATACGAAAAAAAGATAAAAATATTCAAGAAATGACAAATCATCAAAATCAAAATGTAGGCATCCATCGAAATTAAGACCTTTAAGATATTATGTTAACCCTACGGTAGATGAATTTCGTGGTAGTATTCAAAACCTGCTTGTAAGTTGCTAATTCTTTTGAGCTTAAACTTCTTAATATCCAAATGGTGTCTAATAATCAGTTTGGGGAGCAACAAATGAAGATCCTAATTTGCATCTTGCTAATTTTCTAGAGTTGTGTGCTACTTTTAAATATGATGGTGTTTCGGATGATGCTATTAGACTTAGACTTTTTCCTTTCTCACTAAGGGATAAAGCTAAAATATGGTTACATTCATTACACTTTGGATCAATAAGAACTTGGGGTGAGCTATTACAAAAGTTCCTTGCTAAATATTTTCCACCATCTAAGACTGCTAAGTTGAGAAATGATATAACATCTTTTTGTTAGTTTGAAGGGGAATCAATATATGAAGCATGGGAAAGATTTAAAGATCTCCTTAGAAAATGTCCACATCATGCGATACCAGATTGGTTAATAATTCAAACTTTTTATAATGGATTAGTTGGATCTCTTAGATCAATCATCGATGTTCTTCTTGGTGGATCATTAATGTCTAAACCATTTTCGATGCTTATGCTTTAATTGAAGAAATGACTACTAATAATTTTCAATGGCCTTACGAAAGGTTAAGTCCTAAAAGGTAGCTTTGTGTTTATGAAAATGATGCTTTTATAATGTTAGCAAATCAAGTTGCTTCTTTGTATCAAGGAAGATAGACCAATTTGGGATGAATTTTTCTCGGCCAAATCTCTTGATTGAAGAAAATTCATTAGGCCAAATGGTTGATTCTTATTCTTCACCGAAACTGTGAATGCCATAAGTAAACCTAACAACCCATATTCCATTTATTATAACCCAGGTTAGAAGAATCATCAAAATTTTAACTGGAATAACAATAATCAGGGTGGTGTTAATCAACAATGGGAACCATCAAGTAAACCCATTGGGGAATTGGAACAACCAAGGTAATAATAATAATAGATTGACTTATCCTTCTAATTATAACAATGCTTTACAAAATAAAGAGAAGAAGTTGTATATGGAAGAAGTAGTATCACATATGGGAAATCAATTATAAATTCAAGGAGAAACCATCATAAATATTGAAAATCAATTGGGACAAATTGCAAATGCCTTAAGTAATAGATCCCAAGGAATGCTTCCAAGTAATGCTGAAGTGAATCCGAGAAAAGAATAAAGAACAAGTAAAAGCGATTCAAGTGAGAAGTGGAAAAGAATTGGAAAGTAGAGTTCGAAAAGAAACTGAAGTAGAGAAAGAAGAGATTGAAAGACTTAAAGAGGACGCTCCAAAAGGTTTTGAAAGACCTATTTCTCCACTAAGGTTGATTTAGAAAAAACGCCGCCTCCATTTCCTCGGAGACTTCGTCAACAAAAGTTGGATAAGCGATTTTAAAATTCTTGGAGATATTAAAGAAGCTTATTATTAATATTCCATTTGCTTGAAGCCCTAGAACAAATGCCAAGCTATGCGAAATTTATGAAGGATATTCTTAATAAAAAGAGGAATTTTGAAGAAAATGAGGCTTGTTGCACTTAGTGAGGAGTGCAGTGCGATAATTCAGAAAAAGCTTCCTGAAAAACTTAAAGATCCTGGTAGTTTCACATTTCCATGTGCAATCGGAGAAAGATTATGTGAAAAATCTTTATGTGATTTGGGTGCGAGCATTAACCTTATGCCTCTATCAATATTCAAAAGGCGGGACTAGGAGAAATAACCCCAACTACTGTAACTCTGCAATTAGCAGATCATTCGATCACATATCCTAAAGGAGTTATAGAAGATGTTTTGGTAAAAGTAGATCAATTTATTTTTCCTGTCGATTTCATTGTGTTAGATATGAAGGAAGATAAAGAGATACCCATAATTTTAGGGAGACCTTTTCAAGCTACAGACAGAGCCATGATAGATGTGCAAAAAGGGGAATTAACGACGAAGGTTAATGATCAGACTGTTACATTTAATATTTTAAAATCGATGAAATATCGTGCTAGAGGTAAAGAACAAGAGTGTTATAGGATGGATGTTATTGAATATTTAAGTGAATGTCATTTTAAATCAACTTATGAAGAGAAAGCTGAAAGAGAAGAATTGGAATATAAGCAAGAAGAGGAGTTATTTGTTTCTGAAGATTTTCAAGAGGAAGATTTAAAGTATGTTCATGAAAGTTTTGAATTGTTTGATATGACTAAAAAAGATGAATCTTATGGTCCATCAATTGAAAAACCTCCTGAACTTGAGCTAAAAATGCTTCACGATCATTTGAAGTATGTTTTTCAGGTGAATCCTCGGCCTTACCTGTTATAATTTCTTCTCGATTAGCTGAAAAAGAAGAAGGGAGTTTGCTTGAAATTTTGAAGAAGCACAAGAAAGACTTTGGATGGACAATTGCGATATTAAAAGAATCGGTCCTTCGATTTGTATGCACGGAATTCTTATGGAAGATAATTGCAAATCGCGAGCTGATCCCCAAAGGAGATTAAATCCTATCATGAAAGACGTTGTTAAGAAAGAAATTTTAAAATGGTTGGATGCTTGGAATTATACTACCTTATTTCGGATAGTGCATGAGTTAGTCCTGATTCAGCTGTGTTCTAAGAAAGGAGGAGTAAGCTGTATCGTTAATGAGAAAAATGAAATGTTACCAACTAGACAAGTTACGGGGTGGCGAATATGCATTGATTATAGAAAATTAAGCGTCGCGAGGAAAGATCATTTTCCTCTCCCTTTTCTAGATCAAATGTTGGATGAGGCGGCTCGACATAAATACTTTTGTTTTCTGGATGGATATACTGGTTACCACGAAATTCAAATTGCTCCTGAGGATCAAGAGAAAACTATGTTTACCAGTTCTTATGGTATGTTTGCTTTTAGAAGAATGCCCTTTGGTTTATGTAATGCCCTTGCTACATTTTATAGATGTATGATGGCTATTTTTGTGATTTAATTGAAAAAGGGATTGAAGTTTTTATGGATGACTTTTCAGTGTTTAGAATTTCATTTGAATCATGTTTAAAACATCTATCTAAAGTTCTAAAACGTTGTGAAGAAACTAATTTGGTCCTTAATTGGGAAAAATGCCAATTTATGGTAGCAGGAGGAATTGTTTTGGGACATCGAATTTCGGAAAAAGGTTTGGAGGTATATTCTGTAAATATTCAAGTTATATCTAATTTATCTTGCCCAACCAATGTAAGGGGAATTAGAAGTTTTTTAGGACATGCTTTGGATTCTACGGGCTTTACATCGAAGACTTGTCGAAGATTACAAAACCTTTATGCCGTTTCTTTGGAAAAGGATGCGATTTTTAATTTTGATGATGACTGCAGTAAAGCCTTTGAAACATTAAAAGAAAAATTAATCATTGCACTTGTAATAATTTCACCAAATTGGGAAAAACCTTTTGAATTAATGTGTGATGCTTAGTGATTATCTTATTGGTCTTGTTTTAGGTCAGAAATATGATAAAATTTTTAAAGTAATTTATTATACCAGTAAAACTCTTAATGAAGCTCAAATTAATTATACCACTACTAAGAAAGAGTTATTAGAAATAGTATTTGCCTTTAATAAATTTAGATCATATTTAATTAGAGCTAAATGTGTGGTGCATATTGACCATTCTGCTATTAAATACTTAATGAAGAAAAATGATGCAAAACCGAGACTGATAAGATGGATTCTTCTTTTGCAAGAATTTGAATTTGAGATAGTAGATATGAAGGGTTCGATAATCAAATTGCGATCATTTGTCCGGGCTTGAAATTGAAAAATCTTTACGTGATATTGAAGAAATTAATGAACATTTTCACGATGAAAAGCGTTCCATTGTTAAAGAATTGCGTGTTCCATGGTATGTCGACATAGTAAACTTTATTGTTAGTAATATTATACCCTATGGTTTGACATACCAAGAAAAGAAGAAATTTTTGTCTGATGCTAAGACTTATTTTTGGGATGACCCATTTTTATATAAACAAGCAAAAGGATATGATAATTCGAAGATGTGTACCTTTGGAAGAGACTTATGAAATTATTCAAAAATGTCATGATTCTGATTATGGGGGACATTTTGGAAGTGATAAAACTGCATATAGAATATTACAATCAGGATTTTATTAGCCTACATTTTTTAAGGATGTGAATGTTCATATTAAAAATTGTGATAGATGTCAGCGTGTAGGAAATATTTCTAGAAGAAATGAGATGCCCCTCAATTATATGTTGGAAGTTGAAATATTTGATGTTTGGGGACTAGATTTTATGGGACCATTTACACCATCTTTCAGAAATGTTTATATTTTGATAGCAGTAGACTATGTTTCCAAATAGATTGATGCTATTGCTTTACCTCGATGTGATGCTCAAAGTGTTGCAAATTTTTTAGAAAAGAATATATTTTGTAGATTTGGAATACCAAGAGTAATTATAACTAATGGGGGAAGCCATTTTAGAAATGCGATTATTGGAAAGTTAGTAAAGAAATATCATATTAATCATCGCGTTGCTACTGCTTATCACCGGCAGACAAGTGGTTTGGTTAAATTATCCAATCGTGAAATTAACAGAATATTGGAAAAAACTGTTAATCCAAATAGAGAGGATTGGTCAATCAAATTGGATTATGCTTTGTGGGCCTATAGGACTGCTTACAGAACACCCATAAGAATGTCCCCATATAGGCTGATTTTTGGAAATGCTTGTCATTTACTTTTTGAACTTGAGCATAAAGTATATTGGGCTATTAAAGAGTTCAATTATAATTTGAAAGATCTTTGTTGAAAAGAGATTATTGCAATTGAATGAGCTTGAAGAAATAAGGAATGAATCTTATGAAAATGCTAAGATTTATATGGAAAAGATGAAGATATGACATGATCGGAAGATTCTTACGAAAAATCTTGTACCAGGACAAAAAGTTTTACTGTATAATGCTAGATTGAGAATATTTTCTGGAAAACTTAAGTCCAGGTGGATGGGTCCATTTATTGTGATAAAAGTTTATTCTTATGGAGCTGTAGATATTCAAGATCCTAAGACTGAAAAAATATTTAAAGTTAATGGACTGTTGACCTCATTTTTGGTGAGGTATGATCTCTTTCTCCTTAGTGCTTAGGATCTAGCCATAGGTTTTCCCTTTGACTATTCTAGAGGACTAAAAGTGGGACCCACCACTTAGAAATTCAAACACTTCTTATCTCTTCTTGAACCCCACAGATGATCATAAACCTCCAAGTCTCCTTGGAAGGTTAAAAGTCAAATGTGGAGGTTCAAGGATGAGTTCCTATAGGATGTTCAAGCCTTAGGATCACCCTGGGTGGCCTGGTCTTGGTGAGATTCAGCTTGCACACATCACACTCTCACACACATTCCAAACCCTAAAACCACTCCTACCCAACTTGGCTTCCTGACTCATGTAGGAAACTCATATAGATGGGCCTTAACCCCTAAGCCCCTGGCTAAGAGGGTTAGGATCAACATATTTGGTGCCTAAAATGAGTCCTTTCATGACCCTTGTGAGCTTAATATGGCTTCATGGCTCAACCAAAATGGTTTCATTTAACTCACATCTAATTAATCTTCATTTTTCCCAAATTTCAATTTTTGACTCCCGGGGCCCTAAACCCACCAAACCTACCAAATATCCTTGAAATTGTCCAAAATTTCCAAAAATACCTAAACTACCCAAAATTCCTTAAAAAATCAATCCTAAACATTCCCTACCACTCAAATTGATCATCCATGACCAAAAAATGCCAAATGGGCCCTTAAGGCCCAAAGTGACCAATTAACCCAATCCATCCCAAATTGAACCCAAATGTCACCCAATTTTCCCCAAATTTATTTTGAAATCTTCCTAACATCCCCACAAACAAAACTCTACATTAATTTGACCCAAATTTGAAATCAAACTTCACCCAAACCCAACTCAAACCAAAATTTTCCAATTTGACCTAAACCAATATGAACCCAAACAAGTCCAAATTCCAAAATCAAGACCCAACCAAAATTGAAAACTCTTTATTACACCTCCATAAACATTTTACAACATTAATTTTACATCAAAACCAACATTAGCCCAACCTTAGCCTAAGTTAGCCCAATTTGACCCACTTTGACCTTATTATTGAAAGACCAAAATTAAATCCAATTCAACTCCAAATGACCCCAAATCTTTTCTAAAACCTTCATAACACATTCCTAAATCAAATGCAACATTTATTTGGCATAATCGTTCACAAAATTTTCATCCAAAAATTTATTTCTAAAACCTAAAAAACCCACTTCCTTAAAGCATTTTAAAAGCCCATTTTCACTAAATTTAAAAAGCCCAAAATTGGCTCTAAAGCCCACATGACAATTTCTTCTCATCATCTATTTAATAAAATCATCCCCTAAGTTTTATTTCATCATTTAATCAAACAAAATATGGCCTCATGAAAATTTTCCATCAAAATACCTAAAAATTCAAAAAACCATTTTTCATGAAATGAACCAAGCTATTCCCAAGCCACATGGAGCCATGAAGCCATGGAAAAGCCATGTGCAAGCCATGGGAGTCACTTTACACATCACCATGTCATTTATGGCAAAAGGCGGGAGTCCTTTAATGATTCCCTTAAGGGTGATTAAGCCTTTTAATGACTCTTCTAAATCTTGATTAAACCTAAATGTACTTAGTTGGTGACTTCTCCCCACTAAGCTAGCTGACTTTCCTGACCCCCACAGCACCCAAGGTCCCCTTGGTGGGTGCACCAAACCCTAATCCATGACTTGGACCCATTTGGACACAAAATTAGCTCTCCCCCCATTCCATTTAAATCAAACATTGGACACATGGCCAATACCAATTATTTTTTGCACAAAACTCAATCCCTGGACTCCCTGAGTCAGATGATGACTTGACCCTGGCCGGAACACCACCCAGTAGCCAAAAAACACCAGGCCAAGAGCCTCATTTGAATTTAAAAATTCAAAACTCTCTTGCTGAGCTGTCCCAACCCCAGTGGACACCATGGCTCTTCTTCTCCTCCCCTAGGCAGCTGATCCCAACATCCAATTGCCTCTGGGAAGCCACATAGCCATGGCTATTTAAACACCACCACCCCACGGCTAAAAAGGTTGATGCACTGAACCTTAAACAAACTCTGCCAAATTAATCCCAAACTCTTCACACAACCTAGAGCAGTTGATCCCCACTGTTCTACTGCCCTAATCCCCATTGATTGAGCTCAAATTCAGAGCTCAATTCTCAGGCCAAAACAGGACACTTCACCACAGAGACCAAAACTCCAAATTGATCAACTCTACACCATCACCAAACCAAGAGAAGAAGTTCCCCAGTGGAAGCCCCCTCACCAGGCCACCCATTTGTGCTGGAGACCAAAGCTTGAAATTGGGTTTGGTGGAAATCATAACTAGGCATTTCACCACAGCTCCAGTCTTCATCCTTAGCTTCCCTGGAATCCAATGGATGTGCCAAGCCTCTCTGATTAAAGCTTCACTTCTCAGAGCCAAGGTATTGAACTCCTCCTTCCCGAGAGCTTGTTTTGATTCTCTATTTTGTTTGAGTTAATTTCAAAGCATCATATCCATATAGATGTGTTTGTCTCGTCCATACGAGTTCATAGAGCCCAAGATTATGTAATTTGGTTGAGTATCGAGTGAGATCTGAGGGTTAGAAGATGGACAGTTCTCAGGTTAAAACGACTGGGGACGATGAACTGATGCCGTCCATTCACGAGTGTATTGGACGGACGGTGGAGATCAAGCCGGACGAGGACACGGAATGGAACCGTGGGTCGCGTGGCATCCCAGTTAGATGGCGACGTCGAATGAGAAAGCGCCGCGTGGAGCTTCGACCCAGATGAGGATGAGTTGGCGCCGCATGGATTAGTAGAAAAATAAAGTATTTTTGAATTATTTAATTACTCTAAACTTTGAAAAATGCATAACTTTGCATAGAAACATCATAAAAATAAAAGAAAAATACCCTCTTGCTCAGTGAACAGAGGAGAATAATGTGGAAAAAAATTAAATTAATTTATTGAGTCTATGATTTTTAATTATTTAAATACTCTCTGTGATGTTTTAATTCTCCATTTGCATACATAATTCACCATGACATGAAACCATAGGGCTTTTGTATCCTCTGTTCTTGGGAACATTCCCTGAATTTTCCAAGGCCAGCGGCCATCTCTATGGCAAGTTATTTATTTTCCAAGTTTAAGTGTCTGTTTTGATATTATAATTCCAATAATTTTCATATTGCTTACAAAATTATAAGAAAATTAGGGGAGGTATCTTATGACCAGTGGACCCTAGGAAAATTACGGTTTGACTTAATTCCTTAAAAATAACCCTAATTAGCCTAAACACTTAAATTTGAACTTTAATTAATTAGGAGTAATTACACATAAAATCACTTGAAATCAATTCTCTACTGATCTTTAGGGTTAGAGAAGTCTCACATAAAAATTTGAGATCAATTTAAAATGATTTAACCCACTAAATGAATTATTTAAGTGGCATGACCATTCTTAAACTTAAAAAATTCATAAAACCCAAAATAAATTTCAAAAATTCACCAAATTAGTTTTGGGACTTCTCTGAGATTAGAGAAGTCTAAGAAAATTAAAATTGGAATTTTTCTAAAAACTTCAATTTTAACCTATTTTTAAATATTTTAATAATTAAATAATTAAAAAATAAGAAAAATCACAAAAAATTCATATTGTGTTTCCTAATCACTTAGGAATCAACCAAATATTTTTCCTAAGCTTCAAAGTAAAGATATTGACTTTTAAAAGCTTAATGCAATTTTTAATATTAAAAAAATGGCTTTTCCAAACTTTCTCACTAAAATAATTCTAAAAATTCAAAGAAAAATAAAAAAAATATAAAATTTATTTCTCTGAGTTCCTTGAGGTCAGAGAGATTTAAGAAAAATATAAAACATAATTTTAAACTCTTATTTTATTTTAAAATTAATTAATACCCTAAAACTTAAAATAATTATAATAAATAAAATATAATTCAAAAAATCACCAAAATTGGTCCAAGTGGTCCTATGGTCAGTACGAACATCCCATAATTTTCCTAAGGACAGAAACTTTACCTTGGTCATGGTGTTGAATTTTCATTAAAAATCCCTAGTTTTATTAAAATAATTATATAAATAAAATTAAAAATGAAAAAATCACATTTTCTCCCCTAATGCCTTAATTGACATGTGAGTAAGGTGACATAAAAGTTTCAAGTTCATTTGAGCTCAATTTAGTGAGTTATGAAATGAATATGCTTAAGAGGGCCTAAAGGTAATTAAGGATTTTAATCCTAATTAATACTTTAGGCTTAATCAAAGGGAGGGATGAACATTTGATCTTAAATTTTATCTTGGATGGTTGAAACTTAGGGAATTAAGAGGTAGAAACCCATTAATCTTCTTAAAGACATTTAAAGTGAACCTTAATTAATTAGACAACTTAAATTTTGGAAGAATAATTAAAATTTGGATCATTAAGGTTAGGGATATGACTTAAGAAGATATCAATTCTTTAATTTAAAATCCCTAAATATATTAATTCAATAATATTCAACTCTTAATTAATTTTAAAAGAATGATGATTGAAATTAATAATGAAAAAGAAGTAATCCTTAATTAAATTAAAAGTTTAAAACATTAAATGATTTAGTAATTAAATTAAAGTAAATTCAAAACCTTAAAACTAATTTAAAATCCCTTTAAATTCAATCTGAAACCAAATTTGAAACATTAAATAATCTTGAAACAATTCATAATTAAAAATGTGAAAATTAAACCAATTAAAGCCAACTTAAAGTATTATAATTAATTCAGATCAAATTATCAAAATTTAATGAAATTAAATAATTTAAACTCCTCTTTCAACTTTAGCAATTTTAGAACATTTAAAATCAACCTGGAACCTTACAATTAAATTGGATTGTTTTAAATCATCAACTCAACTTTAACGGTTAAATTCCCTAATAAACTAATTTGCCCCTGAAGACTCCCACATTTATAACCTTTAAATAAAGTATCAAGTGAAATGTCACTTTACTCATTAGATAATCAAAAGTCCAAGTTCACTGGGAAAAAACAAAATTCAACTTAATTCTTGGATGATTAACTCATCTGTACAATAAAACTCATTTGGACTCGAAATAATATCAGAAGTATTGAAAAGATGTTCAAGGCTCGTCCTAAACACTTTCTCAATATGATGGGATGTTTTAGAAGAACAATTGAACTTAATTGTCTTTGGTGAAGAAAATCATCCTTAATAAAACACAAGAATCTAGACGTTATAGGATTTGACTAGCAATAGGATTAGGATTTTGGTAGACAACCAGAACCTTCCCTTAGCTTTACCTAGGTGTTTTCTTGCAATTATATAAATGCTTTAACATGTGTTTTAAATGCAGGTGAAAATGACAGGAATGCTTATCAGGTACGCTTTTATTTTATTGCAATTTATTTACATGCGCTGCACTTTCTTTCTTGCAAAACTTGCATGATAAACAACAATATCACCCTGCATGAAAACTAAAACCTTTAGGATAGCCACAAAACTAAAACCCAAAACTAAATTAAAAATTAATACAAGATACAATTCACCGCCACAACATTTAAAATATAAAACAACTCAAAATTTAATCACAAACAGAACAACAAAACTATAACTATAACTAAATTAAAACGTCTCGTTGGATGATCGGGAATCCCTCGGATGATGTAACCCACGTGTTGTTAATGAGATTTCCCATGGTTTAGATGAAAGAGTGGAACTCATTCAATTGAGTTTAGCAAATTTATTTGGACTAAGTGAATCCGATGAAAGTAACAGTGCCAGGATGACGGAACCGTGGGATCTTAATCGGTTCTGTTTAATCAACTTTAAGATTTGTTTTAATTAAAATACTAAGCCACCTCAATTTTCAACATTTCTAAACCCAAAACACTTCTCTCATCTCTTGATTGCCACTTTCTAAAACTAAACCTTCTGCAACAACGACGAGCTTGAAGCATAGTGGGCACCACAGCCATCTTCATCAGCAAAACTTGAATCTACTTCAGCAAAACCTTTCTTAGAATTAAATAACAAAGCCATAGGATTTCGAGGTAGTATGCCTAGTGTAACATAAATCCTCAACTTTTTGTTAAGCATTTGTATAATCATGTTATGCAAATTAAGCCCTAACCGGTCTTAGGACTCCAAGGTAGTCGTTTGGTACGACATAAACCCTCACATCTTCCAGGCTATTTGTATGACATGTCATACGAATATAAGTCCTAATTAATTAATATTGGCATGATTGAAAAATTAAATAATTCTCTCTAAATTGAAGCCAAACCATATGATAGTTTGGGAGGTTATCAAGATTTCTCTTGGATCCTCAACTTATTCTACTTTTCTTCCATTGGATTCCCAAAATAAAATGTTCCAAATTTGAGCTATCCCCTATTGAAATTTCTAAAATCCAATTTGCTTGAAACCTTAAACTTTGAAATTCTTGAGAGCAAAACCACTGATCATTATCGAGAGTTTTCTTAAGTGTCTTCGGACATTTAAGATGTAATTAACTATAGGGGCTTGCCCTTATAGAGAACTTTAAGAACCTAGGTAATATAAACTCTGCTTAATTCCTTTATATTAAGCAGGGGAACTTGTCGGCCTATAAAATTGGTTCGCAGACCAAACGAATGTCACAAAAATTCTAGTTTATTTAATCGAGCCCCATCATTAAGCAGTGTGTCTATTCCTCGGGATAGATACACGGTTTGTGATGCGGTGCTCGTTTATATAAACTATTCGGGATGTGAGATTAGTTTGATTTCATATCTTAAAATTTTTAAACTTAAAATTATTTTCAAAATCAAATGCTACTTTCTAAATTATATATATATTTAAATTAAATTTAAAATCTAAATTTTGCTGACAACTTCTGTAGACGACCCCCTTTTTCAAAACACATAACCTAAAAAAAATATGCCGACAATTTCTGGCGACTCCGTTGGGGAGTAGTTCCTCTCACTATTTTGATCAGATGGTCTTGGTTTCATAAATCGGTAGTGAGTCCATATCCCTAGTGGATCAAACTATCATACTTTCCGTTGAAATACCACGTTCATTTCTGTCTTGAACGGGTATAGTCAACTCTCGTGGATTTTGGAGCCACTGTTGAGACACCTCTATACAGAAATGTTCCGGAATCCTTTTACCTCTTTGAGGTGGGGTGGACCCCTAATAGGTGTTAGCTTAGGAGCGGTCCTTCGGGTTGAGAAGCCTTACGAGACATTCTCTTCCCTTCCAATTCTGGATTGGATTTCTTACCTTTTTTATAACCTTCTTCCTTTAATTATTTCGTTCCTAATGACCAAACCTTCTAATAAATAGATCTTTTAATAAACGAACCTTTCTTAAAACCATGTCGGCATATTTTTAGGTTATGTGTTTTATTTTGAAAAGGGGGTCGCCTACAGAAATTGTCGGCGAATTTTTTATATTTAAATTTAATTTAAATATATAGTTTAAAAGATAACATTTGATTTTGAAAGTAATTTTAAGTTTAAAAGTTTTAAGATATGAAATCAAACCGATCTCACATCCCAAATAGTTTATATAAACGAGCACCGCACCACAAACCGTGTATCTATCCCGAAGAATGGACACACTCGTTTGGTGATGGGGCTCGATTAAATAAACTAGGAGATTTGTGACATCCGTTTGGTACGCGAACCAATTTTATAAGCCGACGAGTTCCTCTCGCTTAATATAAATGAATTAAGCGAGGGTTTATATTACACGGGTTCTTAAAGTTCCCTATAAGGGCAAGCCCCTATAGTTAATTACATCTTAAATGACGGGAATCATTTAAGAAAACTCTCGATAATGATCGAGTGGTTTTGCTCTCAAGAATTTCAAAGTTTAAGTTTTCGAGGATTGAATTTTGGAATTTCAATAGGGAATGGATCAAATTTGGAATATTTTATTTTGGGAATTCAAAGGAAGAAAGGTAGGAGAAATCACAGATTCGAAGCGAACTTCGGTAATTTCCCGACTATCCTATTGTTTGGCTCGAATTTAGGAAAGCCCTAATGTTTATTTAACGTTTTGATTTTGCCAATTTTAATTAATTAGGACTTATATTCGTATGACATGATCATACAAATAGCCTCGAAGATGTGAGGGTTTATGTCGTGTCGAATGACTACCTCGGAGTCCTAAGACCGGTTAGGGCTTAGTTTGCAATGCAAATGCCTAACAAAAGGTTGAGGATTTATGTTGCACTAGGCAAACTACCTCGAAGTCCTATGGTTTGGTTATTTAATTCTAAGAAAGTTATACTGAAGTAGACTCAGGTTTTGCAGATGACGATGGCCGTGCTGCCCACCATGCTCCGAGCTCTTTGTTGTTGCAGAGGTTTAGTTTTAGAAGATTGTAATAAAAAAAGAAGAGAAGAGTTTGGTTTTAGAAATCTTAAAGTCCAAGTGTTTTTTATATTTTAATTAAAACAAATCTTAAATTTGATTATAACAACACCGGTTAAGATCCCAGGGTTCCATCCTTCCGGCATCATTATTTTTATCGGATTCACTTAGTCCAGATGAATTTGCTAAACTCAACTAAATGAGTTCCACACTTTCATTTAGACCATGGGAAATCCCGTTAGCAACACGTAGGTTACATCATCCGAGGTATTCCCGATCATCCAACAAGACGTTTTAATTTAGTTGTAGTTGTAGTTTTGTTGTTTTGTTTGTGATTAAATTTTGAGTTGTTTTATATTTTGAAATGTTGTGGCGGTGAATTTTATCTTGCAATGACTTTTAATTTAGTTTTGGTTTTGGTTTTAGGGGCTATCCTAAAGGTGTGGGTTTTCATGCAACAGTTGTTTATCATGCAAGAAAAATGAAGTGCATTTGCAGTAAAGTAAATTGCAAGAAGGTAAATTGCAATAAAATAAAAGCGTACCTGGAGGGTCTTCCCGTCATCCCAAGCTACACTTAAACACAATTTAGGATATTTAATCATTTAAAGCAAGTTCCTAGGTAAAGCTAAGGGAAGGGTTATGGTTTTCTACCAAGGTCCTACTCCAATAGCTAGTCATTTCCTATGACGTCTAGGTTCTTGTGTTTTGGTTTGAGGACGATTTTCTTCATCAAAGAACAATTAAGTTCAATTGTTCTTATAAACATCCTATCATATTGAGGAAGTGCTTAAGACGAATCTTAAATATCTTTTCAATACCTCTAGGATTGTTTTAAGTCCAAGAGAATTTAATTATACAAAATGAATTAATCATCCAGGAGTTCAAGTTTTGTTATCTTGCTCGATGAACTAGGACATTTGAATATCCTATGAGTGAAGTAACACTTCACTTAACACTCCATTTAGGAGTTATGACAACATGAGCTTTTGAGGGCAAATTAATGTTCAAGTGATTTGTGATTTAATTTAATTTCAATTAATGGGTTTAAGTTTGGAATAGTGTTCAAGTTGTTTTAGATTTATTTTGAATTCTTTATGTCTTTGGTGCTCGTTATATTTAATTCAATTTAATTTAATTTTAGTTTAATTTAATTTGGTTTAGTTTTACTTTCAATTTAATTTAATTTAATTTAATTTAGTTTAATACATTTTAATTTAATTTAATTTAATTTAATATGTTTTAATTTAATTTAATTTAATTTTATTTAATATGTTTTAATTTAATTTAAATTTAATTTAAATTTTTTTAATTTTAATTTAATATTTTATATCTCTTTTTTTATATTTTAAAGATGGTTTAATTTAATTATTAAAGTATTAATTTAATTGAAATTTTGGAAGGATTTAATTTAAATGTTTTAATCTTTAATTTAATTTAATGATTAAGTCTTTTAATATTTTAAATCTTGAATTTGGATTATCATTTTAATTAGGAATTAAATGTTATTGAGGTGATTAATTTAGGGATTTTTTTAGATTAAAGAATAAATCTCTTCCTAATAATATCCCTATTTTAATAATTCCAATTTTTTATTATTCTTCCAAGTTTAATGAATCATTTAATTAAGATTTATTTTAATTATTTTTAAATTATTTGGTAGGTTTCTACCCTTTAATTACCTAAGTTTCAAACATCCAAAATCAACTTAGTATCAAATATTTTATCCACACTTTTAATTAAACCTAAAATTTTTAATTATAGGTTAAAATTTTAATTACTATTTTGCCCTTTAAACTTACTAATTTCATAACTCACTAAACTGAGCTCAAATAAATTTGAAATTTTTATGTGACTTCACTCACATATCAATCAAGACATTAGAGGAGAAAATGTGATTTTTCTGTATTTAATTTATTTATGTAATTATTCTTGGTGGAAAATAGGGATTTTTAAGGAAAATTTAATAATATGACCAAGGGAAAATTTCTGTCCTTAAGAAAATTATCAGGCATTCCTAATGACCAGAGGACCACTTGGACCAATTTTGGTGATTTTTTGAATTATATTATTTTTATTATAATTATTTTGAGTTTTGGAGTATTAATTAATTTAAAAATAAAATAAAGGTTAAAAAATGAATTTTATATTTTTCAAAAATCTCTCTGATATCAAGGAAACCAGAAAACCAATTTTCATAATTTTTTGATTTTTCTTTGATTTATTAGAATTATTTTAGTGGAAATTCTAGAAAATACATTTTTTTATATTTTAAAATTACCTTAGGGTTTTAAAATTTAATATCTCATCATAGAGACTTAAGAAAAATATGGGGTTTGTTCCTAAATGATTAAAATTCAAAATGTGACATTTTGGTGAATTTTATTATTTTTGTGATTTTTATTATTTTTTAATTATTAAAAATATTAAAATAATGTAAAAAATCAACTTTTTTGGAAAATTGCAATTTTATTTTTCTTAAATTCCCCTGATATCAGAGAGGCTCCAAAACCAATTTGATAAATTTTTGAAAGGTATTTTGAAAGTTATGAATTTTTGAAGTTTAATTTTGGCTAAATGGCTTAATCAACCCATTTGATAGGGCTAACCAAGTCCAATTGACTCCAAACTTTTATGGTGGGTTCCTCTGATCCTAAAGGTTAGTGGAGAATTGATTTCAAGTCAATTTGATGTATGATTAGCTCTAATTAATTAAAGCTCCATTTTGGGTGTTTAAGCTAATTAGGGTTATTACAAGTGAGTTAACTCAAAAACCATTTTTCCTAGGGTCCCCTGGTCATAAGAAACATCACCAAATTTTCCTAGAATTTATCTCACAACATGCTAATTATTAGAATTAAAATACTCAGAATAGTGACCTAGAATTGAAAAATCAATAACTCTTCGTAGGGGTGGCCTCGACTTTGGAAAATTCGGGGAATGTTCCCAAATTCGGAGGCTTCAAAAGCCACTATGGTCTCATGCCATGGTGAATTGTATACATGCATGGAGAATTGAAATAGTGTAGGGAGTAAATAAATAATTAAAAATAAAATACTTGATGAAATTAAATGATTTTTTTCCACATTATTCTCCTCTCGTTCAATCGAGCGAGAGGGTATTTTTATTTTATTTTTCTGATTTTCCTACACAAAGTTATGCATTTTTGAAGTTTAGGGAATTAAATAAATAGGAAAAATCCTATTTTTCTACTTAAGTGACGCGGCGCCAGCTCAACCTCGGCAGCTCCGAACGCACACGCGTCGTCTTCTGATTTGGCTCCGCCATCCGACTCAGCGCTCCAGGGCCCCGTGGTTCATGCACCATCGCGCTGTCCGGCTCGATCCAGACCTTCCGCTCGATACACGCTCGATCCGACGGCTCCCAGTCATCGTCTACGACTGGTGTGCACCCGTGACCGTCAACCTTCTAACCCTAATTTCTCACTCGATTCTCAACGGATTTTCGTGTTCTTATGCTCTATGGATTCGTCTTGAGGAGACGAACACATCCATACGGTAAACATGTATTGAAATTAACTCAAATTAAATAGAGAATCTCTGTAAGCTCGGGAAGAATAGCGAGTCCATACCTTTGATCAGAGAAGTGAAGCTTCGATCTGAGAGTTGTGTCACCTTCGACTGGGTCCAAGCAAGCTCCAGATGAAGTCCCTTGGGTTGGTGAATTGTCAGGTATGATTTCGACCACAGCTCGATTACAAAGCTTGGAGTCCGGAATAGATGGGTGGCACGGAGAGGGGCTTTCTGCAGGGAACTCCTTCTCTTGACCTTGTGCGGGTGTGGGTGAGTTTAATTTGAATTTGGTGGAGAGTTGGGAGATGTCCTGTTTTTGGGTGGAATTTTGGGCTGAGAAATTGGGCTCTGTTGGTGGGGATTAGGGCAAATTGTCATCGGGGATCAACTACTCATGTGTGGAGAGTGGTCCGGAGCAATTTTGGCGGGGGTTTCGGTAAGGTACGGTTCAGCACCTCTCATGGCCGAGAGGGGGTGAGGTTTAAATAGGAGAGGGTGGAGGGCCTCCTGTGGGGTTTAAGGCTTGGGATCAGCTGCCAGGTCAAGGAAGAACGACCATGGTGGCCATTGGGCATGGGGCGACTCGGCAGGTGGGAATTCCAAACTTTGGCTCCTCCCGAGGTCTCGGCCATGGTGTTTTTCGGCGATCCGGGCGGGCTGGCCGGCGGCATGGGTCACCCTCGAGTCCAGAGTGGGTCGTGGTCGGGGTTTAGTGTAGAGCGATTGGGCTTTGCCATGTGTCAAAAGCTTGGATTAAAATGGCATGGGGGAAGGCCAATTTTGGCTTGATTTGGTCAAGTCCACCTTTTGGGCTTGGTTCACCCTTCAAGGAGGCTTTGGGTGTTGTGGGGAGTTAAAGGAATAAGCTGGTTTGGCATGGAGAAGTCCTTATCCAAATATATTTGGATTAAATTTGGGTTAAGGGGAATCATGGTTAAGGCTAATGACTTTAGGAGATTAAGGAAAGAGTCTCCTTCTTTTGCCAAAAATGGCATGGTGACATGTAAAGAGTCTCTCATGGCTTCCATGTGGCTCATGCATGGCTTCTTAGCTCATATTTGGCTTGGGAAAAGTTAAGTCAATTTCATGAAAAAGGCTTTAAAAATTTTGGTAATTTAGGGGTGATTTGATGGGATTTGGCATATGGCTTGATTTTAATTTATTTTATCATGGATTTAGAACTTAGGAGATGGTTTTATCAAATGGATGATGATAGAGGATTGTCATGTGGGCTTTGGGCCTTTTGAAATTATTTTTGATGGGCTTTTAGGAAGGCTAAGGGGATGGGCCTTTAGGTTTAAGAATGAATTCATGGATGGGAATTTTGTAGAAGTTTGGGCCAAATAATTGTTGGTTTTGGTTTAGGGATATGTCATGAGTGATTTGAAATGAGCTTGGAGTGATTTGGGTTTGAATTGGGTTGGATTTGGGCTTCTTTGGTAAATGGGCCAATGTTGGTCAAATTGGGCTAACTTGGGCCAATGTTGGGCTAGGGTTGAAATTGATGTAAAATTAATGATGGGAAATATTTATGGGAGTGTTTCAAAGAGGTTTTGACTTTGGTTGGGTTTTGATTTTGGGGTTTGGGCTTATTTGGGTTAGGTTTGGGTTTAGGTCAAAATTGGGCCTTTTAGCTTTGGGTTGAATTTGAGTGGGGTTTGGGTCTAAATTTTGGGTAAATAATGTTAGTGTTTTGTTTGTGGGGATGTTAGGGAAGGTTTAGAAAAGATTTGGGGTTAATTGGAGTTGAATTGGGTTAGTTTGGGCTAAGTTTGGGTCATGGGTCCAAATTGGGCTTTAAGGTCAAAAGTGAAATCGGATTCAAATGCCAATCAAATTGGACTTGGATTTGGTCTAGATTGGTGTTGGGGATGTTGAATTGAAGTTTAGAATTGAATTGGACCAGAATTTGGGTCAATTGGGTAGGTTTGGTTTAACATTGGGTTCATTTTGGGTTAAAATGGGTCAAATTGGGGATTTTGACAAAAGTGGGGTAAATTGACAAAATTGGCCCATGGTGTAGTTGAACAAAATGAAATTGAGAATATTTGGGATTTTTGGGAATTTTCTGGGAATTTTCTAAATTTTTGGATTTTTTGGCTAAGAGGGGCATTTTGGGTATTTGGAGGGTATTGGGAGGTATTTTTGGAATTTTTGGTATTTTTGGCTATGAATGATCAATTTGAGTAATGTGGGAATGTTTGGGATTGGTTTTGAGGAATTTTGGGTATTTGGAGATTTTTGGAAAATTTGGGTAATTTCAAGGGTTTTGGGTAGGCTAGGCGGGTGTAGGGTCCCGGGGTCAAAAATTGAAAATTTAGAAAATTGAAGATTGGGTAAATGTAAGTGGAATGAAATCATTTTGGTTGAGCCATGAAGCCATATCAAGCCCACATGAGCCATGAAGGGACTCATTTGAGGCATTCATTATGTTGATCCTAACCCTCTTGCGCGAGGGCTTAGGGGTTAAGGACCATCCATGTGAATCACCTTCATGAGTCGGGAGGTCAAGTTGGGTATAGGTGTGGTTTTAGGAGGTGTGTGAAAGTGTAGTGTATAAGTGTAGTGTGTGTGTAAGTCGGCAGTCACCGGACCGAGGCCACCCGAGGCGGTCCTAAGGCCGAAGAGTCCTGTAGGAACTCATCCTTTAAACTTCCACATTTGATTTCAACCCTCTAGGTGATTAGGGGTCTACAATCAAGCTTGTGGAGTTTGCAGGGAGTTAAGAAGTGATTTGAATTTCTAAGTGGTGGGTCCCAATTCTAATCCTCTAAGATAGTCAAAGGAAAAGCCTAAGGCTAGATCCTAAGTACTAAAAAGAAGAAGAGAAGACCTCATCAAAAATGAGGTCAACAAACAACAAATACACGAATAAAACAAGAATCTGAAATTTTTTATAAGAAAACAAGGAGATAAGTGGAAATGTGTTCGGACTCTTTTTTAATTCCTTTCTTTCCGTCATGACGAAAGGAAGCATAATTTGGAACTGACGCTCACAATCTACCCTGCAGAAGATGTCTGCACTGAAGCTGGTTTTCTCCTTCACCAACGGGATAGACTTAGCTGTCTACAAGGACGAGTTGCCTAATGATGCATTCATTCGCTTTGGACAAGGGTTTGACAATACGGACATTAAGTTCGCCGATGTTACTCTTTTCACGTTGATGAACAAAGTACTGGAAACTGAGGAGCCCATAATTGAGTTCAACTTGAAGTCAACTCAGGAGTTTCCTCCTCTGCAAAAGGTCTCAATTGAGAGGAACATTGCTGTTCACAGGAGGTTAGTTTCTACGCCTAGGACGGTCATCTCTACCCCCACCGGTCTGGTCATCACTGTACCTACTCCGTCTCCCGCCAAACTAAAAGGGAAAGAAATCCAAGTTAATGATGAACCTGTTACTGTGGAGGGTTCAGACTTTGCTGCAATACCGTCTATTTTTGAGATAGGGTCCAATTTGAAATTTGCACCATTAACCCAGACTCAAAGAAGGAATAAGATCAGAAAAATCGCCAGGATCAGAAAGACCCAAGCTGCTGAAGCTGCCTTCCTTGAGGAGATTCCTGAAAAGGAGGAAGAGCTACCTGAGATCTCACCACTGTTGGAAGGGAGTAGGTTCTATCCCCTCTCTGCTGCATCTGATGAGGAAGATGCCCGAAGAATCGCCGCTGCGCTACCCCGACCTGCGTACTACAGTGATTGTAAAAGGAAGAAGATGAAGGTTACGCCGCTTACCCGATTGCGAGCCGTGGTGGAGAAGTTAGTCAGAAAGGAGGGTTGTCCCGTGTCAGAAATTCTGAGAAGAATGGGACGAATACCAGCTAGATCCCACCTCGGACCACGAGTAGACCCCGTCACTGCCATAGAAAGACCACAGAAGAAAGTGCGAGCTAATGAGAGGAGTTCTTTTGTTGTCGTATCAGGTCACCATATTAGGGAACACACCACCTGCCAACGTACAGCCGACAGACCATCTAGTCCTAGGCCTTCTACTACAAGAAGGATGGTGTGGCAGCCTATTATTGCTGAACCGATACTGACATAATGTTCTGGAAAAAAGAGTCTCGTCAGAGAGCCCAAATTTGAAGAAAGTGCTGCAGCTTTAAAGGAAACTTTGAAAATGAAGTTCGACAGTCGTCGCCGGACAACCGCGAGACCGTTTGGAAAAGACCACTTGAGGATGCTATAGGAAAGCTAAGAACCGACATCCGACGGTTGGCAAGGGAAAGAAGAAAAGGATTGGGAAATGAAGTGGATTCATCAGAATTCATGGATGAAGAATTTGCTGAGATCAATATGGTCGAGACTCGAGCATCGTCAGCTCTGCAGGGAGCTCCGTCAACTTCAGAAAGAGATAAACCAGAAGCAATGAGAGTGCGTCTTCGAAAAAAGGATGACACAAACTCTCGGATGGAGAAGAGGATGGAGGAGATGGCGGCCGCCTTAGTCACACTCCAGAGTCAGCCTTAACCTCAGAAGGAAACACCTCCAGAGATCATTCACATTGCAGATGGAGGAAAGAAGTTACATCCGTCAACGGAGATGAACAGCCAAAGAAGGATTCATCTCAAAGAATGATTCCCGAGAAGGATATCAAGAATATGGTGGAACAGTAGGTGCGAGAAGCCTTAGCCCAGTCTAAGAGCGGAGCATCTATTCAGACTGGTAGACCTTATCCTGAAGAGTTTGATGCAGTCCAATACCCGAAGGGCTTCGTACCACCTCTGTTTAAGACTTTTGACGGTACAGGGGACCCCCGAAAGCATGTTGCACACTTCCGTGCTAGTTGCTGCAACACCGGTGGGAGCAACGCTTTACTCTTTTGTTAGTTCATCAGCAGCTTGTCAGGGATTACTTTCCATTGGTATGCAGAATTGCCGAATGGTTCGGTCAAGACCTTTTCAGAATTGAAAAACCTTTTCATTAAGCGGTTTGCTGGGGCTCGGTACCACATCACTATTGGTGATCTAGTGGTGGAGCAACAGAAACCGAACGAAACCCTAGTGGATTACATACTTCGGTGGAGGAATTTAAGCATGAAGTGTGAATCACAGCTTCAGGAACAGCATGCAGTCGGTATCCTATTGAAGAGTATCCATGGCCTGATAGCACTTCTCCTCAAAGGATTCACAATTAAGATTTTCGAGAAATTGCTTAGCAAGGTTGAGAGCTTGCAGGAGGAGGCAAAACAACTGAGCTTCATCGACAAGACTGATAAAAAGAAACCAATGAAAGCATTCGAAAAGAAATCTGGGATCGTCGCGGCAGTGGATAAAGGTAAGCAGCCAGTGCAGATACAGCCAGAACAGCCACAACCAAGCTATCAACCACCGGAACAGACTTATCAACAACCTCAACAGAGCTATCAACAGCCTCGACCGAGCTATTAATCATGGCAGCATGACCAACCGCTGCCTCGTCCACTACGTGCCCTGAAGGAAATTTTGAATAAGGAATACCTCTTCAAGACTGAAGCAGTGGCCAAGATGTTTCACAGCTTGATGAAGACACCTGACTTTCAACTACCAGAGCCTAGGAGGCCAGAAGAGGTCGACAAGAAGGATCATCCGAACTATTGTCCCTACCAAAGGATGCTTGGACATAAGATAGAAGACTGCTTCACCTTTAAGAATTGGCTCGAGGATAATCTCCGGAAAGGGAACATAACGATCCCGAAGGAATACGTGAAGGAGCCCCAAAAAGGAGGTTCCATCAATGTTATTTCAACAGATCCTATTGGTCTGATAGACCCGTACACGACCAACGATGGATTGAGTACTGTCTGGATGAAGTCCTCGAAGAAAATTTTGGATCACATCTAGACCGCTTCGGTGCGCGCTTCAACTCAGAGTTTGAAACCCTCTATGCCGGCACTATCGCTTGCGGTCGAAGAACCGCCCCAGGAAGAGGAGAAGATCGTGGAAGAAGAGAAGACTGAGGCTCCGAAGGGTAGAGTAGGGGCTGCTTTTCCTAGGATGGTTGTTTCTGATTCTGGGGAGAAATTCCTCAGACCTCTGACTCTGTATGATTATTTGCTCGCCTCGGCGGGATCTTATAATGATAAGAGTATTGGTGTTGGCTACGTTTTGACTGTTTCTAACCATTACGTAACTAGTGACGACCAACCTAATCCGGATCTCGATTTCGATACGAATAACGATTCTCAAATCATACAAAACCTCGACCACGATGAAGGGGAAGACATTCACAAGAATGACTACGAAAGCTCAAGAAGCGACGAGTCCATTTGTGAATTTTGAGGAGCTCCGATCATGATAGAATTAGAACTGTCAGATTCCGAAGCAACTCTAGAAGAGCCAGTCATTCCAATTCAAGAAAAAACACTGCTAGATTCAGAAGAAGTAACAGAAGTTAATTTAAGAAGCGAAAAAGTTCTACCCTTGAGAATGGGTCCAAAGGATAAAGGAAAGCAGACGGTTGCTCAAGAAGAGCCAACCCTAGCAGAGGAATTGCCCATCGGGAAGAAATTGAAGAACCTAGTAATAAAGTGGATTATAACTTGCTAGCCCATCTTAGGAAGCTACCGGCCAAACTAAGAATCTACGACGCTTTGATCCTGTCAAAGGAGATGAGGGAAATTCTGATCAAGGCTTTACTTGATCCAGAAATCTGTTTAGCTCAAATGACAGGTAATTCCTTATACGAGGTTTGTTCGTTAAAAGAACAGTGTGGTGTTACCTTCACGGACATTGATCTACTGCTTGGAACAGCTGATCATAATCGACCGTTGTACATCTCAGTCAGTATCGGAAAGTTCACGCTCTCCAGGGTGTTAGTTGATCCAGTAGTATCGATCAACATAATGAAACTTCAGACGTTAGCATATTTGGAAATTGATGCCCATGATCTCGAAGTGGGCACAATGATGCTAAGAGGTTTCAACCAGAAAGGAGAAAGAGCTCTTGGATCAATAACACTATTAATGAAGATCGGTGATTTGGCAAAGACAACCACAAAATTCCATATAATTGATTCTGAAACATCATTCAACACTCTACTGGGTCGGCCGTGGATCCATGAAAACTGGATGGTACCGTCATCTCTGCACCAGTGCATAAATTATTATGATGGAGGGGGAGAACAGTGCATCAAAGGTGACTTGCAACTGTTCTCCGTACACAAAATTGGAATTCACGAAGATGCACCTACTACGCACCTCCAAAGAAAACTATCTTTTCCAGAAATGTCATACCGAATGAAGAAAAAGGAGTTTGAGATGATGAATAACCTGAAATTCTTATTCAACAGTTACTTACCACTCCCTTATGGCGAGATGGTGAAGGTTTCTCCAGGACTCGCACCCGAGGTCCAGGCCGGGGACGAGGTTGAGGAAGAAACGGTGGAACAGTTAAACAGAAGAAACCGGTCATCGATGTTGATTGGGAGAACAATTCTGAAGAAGAAGAAAAAGAAATTAAACAAGAAGCAGCAACAATAAGCCAGAAGAAACCTCAATTCAAGATCTCACTAGAAGATGAAAAGAACGAAGAATACAAAGCGATGTTCGACAAGATTAATCACTATGTACATACTATGACCCTGACTCCGATCTATCCTAATAAGGTCGAGGGTATGGTGGTCAAGGAAGTGCATAATGGTAGTGCTAAGCCGATTAAATTTTACCGTGGTGCTTCTACTTCTTCTTATAATACTGAAAATAATGTACAATTTGAAGATGTTGCTTCATCTAAATTAATGGAATTGCCTTTTGAGTGGTATTCTCCCTGTGTTCAAAATTTAATGCAGCGTGGTATCTTGCATAAACGGTGGTCAAAAGGTCAATCACAATGCTTTGAAAAATTATGGAATAATGCCAGTCGACCTCCCAATTCAAAGCATGGTCTTGGATTCGGCACAGTAGCGCCAGTTGATGATTCAGAATGCTGCTTGGTTGTCACTTGTGAGCCTAATGAAGACTGCTTGGAAGCCTCAGATGATCTCGAGAATCTACCAGTCGGAGAAACTCTGCCAGAATTTGAAGAAGAAATTAAGTCTACAATAGATGAGTTAATGGAAGTTAACTTAGGTACTAGCGAAGAGCCTAGCCCGACCTTTGTTAGCTCCTTACTCAATAAAGAAGACTCCGAAGCAATGATCAAGCTATTAATGGAATTCAAGGACTGTTTTGCTTGGATTTACGATGAAATGCCGGCATTAGCTCCAAAAGTCGCAGTTCACAAGCTAGGAGTGGATCACACCGCCATTCCAGTCAGACAAGCTCCGAGAAGAATGCATATAGAAATTGAACAACAAGTTATAGCCAAAGTTAAGAAACTAATTGACACTAAATTTGTCCGTGAAGAACAGTACCCAACTTGGGTAGCCAATGTGGTACCAGTCAGAAAGAAGAACGGTCAAATCAGAATCTGCGTGGATTTCAAAGATTTGAACAAAGCATGCCCAAAGGACGAATTCCCGCTACCAATTCCAGAATTGATGATCGACATCACTTCGACACATGAAGTCTTCTCTTTCATGGATGGATCGTTAGGATACAACCAGATAAAGATGGCACCGGAAGATGAAAAGCTTACAGCCTTCAGAACGCCAATCGGAAATACTGCTACATAGCAATGCCTTTCGGATTGAAGAACACAGGAGCGACATATCAAAGAGCAATGACGAGGATTTTTGATGATCTCATTCACAACCAAGTTGAGTGCTATGTGGATGATGTGTTCATCAAAAGCAAATTGAAAGAAGATCACCTGTATGATTTGAGAATTGTTTTCGAGCGATTAAGACAATTTAACCTTAAGCTGAATCCCCTGAAATGCGCCTTCGGCGTCACCTCTGGGAAATTCTTAGGATTTGTTGTCTGACATCGCATAATTAAAATTGATCCGGAGAAGATTAATGCTATCTTAGAAATGCCGCCTCCCAAAACCATAAAACAACTACGATCCTTTCAAGAGAAGTTGGCATATCTTCGACACTTTATCTCGAATTTGTCAGGTAGGTGTCAGCCCTTCTCAGCATTAGTTAAAAAGGACGCCAAATTTATTTGGGAAGAAAAATGCCAGCAGGCCTTCGAGCACGATATTTAATGACACCTCCTGTCTTAGCAGCCCCAGTCTCAGGTCGATCATTGATACTTTATACCGCGGCTTTAGACGACTCTCTTGGAGCCCTACTAGCCCAGGTCAATGATGAGGGAAAAGAAAACGCTCTCTACTACCTGAGCCGTCGTCTGATTCTGATGGAAGTAAAGTATCCTCCGATTGAGAAGTATTTTTTGGCCCTGATCTTTGCCGCTCAAAAGCTCAGGCATTACATGCTTTCTCATAAGGTCAACCTTTTTTCAAAGTTTAATATGTTGCAATACTTGATGACCCGTCCGACGCTTTCTGGCAGACTAGCCAGGTGGTCAATGATACTATTGCAATTCGATATAACTTTCGTTCCTCTTCGTGCCGTAAAGGGACAAGTCCTAGCAGACTTTCTCGCAGCACACCCTTTACCAGCAGAATCGCCTCTCAATGATAACTTGCCAGATGAATAGATAATGAGCCTAGAAGATCCCGATGATCAACGTTGGGGATTGTACTTCGATGGAGCATCATCAGCACGACAAGACAAAGAATTGCAAACGATAGTGCCCGGTAAGGCAGAAATCAGACTAATCTTTATAACACCAGAGCGGGGAATGTTAAGGTAGTCCTACCATCTAGCAGAGCCGTGTACGAACAATGAAGCAGAATATGAAGCCCTTATAACCAGACTGGAGTTAACCATTCAGATGGGGATAACATATATCAACATCTACGGAGATTCTCAGTTGATCATTCAACAAATCGACGGACATTACAAAATTTTGAAACCAAGACTCGAGCAGTACTTTCAGTATACCATGAAGTTGCTAGAACAGATTCTAAATGTAACAATCTACAAGATTCCCAGAAGAGAAAATACTCTCGCAGATGCGTTAGCCCGCCTCGTAAAAGAATTTGCCTGTTTACAGGATGAGTCAGTTAAAATGTTAGTTCAAGGACGACAGGTCCTATCACAGCTCGACATGGATGCAATACACCAATCAGAAGGAAAAGAGGAAACAGTTGCAACAGTGGCTAAAACTGCAGGAGATTGGCGTCAACCGCTCGTAGACTACCTACAAACAGAAAACCTACCAGACAATAGGTCATTAGCCCATCAAATCAAGAAAAGAACTTTGTCGTACGTATTAATAAATAATACCTTATATAAAAGGTCTTTTGATCAGATGTGGCTAAGGTTCCTGAGCGAGTCCGAGGCTCGTGGAATTGTTAAAGAGGTGCGCTCAGGACTTTGTGGCGCTCATCAGTCAGGCCCGAAGATGAAAATGAAAATTAAGAGACTAGGGTACTACTGGCCCTCGATGATGACCGACTGCATGAGAGTTGCCAAGAGCTATCACCAGTGCCAAGTGCACGGAGTGGTTCTACATCAACCTCCAAATGTGCTACATTCGACAATCGCATCGTGGCCATTTGAGTGTTGGGGCACAGACATCGTGGGTCCGATAGAACCACCTTCTTCAAGAGGACATCGCTTCATTCTTGCAGCTACATATTACTTTTCCAAATGGACAGAAGCAGTACCGCTCAGAGAAGTGAAAGCACATAACGTGCTGCAGTTCTTCAAGTATCTCTCAGAATTGCAGTCACAGATAAGATTACTACAGAAGAGAATGCCAAACTACGACTAGAAGAATTGGAAAGCTTGGAAGGGAAACGACTTTCAGCACAACAGAATCTGGAATTATATCAAGCCAAGATGATCCAGGCTCATGATAAACTGGTCCGTCTGAGGACATTCAAAGTTGGTGACTTAGTTCTAGTTCTCAAGAGACCTATTCTTTTACACCACAAGATAGGAGGTAAATTTGAACCAACTTGGGAGGGGCCGTTCATGATCGAGAAAGTCTACTCTAGCGGTTACTACCAACTTATGAATTGCCGTAGAGAACAATCTATGCTTCCAATTGTTGACCTCATTTTTTATGAGGCTTTCTCTTCTCTCTTTAGTACTTAGGATCTAGCCTTAGGCTTTTCCTTTGACTATCTTAGAAGACTAGAAGTGGAACCCACCATTTAGAAATTCAAACTACTTCTTAACTCCCTGCAAACCCCACAAGCTTGATTGTAGACCCCTAATCACCTAGAGGGTTGAAATCAAATGTGGAGGTTTAAAGGATGAGTTCCCATAGGACTTTTCGGCCTTAGGAATAACCCGGATGGCTCGGTCGCAGTGAGGGTTGACTTGCACATACACTACACTCTCACACACATTCCAAGTCCTAAAACCACACTCTCACCCAACTTAACTTCCGACTCATGTAGGTAGTTCATATGGATGGTCCTTAACCCCTAAGCTCCGGCTAAGAGGTTAGGAACAATATAGATGAATGCCTCGAATGAGTCCTCTCATGGCTTATATGGGCTTAATATGGATTCATGGCTCAACCAAAATGATTCCATTTCACTCACATTTGATCAATCTTCCTTTTTTTCAAAATTTCAATTTTTGACCTCCGGGGCCCCGGACCCACCAAACCTACTAAAAGCCCTTGGAACTACCCAAAACCACCAAAATTTCCAAATCACCCAAAAATTTTCCAAAATCAACCTTGAACATTTCCCCACCAATCAAATTGATCATCCATAACCAAAAATACCAAAATTTCCAAAAATACCCCCAATACCCTCCAAATTACCAAAATGCCCTCTTGACCCAAAAATTCAAAAATTCCAAAAATTCCCAGAAAATTCCAGAAAATTCCAAATATTCCCAATTTTATTTTGTTCAACTACACCATGGGCCAATTCTGTCAATTTACCTTACTTTTACCAAAACCCCTAATTTAGCCCATTTTAAACCCAAATGAACCCAATGTTAAACCAAATCACCCCAATTGACCTCAATTTTGGTCCAATTCAACTCTAAACTTCAATTCAATATCCCAAATATCAATCTAGACCAAATCCAAGCCAAATTTGATTGGAATTTAAATCCAATTTCATTATTAAGCTTAAAGCCCAATTATGACCCATGACCCAAACTTAGCCCAAACCAACCCAATTCAATCCCAATTTGACCCAAATATTTTCTAGAACCTTCCTAACATCCCCAAAAACAAAACACTAACATAATTTGCCCAAAATTTGGACCCAAGCCCTACTCAAATTCAACCCAAACCCAAAATCCCTTAAATGGGCCTACACCCAAACCAAACCCAAATTGGCCCAAATCCCAAAATCAAAAACCCAACCAAAGATGAAACCTCTTTGAAACACTCCCATAAACATTTCTCAACATTAATTTTACATCAATTTCAACATTAGCCCAACCTTAGCCCAAGTTAGTCCATTTTGACCTATTTTGACCCTATCACTAAAGAGACCCAATTTAGACTCAATTCAATTCCAAACCACCTCAAGCTTGATCCAAATCACTCATGACACATCCTTAAACTAATCCCAACATTTATTTGGCATGGCCCTTTGCAAAATTTTCATCTAAAATCCCACTTCCAAAAGACATTCAAAAGCCCATTCATAACCAAACTCAAAAGCCCAAACCCATCCTAAAGCCCACACTACAATCTCATCTCATCCTCACTTAATTAAAATCATTCCTAAGTCCTAAATCAGCAATCAAACCTTTCTAAACAAAGCCATATGACAAATCATCCAAATTTTACACCAAAATGCCAAAATTCCTTAAACCCATTTCCATGAAACCAAGCCAAGCCATCCTAAGCCATAAGCGAAGCCATAAAAGCCATGCACAAGCCACATGGGAGCCATGAAAGCCACTTTACACCTCACCATCCCATTAATGGTAAAAGGAGGGCCTTCTTTCTTAAACCTCCCTTAAACCTTTTTAACCTTATTTATGCTACACACTAAACCATGTTTAGCCACCTCACCATGGATAAGGACTTCACTACCCCAATTCAGCTGACCCAAATGATTCTCCCTCAGCCCAAGGTCAAGCCTTGGATGGTGAACCTAGCCCAAAATCATGGGTTGACCAATTTGAGCCCAAAATGAGCCCTTACCCTTTCCATTTCAAGTCATCCTCTTTACACATGGCAACCATCAATTGAACTCACAGGAACCAAGCCCTGCCCTCACTGGTCAGGATGGTGACCCATGCCTGGCCGGCCGGCCACCCCAGCCGCCGGAAAACCCCATGGCTGAGACCTTGGGAGGAGCCCAACATTGAAATTCTCCCTTGTCGAGCCGTCCCATGCCCAATGGCTGCCATGACCGTTCTTCCCTCGACCTAAGCAGCTGATCCGAACCATCAAACCCCCACAGGAGGCCCTCCGACCACTCATATTTAAACACCACCTCCTCTCGGCCAAGGGGGGCATTGAAACAAACCATACGAAACTGCGCCAAAATCATTCCGGACTCTCCCCCACACCGGAGAACTTGATCCCCACTCGAAATCCCCTGCCATTTCCTCTCTGTGAGCTCGATTTCGAGTTGAAATTCAAGCCCAAAACCGGGACACTTCACCACGGTGAGTCAATCCTCAAATTGATTGACCCTACACCTTCACCGGACCAAGAGGAGAAGTTCCCGGTAAAAGCCCCTCACCGAGCCGGCCATTGCTTCCGACCTCCAAGCTTTGTGATCGGGCTGTGGTCACTTTTGTACCTGAGCAATTCACCAGGCCAAGGGACTTCATTTGGAGCTTGCTTGGACCCAATCGAACGTGACACAACTCTCAGATCGAAGTTTCACTTCTCTGAGCAAAGGTATGAGCTCTCTCTTCCTCCCAAGCTTCTGGAGATTCTCCATTTGATATGAATCAATTTCAATGCATGTTTACCGTATGGATGTGTTCATCTCTTCAAGACGAATCCATAGAGCATAAGAACACAAAAATCCGTTGAGAATCGAGTGAGTTCTTAGAGTTTTAGTGTGGACGGTCACGGGTGCACACCAGTCGTAGACGATGACCAGGAGCCGTTGGATCGCGCATGTATCGGATGGACGGCTCGGATCGAGTCGGACCGGAAGATGTTACGTGAAAGGCGGGCCCGGGACGGCTGACTCAGATGGCGGCGCCCAATCACAGCGCGACACGAACCCCTTCGGAGCCGCCGAGGTTGACGCGGCGCCGCGTGGATAAGTAGAAGAATAGGGTTATTTTCCTATTTATTAAATACCCAGAACTTCAAAAATGTATAACTTTGTGTAGAAAAATCCTAAAAATAAAATAAGAATATCCTCTTGCTCAGTGAACAGAGGAGAATAATGTGGAAAAAAAATCAAGTGATTTCATTAAGTATTTTATTTTTAATGAT
Organism: Papilionanthe hookeriana x Papilionanthe teres; assembly: GCA_022702705.1. Classification (NCBI taxonomy): domain Eukaryota; kingdom Viridiplantae; phylum Streptophyta; class Magnoliopsida; order Asparagales; family Orchidaceae; genus Papilionanthe; species Papilionanthe hookeriana x Papilionanthe teres. The sequence goes on along the minus strand of CM040428.1, from coordinate 85,207,798 downwards.
TTATTTACTCTCTGTGGTATTTTAATTCTCCATTTGCATAGAGAATTCACCATGGCATGAGACCATAGGGCATTTGAAGCCTCTGATCTAGGGAACATTCCCTGAATTTTCCAAGGTCAGAGGCCATCCCTATGAGAAGTTATTGATTTTCCAAGTTCATGTTACTGTTTTGAGTATTTTAATTCCAATAATTAGCATGTTGAGAAATAAATTCTAGGAAAATTTGGTAATGTCTCTTATGACCAGAGGAACCTAAGAAAAATAGGTTTTGAGTTAATTCACTTGGAACAACCCTAATTGGCCTAAATACCCAAAATTGAACTTTAATTAATTAGGGTTAACCACACATCAAATTAACTTGAAAACAATTCTCCACTGATCTTTAGGATCAGAGGAACATCACATAAAAATTTGAAGTCAATTGGACTTGATTAACCCCACCAAATGGGTTGATTAAGCCTCTTTAGCAAAATTGATAAAATTAAACTTTAAAAATTCATAACTCATAAAATACTTTTCAAAAATTCACAAAAATGGTTTTGGAGCTTCTCTGATATCATAGAAACTTAGGAAAACTAAAATTGTAATTTTCTAAAAAAGTTGATTTTTATCATTATTTTAATATTTTTAATAATTAAAAAATAATAAAAATCATAAAAATATTAAAAATCACCAAAATGTCACATTTTGAATCCTAATCACTTAGGAACAAACTAAATATTTTTTTTAAGTCCCTAGGATAAGATATTGAATTTTAAAGGCTTAATGTAATTTTTTAATATTAAAAAATGATTTTCTTTAACATTTCCACTAAAACAATTCTAATAAATCAAAAAAAAATAAAAAAAATATAAAATTTATTTCTATGGACTCCTTGAGGTCAGAGAGATTTAGGAAAAATATAAAATTCATTTTTAAACTTTAATTTTATTTTAAAATTAATTTATACTCCAAAACTCAAAATAATTCTAATAAATAAAATATAATTCAAAAAAATCACCAAAATTGGTCCAAATGGTCCTCTGGTCAGTAAGAACATCCCATAATTTTCTTAAGGACAGAAACATTTCCTTGGTCATGTTATTGAATTTTCCTTGAAAACCCCTATTTTCCATTAAAAATAATTACATAAATAAATTAAATACAGAAAAATCACATTTTCTCCTCTAATGTCTTAATTGACATGTGAGTGAGGTTACATAAAAATTTCAAGTTCATTTGAGCTTAATTTAGTGAGTTATAGAATTATTAAGCTTGAAGGGCAAAAGGGTAATTAAAAATTTCAACCCTTAATTAAAATTTTAGGATTAATCAAAAAGGGGAGGGTAAAATATTTGATCTTAAACTCATTTTGGATGATTGAAACTTAAATGATTGAGGGTAGAAATCTACTAATCATTTCAAATATTATTAAAGTAAAACTTTAATTAATTAATTAATTGAAATTTTGGAAGAATAATAGAAATTGGAATTATTAAAGTAGGGATATTATTAAGAGGATATTTATTCTTTAATTTAAAAATCCCTAAATAAATCACTTCAATAATACTTAATTCTTACTTAAAAAAAATTAAAATAATAATCCAAATTAAAATTAAACTAAAATTAAATTAAAATAAAATTAAATAAAATTAAAATTAAATTAAATTTAAATTAAATTAAATTAAAATTAAAATTAAATTAAATTAAATTAAAATTAAATTAAATTTAAATTTAAATTAAATTAAATTTAAATTTAAATTAAATTAAATTAAAATTTAAATTAAATTAAATTAAATTAAATTAAAATCAAAATTAAATTAAAATTAAATTAAAATTAAATTAGATTGAATTAAAATTAAATTGAATTAAATTAAATTAAAATTATTTAACAACAAACCTAAATGAAATCATTAAGAATTAAATCTAAAATAACTTGAACACTATTCTAAACTTAAACTAATTTTTTATAATTAAGTCAAAATTAAAATTAAATCCTTAAGTTTAAATCATTAAAATACTTAATAAGTTGATTTGCCCTTTTAAAGCTCTTATTATTATAACTCTTAAATGAGGTATCAAGTGAAGTGTTACTTCACTTATAGGATATTCAAATGTCCTAGTTCACCGAGCGAAGAGAACAAAACTTAAACTCCTGGATGATTAATTCACTTGTATAATTAAATTCTCTTGGACTTAAAACAATCCTAGAGGTATTGAAAAGATGTTTAAGACTCGTCTTAAGCACTTCCTCAATATGATAGGATGTTTATAAGAACAATTGAACTCAATTGTTCTTTGATGAAGAAAATCATCCTTAAACCAAAACACAAGAACCTGGACGTCATAGGAGATGACTGAGTTATAGGATTAGGAATTTGGTAGACAACCAAAACCCTTTCCCTTAGCTTTACCTAGGTACTTGTTGAAACATTTAAATGTCTTAACATGTGTTTTAAGTGCAGCTTGGGATGACGGGAAGACCCTCCAGGTACACCTTTATTTTATTGCAATTTACTTTATTGCAATTTACTTACATGCATGTACTTTACTTTTCTTGCATGATAAACAAGACTGTTGCATGAAAACCAAAACCTTTAGGATAGTCCCTGAACTGAAACCAAAACTAAATTAAAAGTCATTACAAGATAAAAATCACCGCTACAACATTTCAAAATATAAAATAACTCAAAATTTAATCACAAACAGAACAACAAAACTACAACTTTAACTAAATTAAAACGTCTCGTTGAATGATCGGGAATACCTCGGATGATGTAACCCATGTGTTGCTAACGGGATTTCCCACAGTCTAAATGAAAGTGTGGAACTCATTCAGTGGAGTTTAGCAAATTCATCTGGACTAAGTGAATTCGATGAAAATAACGGTGCCGGGATGACGGAACCATGGGATCTTAACCAGTGTTGTTATAATCAACTTTAAGAATTGTTTTAATTAAAGCATTAAAAACACTTAGATTTTAAGATTTCTAAACCAAAACACTTTCTCACCTCCTGATTTATGACTTCTAAAACCAAACCTCTACAACAACAAGGAGCTTGTAGCATAGTGGACAGCATGGCCATCGTCATCAGCAAAACTCAGAGTCTACTTCAACAAAACTTTCTTAGAATTAAATAACTAAGTCATAGAATTTCGAGGTAGTTTGCCTAGTGCAACATAAATCCTCAACCTTTTCGTTAGACACTTGCATAATCATTTTATGCAAACTAAGTCCTAACCGGTGTTAGGATTCCGAGGTAGTTGTTTGGTACGACATAATTCCTCACATCTTCGAGGCTATTTGTATAAATATATCATACAAATATAAGTCCTAATTAATTAAAATTGGCAGGATTGCAACATTAAATAATATTCTCAAATCTAAGCCAAACAATAGGATAGTTTGGGAAGTTGCCAAGATTCCTCTTGGATCCTCAGCTTCTCCTACTTTTCTTCCTTTGAACTCCTGAAATTAACTGTTCCAAATTTGATCTATTCCCTATTGAAATTTCCAAAACTAACTCTTTGAAAACCTTAAACTTTGAAATTATTTAGAGCAAAACCACTAATCATTATCGAGAGTTTTCTTAAATGATTCCCTTCATTTAAGATGTAATTAACTATATGGGCTTGCCCTTATAGGGAACTTTAAGAACCCAGGTAATATAAACCCTGCTTAATTCATTTATATTAAGTAGAGGAACTTTTCGGCTAATAAAGTTGGTTTGCAGACCAAACGGATGTCACAAATCTTCTAGTTTATTTAACCGAGCCCCATCATCAAGCAGTGTGTCTATTCTTCGGAATAGATATACGGTTTGTGATGCGGTGCTCGTTTATATAAACTATTCGGGAAGTGAGATCGGTTTGATTTTTCATATCTTAAAATTTTCAAACTTAAAATTACTTTCAAAATCAAATGCTACTTTCTAAATTATATATATATATTTAAATTAAATTTAAAATCTAAAATTCGCCGACAACTTCTGTAAGCGACCCTCTTTTTAAAATACAACACACAAACCTAAAAATATGCCGACACTAATTAATGGAAAATATTTGAAGAAGTATTACGCAACCTGATGTTTTGAAGGATGAACTTTAAAAATGAAGTCTCATTCCTAGAAGCACGGGTAGAGTAATCACTTGTAACTGGGTCCGAACCCAAAATAATAAAAAGGAATGATAAAAATGATGAACAAAAAAAATGTGTGTTAAAAGAAAATATGTGAAATCATAATAAAATTTTGATCCTTCCCTTTCAAATCAAGCTCACTCCTGATCTTTCCCCACCTCTTTTCCTACTCTTGCTAAAATTTGAAAGAGATGAATAAGAATTTTCCATTAATAAGTATGTTTTCTTATTGTTCTCGTTCTTAGTACAGCCCCTGATCCTTTCCTTGTTTCTCACAGGGAAATGTCGAACGGGCGGTTGGTTCTGAACTTTAAGAATGGCGTGAGTGTAGCACTCGACGAAAAGAAGATGAAGGATGGGGCTATGATTAAGATCGACTCTGATTTCACACCGGCAGTGTTACAGTATGAGGAAACTGATTGGACCACGATCGACCGGGAAGAGTTCCGCAATGAGACGGTAATGAAATTGGGTGGCCTGAGTCAGCCAGCTATCGACAAGAAAAGGAAAGTAAATGCTGCTCAAAATGACTAGAGCAGACAAGAAAGTCAAGTCCGTGGTTGCTACAGCAGAGGGCAGGCTTGTTAGCGCCATGCCCACAGAAGTTCAAGAGGTAAGGAGAGCTACTCTCACTCCTACCCAGTGAAGAAACAAGAACCGCTGCATTCACAAGATGTTGAGCAAGCTAGCAGCGGACTAACATGAGGAGACAGTTGCTACAGTCAGTACAAGTACTTCGAAGAAGCCGGTTCAGCAGGAATAAAAAAAGAGGAGATCAACTCCAAGAACAGCAGAAAAGATGACCAAGAAATCCCTAGGAAAGCAGAAACAGAATCAGCGCCACGACGCCAGACAGATACATCAGCCTTGAAGAGTCTTGTTGTGAAAGTAAACCCAGAGGATGTTCTGACAGAGACTATCCCCGAGGAGCCGAGACATGCAGGAGAATGTGCTGGGGTTGAACCATACATCCCATAGTACGTTACCAGACCTCACCGATTGCAGATTATCCCAGAATACGAGCTGGGATTGCAGAAAGTTGAAAATAAAACCTTCGAATATTTCGAAAGAATCTGAGGGAAAAGGATCAATATCCCGGAAGGCCTTGAGCTGCATACAGATTTGTTCTCAGACTACGAGCAGCAGCAGATTGTGGACTGCGTCATCGAGCTTCAGAAAATGGGTCGAGCTGGTTGTTTGAGAGAGAAGACCTACTCAGAACCTCGAAGATGGATAAAAAGGGAAAGGAAGAGTTACAATCCAGTGCGGGTGTTGCTACAACTTCTCCGAGGATAGAAAGGAAAATCCACCAGGGATACTCCGTTGTAGTGAGGTAGATCCGATGCCAAGAATTATCAAGAGGATGGTAAAAAGGATGGTGATATGGAGGGTATTGCCTGCATATTGCATACCCAACAGCTGCATCATTAACATATACAAGGAGGGCGACTGCATACCGCCACACATAGATCATCACGACTTCGTCAGACCTTTCTGCACAGTGTCTTTTGTCAACCAATGTAACATCATGTTCGGATCTGACCTCCGGATAGCAGGCCCTGGAGAATTCCGAGGGCCGGTGGAGATACCTCTACCGGTAGGTTCTGTCTTGGTGTTAAAAGGAAACGGAGAGGACATAGCAAAACACTGCATTCCAGGGGTGCCTGTTTGGAGAATCTCCGTCACTTTCAGGAGGATGGACGACAGCAAAATGCCTTTCCACTTTCAGCCAGATCCACAATTAGAGAGCCTTTGGCCCTAAGAGCTGTGAGCTACATGGGAGATATCACACCTCCTATGCACATCCGAACGACATGTCCTGCTAAGGATGTCTTGGAAGGTGATGTTATTGTCCATGTGTCTCATTATTTAGAAATGGATTTTGATAGATGCTTTTGGAAGAAACTTGCAAGAATCTTACACAATTTGTTTTTGGATTTCTGTGGATTGCATGAAATACTGAATTTTCAAGGAAAATATCATCATGTTTTATATCAAGTTGTATGATGTATTTTCAACAAATTGGAATAGAAACGACCATGTCGTGATTTGCCTTCACCTCTTATGTGCAAATTGACTGGGAAATGCCATTAAGTTAAATGAACTTCGAACGAAGAATGAAAAGAAAAGAAAAATGATTAAAGAACTTTTTTTTAAATCTGAATTTTAAAACGAACTTGAAATTAACGCGAACTCTAATTGAACACAAAAATAAAATAAAATTACTAAAAAAAATACTAAACAAACAATGAAAACGAATTCCCGAATCTGAAATCCCCAGCCTCAGGCTGTTCTCAAATCTTTTCAACTCTCTGCGATTCCTTCTCTCTTTTGAGAAGGTCGATTGAGTCTATTGACACAGAACCACGAAATTTTTGATTTGGTTATGATGGCATGGATTCATATCCTTCGCCAAACAATCAAACTTTGATCAAATTTCTCGGGATGTGAAACACTTTCATGTCTCATTCCAATCTTCTGCTAAACTAAATTTTTTGCAGAATCTTCAAAAATCAAATACCAACTTTTGGGATTGGTACCTAACTCCAGTTCCCATCTTTCTGAGACTGGTACCTAACTTCCAGTTCTCATTTCAAGATCGATACTCAAAATTTGATTCTCTTCTCTGAACGACCGCTAATCTCTCACTCTTTCCGAGAAACGTTTTAGCATTCTAATCCTCCGACTTGGGTATAAGACCGACAAGGCATCCTAATCTCGGTGTCCGCTAATCTCGCACTCTTTCAAAGAAACTTTTTCGCATTCTAATCCTCCGACTTGGGTATAAGACCGACAAGGCATCCTAATCTCGGTGTCCGCTAATCTCGTACTCTTTCCGAGAAACTTTTTTGCATTCTAATCCTCCGACTTGGGTATAAGACCGACAAGGCATCCTAATCTCGGTGTCCGCTAATCTCGCACTCTTTCCGAGAAACTTTTTTGCATTCTAATCCTCCTTCTTGGGTATAAGACCGACAAGGCATCCTAATCTCGGTGTCTGCTAATCTCACACTCTTTCCAAGAAATTTTTTTGCATTCTAATCCTCCGACTTGGGTATAAGACCGACAAGGCATCCTAATCTCGGTGTTCGCTAATCTTGCACTCTTTCTGAGAAAATTTTTCACATTCTAATCCTTCGACTTGGGTATAAGACCGACAAGGCATCCTAATCTTAGTGTCCATTAAATTCACACACTTTCGAGGCTGGTACCTAATTTCCAGTTCTCACCCTTTTCGAGGTCGGTACCTAACTTCTAACTCTCTTCCGAGGCTGGTACCTAACTTCCAATTCTCACCCTTTTCGAGGTCGGTACCTAACTTCCGACTCTCTTCTGAGGCTGGTACCTACCTTCCTGTTCTCACCCTTTTCGAGGTGGGTACCTAACTTTAGACTCTCTTCTGAGACTAGTACCTAACTTCCAGTTCTCTTTGCAATCCCGAGGTTGGAACCTAGGTTCCAATTCTCATTCTAAATCCAAAATTTCCGCGAAATCCACCTTGAAATCAATCTTAAGTCAAATTTCAATCGAAATCAAAACTCAAATCAATTCAAACTCAAATTTAAAACTTGAAATAAAAGTGAAATGAATCTAAAATCCAATCTCTCTAGGTCTTGTGATTTGGAATTCACCTCCTCTTTCTCCAGTGAGAGTTCTGGAATCTTCAGTCTTGGAGATTTACCTGATACTCCTCAGCGAAAATTCTTTTACGCTTCATTCTAAGTGTGTCACTTAGATGTCTGTGTTGGTTTTGTTGATCTCTTCGGTCAACACCAATACGCGCGGTGTGATTTGTTAGCACACCACACCTATTGGGGGTCCATTTGTTGACCTCATTTTTGGTGAGGTCTGATATCTTTCTCCTTAGTGCTTAGGATCTAGCCATAGGTTTTCCCTTTAACTATTCTAGAGGACTAGAAGTGAGACCCACCACTTAGAAATTGAAACACTTCTTAACTCTTCTTGAACCCCACAGATGATTATAAACCTCCAAGTCTCCTTGGAAGGTTAAAAGTCAAATGTGGAGGTTCAAGGATGAGTTCCTATAGGATGTTCAAGCCTTAGGATCACCCTGGGTGGCCTGGTCTTGGTGAGATTCAGCTTGGACACACCACACTCTCACACACATTCCAAACCCTAAAACCACTCTTACCCAACTTGGCTTCCTGACTCATGTAGGAAACTCATATGGATGGGCCTTAACCCCTAAGCCCCTAGCTAAGAGGGTTAGGAACAACATATTGGGTGCCTAAAATGAGTCCTCTCATGGCCCTTGTGAGCTTAATATGGCTTCATGGCTCAACAAAAAATGGTTTCATTTCACTTACATCTAATTAATCTTCATTTTTCCCAAATTTCAATTTTTGACCCCCGTGGCCCTAAACCCACCAAACCTACCAAATACCCTTGAAATTGCCCAAAATTTCCAAAATTGCCTAAACTACCCAAAATTCGTTAAAATCAATCCTAAACATTCCCCACCACTCAAATTGATCATCCATGACCAAAAAATGCCAAATGGGCCCTAAAGGCCCAAAGTGACCAATTAACCCAATCCATCCCAAATTGAACCCAAATGTCACCTAATTTTCCCCAAATTTGTTTTGAAATCTTCCTAACATCCCCATAAACAAAACTCTACATTAATTTGCCCCAAATTTGAAATCAAACTTCACCCAAACCCAACTCAAACCAAAATATCCCAATTTGACCTAAACCAAGCATGAACCTAAACAAGCCCAAATTCCAAAATCAAGACCCAACCAAAATTGAGAACTCTTTGTTACACCTCCATAAACATTTTAGAACATTAATTTTACATCAAAACCAACATTAGCTCAACCTTAGCCTAAGTTAGCCCAATTTGATCCACTTTGATCTTATTATTGAAAGACCAAAATTAAATCCAATTCAACTCCAAACGACCCCAAATCTTTTCTAAAACCTTCATAACACATTCCTAAATCAAATGCAACATTTATTTGGCATAATCTTTCACAAAATTTTCATCCAAAAATTTATTTTTAAAACCTAAAAAACCCACTTCCTTAAAGCATTTTAAAAGCCCATTTTCACTAATTTAAAAAGGCCAAAATTGGCTCTAAAGCCCACATGACAATTTCTTCTCATCATCCATTTAATAAAATCATCCCCTAAGTTTTATTTCATCATTTAATCAAACTAAATATGTCCTCATGAAAATTTTCCATCAAAATACCTAAAAATTAAAAAACCCTTTTTCATGAAATGAACCAAGCCATTCCCAAGCCACATGGAGCTATGAAGCCATGGACAAGCCATATGCAAGCCATGGAAGTCACTTTACACATCACCATGTCATTTATGACAAAAGGAGGGAGTCCTTTTAATGATTCCCTTAAGGGTGATTAAGCCTTTTCATGACTCTTCTAAATCTTGATTAAACCTAAATGTACTTAGATGGTGACTTCTTCCCACTAAGCTAGCTGACCTTCCTGACCCCCACAGCAACCAAGGTCCCCTTGGTCGGTGCACCAAACCCTAATCCATGACTTGGACCCATTTGGACCCAAAATTAGCTCTCCCCCCATTCCATTTAAATCAAACATTGGACACATGGCCAATGCCAATTGTTTGCACAAAACTCAATCCCTGGACTCACTGAGTCAGATGGTAACTTGACCCTGACCGGACCACCACCCCAGTCGCAGGAAAATACCAGGCCGAGAGCCTCATTTGAATTCAAAAATTCAAAACTCTCTTGCTAAGCTATCCCAACCCCAGTGGAAACTATGGTTCTTATTCTCCTCCCCTAGGCAGCTGATCCCAACATCCAATTACCTCTGGGAAGCCCCATAGCCATGGCTATTTAAACGCCAGCACCCCAAGACCAAAACGGTTGATGCTTTGAACCTTAAGCAAACTCTACCGAATTAATCCCAAACTCTTCACACAACCTAGAGTAGTTGATCCCCACTGTTCTCCTGCCCTAATCCCCATAGATTGAGCTCAATTTCAGAGCTCAATTCTCAGGCCAAAACAGGACACTTCATCACAGTGACCAAAACTCCAAATTGATCAACTTTACACCATCACCAGACCAAGAGAAGAAGTTCTTCAGTGGAAGCCCCCTCACTAGGCCACCCATTTGTGCTAGAGACCAAACCTTGAAATCGGGTTTGGTGGAAATCATACCTAGGCATTTCACCACAGCTCCAATCTTCATCCCTAGCTTCCCTGGACTCCAACAAAAGTGTCAAGCCTCTCTGATTGAAGCTTCACTTCTCAGAGCCAAGGTATTGAACTCCTCCTTCCCGAGAGCTTATTTTGATTCTGTATTTTGTTTGTGTTAATTTCAAAACATCATAGCCATATAGATGTGTTCGTCTCGTCCAGACGAGTTCATAGAGCCCAAGATCATGTAATTTAGTTGTGTATCGAGTAAGATGTTAGGGTTAGAAGATGGACGGTTCTCGGGTTAGAACGACTGGGGACGATGAACGGATGTCATCCATTCACGCGTGTATTGGACGGACGGTGGAGATCAAGCTGGACGAGGACACGGAACGGAACAGCGGGCCTGCATGGCATCCCAGTCAGATGGCGGCGTCGAATGAGAAAGCACTGCGTGGAGCTTCGACCCAGACAAGGATGAGTTGGCGCCGCATGGATAATTAGAAAAATGGGGTATTTTTGAATTATTTAATTACCCTAAACTTTGAAAATGCATAACTTTGCATAGAAAAATCATAAAAATAATAAAAAATACCCTCTTGCTCAGTGAACAGAGGAGAATAATGTGGAAGAAGAATTAGATTAATTTATTGAGTCTATGATTTTTAATGATTTACATACTCTTTGTGATGTTTTAATTCTCCATTTGCATACATAATTGTCCATGTCATGAGACCATAGGGTTTTTGTAACCTCTGTTCTTGGGAACATTCTCTGAATTTTCCATGGCTAGAGGCCATCTCTATGACAAGTTATTTATTTTCCAAGTTTATGTGTCTGTTTTGATATTTTAATTCCAATAATTTGCATATTATTTAGAAAATTCTAGGAAAATTAGGGGAGGTATCTTATGACCAGAGGACCCTAGGAAAATTATGGTTTGACTTAATTCCTTAAAAATAACTCTAATTAGCTTAAACACTTAAAATTAAAATTTAATTAATTAGGAGTAATTACACACTAAAATAACTTGAAATAAATTCTTCACTGATCTTTAGGGTCAGAGGTGTCTCACATAAAAATTTAAGATCAATTTAAAATGATTTAACCCACTAAATGAATTATTTAAGTGGCATGACCATTCTTAAAGTTTAAAAATTCATAAAACACAAAATACATTTCAAAAATTCACCAAATTAGTTTTGGGACATCTCTGAGATTAGATAAGTCTAAGAAAATTAAAATTGGAATTTTTCTAAAAACTTCATTTTTAACTCTATTTTTAAATATTTTAATTATTAAATAATAAAAAAATAATAAAAATCACAAAAATATTAAAAATCATAAAAATGTCATATTTTGTTTCCTAATCACTTAGGAATCAACCAAATATTTTTTCTAGGCTTCAAAGTAAAGATATTGAATTTTAAAAGCTTAATGCAATTTTTAATATTAAAAGAATGGCTTTTCCAAACTTTCTCACTAAAATAATTCTAAAAATTCAAAGAAAAATTAAAAAAATATAAAATTTGTTTATCTGATTTTCTTGAGGTCTGAGAGATTTAAGAAAAATATAAAACATAATTTTCAATTCTTATTTTATTTTAAAATTAATTAATACCCTAAAAGTTAAAATAATTATATTAAATAAATTATATTTAAAGAAATCACCAAAATTGGTCCAAGTGGTTTTCTAGTCTGTAGAAACATCCCATAATTTTCCTAAGGAGAGAAACTTTATCTTGGTCATGTTGTTGAATTTTCATTAAAAATCCCTATTTTTATTAAAATAATTATATAAATTAAATTAAAAATGAAAAGAATCACATTTTCTCCTCTAATGCCTTAATTGACATGTGAGTAAGGTGACATAAAAATTTTAAGTTCATTTGAGCTCAATTTAGTGAGTTATGAAATGACTATGCTTAAGAGGGCCTAAAGGTAATTAAGGATTTTAACCCTAATTAATACTTTAGGCTTAATCAAAGGGAGGGATGAACATTTGATCTTAAATTTTATCTTGGATGGTTGAAACTTAGGGAATTAAGAGGTAGAAACTCATTAATCATCTTGAAGACAATTAAAGAGAACCTTAATTAATTAAACAACTTAAATTTTGGAAGAATAATTAAAATTTGGATCATTAAGGTTAGGGATATGACTTAAGAAGATATCTATTCTTTAATTTAAAATCCCTAAATAGATTAATTCAATAATATTCAACTCTTAATTAATTTTAAAAGAATGATGATTGAAATTAATAATGAAAAAGAAGTAATCCTTAATTAAATTAAAATTTTAAAACATTAAATGATTTAGTAATTAAATTAAAGTAAATTCAAAACCTTAAAACTAATTTAAAATCCCTTTAAATTTAATCAGAAACAAAATTTGAAGCATTAAATAATCTTGAAACAATTCATAATTAAAAATGTGAAAATTAAACCAAGTAAAGCCAACCTAAAGTACTATAATTAATTCAGATCAAATTATCAAAATTTAATGAAATTAAATAATTTAAACACCTCTTTCAACTCTAGCAATTTTAGAACATTTAAAATCAACCTGGAACCTTACAATTAAATTGGATTGTTTTAAATCATCAACTTAACTTTAACAGTTAAATTCCCTAATAAACTAATTTGCCCCTGAAGGCTCCCACATTTATAACCTTTAAATAAAGTATAAAGTGAAATGTCACTTTACTCATCAGATAATCAAAAGTCCAAGTTCACTGGGCAAGAAACAAAGTTCAACTTAATTCTTGGATGATTAACTCATCTGTACAATAAAACTCATTTGGACTCGAAATAATCTCAGAAGTATTGAAAAGATATTCAGGGCTCGACCTAAACACTTTCTCAATATGATGGGATGTTTTATAAGAATAATTGAACTTAATTGTTCTTTGGTGAAGAAAATCATCCTTTACAGAACACAAGAAACAAGACGTTATAGGATTTGACTAGTTATAGGATTAGGATTTTGGCAGACAGCCAGAACCTTCCCTTAACTTTACCTAGGTGTTTTCTTGCAATTATATAAATTCTTTAACATGTGTTTTAAGTGCAGGTGAAAATGAGAGGAATGCTTATTAGGTATGTTTTTATTTTGTTGCAATTTATTTACATGCGCTGCACTTTCTTTCTTGCAAAACTTGCATGATAAACAACAATATCACCCTGCATGAAAACTGAAACCTTTAGGATAGCCACAAAACTGAAAACCAAAACTAAATTAAAAATCAATACAAGATAAAATTCACTGCCACAACATTCAAAATATAAAACAACTCAAATTTTAATCACAAACAGAACAACAAAACTATAACTACAACTAAATTAAAACGTCTCGTTGGATGATCGGGAATCCCTCGGATGATGTAACCCACGTGTTTCTAACGAGATTTCCCATGGTCTAAATGAAAGTGTGGAACTCATTTAGTTGAGTTTAGCGAATTCATTTGGACTAAGTGAATCTGATGAAAATAACGGTGCCGGGATGACGGAACTGTGAGATCTTAATCAGTTCTGTTTAATCAACTTTAAGATTTGTTTTAATTAAAATACTAAGCCACCTCAATTTTGAACCTTTTTAAACACAAAACACTTCTCTCATCTCTTGATTGCCACTTTCTAAAACTAAACCTTCTGCAACAACGAGGAGCTGGAGCACAGCGGGCAGCACGACCATCTTCATCAGGAAAACCTGAATCTACTTCAGCAAAACCTTTCTTAGAATTAAATAACAAAGTCATAGGATTTTGAGGTAGTCTGCCTAGTGCAACATAAATCCTCAACTTTTCGTTTGGCATTTGTATAATCATGTTATGCAAATTAAGCCCTAACCGGTCTTATGACTCCGAGGTAGTCCTTTGGTACGACATAAACCCTCACATCTTCCAGGCTATTTGTATGATCATGTCATATGAATATAAGTCCTAATTAATTAATTTTGACAGGATTGAAAAATTAAATAATTCTATTTAAATTGAAGCCAAACCATAGGATAGTTTGGGAGGTTGTCAAGATTTCTCTTGGATCCTCAGCTTCTTCTACTTTTCTTCCATTGGATTCCCAAAATAAAATGTTCCAAATTTGAGCTATCCCTTATTGAAATTTCTAAAATCCAATTTGTTTGAAACCTTAAACTTTGAAATTCTTAAGAGCAAAACCACTGATCATTATCGAGAGTTTTCTTAAGTGTCTTCGAACATTTAAGATGTAATTAACTATAGGGGCTTGCCCTTATAGGGAACTTTAAGAACCCAGGTAGTATAAACCCTGCTTAATTTCTTTATATTAAGTAGGGGAACTTGTCGGCTAATAAAATTTGTTCGCAGACCCAACGAATGTCACAAATCTTCGAGTTTATTTAATTGAGCCTCATCATTAAGCAGTGTGTCTATTCCTCAGGATAGATACACGGGTTATGATGCGGTGCTCGTTTATATAAACTGTTCGTGATGTGAGATTAGTTTGATTTCATATCTTAAAATTTTTAAACTTAAAATTATTTTCAAAATCAAGTGCTACTTTCTAAATTATATATATATATTTAAATTAAATTTGAAATCTAAAATTTTCCGACAACTTCTGTAGACGACCCCCTTTTTCAAAACACAAAACTTAAAAAAATATGCCGACACGAACATAGACTTAAACCATATTTTTCAGTCAATAAATCTAAATATAACAATAATTTGATGCTGAGTCACTCAGAATGAGTTCTGGGTATGTCAGGCTTAAGACGTTAAAACAAACGCTTTGTGGGAGGCAACCCATATTTATCAGTGTGCTTTGCATTATGTTTGTTTTGTGTGCTTTGTTTGCTTTGTTTGGTTTATGTTTTTAGTAGTAGTAATTTGGAGTTTTTAAACTATAGTGAGTTTATTTGACCTTAATTGATGATTTAGAGAAGTCAGAATGAAAATTTGGACACTTAGCAGACCTGTGCTAAATTGAGCACTGGCGGGTAAGCACCGACTAGTTGGCGCTTAGGCGCCGCAGTTATAAAAAATGTGAAAAATGAGGTTCTAGAAGCCTAGATCGTGGTGGAGTAGTTTTGGAAGTTATTTTGGAGTTTTAAAACGTCTTGGGGCCGATTTAGCACTTCCCAAGTCTATAAAAAGGACCTGCTTTAAGAGAAACACTTGCACCAAGTCCTATTTTCATTTCTGAGTCTTAAGAAGAGATTTTTGAGTGCATCATGTCTTCTTGGGAGAATGAGATGAAGAAGAAGCAAGATTCTGACAAAAGTAAGTTCATTAGTGATAGTGCTAAAGAGTTATTCAATGGATATCTCGCTGTTAGTATTCAAGGGATTGCTGAAATAATTGCAAAAATTGAAGCCCGAGTGACTTCAATGGAAGCAAAGATCAATGAAACTAACTTAAAGTTGGATCACATGGGATGGCAACTCACGATGCAATTCAGTCATTCAAGGTACGTGGAAGAAGCATATAAGGCGATGTTTGTAAAGAACAAATGGATTAAAGAAGAAGATGTAAGAATGAACAATTATCGCCCATTCTATCAAATTTATATTCCAGAAGGGTCAAATGGGAATAATAGTTGTCCTGGATATAATCCGCCTAATGGAGAATGGAATTAAGAGTGCTTTGTTCTTATTTGTTTAGTGTTCTTATGTGTTATGTTTAGTATTCTTGTGTGTTATGTTTGGTGTGTTTAGTATTTATATTTAAGTATTAACTAAGCCTGATGATGTGATGGTTACATCTTAGAGATGTATACTTATCAGTTTGAGATTAAAGTCTCTTGTATTTAGAGAATTTCATCCTTTATGTGTGGATAGAAATTCTAGAATTGTATTAAGTGTTATGTTTGTTTTAATATAAGTTTGTGTTTTTGTGAAATTTGTGTGGAATCAATGGATATTAAATTTTGATTTGGAATATTGGAAGATTTATGTGGGGAGAAATAATTATTTTGGAGTAATTAAGGGTGATTAACCAAGTGATTTAGTGCATATACCTTAATTGTGAAAATCTTGGTATTGGCGGTTAAGCGCCAAAGTGCCGGCACTTAAGTACCAGATTTTGCGGCTAAGCGCAGAAAGTTCGCGCTTAGGCGCCAGTTCGCAAAAATTGGTTCCCAACAGTTAAAAACCCGAAAATTGCCATTTTTAAACCGCCCCATCGTCTTCAACCTTCGGTTTATCGTGAAAGAGGAGCCTAGGCATCATATTGTGGATCATTTAAGAGTCGACCTCAACAAAAATTGTTAGATTTGGATTCCTTGAGGTAAGAGCACTATTCCTAAGTAAAAATTTTTGATTTTCACCATGTATTTTGAGTATATTTTAGAAAATCTTAAAATCACTATTCATGGTGAAAATCTGAGGAAAAACTTGAGAAATTGCTTGGATTTAGTGAAAATATCTTTTGGAAGATATTTTAGCAAGTTTAGTTTGATTTTGGAATTTATGGTGATTTTTTTTTCGTGAAATTTTAGAGATGGCTCCAAAATCAAAGTGTGTACGAGAAAAGACAAGATTTGATTCTGACAAATTTGTTAGTATGAGGGCTGAGGAACGATATGTCGATGCATTGCAGCCACGTAAGTTGATTCCTGAGCGTGTGTTTTGTAAACCAGGAGAGGTGATTGAAGATATGATTGCTAAAAGGAACTGGGAGAATTACTGTTGCTTCTCCGCTGTTGCTGTTGTTTCTGTGGTTAGAGAATTTTATGCAAATTTGCCTGTTGTAGAAGAGAATCAAGTGATGGTTAGAGGCATGAGGTCAACTTTTCTTCTGGGGCAATCAATACTTTTTATGGACTACTTCCTGACATGTTTTATTTTTATTCTAACTATCATCCTACGGAAGGAGAATTAGATGAGATCATGGAATTTCTGACTGATGGAAGAGGATTATGGAAAATAACAAATGATAGAAGAGTGAACTTTCCTGCTTCCAAATTGAATGCCATTTCTAAGGCATGACATTATTTTATCTCATCTAAGTTGTTACCTTCGAGTGATACTAGTGAAGTAACAAGAGAAAGAGCTGTGTTGAACCATTGTATTCAGCAAGGGAAGCCTATTGACATTGGAGGTATAATTTATGATTATGTTTTGAACTGTGCTAGATCAACCACGACTGCATGTATGGGATTTCCTTCCTTGATTCATTCATTGTGTGAACGATCTGGAATGAAGTTTGAAACCTGGGAAGAGGTACTTCAGCCATTGAGACAAATTACTAGTGTAAACGTTGGTGCTTACACTGTACATTCAGAGTTTGGTTAGAGAGGAGGATTTGGTAGGGCTTCTACTCCTTCTGCTTCTGCTGCATCTACTTCTCATGCTACTACATCACGTGCTTCATCATCTATTGATTCACAGACTGGTTTATTAAGAAAAATTTTGAAAAAAGTGAGTCTTACTTGAGAGCATCTGAAAGATATAGATGGTAAGATGGATAATGTAGAAAAATATATTATGAAACATGATGAGTATGAGGATAGTTATCGACAATATTTGGATAGACTGATTAGAGGTGATCAGAGTGCTGAGATGCCCCCTCATCCATTCTACATACCTTATGTGCCATCTAGGGATTGGAACGAGCAGGATGATGAGGATGATGAGTAGGTTAGTGTTATTTGTTTTCGTTGTGGTGTTGTTGTTGATGTATGAGTGTTTTGTTTAGTATTTAGTTTGATCATTGTGTTGTGATGTGAACCTTGATAGTATGCAGACTGTAGTTTGTATTATTTTTCTGTTATGCATATTCAGATGTATTGTTGTTGTTGTATTGATGTTTTATATGTTGCTTTGTGGTAGTGATGTGTAATAGTAAATGTTTTCATGTGTATGTTATGTCAGAGTTTTTAGTAGTGTGTACTTTAATTCAAAAACTGTTAGGAGATTATAAACCACTATTGGGAACTTCTACTTAGGAAACTACATGCTTAAAATTTTTCAAATTCCACTATCATCCGTTATCTGTATCAGTGTGTTATTTTAGTTAGTGTGTATTTGCTTTGAAAACCTCCACTACTGTAGAAGTCTTTTTGAAATTTTTACTTTTCTTTGTATAAAAAAATTATTTTGAAAAACTAAAATTGATTTCATTTTACTCCTGTTATTTAAATTGTTATACTTGCATATTAGGATATTAAAAATTTCTGCAAGCATGATATGTCAGTTTTTATTTCTCATCCATGTATCATTTCTTATGCTTAAATGTTTTATCTTAACTAAAAATTAAAGTTTTGGGGGGCATTTTAAAAAACAAAGATTTTAAAAAACCTAAAATCTTATTTGATTCTCAAGAATACTTAAAATAAATCTTATTTTTTATTGAGAACAATTATGTACATTAAGTTATATTAGGGGAACAAAAATTTTGAATATAGAAATGAATAAAACAATTTAGTTAAAATTTACAGTAATCATGAAAAACTTAAAGTTAAAATTTTTTTAATGAAGAGGTGTTAAATAAAGTTAAACTATCTTTAGTAAGAAGTTTTGTATTTTTGGATAAATAAAAGATTTGACTTTTATTCTGCAAAGCTTAAATTTCATTTATTGAAGTGTAATTTTTAAATATTATTATTATGATTTTTAAGTGAAAAATGTATATCTGACCTTTATTTTAAATGGAAAGGTGGAATTCAAAATCATTAAAGGCCTATCCAGATATAGTAATCCTTTCCTTATAAAAAAAAAAGAAGAAAAAAAAAAGAAAAGAAAAAGTGAAAAATAGTATATGAAAAGGGAGGAGAAGCTTGAGGATTTAAGGGCCTAATCAAAAATTGGTTTCATACCTAAAGTTTAAGATATAAGTTCGAGAGAAAATCTAAAGCTTAAGGTTATAATATAGTAAGTAAAATTATTTTCAAATAAAGATTTTTAAGTGAGAAAAATAAGTGTTTGTGTCCTATATTTTGAAGAATCTACAAATATTTCTGAATTAGATAGATACTTATATTTGTGATTTTCCTTTACTTAAGAACTTTCTAAACTTTAAGTTTGTTTTAATTACTGAAATTTTTTTTAAATTGGACTATTCCATTTCTAAAACAAAATTTTGTTATCTTCCTAAGAAACTCATTACATAATTTGCATGCTAAAATGTTCTATGAGATTAACTGTCAAGTGAGGACAAGTAACATTTTAAGTTTGGGGGATTTTGATACACCTAAAATATATAGTATTTTTATGCACATTTTTATACCTATTTTTAATGATATTGCACTTTAATGGAAGGTATTTTGTGTTTTTCTTCCAGATATGATGAAAATGGATGGTCATGATGAAAGGAGCAAAATTGGATCAAATTTGGAGCAAAAAAATGAAAATTTGGGCACTGGTGGCTAAGCACCGCTGGACCGGCGCTTAGCCGCCACAGTTAAAAATCGAAATTCAAATGAATTTGGCGCCAATTTAAAAAGGAATGGGATGCAACTCTTGGTGGTAACTTCCATAACTTCCTTTGGGCGGCAAGTTTGAATGAAGGGATGCATTCTTTGGTGGATACATTGAATCTGGACACATTTTGAAGAGACACCAAGGCACCTTTTGGTTTACTATTTAAAGAGAGTCTTAGGAAAGTTAAGGAGCTCTTCCTTTGCATTTTGAAGAGAGTTTTCATTAGGAGTAGGAGTAGAGAGTAGAGAAGAGCTCTTCCTTTGCCTTTTAAAGGGTTCTTTCACTTGCAAGTTTTTACATTATTTTACTTTTATTTTGCGAGAGTTTTTATTAAGAGTAGGAGTAGAGAGTAGAAAGGAGAAAAGGGTCGGAGTGAAGTCTTCTTCTTCCCACTTCTTTTCTTTCTTTTAAGTTTAGTTTTTATTGAAGTCTGAAGTTATTCTGAGTCATCGGAGTTGGGAGATTCGCTCTGAGGAGTAGTTTAGTGAAGAGTTAAAGTTTCAGAGGAACTTCCTGATTCTTATAGAGAGAATTTTCAGATAAGTGTTTACTTTTGTTCTTACATTTAGTTTTTTAATTAATACTTGTTTTTGTTTGTTGTTTTTCTTATGGTTTTTAATTTCAAATCAATGTGTTTTTTATATTTTCTCAATGCATTCTGAGTAGTTTACTTTATCTTTTTCTTTCATAAATGAAGAAGTAATTAATTTATAGAGAATAGTTGAGGAAAGTATAAGTGTTTAAAAGTTGGAAGAAGTTGTGAAGATTGATTCTGAAAACTTTTTTTACTTCTTAATTTGGTCATTTAAGTTGTAGAATTTCTTGAGATTATGTAAGATCCAATGCGGTATTGTCTCATAAAAGTTAGTAAGAATCACATGTAATTATATGGGTGAGAATTGTAGTCCATATAATTGAATGTAATATTAGAAGATATTTTTATAGAAGGGAGTAAAATTAGAGGATTTTAGAGTGACAAGCTAAAACCCCCTCATTTGCTTTGAAGTTTTGAGTTTTGTTATGAGAAGTTAGCCCCCAGTTGGTGGGAATCGAGTGAACTCTAGAGTGAGAGACTGGTATCTTCCCTGCCTAACCTTGTTCAAAATGATAAAAATTTCAAATTAACCTATGTTCTTTAAAGAACCAAGTAAGAGTAAAGAACACATTTGCTTCTATCTGTCACAACAAATTTAAATACTTCCACAAAAATACTTTAATAATTATTACTGCTTCATAAAAGGAAAGAAAAATATATTCTAGTTAATAGTATTTTACATACAGTGTTATTAGTTATTATAATTTTAATTTCTTGCTTAACATTTTATTAAGGAAATTTTATAAGACAAATCAACTTTCAAAACTTTTCAAAATCAAGACATACTTTCAAAAGCCATAAAAAAAAAGTAAAAAGATAATTTTTCTGATTCCTTTAAAGATTTTCAAATTTTCCCTATGGGTTCGATATCTCGGGGCTTAATGAGAAAGTCCTATATTACTTGATAAACGATACATATACTTGCGTAGTATCCACATTATAAATCAAAATCATCAGCATATATATATTTGGTGCGGCGTCAAGTTTTTGGCACACATATATTCCTGGCGGCCCAAGTTTTTTGGCACTGTTGCCAATTTTCATATCATATTTGTAAGTATAAATATCAGGTGGATCACACTCCATCATATTTAAAGGTAGCACACAGTTCTAGAAAACTAACAAGATGTAAGTTAAGATCTTCATTTGGTGTTCCTCCAAATTGATTATTCTGTGTCATTTGGATAATAGCGGGTTTAAGCTCAAATGAATTAGCAACAACATCAGGATTTTGGATAGTTAAGTGAATTTCATCTACTGTTGGATTAGCATAATCTCTTAAAGGTCATAACATATTTTCATTTTGATTGTTTAAATTATTCAATTTGTTCGCTATTTTGTGAGGATTTTTAGATTGTTTTTGTTGTTTTCAAAATTTTCTAATAGTACGCTTTAATTCAAAATTGTAAGGTACAAAACCTATAGATCTGATACAACACATACAAACACAATAAGCACACTAATAATAAACAAACATGCACAATTATGACTTGTAATTCAAATATAAGCTTTCAAATACTACAAAATTAATTTTTAATAGTTACCTTTCCTCCCCGTTGACGATGCCAAAAACATGGTGCGAATTTTTTAAATTGCTAAAATTTATGAACTCAGATATATATTGATTTAGTTTTCTATTGAGTCACACAATTAAACGCAAGTATACGTATCACTCAAGAAATACAGGGCTCTAGTGGAGTCATGAATATCAATCCCATAGGGAGGCAATTAATTTTATAACGTAGCATATAAATCACTTCTCGAATCACAGTACAATTGCAAGTAATTATTAATATTAAAATAGAAACAAACAGTTGTAGTTACTACTTCTACAAAAGTATGTTCTAACTTCTAGCAAGTTAAACTAACACAATACTAAATTTATAACAAAATTCAGTTTTGAAAAGAATCTTCCTCCTCTTCAATAATAATATGATGATTTTTGTGACATAGTTCAGTGATGCAAATGTATTCATTACCTTTTTCTAAGCACATAAAGAACATTGGCTAATCCTAAGTTCAGTCCCCAAATCCATGGTTTGGCTGAGAGGATACTGGCTTTGACTCTAGAGCTCCCACTTCCCTTCCCCTGAAGGCTAACTCTCACTTTAGTTTCCAAACCCTAGGACCAAATTGGGGATTTCAACCTGTCACTCTAAAATCTTCAGTTCTACGCCCATCAAAGTATATTTCCCTATTTATTTGCACTCAACTCCTATGAACTACGTCACTCATTCATGGACATTGAAAGTGACCTTGACTTTTGTTATGGAACTCATAATCCTTTCGGAACATATGATTCCCAACAAGTTTTAACAATTCAATTGGCCAAAGAAAAAAGTAAATGAAGCTCGAAGTGAAAAGGTCATCACAAATTTTCCAAAATAAATCTACACAACACTTCCATATCACAACAACAACATATCACATGAAAAAGAGGAACAGAAAGAAATCTACTCAAGACTCACGAAGAAAGGATGAAAAAACATAGAATATATATATAAAAGCAACGTCATACAAAATGAGTAAAGAAAAGATAACTTATGTCAAGCTCTTCCCCAAGTAACTCTCAAGGAATTCCTTTGACTCCTCATCTTTCTTCACAATAACACATAATTCTCTCTTTAGATAAGTAAGGAAGAAGAAATCTCTCACTTTCCCTCTCCTCTTACACTCCTTAGAAGAGAACACACAAAACCTAGATTTCCTAAACAAAATGAAAAGATACACTTACTCTTCACTCTCTCACACTCTAAAACTCTCTTCTCCTTACTAAATCTTGCTCTAAAATAGTTTAAATCTGGCCATAACTGATTTCCCAAGAGTTTATTCAAGCATCCCTCCAAAATCTGGCCAAATAAATTGAATCTAGTTTGAAATCAGGATAGGGCGCAGTCCGGCGCAGAATAGGGTGCCATCTGGAGCTATTTTCAGCATTCTGATTCAAAGTCTCTATAATTTGGCGCGGTCCGGTGCTGGTCATAGTGCCGTTCAGAGCTAGTTCAATAAAATGCACTTTTGCTCCTTTTTGCTCCAAATTGCTCCTTTTTGCTTTATTTTGCTCAAAAGGCCTAAAATCATTGTACCTGCATGAAATCATGAAAAATATATTTCTTTAAAGTGCAATATCATCAAAAACAAGTATGAAATGGATAGTAAAAAGCTATCAAATTTTCAGTGGATCACCCATTAAGGGTTTTCCACATAAAAATTTATAGTGTCATCAGTGGTTGTTTTCTTTTACCTGAGTGTGTGCTGTATTCTCATGCAATGCTAAGACAATAATATGTTACTCTACCACCTCAAATTTTCTAACATGCATCAATATCTAAACTTCAAATTTTGTATCCATAATACCTCAATTATTTAAATAAAAATAAATTAATACCATCTGATTAAAATCCTAAAATAATTATCATTGTCAAGTGCTTGTGCAACCTAATATCTTCTCACCCTCATGTGGGCTCCTCACCAAAAATGTTAGAGAGTGTTGGTCCTAAATTTTTCGGTGGATCATGCCTAAGGAATAGAGCATTAATCAGATGAAACACAGAAAGAAGAGAGATTTGAATGCTTAATATTTGTTTTTCTGTGTGTGAATTTTGTGCCCTTTCTCTTGAAAATTAACACCCTATTTATAATTCATAGGTAAGCTTTCTAAGTTATATGATGGTTCCTTATTAAAGAGATGAATGTTACATAATGAGCGATTACATTTGTACATTTTTAACTGAACATCATTTATATTATCCTCATAACTGGTTCTAGCACCTCTAGGTTCCTATAACTCCTTTGCATTCGTTGTCATTTTATTCAGGTTTTTGATTTGCATTTGATCGGCTGTCATTAAGTTGACCAACCCTACATCATTCAGACATCTTTAATGCTCTTTGGTCGCCCCATTCTGTGGAGTCTGAAGGTGAAGATACATCTTCTTAGGATAGAGTTACTTCATCGAGCATAGGGTAATTTACTGTAATATGATAAGCAGCCTACTCTCAGATTCTGTATCATTGTTAAAACACATCACCTTTGGCGACCGCTATTTTTTAAGATAGTAATTACAGGATAGTTGGCTTTGGTATATTTGTGCGATGATCATTGGGTTTCTTGATTGGTCATCCCATGAGACCGACCGACTGTTAGAACGATCCATCTATGTCTTTATATCTCCAATTATTTCGCCTCATAGTTTGTATAAGCATTATTTATATGCATAATTAGTTCCCTATTATCCTACTTTTTTTAGAGTGACAGCTGCTAAAAGAACAAGAAAATTAAATATCGTTTATGTTCATATAATGAGCAATAAATATCATTATAATTTATATTCCCATAATTTTTGTGCTCCCTCCCATTTCCTATAAATAGGGTTTGTGTTTTATCCTTTTTCCATCTTCTGTCTCCACTTTTTGTGAGTCAATCATCCAGGTGAACAAACATGTCAATGCTAAGAGAACAGTAAATGAGAAGGCCTTGAAATAGGCTTTTAGACTCCCCATTTTCAGAACTTAGTCTGCATAGGATGAAAGAAAAAGAAAATTAAATAGTTCATACCTACCTCTTAAGAAAAAAAAGGTGGGTGAAGAATTGCATCCGCTAGAGAAAAGGAAAGGAGAGGACAGGAGAACAAACAGTGAAATGATGTCGACCTAATCAATTTAGCCAAGTAAGCAAACAACTGATAAGCTACCTCATGTGGAAGAAGTTAGTGAGTTGGCACCACTCCAAGTGAGGAGGTGAAAGGTGCGAAAACTATTGGAATCTGCATTGCTTCATCAACATTTGATTCTTCTGCTGTCTCAAGTTGGTGAACCTTCAGAAGTGGTTGTGCAAATCAGCCTTTGATTTCTCACTACTTCATTGTTCAGCTCCGAAGTCTGCACAAGATGTTGTTTTCTCGAGGGAAGGTGACGTGCTTCGTAGTTTAGTCATCGAGGCTTCATGAGGTCTGGGCCCACCAACAAAAAACTTTCCTCCTCCACCTCTGAATCATTATGCTCCTCATGATGTCACGACTCTTCTTGTCACCATGCAGTTCCCTTTTATTTGGTCTCACCATTTATTTTTGAAATGCTAGCTCAATTGTCGCAGAAGAAACCATGGATATTACTAGTTCTTAAACCTCAAAGGTGGTATCCTAAATTGAGCCAGCATAACAGATTAATCCTTCTGCTCAAGTTGCAATCATAGGGGTTACAATCTCACTCCCCAACCTAACTGTATCATTCCTTTCAATCGATTCGAAAGCAAAAATTCTTGGGTCATTAGCTCAACGCCTGGTCATAACTATGGAATCCTTTGCTTGGGTTGTTGATCTCCAATGAAAAGCCACCATTACAAATCTTCGAGAGGAGTTGACAGTCGTTTAGGAAAATATGGAGATTCTTCGGGCTCAAGTTGCAGAAGTATAAATTCTCCGAGCCAATGTAATGGGATTGGAAACGCTCTCGACTGAGGTAGCGGGTTTTGAAGCTCTTCGTGATGAGGCGGCAAAGCCTGAAGATGAATTGGCTGACTTTTACGTAGCTAATTCAATTTTAAATGTAAATATATAAATTTGAGGGACATGCGTTGTATTCAAGTTTAATGAATCGTCATTTGGTCTTGACTAAGGATGCAAAAGACTCTATTGTAAAATATTTATTCCTGTGAATAATAATTATCCATAATTTGGGTAATTAATCTCGAACTTTGTGTTGATATGACACTTTTAATGAAAAGCAATACAGTGCTTCGGCTTCCAATAAAAGTTCTATAAATAGATCTCAATGGATGTTAAGAAAAATTATTACATTCTTTACTCTGCCTATCCTTTGGCCATTTTGTTTTTGAAGCCTGATCACATCCAAATATTCCCCTCAAATTTTTGTCTTAGTGAGGTCCTTCGAAATATCAAACTTCACTGACTTTAAGGTTAAGTTGTTAGATGAGACTTGTGTCTAGCACACAAGTGTTGTCTCAGATAGACTGGAAACAGAGGTTCGTGCTACTGACTACTTAGGTAATTATTTAATCTTTTATAGAGACTAGTTCAGTTCGGGCTTTGACTGCCACTTTGTATGAAGCTTGCTCGATCTTCCAGTTTTATGGTGTCATCCTAACACAAGTGAAGTCAAAATCAATTGCTGCAGTGATGATGCATATTATTTATTTGCACCGAAAAGGTGTGCCTTGGTCTTGCTAATTATTTTCTCACTTGTTTTCCTTTCGGATCGAGTCGAACAAGTAAGTAATCTTGGCACTACTCAGAAGTTCTAATTAATCAATCTTTGAAAATAAGATTAAGGACTAAATGTTCCGCTTTGTGGAGGTGCTTGTGATGATTGGAGTATTCCAACTAAGGCCATTGAAGTGCAAGTTAATTTCATCTCAGATGAAAGCAATGGAGCAGGGTATACTCAGTCGACAGCTATTAGTAGTTCAATATACTGATCCTTTAAATATTAATCAGATGCTGAACCGAGAGGTATATGACCCCATGACAGAAGAAATGTTGGTGGCCTTTGATGAGGCTGAGGAAAAAAACAACTTGAGAATGTTGAAAGACATTCTAAAAGGTATCAAGAAAAAGAAAAAAAAGTGGATGAATCTTTCATTATAAATGAGGAGGAAGAGGGAACCAAAGAGGCTAGTTCTTCTGGAGGGCATGTACCAGGTTCAAATTTCATTCATTCAATTTCAAAAACTTTTGTAGTTATTTAAAAGAAAGTCACGGGTGAATTAATACCGATATAGTGATATTTTGTTGCAGCAAAAATAAGTGATTCAGGTGACGACGTAACTACCTCTACCCTTCCAACCGATAATGGGGCTTGTCTAAGCCTTCTCAACACAAGGGCCTTCAGCCACTTTTAACAAATTTTATCCCTCCATCGGAAAGAGCAGAGGCTAGTTGTCAATCTCCTCGGACTGAGGGTGTAGACATATTTAGTGGTTGAAATGACTGAGAGCATGAGAGAAATCCCCATTGCTACTGAGTTGGTCTAATGCAGGCAAAATGGTAAGCGTATCTCTTTTGACACCCTTCTCCTAAGTCCTCCGAGAAGTTAGGAAAAGGGGAAGGATCATTGGATCCTCCTACAAAAGTAGCAACTAAAAGTCTACATGAATTATGATTCAAGCCTTGGCTTGGTCGATATTAATAGAGATTGGTTTCCCTTAGACTCAACATCTGGAGGTTACACTTCCATGATTGCTATAGGCTTAGAAAAGCAACTGGATGAACTTCGTCTGGTCTAGTTTTGAAAGATGCTCGAGGTTTACCAGATCTTGGGCTATGCTTCCACTCATCATCTAACTTAAATTTGTTTATCATAAGAGAAGGTCTTGCAAAATCTTAGGAGAGAGTTAGAAAAAATCAGAAATGAGTGGATTTGGCGAAAATGAGGGCATCCTATGTAGACTCCGACCTGAAAAATATAAAGGTATGGCTAGAGATCATTTTCGAATGGGTCTTAATGATTTAAGAGAAGAGCACTCTTTTAGCTGAGCAAATGTCTAGCATGACAACTGCTGAAGAGATGCATACCACTTAAGTAGAATACTTGGAGACGAGTAGTAAAATTGCAACTGATGAATTTGTCTGAGTAGGAATAATTGACTCAAAGTATTCTAATTATGAAGAGTTCAAGAAAATCTATGATATTCCTTCAACTTCTGATCCGCATGGAGGATCTAAAAGTGACAATGTAGCAGATGATATAACATCCAACGCTCATCTAGAAGAACCATAGATTTTTTTTGAAGTGTATATGCTCAAATTTTGTAATAGACATTCACTTGAATGAAACACAATACTTTGGCTAGTTGATGCTTATGCTTGTGTGCTCAAATATTGTGTAATTGCTTTGGAATGAAATCTAAAAAAAGTTTGTTTAGAAAAATGTTTAAGGTTGTGCGGAGTTTATATATTGGAAACTTATAGGTATGACAAAGCATCGTGTGCTTATTAGACATTCTTTTGATGAGATCAAACATCGTAAAGCTTTTTTTTGTCATCTTCAGGTGCGACCAAGCATCGTAATGCCTTTCGGTCTTCTTTTGCAACATGCTCGAGTTCCCCGAGGGTCAAGGGGACTCTTACAATTTGTTGCATCTAGCTAGTAGCCTTGTTTGCATCTCGTGATCTTTGTTGGGCTAGCTTTTCAAAGATCGCATTAATGATGAATCAACTTTAGTTGTTTAGTTATCTTGTCCTATTGGGACCCCTGGAGAATTTTGTTAAGATTCCTTGTTAAACCTTTTATCTATTCTTCCTATAAATAAAGAGATACGACAAACATGTTGAATCCATACTCATTAGCTGGTTAGTGTAAAAAAAGAAATTTTGTCAGCTTCGTGTGGAATGGCAAGTGAAGGCAACCTTCCATTGACCAAAGTGATGGATATGGCGAGGGTCATGCATTAGTTAATTTTTCTTTTAGTCAAGTGTCAAAGGAGGGGATTTTCTCCAAGTTGAGTTCCAAACATGATATATGTCGATGTGGTCTGAAGAGGTCATCCCACCTCACGAATGGGTGTAGTTCTCATTAGGACATTTTGTATAAATAATGTTGACCTCATTTTTGATGAGGTCTTCTCTTCTTCTCTTTAGTACTTAGGATCTAGCCTTAGGCTTTTCCTTTCACTATCTTAGAGGATTAGAATTGAGACCCACCGTTTAGAAATTCAAACCACTTCTAAACTCCCTGCAAACCCCACAAACTTGACTGTAGACCCCTAATCACCTAGAGGGTTGAAATCAAATGTGGAAGTTTAAAGGATGAGTTCCTATAGGACTTTTGGCCTTAGGACTGCCCTGGGTGGCCTGGTCTGGTGAGGGGCTGACTTACACACACACTACACTTATACACTACACCTACACACTACACTTTCACACACCTCCTAAAAAAAAAAAACACACCCATACCCGACTTGACCTCCTGACTCATGTAGGTGATTCACATGGATGGTCCTTAACCCCTAAGCCCTTGGCAAGAGGGTTAGGAACAACATAGTGAATGCCTCAAATGAGTCCCTTCATGGCTCATGTGGGCTTGATATGGCTTCATGGCTCAACCAAAATGATTTTATTCCACTTACATTCACCTAATCTTCCATTTTCCAAATTTTTAATTTTTGACCCCCGGGACCCTACACCCGCCAACCTACCCAAAACCCTTGAAATTACCCAAATTTTCTCAAAAATTTCCAAATCACCCAAAATTCTCCAAAATCATTCCCAAACATTTCCACATCACTCAAACTGATCATCCATAACCAAAAATACCAAAAATTCCAAAAATACCTCCCAATACCCTCCAAATACCCAAAATACCCCTCTTAGCCAAAAAATCCAAAAATTCAGAAAATTCCTAGAAAATTCCAGAAAATCCCAAATATTCCCAATTTCATGTTGTTCAACTACACCATGGGCCAATTTTGTCAATTTACCCCTCTTTTATCAAAACCCCCAATTTGACCCATTTTAACCCAAAGTAAACCCAATGTCAAACCTAACCTACCCAATTGACCCAAATTCTGGTCCAATTCAATTCTAAACTTCAATTCAACATCCCCAACACTAATCTAGACCAAATCCAAGCCCAATTTGATTGGCATTGGGATCCAATTTCACTTTTGGCCTTAAAGCCCAATTTGGACCCATGACCCAAACTTAGCCCAAACTCACCCAATTCAACTCCAATTAACCCCAAATCTTTTCTAAATCTTCCTTAACATTCCCACAAACAAAACATTAACATGATTTTCCCAAAATTTAGATCCAAACCCCACTCAAATTCAACCCAAAGCTAAAAGGCCCATTTTTGACCTAAACCCAAACCTAACCCAAATGAGCCCAAACCCCAAACTTAAAGCCCAACCAAAGTCAAAACCTCTTTGAAACACTCCCATAAATATTTCTCAACATTAATTTTACATCAATTTCAACCCTAGCCCAACATTGGCCCAAGTTAGCCCAATTTGACCTACATAGGCTCACTTACCAAGTAAACCCAAATTCAAACCAATTCAACTCCAAATCACACCAAATTGACTCCAAGCCCTTCATAGAACATCCCTAAACCAATTATGACATTTATTTGACAAGGTCCTTCACAAAATCTTTACCCAAATGCCCATCCTAAAATCAAAAAGCCCATTTCCCCTTAAACTTTCCTAAAAGCCCACTTCCTCCAAATTCAAAAGCCCAAATTCATCCAAAGCCCACATGGCACTTCCCCTCATCATCCATTTAATCAAAATTGTCCCTAAGTTCCAAAGTCATCAATTAAACAATTCCAAATCAAGCCCCATACAAATTCCCATCAAAATATCAAAATTTTCTTAAATCCCTTTTTATGAAATTGACCCGAAGCTTTTCCCAAGCCAAATGGAGCCAAGGATAAGCCATTCACAAGCCATATGAAGCCATGAAAGTTTGGCATGTGACCATGCCATTAATGGCAAAAGGAGGAGGTCCTTTAACCATCTCCTAAAAGTCATTAGCCTTAAGCATGTTTCCCCTTAACCAAGATTTAATCCAAATATTCTTGGATAGGACATCACCACCTCTTGACCAGCTAGCTTAACCGATCTTCTCAGCCCAAGACCAGCCATGGGGAGGTGAACCCAACCCAAACCAATGGGTTGACCAATTTCAAGCCAAAGTGGCCTCTCCCCCATACCATTTTAATCCAAACACTTTACACATGTCCAAGCCCAATTGACTTCACCATTGCCAAGCCCTGACCTCCCTGGTCAAGATGGTGACCCATGCCTGCCGGCCAGCCACCTAGGCCGCCGGAAAACGCCATGGCCGAGACATGGGGAGGAGCCAAACCTTGGAATTCCACCTTGCTGAGCTGCCCCATGCCCAATGGCCACCATGGCTGTTCTTCCCATGACCAGAGCAGGCTCGATCCCAACCCTTGGCCATCCACGGGAGGCTCTCCGGCCACCTCTGTTTAAACCCGACCCCCTCGCGGCCATGAGAGGAGAGTTGCACAAACCTTGCCGAAACTCCGCCAAAATTGTTCCGGACCCTTCTCCACCCTGTAGAGCGGTTGATCCCCGGTGTCAATTTGCCCTAATCCCCACTGATAAAACTCGATTTCCCAACCGAAATTCCACCCAAAACCGGGACACTTCTCCACGGTGAGCCAATCCCCAAATTGATTGGTTCTACACCTTCACCGGACCAAGGGAAGGTGTCCACCAGCAAAAGCCCCATCTCCGGAGCCACCCGGTTGCTCCGGCCTCCAAGCTTTGTGATCGGGCGTGGTCGAAGTCCAACCTAGACAATTCACCGGACCAGGAGACTTCATGCGGAGCTTTCTAGGATCCAATCGAAGGTGCAACAACTCTCGGATCGAAGCCACACTTCTGCGAGCAAAGGTATGAGCTAATTCTTCATCCCGAGCTTACGGAGATTCTCCATTTCAAATGCTTTAATTTCAATGCATGATAACCGT
Organism: Papilionanthe hookeriana x Papilionanthe teres; assembly: GCA_022702705.1. Lineage (NCBI taxonomy): Eukaryota > Viridiplantae > Streptophyta > Magnoliopsida > Asparagales > Orchidaceae > Papilionanthe > Papilionanthe hookeriana x Papilionanthe teres. The sequence continues at coordinate 85,176,080 of CM040428.1, read as the reverse complement.
ATAGATGTGTTCGTCTCTTCGAAGACGAATCCATAGAGCATAAGAACATGAAAATCCATTGAGTATCGAGTGAGATATTAGGGATTTAGTGTGGACGGCTCTGCGGTGAGGACACTTGGGGACGATGAACGGATGCGCGTCCATTTAATACACGCGTGGATGGACGGCGGGATCTCGTCGGATCGGAAGACGGAGCGATACGGCGGGCCCCGGGAGCGCTGACTCGGATGGCGGCGTCGAATGGGATCGCGACGCGTGTGCGTTCGGAGATGCCGAGGATGACGCGGCGCCGCGTGGATAAATAGAAAATTAGGGATATTTTCTATTTATTTAATTCCCTAAACTTCAAAAATTCATAACTTTGTGTAGGAAAATCAGAAAAATAAAATAAAAATACCCTCTTGCTCGGTGAACGAGAGGAGAATAATGTGGAAAAGAAATCATTTAATTTCATCAAGTATTTTATTTTTTATAATTTATTTACTCTCTGCATACATTTAATTCTCCATGCATGTATACAATTCACCATGGCATGAGACCATAGGGCTTTTGAAGCCTCCGAATTTGGGAACATTCCCTGAATTTTCCAAAGTCGGAGGCCATCCCTATGAAGAGTTATTGATTTTTCAAATTCATGTCACTGTTTTGAGTATTTTAATTCCAATAAATAGCATGTTGTGAAATAAATTCTAGGAAAATTTGGTGATGTTCCTTATGACCGAGAGAACCCTAGGAAAAATAGGTTTTTAGTTAGTTCATTTTAGACAACCCTAATTGGCTTAAACACTCAAAATAGGTCTCTAATTAATTAGAGCTAACCATACATCAAATTGACTTCAAATCAATTCTCCATTGACCTTTAGGATCAGAAGAACCCACCATAAAAATTTGAGGTCAATTGGACTTGGTTAGCTCTATTAATTGGGTTGATTAAGCCACTTAGTCATTTTAAACTTTAAAAATTTATAACTTTCAAAATATCCTTCAAAAATTCACCAAATTGGTTTTGGAGCCTCTTTGATATCAGAGGAATTTAAGAAAATTAAAATTTTAATTTTCTAAAAAAGTTGATTTTTAATATTATTTTAATATTTTTAATAATTAAAAAATAATAAAATTCAAAAAAATAATAAAATTCACAAAAATGTCACATTTTGAATTTTAATCACTTAGGAACAAACCCCATATTTTTCTTAGGCCTATTTGGTGAGATATTAATTTTTAAAGCTCTAGGGTAATTTTAAAATTAAAAAAATGTATTTTCTAGCATTTTCACTAAAATAATTATAATAAATCATAGAAAAATCAGAAAATTACAAAATTTGCTTCTCTGATTTCCTTGATATCAGAGAGATTTTTGAAAAACATAAAATTCATTTTTCAACATTTATTTTATTTTTAAATTAATTAACACTCCAGAAATTAAAATATTTATAATAAAAATAATATAATTCAAAAAATCACCAAAATTGGTCCAAGTGGTCCCCTGGTCATTAGGAATGTCCCCTAATTTTCTTAAGGATAGAAACTTTTCCTTGGTCATGTTATTAAATTTTCCTTGGAAATCTCTATTTTCTACCAAAAATAATTATATAAATAAATTAAATACAGAAAAATCACATTTTCTCCTCTCATGTCTTTATTGACATATGAGTGAAGTCACATAAAAATTTCAAGTTCATTTGAGTTCAATTTAGTGAGTTATGAAATTATTAAGCTTAAAGGGTAAAGTGGTAATTAAATTTTTTTTTAATCCTTAATTAAAACTTTAGGTTTAATAAAAAATTAACAAGTAAAATATTTGATCCTAATCTGATTTGGATGATTGAAATTTAATAATTGAAGGGTAGAAACCCATTAAGCAATTTAAAATGATTAAACTTTAATTAAATAATTGATTAAATTTGGAAGAATAATAAAATTGGAATTATTAAAATAGGGATATTATTAGGAAGAGATTTATTCTTTAATTTAAAAAATCCCTAAATTAATCATTTCATTAATGTTTAATTCCTAATTAAAATGATAATTCAAATTTAAAACATTAAAAGACTTAATCATTAAACTAAAATTAAATTATTGAACTCTTTTAAAATTTTAATTAAAATTAAAATGAATAAAATTAAATTAAAAAATTAAATTAAATCAAATTAAATCAAATTAAAAATTAAATTAAAAATTAAATTAAATTAAAAAATTAAATTAAATAAATTAAATTAAATTAAATTAAATTAAATCAAATTAAATTAAAAAAAAATTAAATTAAATCAAATTAATTTAGTGTAAAATCAAATCAAACTAAATTGAATTAAATTGAATTAAATTAAATTAAATTAAATTAAATTAAATTAAATTAAGTTGAATTAAATAACATCACCTAAGACATAAAGAAATAAGCCTAAAATAACTTGAACACTATTCCAAATTTAAACCCTTCGATTGAAATTAAGTTAAATCACAAACCATTTGAACACCAATTTACCCTCAAAAGCTTTAGTTATCATAACTCCTAAACAGAATATTAAATGAAATGTTACTTCACTTATAGGACATTCAAATATCCTAGTTCACCGAGCGAGTTAACAAAACTTGAAAACCTCGGACGATCGATTCATTTACATAATTAAATTCATTTGGACTTAAAACAATCCTAGAAATATTGAAAAGATGTTTAAGATTCTTCTTAAGCACTTCCTCGATATGATAGGATATTTATAAGAACAATTGAACTTAATTGTTCTTTGATGAAGAAAATCGTCTCCAAACCAAAAACACAAGGAACCTAGACGTCATAGGAAATGACTAGCTATAAGATTAGGAATTTGGTAGAAAACCATAACCCTTCCTTTAGCTTTACCTAGGAACTTACTTCAAATGCTTAAATATTCTAAGCGTGTTTTAAGTGCGGCTTGGGATGACGGGAAGACCCTCCAGTACGCTTTTATTTTATTGCGATTTACTTTACGGTAATTTATTTAATCGCATCGCACTTATTTTTCTTGCATGATAAACAACGAGTTGCATGAAAACCTACACCTTTAGGACGAAACCAAAACTGAAACCCATAACTAAATTAAAAGACACTACAAGATAAAATTCACCTCCACAACATCTCAAAATATAAGACAACTCAAAATTTAATCACAAACGAACAACAAAACTACAACTACAACTAAATTAAAACGTCTCATTGAATGATCGGGAATACCTCGGATGATGTAACCCACGTGTTGCTAACGGGATTTCCACGGTCTAAATGAAAGTGCGTAACTCATTTAGTTGAGTTTAGCAAATTCATCTGGACTAAGTGAATTCGATGAAAATAACGGTGCCGGGATGACGGAACCGTGGGATCTTAATCGGTTCTGTTTAATCAACTTTAAGATCTGTTTTAATTAAAACACAAAAACACTTGGAAATTAAGACTTTCTCTAAAACCAAACACTTCTCTCATCTCCTGATTTATGACTTCTACAACTAAACCTCTGCAACAACAAGGAGCTCGGAGCATGGTGGGCAGCACGGCCATCGTCGTCAGCAAAACTGAAATCTACATCAGCAAAACTTTCTTAGAATTAAATAACCAAGCCGTAGGACTTCGAGGTAGCTTGCCTAGTGCAACATAAATCCTCAACTCTTCGTTAGGCATTTGCATGATCATATCATGTAAATTAAGACCTAACCGGTCTTAGGAATCCGAGGTAGTCGTCCGATACGACATAAACCCTCACATCTTCGAGGCTATTTGTATGATTTTATCATACAAATATAAGTCCTAACTAATTAAAATTGGCGAGATCAAAATATTAAATAAACATTAGGACTCTCTTAAATTCAAACCAAACAATAGGATAGTCGGGAAATTACCAGAGTTCGCTTTGGATCTGTGATTTCTCCTACCCTTCTTCCTTTGGACTCCTAAAATAAAATGTTCCAAATTTGATCCATTCCCTATTGAGATTCAAAAATTCAATCCTTTGAAAACTTAAACTTTGAAATTCTTGAGAGCAGAATTATTGATTATTATCGAGAGTTTTCTTAGGTGATTCCCGTCACTTAAGATGTAATTAACTATAGGGGCTTGCCCTTATAGGGAATTTTAAAGAACCCGAGTAATATAAACCCCGTTTAATGTTTTCATATTAAGCGAGGGAATTTGTCGGCTTATAAAATTGGTTCGCAGACCAAACGGATGTCACAAATCTTCTAGTTTATTTAACCGAGCCCCACCATCAAGCAGTGTGTCTAACCTTAGGGATAGATACACGGTTTATGATGCGGTGCTCGTTTATATAAACTATTTGGGATGTGAGATCGGTTTGATTTCATATCTTAAAATCTTCAAATTTAAAATTATTTTCAAAATCAAATACTACTTTCTAAATTATATCTATATTTAAATTAAATTTAAAATTCGCCGACAAATAACATGTTCCCAGGGTTGCTACCAGAGTTCTTGTTAACCCCGAGGAGCTAATGGGGAGGAGTTGAATTAAGTATCTTACTAGCTGGAAATCCTCTCAACGAATGGATGGGGTGCACCCCAAGGAAAGGAAGTGCTGGTAATACATTCCTAGGGAGAACAATACATCTGTTCGACGCTCGCTGGTTGCCTTCAAGAGCTAATAGCAGAGGATTTGGAATTTGAATCTTTTTAATTGATATATCCTCCCTCTCTCCATCTTTTACCATACTAAGGAGACAATGCAAAAATAGAGAATGTGGTGAGGAAGTGGAAACAAGGGTGCTTGGTGAGGACTCGCTGGCCTATTTCAACACAAAGCCTTCACTTCCCTCGAGAGTTTGTTTTTATCTTAAAGTTTGTGTAGAGCATCTACCTTTTGTATTTACTATTTCCTAGATGTTATGTATCTTTTAAACAAAATAAATAAAATGTTTCATTAATGCCACCCCTTTTTTTGCTTATGTGACTAATCACACTGATAATCTATGTTTGTCAAGCAACTCAAATTCGACATTTGTTAGAAAAAAATCTTTAAAATTTGTTAAGTTTGGGGGATTTTGATGCACCAAAAATATATACTATTTTTGCTATATAATTTTACCCATTTTTGGTGATATTGTACTTTAAAGAAAGATATTTTTCGTGATTTATTGCAGGTACGATGATTTTAGGTGATTGGAGCGAAAAGAAGCGAAAAAGAACGAATTCAGAGCGAAAAGGAGCAAAATGGGAGAAAACAGCTTCTGGCGTCGCTGGCGCCATTTTCCCGAGAGATCCAGAAAATAATGGGATGATAGAGCGCTGCCGGCGCCTAATGTCGGTGCAATTCAAATTTGAAGAGTTTTGGCGACTTTTTGAAGGGATGCTTAAAGAAACTCATGGGATTTCATCTAACATATATGTAACTGTTTTTGGACGAAATTTGAGAGGGGAGAATGTGGTGGTAGTGAGAGTTCTAGTGTGTGTGAGTGTGTTGAGTATTAGGGCTTGGAAGAGAAGAGTGTAGAAGTGATGTTTTGAGAGGGATTCTTGTCCAAGGAGTGAAGGAGAAGGAGTAAAGTGAGAGATTGCTTCTTCCTTTCCATTCTAAAGAGGGAATTGAGTATTGCAAAGAAGAGAGAAAATGATTCAAAGGAACTTTAAGGGATTTGCATTCGGGAAGAGAAAGAGATAAGTTGTATTTGCTTTTGTGGTTTGTATGACTTTTGTTTTATATATAAAATCCATGTTTTATTGTGTCTTCTCTATGAATTCTGAGTAGTCTCCTTTGTCTTTCTTCTTGCATAAAGATGTGATGATGTGATGATGTGTATTTGAAGTGCTTTTAAATTATTGAAGAAATTGTAATGATTTTTCATTTCAAACTTAATTTACTTTTCGATCTGGCCAATTAAATTGTTAAAATCTATTGTTGAACATTAACTCTGAAAGGAGTTAGTGTCCTACAATAATAATGAAGAATCCATTCAATGTCCATGGATGAATTGCGTAGTTCATGGGAATTGAGTGCAAATAAATAGGGAAATGTGTTTTGATGGACTTCAAATTGGAGGTTTCAGGGTGAAAGGTTGAGATCCGCAATTTAGTCCTAAGATTAGTAACTAAATTCGAAGGTTAGCCTTCAGGTGAAGGGTGAGTGGAAGCTCCGTAGTGACAACCGGTATCCTCCCAAGCTAGCCTTAGATTTAGTGACTGAACTTAGGATATGTCAATGTTCTTTTCATGCTTGGAAGAGGGGGTACTCTTTTGAGGGTAAAGAAACATTTATGCTCCTATTTGACACAATACAATAAACAATCATTCAACATCATTCACACATCATATACTCTTTGCAAGAGGAAAGATACTTTTCCTATATATCAAAACCTTTCAAATACAAGCATAGTGTGTGTGTGTGTGTGTTAGTTAATTATGTTTTAAAGATATTAGAAGTAATTGTAGTTTGCTTAATTGTTACTGTTTTTTGCATATTGTTAGTAGAAGTAAACTTAAACTTTAATTACAATTTGAGTATTGGATTTCAGTAATACATTATTTATTGTAAGGAACGTGCCTTCCCAGTGGGATCGATAACCAGGACTCCATTAGAACTGTGTATTACTTGATACAATATGTATACTTGCGTTGAAGTTTGGACTTTACAAAATCATTATAAATATATAAATTAAGATTCATAAGTTCTTTCAATATAAAAGTCTGCATCAAGTTTTTGGCGCCGTTGCCGGGAAGGTATAAATGGTATCTATTGATAATATAGTAACTGAAAACCTTTACTTTATAGTGTATAATTGTGTGTTTGTTTAATGTTTAGAGTAATTGTGTGATTTTATATGTGTAGTAGTGGATCTATAGGTTTAGTACCTTAAGATTCGGAGTTAGAGTGTATTGTTAGAAAAATTAGAAAACAACAAAAACAAACCGAGAATCCTTGCGAAATAGAGAATAACCAAGATAATCAGAGAAATGATATTAGAAATTTGCCAAGACCTTTAAGAGATTATGCTAACCCAATAGCAGATGAAATTCATGTGACTATTTAAAATCCTGATGTTGCTTCTAATTCATTTGAGCTTAAACCTGCTATTATCCAAATTGTTCAAAATAATCAATTTAGAGGAACACCTAATGAGGATCCAAATTTACTTCTAACAATCAAGGAAATACCAATTTTAGACCTTCTTATCCTCCTGGATTTAATAGTAACCGGCAATTTAAGGATAAGAAGTTGTCTACTGAAGAAATGATTCTGAATATGGGAAATCAACTACAAGCTCAAGGTGTTGTGATAAAAAATATTGAAAATCAATTGGGGCATATTTTCACTGCACTTAATAATAGACCTTCTGGAATGCTTCCAAGTAATGTTGAGATCAATCCAAAAGATCAAAACAAGGAAAAACTTAAGATTATTCAATTGAGGAGTGGAAAGGAATTGGAGACAAGAGTACAAAAAGAAGTTGAAATAGAGAAGGAGAATGTAGATATTGAAAAAGGTTCAAACAAGATTTATCCAGACATGGAATATCCTCTTGAACCAATGAAGATTACTATTGAAAAATCACCACCTGCATTTCCTCAAAGATTGAAGCAACAAAATAGGGATAACAGATTTGGAAAATTTTTGGAGATCCTTAAGAAATTAACGATAATATTCCTTTTGTTGAAGCATTAGAGCAGATGCCTGACTATGCCAAGTATATGAAGGATATTCTCAAAAAGGAAAGAAAGTTCACAGATCATGAAACTGTTGTACTTAGCGGAGAGTGTAGTGCAATTATTCAGAAGAAGCTTCCAGAAAAACTTAAAGATCCTAGTAGTTTCACTATCCCGTGTGCTATAGGTGAAAATTTTTTCGGAAGAGCCTTATGTGATCTGGGAGATAGTATTAATCTTATGCCTTTATCAACTTTCAAAAGGTTGGGAATAGGAGATTATCTCCTACATCCGTGACTCTTTAATTGGCCAATCATTCCATTACTTACCCTAAAGGAGTGGTGGAAGATGTGTTAGTGAAAGTGGATAAATTTATCTTTCCTGTGGATTTTGTTATACTTGATATGAAGGAAGATAAAGAAATTCTAATCATTTTGGGAAGACAATTCTATGCTACTGGGGGAGCAGTGATTGATGTTCAAAAAGGAGAATTAACTATGAGGGTTAATGATTGAGAGGTGACCTTTAATATTTTGAAATCTATGAAGTATCCCTCAATGGAAAAAGATGGTGAATGTTTTAGGATGGAGGTCTGTGAATATTTGAGAAATGATCATTTTAAAAATATATTTGAAAAAGAGGTGGAGTATGAAAATATGTTTGAAGAAGGAATTGAAAATGAAGAAAATTCAGATAATAAGAAGAATGAAGATTTGGAGTATGTTCAGAAGAGATTTAAAGTATTAGACACTATGGAAGGTGGAGATAAAAGCTTAATACCATCTATAATAAAACCTTCTGAACTTGAGATGAAAATTCTCCCTAGTCATTTGAAGTATATGTTTTTAGGAGAATCATCTACCTTACCAGTTATTGTATCTTCGGAGTTAAACGAATATCAAGAAAAAATATTGTTGGAAATTTTAAAAAGATACAAAAAGGCTTTTGGATGGACTTTAGCGGATATTAAAGGAACTAGTCCTTCAATTTGTTTGCACAGGATTTTATTAGATGAAAAACATAAACCGAAAGTTGATCCGCAGAGGAGATTGAATCCAATAATGAAAGAAGTAGTTAAGAAGGAGATTTTAGAATGGATGGATGCTGAAATTATTATCCTATTTCAGATAGTGCTTGGGTGAGTCTAATACATTGTGTACCGAAAAAGGGAGGAGTGACTGTTGAAGTGAATGAATGTAATGAAACTATACCCACAAGACAAATTAATGGATGGTGAATTTGTATTTACTATAGGAAATTAAATGCCGCCACCTGAAAAGATCACTTTCCTCTTCTGGATATACTTGTTGGACACAAGTACTACTGCTTTCTAGATGGATATACTATAAAATACCTATTGCTCCTAAAGATCAAGAAAAGACAACATTTACTAGCCCTTACGGAACCTTTTCTTTTTGAAGAATGCCTTTTGGACTGTGTAATGCACCTACAACATTTCAGAGATGTATGATGTCTATCTTCAGCAGTATGATAGATAATGGAATAGAAGCTTTCATGGATGATTTCTCTGTATTCGGGACTTCATTTGAAATCTGTTTGGAAAACTTAGTAAAAGTTTTAGAGCTTTGAGAGAAAACAAATTTAGTTCTCATTTGGGAGAAATGTCAATTTATGGTTGCAGGAAGATTGTACTTAGGCATAAAATTTATGAATTTGGTATGAAGGTCGACCCTGCTAAAATTTGAGTGATTGAGAGATTTCCACCTCCCACTACCGTGAGAGAGGTGAGGAGTTTCTTAGGACACACTGGATTTTATAGATGATATATTAAAGATTTTTCAAAAATTACCAAACCTTTGTGCCGACTTCTAGAAAATGATAGAAAATTTGATTTTGATGATGAATGTTTGTGTGTTTTTGAATTATTTAAAGAGAAATTAATCACTGCATCTATAATTGTTTCACCTGATTGGGAGAAACCATTTGAACTTATCTGTGGTGCTAGTGACTATGCGATTGGAGTAGCATTGGGGCAGAGGCATGATAAAGTTTTGAAAGTTATTTACTATGCTAGTAAAACTCTTAATGAAGCTCAGATTAGTTATACCACTACTGAAAGAGAGTTATTAGCTACAGTATTTGCTTTTCAAAAGTTTAGACCTTATTTAATTGGAGCTAAAAGTATTGTGCATACATACCATTCAACTATCAAATATTTAATGCAAAAGAAGAATGCGAAATCTAGAGTGATTAGATGGATACTTCTTCTATAAGAATTTGATTTTATGATAATTGATAGGACGGGATCTGATAACCAAATAGCTGATCATTTATCAAGATTAGAGTTTGATAAATTATCTGAATTTGAGAAGAAAGTTACAGAAATTTTCCCTGATGAACAACTTTATACTATTACCAATTTACCTTGGTATGCTGATTTTGTGAATTATATTGTGAGTGATATTGTACCACCTGATTTAATAAGGCAATAACAAAAGAAGTTTAAATATGATGTAAGGTTTTATTTTTGGGATGAGCCCTATCTATGTAAACAGTGTAAGGATCTGATTATTAGGAGATGTGTGCCACAGGAAGAAACTAATTTAATTATTCAACAATGTCATGATTATGAATTTGGAGGTCATTTCGGTGTTGATAAAACTGCTTATAAGATTTTACAATCTTGATTTTATTAGCCTACTCTTTTTAAGGATGTATACAAATATATTAAATCATGTGATCGATGTCAGAGAGTAGGTAATATCTCTAGAAGAAATGAAATGCCTCTAAACTATAATTTGGAAGTTAAAATTTTTGATGTATGGGGATTAGATTGTATGGGACCATTTAATCGTTCGTTTGGGAATATTTATATGCTGGTTGCAGTTGATTATGTCTCGAAATGGATTGAAGCTATTACTTTACCGAGATGTGATGCTCAGAGTGTTTCAAAATTTTTAAAGAAAAATATATTTGCGAGATATGGAATGCCGAGAGTGATTATAACTGATGGTGGATCTCATTTCAGGAATAATCAAACTAAGAGATTGATTGAGATATATAATATTATTCATAGAATCTCTACTGCTTATCATCCTCAGACTAGTGGTTTAGCAGAAGTGTCTAATCGTAAAATTAAAAGAATTTTGGAGAAAAATGTGAATAATCACAAATTAGATTGGTCTGCTTGATTAGATATTGCATTATGGGCTTATAGGACTGCTTTTAAGACCCCTATTAGGATTGTCTCATTATAGACTAGTGTTTGGTAAGTGATCTAACTAAAAAATACCCATTTTTATGCCTTATTTGTGATTTAATTCTTAAGGATATTATGATTTAATGAAAGGTATTTTTATGTTTTTGGATGTAGATGATTTAAAAAGAGTCCAAGAAAGAAAAAGAAGGAAAAAGGACAAAAAAGGAACAAAAATGGAGCTTATGGAGCAAAATTTTGGAATTATTGGCCTGGTTCCTAGGCGCCAGAATGTGGCGCCTACTCGCTAGTTCGATACAGATGCTGTCAAGTTTTTTTGATGACTTTAGGCAGTTATTTTGACGGTGTTAAGCGGTTATTGGGGCTTCTAGAAGACTGGAAGTTACTCCTAATATATAGGACATGTGATATAATGTATTTGGATACAAGGAAACGGTCTGGATCTTGAAGAGGTGCGACCCAAAGTGAAGAGGTGCGAAAGACCTGGTCACGGAGTTCGACACCTAGGCGCCTGATCCCGACGCATAGGAGCCAGATCCCGACGCCTAGGCGCCAGATCCCGACGCCTAGGCGCGATAGTTACCTTCTAGAAGATACATTGAATTTGGACGAATTTTGAAGAGGTGCCTTGAGTGACCCCTAGTCAAATTCAGAGCTCTATAAATAGGAGCCCATTCTACAGAGCAAATGGTACCAAAACCCCCCCTCTTAGTAAGCATACCCATTTTAGCATCTTTTCTCTCATCTCTAGTTTTATTTAGTCTCTTCCATACTTAGGGTGCCACTTTATTTTGTATTTAGTGAGTTTATTTTGATTGTTTTGTTGTGTGTTATTGATGTTGGAGTTTTTCATCATTGCTTTGGAGTCAGTAGAAGTCAGCGGATCACTTGAAGGAACACTTCAGATAAGTATTTGTACTTTGGTTTAAAGTTTTATAAATATGTTGTGTTGTGTTATTTCAATGTATTCTGAGTAGTTAGTTATCTTTCTCCTTTAAACTATGAAAAAATTATAAATTAATTAAATTTTGTAGGAGAATTAAATATAAAATATTTTAAAACATCGTGATGATATTAATTCCTGATCTTAGTTTACTTTTTAAATTGGCCATTTAATTTGTTAAAACCTGTTAAAGAATTTTGAGACCTTTCCGGAGATAAATTCTTAACTAGTAGATATCACATGAATCCTTATGTAATTGCAGGCAATACGCGGATTATTTAAGGTGAAGTGCAAATAAATAGGAAGATAATATTTATTGGGCGTAAAATTAATTAGTTCTTAGAGTGACAGACTAAATTCTAATAATTTTGTTTATAGAAAGGTAACGGGTCACTGGTAGGGCTGACCATAGCCACCCTTGGACATCTAGTAGTGTGAGCCTAGATTAACCCATTCTAGTAATAAAACATCCTGAGCCTATCTATAGATTAGTCAATGTTCTTTGCACCTGGACATCTATAGGAATGCTTCTATTTGGCACAATACCATAATCTTAATTCCCTACAAAAGATAATTACTCTATAATTCTTGGATTAGTTGAAAAAGGAGAAAGTCGTTTTTATACTTAAATTAATTTTTAATTACTGCTTACTTTACTTTACTGATTATTGCTTACTTGTTTTTAGTAAAAATTGTTAGTAAGTTAAATTTGAATATATATATATAATAATAATAATAATAATAATAATAATAATAGTAATAATAATAATAATAAAGTATATATAAATTGCTTTTGAAAATTCCAAAATATTTCTTATATTTCTTACTTTTTATAAATTCACTATCCCTGTGGGATCGATAACCAGGACTCCACTAAAGCCCTGTATTACTTGAACGATATATATACTTGCGTTTAAAATTGTGTCTTTTACAATAATAAAATATAAACATAAAATTATTAAAGTAAACCTCGCACATCAAGTTTTTGAAGCCATTTACCAAGAATTAAATATTCTAAAAAGTGGTATCAAATTCTTGTAATTTAAAGTATATATAAAGTCGCATCGCATCAAGTTTTTGGTGCCGTTGCCGGGGATAAAATAGAACATAATATTATAAAAAGTAAAAAGTAAAGAATATAAATTACAAAAAACAAAAACAAAAACAAAAACAAAAGAAAACAAAAATATTTTAAATTTTTATGCGTAGGTTTGGATCTGATGGATTACTACCTTTTGATTCTGAATTAGAAAGAACAATTAAAAGAATTAAAAAAAGAAAATAAATTTCAAAACATCAAGAAATGGCTAACTTACATAATAATAATAATCAAAATCCAATCAAAATTAATGAATAAAATATTTATAAACCATTAAGGGAATATGCAAACCCTATAGCTGATGAACTTCGAGTTAGTATTCAAATTCCAGCTGTAGATGCTAATTCTTTTGAGCTTAAACCTTCTATTTTTCAAATTGTTCAAAACAATCAATTTGGAGGAACACCTAATGAGGATCCAAATTTACATCTTGCTAGTTTTTTAGAACTTTGTGCTACCTTTAAATATAATAATGTTTCTGATGATGCTATTAGGCTTAGACTCTTTACTTTTTTCCTTAAAAGATAAAGCAAAGATGTGGCTTAATTCATTAGCAACTTGTTCTATTAAAACATGGGCAGATATGGCACAAAAATTCCTTGCTAAATATTTTCCTCCTTCTAAAATGGCTAAATTGAGAAATGATATTACTTCATATACCCAATCTGATGGAGAAACAATTTATGAAGCTTGGGAAAGATTTAAAGAACTATTAAGAAAATGTCCTCATCATGCTTTACCAGATTGGTTAATTATTCAAACATTTTATAATAGACTTATTGGATCACTTAGATCTATTATTGATGTTGCTGTTGGTGGTTCTTTAATGGCTAAGACATTTGAAGATGCCTACACCTTAATTGAAGAAATGATTAATAACAATTTTCAATGGCCTTCTGAAAGGATTAATCCTAAAAGAATGACCAGTATTCATGATAATGAAGCCTTTTCTATTTTAGCTTCACAAGTGGCTACAATATCTAAGAAATTAGATAATTTTGCTATTAATATATCACATGTAAGTAATGATAATTCTGCAAATTCTGACGATTCTCAAATAATGGAAACTTTGCAAGCTATTGCTAGTAAAACTAATAACCCTTATTCCAATTATTATAATCCTGGTTGGAATAATCATCTTAATTTTAATTGGAGTAATGGACATCAAGCTAATCCAAATTGGAACAATCAAGGAAATTCAAACTATAGACCAACTTGTCCTCCTGGTTATAACAATCAGCAGAAAAAGTTGTCCTTAGAAGAATTGATCCTGCAACTAAGCAATCAGCTACAAAGTCAAAACACTGCTATTCGTAATATTGAGAATCAGATGGGTCAAATTGCTAATTTCATTAATTACAGACCTCAAGGAACACTGCCTAGCAATGTTGAAATTAATCCTAAAGAATCTGGAAAAGAAAATGAACAAGCAAAAGCTGTACAACTCAAAAGTGGAAAGGAATTAAAAGAGAAAACACGGAATGAGATTGAAAAAGAGAAAGAAGTTGAAGAGATTGAAAAACCTAAAGATAACCTTTCTCCAAATAAAGATCAGACTGTTGTACCTATTGCAGTGGAAGTTAAAAGACCACCACCACCTTTTCGTCAAAGACTTAAACAGCAGAGGCTTGACCATCAATTTTCTAAGTTCTTTGAAATTTTTAAGAAACTTACCATCAACATTCCTTTTGCTGAAGCTTTGGAGCAAATGCCAAGATATGCAAAATTTATGAAGAATATTTTAAGCAAAAAGAGAAAATTTGAAGCTTATCAAACTGTTGCACTAAGTGAAGAATGTAGTGCAATAATTCAGAAGAAATTACCTCAGAAACTTAAAGATCCTGGAAGTTTCACTATACCATGTGCTATTGGAGAAAAATTCTGTGGAAAAGCCTTATGTGATTTAGGAGCTAGTATTAATCTCATGTAATTTTCAATCTTTCGAAGGTTAGATTTAGGAGAGATTTCTCCGACTACTGTAACTCTTCAGTTAATTGATCGATCGATAACCTATCGTAAAGGAGTTATAGAGGATGTTCTTGTTAAGGTAGATAAATTTATCTTCCCTGTGGATTTCATTGTTCTAGATATGGAAGAAGATAAAGAAATACCTATCCTTTTAGGGAGACCTTTTCTAGCTACCGGTCGAGCTATGATTGATGTGCAAAAAGGAGAATTAACAATGAGAGTTAATGATCAAGAGATAACATTCAATGTTCTAAAATCAATGAGGTATCCTGATAAAGAAAAATGCTATCAGATGGATATTTATGATTATATAATTGAAAAGCATTATCAAGAAAAATGTAAGGTCATTTCTGATGATAAACATAAAGAATCTATGTTATATAATGAGTCATTAAATGAAGAAAATTTATCTGAAGAAACTCATTATATTCATGAAAATTGGGAAATTTTAGACACAACTAAAAATGATATACTTTTACCCTCAATTGAAAAAGCCCTTGAACTGGAATTAAAAATGTTACCTGCACATTTAAAGTATGCGTTTCTTGGAGATTCATTAACTTTACCTGTAATTATATCTTCAGAATTAAGCAAAGATCAAGAAGAAAAATTAATAAGAGTTCTGAAGAATAATAAGAAAGCTTTTAGTTGGACTATTGCAGATATAAAAGAAATAAGCCCTTCAATCTGTATGCATAGAATTTTAATGGAAGAAAATTGTAAACCCACTATTGAACCTCAAAGAAGATTAAATCCAATTATGAAAGAGGTTGTCAAGAAAGAGGTTTTGAAATGGTTAGATGCTGGAATTATTTATCCTATTTCGGATAGCCAATGGGTAAGTCTTATTCATTGTGTTCCGAAGAAAGGAGGAGTAACTATCATTGTTAATGAAAAAAATGAATTAATCCCAACAAGACAAGTTACTAGATGGCGAATTTGCATTAACTATAAAAAATTAAACAACGCCATTAGAAAGGATTATTTTCCTTTACCTTTCTTGGATCAAATGCTGGATAAACTTGCTAGACACTCATATTTCTATTTTATGGATGAATATTCTGGTTATCATCAATTACCCGTTGCTCCTGAGGATCAAGAAAAGACAACATTTACAAGTCCTTATGAAACATTTGCCTTTAGAAGAATGCCTTTCGGTTTATGCAATGCACCTGCAACTTTTCAAAGATGTATGATGTCAATATTCTGTGATTTGATTGATAAAGGAATTGAAGTATTTATGGACGATTTTTTCAGTTTTTGGAACTTTTTTTGAATCTTGCTTGGAAAATATAACAAAAATTTTGAATAGATGTGAAGAAACAAATTTAGTTCTAAATTGAGTAAAATGTCAATTTATGGTCACAGAAGGCATTGTACTTGGACATAAAGTTTCACAAATAGGGATGAAAGTTAATCAAGCAAAAGTGAAAATAATTACTGAGCTGCAACCACGTACTACCGTTACTGATGTAAGAAGTTTTATGGGTCATGCTGGATTTTATAGGAGATATATAAAGGATTTTTCTAAAATTGCTAAATCTCTTTGCCATTTATTGGAAAAAAGAAGCTAAATTTGAATTTAATGAAGATTGTGTAAATGCGTTCAATATTCTGAAAGAAAAATTAATCAATGCACCTGTCATTGTTGCACCTAATTGGAATAAACCTTTTGAATTAATGTGTGATGCAAGTGATTATGCAATCGGAGCTGTATTAGAAAAAAATATGAGAAGTTTTTCAAAGTTATATACTATGCTAGCAAAACTCTTAATGAAAATCAAATAAATTACGCTACTACTGAAAAAGAGCTTTTTAGCAATAGTATATGCCTTTGATAAATTTAGACCATATCTTCTTGGAACAAAATGTATCTGCACACTGAACATTCTGCCATTAAGGATTTAATATCTAAAAAGGATGCTAAACCTAGATTGATCAGATGTGTTTTACTTTTACAAGAATTTGATTTTGAATTGTGAACAGAAAAGGGACTGACAACCAAATTGCTGATCATTTATCAAGAATCAAAAATAAAAATGAGAAGATTTATGAAGAAAATATAAATGAGAAATTCCCGGAAGAGATTCTGTGATTCGAAGATGTATACCTTATGAAGAAACTTTTGCTATTATTCAAAAATGTCACGATTCTGAATTTGGAGGACACTTTGGAGTGGATAAAACTGCGTTTAAAATTTTAAATTCTGGATTTTATTGGCCTAACTTATTTGAAGATGTTGGACATTATGTGAAAACTTGTGATCAATGTCGAAGAATGGGAAATATATCCAGAAAAGATGAAATGCCTCTAAACTTTATATTAGAAATCAAAATTTTCGATGTATGGGGTTTAGACTTTATGGGACTTTTCGTACCATCATCTGGAAAGATTTATTTTTTATTAGCAGTTGATTATGTTTCAAAGTGGATCGGAGCTGTAGCTTTACCTAACTGTGATTCCAAAGTGTTTCAAAATTTTTAAAGAAAATGATTTTTACAAGATTTGGAATGCCCAGGATAATTATCACAGATGGGGGAAGTCATTTCTGAAATATAAGAATTCAATCATTACTGGAAAAATTCAAAATTAAACATAGAATTACAACTGCTTATCATCCTCAATCAAGTGGAATGGCAGAGAAATAAAGAGAATATTGGAAAAGAATATTAATCCTAAAAGAGCTGACTGGGTTGATAGACTTGATTCTGCATTATAGGCCTATATAACAGCTTATAAGACACCTATCGGAATGTCACCTTATCGGTTAATTTATGGTAAACATTGTCACTTACCTGTTGAACTTGAGCATAAAGTTTATTGGGCGATAAAGGAGTTTAATTATAATTTGAATACTGCAGGAGAAAAATGATTATTACAATTGAATGAAATGGAAGAGATAAGAAATGAGTCTTATGAAAATGCAAGAATTTATAAGGAAAGAATAAAGAAATTGCATGAAAAAATGATTTCAAGGAAAATATTCGAGCCTGGACAAGAAGTGTTATTATTTAATGCTCGTTTAAAACATTTCCCTGGAAAATTAAAATCTAAATGGATGGGACCATTTATAATTGAGAAAGTATACCCTTATGGAGCTGTGGATATTAAAGATCCCAAAACTGGAAAAGTATTTAAAGTTAACGGATTAAGACTGAAGCCTTATGTAGGAGAAATGAAATTAAATTACAAAGAGGCTTATGAGTTGAGTCTACCCGATTAATTCAATTAATTAGGTCGGTCTCACGACGATAAACCAAGCTCTTTGTGGGAGGCAACCCATATTTATTAGTTTGAGTTTAATTAATGCTATAAGGTTATGCCTTGGTCTTGACTAAATTTATATATAACTTCTGGGAATAGAAGGCTAACGAGTCTGTATTGGCTGAAGCAAAACATTTTCTTGAAGTTTATAGAAATTGGACTTGGACCACTTCGTGTCAAATGCGAGTAAAAAGGAGATCAAGTTAACCTTCGTTTGTGATTGTTTGTGATTTGAATTTTTCGTAATTGTGTTTGTGTGTTGATCATACTCATTTATTAGACCTATTTTTATGACCGAAACTTTGCAAATTTGATGATAGGTGAATCGGAGTCGATCGAGGTTCCGGTGCCTAGGCGCCAAAAGTTGGCGCCTAAGTGTCAGAGTGGCCTGCGTATCGATGATCCGACGCCTAGGCGCCAGATTTCGGCGCCTAAGCGCCGCGGTTACAGATCATGGAAAAACCAAAATTCTTCAGTTTTTCACATGAAATCTCTTTATATAGCCTATTTTTCGTCCCCAATCACATAAAAACACTAATTTCGACCAGAGCAATCCATTTTGGAAGAGTTAAAAAGAATTTGGAGGCAATGGATAGAGGAAATCATGGAAATGAGGTAAGGGACAAATCTCCTAAAGATCCTAAGCCTTATTTTAATGGTTTTATTGCTGTTAGTTTGGAGAAAATGTTTAGTCGAATGGATAAGATTGAAGCAAAATATCAAAGTATTGGTAATCGTCTCCATGAGATGTACCACCAATACGAACAGTTGGAATGACAAACCAAACTTCAATCTGATCATATGGCTGCCTATCATGAAGCTCAAGTAGAAATGTACGCGAAGAACAAGTGTATTGATGAAAAGATGGCTTTGGAATTTTCAAGTGCGTTGGTTTTCTATCCCTTCGGTCCAAGAGAACTTCATTGCGAAAGAGTTGGTAATTAAAGATCGGTGTTAAATAGATCATATGTGTGTTTTAGGTGTGTTCGAGTCTTGTGTTAGTATGTTGAATATCGAATTTGTGTGTTTGCTTAATTGTTCATTTTGTGTTGTTGGATTAGAATGTTTTCTTTTAATATGTTGTTGTTTATGTTATTTATAAAATGATGAACCATGATCCAATCTTGTACTGAAAGTTGTTGAATTTGGAATGGATGTTAGGATTTGGAATTGAAGAATTTGGATACATTTTTTGTGGATCTATACTATCATTTTAATTTAATTGTGAAAATATTTGGAGGCTATAAAATGGATTAATACTCTCATAAGAGTAATTAGGAGTCAAATTTGATAGGATTTGGTGGAAAATATTTAATTTAAATCAAATTTTTAGAAAGGCGAGTCTGGCGCCAGAATTCGGCGCCTAAGCGCAGGTTCGGCCTGAACTCAAAAACTCATCTTCATAAACCCCCCACGCCATTTTCGATGCCTAAGCTTCCTTCTCCAATATTTTTCATGAAAATACCACCTAGAGATCCCATTTAAAGCCGAATTTTCAAGTTTTTGAGCTTGAAATCACCCGATTTCTTCATCTCGAAGTCAGCTCTACATTCTAAACTCATTATTTTTTATTTTCACCATGGATTTTGCTCTCACTATGAAAAACTGAAAATTTGAGAAAAAATTTGATTTTTTATGGTTAAATCCATGAATTTTTAAGCTTTTTTAAGTTTAAAAAGCTTAAATTAGTTTATTTTCCTAGATCCGTTGAATTTATTTCGCGTTTTTATTTTCACGTTTAGATGGCACCCAAATCTAAGGAAGGAAAGGAACGAGAAAATTTTGATCGTATCAAGTTCGTCACTGCTGCTGCACACTTCCGATACAATGATTTTGCTACTACTTGGAAATTTATCTCGAAGCGAAGTTTTTATAATCCTGGAGGAAGAATTGAGGAGTCAATCGTTGCGCTCAACTGGCAACGATTCTGCTATTTCACTGCTGTTGCCGTTATCCCGGTTGTTAGAGAGTTTTTTGCTAATTTCGTGGAAGCGGAAGAATACGAGATTTTCGTTCGAGGATTTGGAGTAGGATTCACTCCTGAATGAATCAAATAATTTCTATGGCCTACTGCCAAACATAGAGTGTTATTACTCAGGTTAATCTCCATCTGAGGGAGATTTGGATATGATCATTGCCTACCTGACTGATAGTACTGGAGCCTGGAAGATTCAGAACGGAAAAAAGGGTAAATTTTTCATCTTCTAAGCTTAATGGTGTTTCAAAGGCATGTCACTACTTTATTTCTGCTCGTCTCCTTCCATCCAATCATCTGAGCAAAGTTACCAAAGATAGAGCTATTCTCAACTACTGCATTCAAGAGATGAATTCTCTTGATGTAGGGAGCATTATTTATGATTCTATAGAGGCTACTGCTCATTCTAGCACTTCTATTGGACTTGGTTTTCCATCTCTGATCTATTCTCTATGTCAAAGTGCTGGAGTAGTTAAGCTTTCTGAGGAAAAGCTCAAGTCGACAAAGCCTATAGGAAGAGAAAGCATCAGCATTTATGATCGACTGTGAGGTAGAGTTCTACTGCACCTTCTGGTTCATTACCTACTTCAGATAGAGCTTCTACTTCTAGACCATCTACTTCTACTGAGCCATCATCTACTTTTTGGGAAACCATGCATGATCAGTTTATAGAGCAGCAACAATGAGTTATTCTTAACTCACTTTAGAGTAGATACGATAGATAAGAAGATTGATCATCTTTCTGAGTATACACAAAGAAAGAGTGATTACGATGCTGAGTATTCAGAGTCTTTAGTGAGATTTCTGAAGGGTGAGCACGATGCTCAGTTCCCTACTTGTCCCAGATTTTCACCATATGTTGATCCAAAGGATATGGAGTTTTCTTTTAGTGATGACGATGATGAAGCTACAGATAGTGATTAGTAGCTTGACTTATCTCCAGAGATTGTTGATTATGTTTTTAGTGTGTTTTCTTGTTTCTTGTGCTGTTTATTGTGATGTTATTTATTAGTGTTTTTGTGAACTTTTTATGTTAAAAATGTTTTTAGATTATCTGATGTGTGTTTAAGACTGAAATGTGAATAAATTTTTATAAAAGTTTATTTCTGTTTCAGCCTACTGTTTAGTGTTCATGAATAGTTAGTAAATTTGCATGTTCAAAAAAAATAAAAAAAAAGATTTTTTTAGAAATTAACTCCTACTTTGCAAAACTTTTCTATATATGCTTAATCATTTCTGTTATATTCATATTGAAGCATGTGTAGAAGTAGAAGTTTGTTTTTCCTTACTACATCATTATTGTACTTAGATTAATTCCTGTTTATTTCTTTCTCTCATGCTTTATAAAATTTCATTATTCATATTTATACTAAAGCTGAAGTTTGGGGGAAGGGAAAACATGTATCAAATTTAAATATTATTTGTCCTTAAAGAACTAATATTTTCTTTAAAAATATATTAACATAACATACGGAATGAAAAATCTGTTTAAGATTACCTAAATTTTTGAATTTATAAATAATTTAGTAAACTTAACTAAAACGTCAAAAATTTTGGTGGATTTTAAGAATATAATTATTTAGCTTAAAGAATAATAAGATCAAAATTTTTCTATTTATAGTAAAGAGAATTGTATTTTTAAAATGCTAAGGAATCAATTTTATTGCTTGAAAAAGAAAAGATTGAAATAAGTTTTGAAAAATAATAAATTATTAATGTCATATTCATTAAGTAAGAATGTATAAGTTTTTGAAAATAAGTTAAGGATAGTGAAGTTCAAAATCATTAACAGGCTATCCAAAAATAGTAATCCTCACTTAAAAAAAAAGAAAAAAAAAGAGAAAAGAAAGAAAAGAAAGTGAGGAGAAGCTTGAGGAAATGCCTAATAAAAAATTGGCTTCACTTGAATTATCTTATAAAAAGAAAACTGATTACATATTTAACTTAATTTCTATGTACATATATTTTTACTAGAAAAAATATTTCATGAAAATCTTTTTCTTATAAATATTTTATGAGGCCTTGATATGATAAACTACATTTATTCTTGAAATAAATGAAAAATTGGAAGTCTTATGATTCGGTAGTTAAATATTATTAAATTTTTGAAATTAAACTTAATTAGTGAAATTTAGTTAATGATTTACTAAAGCATTTATAAAACCAAAAATTACAAGGAATCTTAAATATTTTTACTTCATTCCAAATGTTATCTATTTTATGTAATTAAAAGGGTTACTTGAGGACAAGTAACATTTAAATTTGGGGGAATTTGATCTACCTAAAAATTACCCATTTTATGCCTTATTTATGATTCAATTCTTAAGGATATTATGCTTTAATAAAAGGTATTTTTATGTTTTTGGATGTAGATGATTTAAAAAGAGTCCAAGAAAGAAAAAGAAGGAAAAAGGAGCAAAAAGGAGCAAAAATGGAGCTTATGGAGCAAAATTTTGGAATTATTGGCCTGGCGCCTAGGCGCCAGAATCTGGCGCCTAAGCGCCAGTTCGATACAGATGCTGTCAAGTTTTTTTGATGACTTTGGGCAGTTATTTTGACGGTGTTAAGCGGTTATTGGAGCTTCTAGAAGACTGGAAGTTACTCCTAATATATAGGACATGTGATACAATGTATTTGGATACAAGGAAAAGGTCTGGATCGCGAAGAGGTGCGACCCAAAGTGAAGAGGTGCAAAAGACCTGGTCACGGAGTCCGGTGCCTAGGCGCCAGATCCCGGCGCCTAGGCGCTAGATCCCGGCGCCTAGGCACGACAGTTACCTTCTAGAAGATACATTGAATTTGGACGAAGGTGCCTTAAGCAACCCCTGGTCAAATTCAGAGCTCTATAAATAGGAGCCCAATCTACAGAGAAAATGGTACCAAAACCCCCCATCTTAGTACACATACCCATTTTAGCATCTTCTCTCTCATCTCTAGTTTTATTTAGTCTCTTCCATACTTAGGGTGCCACTTTATTTTGTATCTAGTGAGTTTTATTTGAGTGTTTATTGTGTGTTATTGCTGTTGGAGTCTTTCATCATTGCTTTGAAGTCAGTAGAAGTCAGCGGATCACTTGAAGGAACATTTTAGATAAGTATTTGTACTTTAGTTCAAAGTTTTATAAATATGTTGTGTTGTGTTATTTCAATGTGTTCTGAGTAGTTAGTTACCTTTCTTCTTTCAACTATGAAAAGATTATAAATTAATTAAATTTTGTAGGAGAATAAAATATAAAATATTTTGAAACATTGTGATGATATTAATACCTGATCTTAGTTTACTTTTTAAATTGGCCATTTAATTTGTTAAAACCTATTAAATAATTTTGATACCTATCCGGAGATAAATTCTTAACTAGTAGATATCACATGAATCCTTATGTAATCGCAGCTTATACGTGGATTATTTAAGGTCAAGTGCAAATAAATAAGAATATAATATTTATTTGGCGTACAATTAATTAGTTTTTAGAGTGACAGACTAAATTCTAATAATTTGGTTTATAGAAAGGTAACGGGTCACTGGTAGAGCCGACCATAGCCACCGTTGGACATCTAGTAGTGTGAGCCTAGATTAACCCATTCTACTAATAAAAGATCCTGAGCCTATCTATAGATTAGTCAATGTTCTTTGCACATGGACCAAAGGGTAATGAATAGGAATGCTTCTATTTGGCACAATACCATAATCTTAATTTCCTACAAAAGATAATTACTCTATAATTCTTGGATTAGTAAAAAAAGGAGAAAGTCGTTTTTATACTTGTATTAAATTTTAATTTCTGCTTACTTTACTTTACTGCTTACTGCTTACTTGTTTTTATTAAAAATTGTTAGTAAATTAAATTTGAATATATATATATATATATATATATATATATATATATATATAATATATAATATATATATATAAGTATATATAAATTGCTTTTGAAAATTCCAAAATATTTCTTATATTTCTTACTTTTTATAAATTCACTATCCCTGTGGGATCGATAACCAGGACTCCACTAAAGCCCTGTATTACTTGAACGATACGTATACTTGCGTTTAAAATTGTGACTTTTATAATAATAAAATCTAAATATAAAATTATAAAAGTAAACCTAGCACATCAAGTTTTTGAAGCCATTTACCAGGAATTAAATATTCTAAAAAGTGGTATCAAATTCTTGTATTTTAAAGCATATGTAAAGTCACATCACATCAGTAAGACTTGCCATTTAATGGTTGAATTGGAGCATAAAGAATATTGGGCGATAAAAGAGTTGAATTTTAATTTGAAAAATGCTGGAGAGAAGAGATTTATGCAATTGAATGAATTGGAAGAAATTAGAAATGCATCTTATCACAATGACAGGATCTATAAAGAGAGAATGAAATTGTGGCATGATCGAAAGATATTGAAAAAGAAAGTTGAACATGGACAGAGAGTTTTTTTAAACAACACAAGCTTGAAATTATTTTCTGGAAAGCTCAAGTCTAGATGGTGGGGACCTTTTACAGTTGTAGAAGTTCATTCTTTTGGAGCTATTGATATTGAGGATCCTGATACCGAAAAGATTTTCAAGGTTAATGGGCATTGATTAAAGCCTTACTTTGACGGGTTTCAACCTGACTTCAAAGAGGTTTTAATGCTGAGTCATCTGGATTAACTGAATGGTTTGTCGGGCTGACAACGTTAAACCAAGCGCTTTATGGGAGGCAACCCATATGTATCTTTGTGGTGTGTTTGCTTGTTATTGTAGTTGTGCTTTTAGATAGTTATTTTGGAATCCTAATCGCTCCTAAATACTTTTAAAATTGATAAATATTGGATCGAATTGAGATATTGGAATATTTTGGGCCAAACAAAGTTTGGTGAAATTTTTGACCATTGGCGCCGCCGGCGCCCAAATATAGAGAATATGCTGAACTTCAAGGTTTGAGCGCCGCCGGCGCCCAAAACCTGTTGACGGTTTTTGGAGTTTTAAAATGGAATTTTTGGCGGTTTTGAGTGGGATCTTCTTCCTTATAACTCCCTAAATTCCATTTTAAACTTCCAAACTCTAGAAAAACAAAAACTTCCTTTCCCAATTCACATCCCATGGATTCCTACTCCATAGAAACCCCTCGATCTCGCATTTTCAACTGACAAAAGTTTGTCAGTTTCGAGGCGCAGCGATTATTCAACAAAGTGATGTTGAAAAGGAGGTTATCAAGGAGAGAGGCTTTATTAATTGAGGAATGGATAATCCTACTACAAGAGTTGAAGAGATAATAAAGGAAAGACATTGGGAAGTGCTATGTTACACTACCGCTGCCGTAGTCGTTCCGGTTGTGAAGGAATTCTATGCAAATCTTCACGGGATCAACCAAGGATTCGTCTTTGTGCAAGGTAGGTTTGTGCAATTCACTCCTGCGAGAATTAATGATCTCTTTATGATTGAGAATGTACTTATCTGCCACTATTCCAATTTTAATGTGACAAGCGATAATATGAATGATGTTTATCGTTATTTGACGGATGAAAATGAAGATTGAGAAGTAAGAGATAATGGATATATTAGCTTCCCTTTTGCATCTTTAGATTCGGTGTCAAAGCAGTGAAATTATTTTATTTCGGCGAAGTTATTTCTAACTTTGAAGATTAATAAAGTAACCAAGGTAAGTGTTATTTTGAATTTCTGTATTCAAACTGGAAGGTCGATTGATATTGGAAATATAATTGTGAAATCAGTTTTAGGATTGATAGTTCGGGATCTAAATATGGGCTTGGACACCAGTCCACCATATTTCTGTTGTGTAGTCAATCACAAGTTCCGTATGAGAGTTGGGTAAAGGTTTTTCTTCTTTGGAGGCCTATTGATCCAACTAATCATTATGACTACCAAAGAGTAGGAGATGAAGGTGATATGGATCTGCTTGCTGATCAACCAACTCAGACTTCACAACCCATTCAGCCTTACTTTCCTGAAAGTTTTAGAGTGATACTGAAGAAAATCAAGCTGTTGGAAAAAAAGGTACATAATTTTTTGAATGCCATTAATAATATTTCTGACTTATTTGATCATATAGACTGGAGAATGAAGGAAAAATTTAATCACACTGGTTGGATTGAAATGGGCCTAATTAATTTGATGAAGAAGAATGCCGTGATTGTTGAGTATTCATCTGATGATTTTCCATTTCGTCCTTTCTACAATTTGTTCATGCATCATCAATCTATTGGAGATATAAGAGAGGAAGATAGTTCAGAGACTGATGAGGAGTGCTACTAGATTCTACTTATGTTTGATGTGTGTTTGCTTTACTTTGCTTAATTTTGTTTGGTGTGTTTAGTATTTGCTTTGTTTTACTTTGTAGTTTGCATTTGGATTTTCTATGCTTAATTTTATTGTGTGTGCTTAGATTTTAGTGTTTTCTTATCGTAGTGTACTTGCAACACTAAAAATCTAAGAGTTGTTGGTTTGATTTGATGAACATATTAGTGTTTATGTTGTAATGTGGATTTTATATATAGAAGTGATTTTTGTGTTGCTTGTGTAAGAATTGTGTTAGTTATTGCTTGTGTGATTAAATAGATGCTTAATGAAGTGTTAAATGTCATTGTGGAGGATGAAATGATTGAAATTACGAAAAAATTTTTGGACCTAGAAAAATTTTTGCACTAGCGCCGTCGGCGCCCAAATCCAGAGAGTTTGGCTAATTAAAAAAATAGAGCACCGCCGGCGCCCTATCGAGCACCGCTGGCGCCCTAATACAGAAAAAGGCTAAAACCTTTATATTTCACGATTTTGACCCTGGTACCCGCAATTTTTTCCATTGTTTTCGTATTCCTCCTCCATTTTTGTGACTTTGAAGACCTAGGGCTAGCTAGATCTTTGATTTGAAGCAATTTCAGGGCTTTTCAAGACCGGATCTACACTTCTCTTGGTAAGAGCTTCACTTTGAGTTAGATTTTTTTATTTTCACCATAGGAATCTCTCACATTGCTTAGATTGGAATTTTGGGATTTTTGAAGAAATTTTGAGATTTCCTATGATGAAATTTGCTCTTACTTGTTTAGAATAGTATTTGGAGTTTGTTACATTATGGATTTGGAATTTATTGGAATTTTATTGCAATTTTTAGAAATTCACATGGCTCTAAGGATGAGTAAAGGGAAGAGAAAATTTGATTATGATGAAGAAATATTTGTCAATGTCAAGGCGCAATTTAGTTTTAATTCTTACCTTTACAATGAGAAGTGTATTCAGGATCGAGCTTTTGACAATTATGGTGGATCTGTTGAACAGTTAATTGCCAAGAGAAAATGGGAAAGACTTTGTTATTTTACTGTAAATGCTTTTTTGGGTGTTGTGAGAGAGTTCTATGCAAATGTGCCATGGACTGAGACTGAATATGTGTTAGTTAGAGGAAAATGGTTGAATTTACTCCTCAACGTATCAATGCATTTTATCAGACTTGGGAACCTTTTGTATGTGAATATGAAAATTTTGATACCCGAGAAGCGAATTTGAAGGAAATGACTGCTTTTCTGACAGATGGAAAAGGGGAATGGAAAGTAAGTCAAAAACAGATGATTAACTTCCCTGCTTCCAAGTTAAATGTTGCATCTAAAGTTTGGCACTATTTCATCTCTGCAAGACTGTTACCTTCTTATCACCATAGTGAAGTTACAAGGGATAGAGCAATTTTGAACTATTGTATTCAAAATATGAAGAAGATTTATATTGGAGCAATTGTCTTCAAGAAAATTCAGTCTATTGCTAGAGGAGAGACCACTGGAGGATTAGGACATCCCACCCTAGTTCATGCACTGTGTGTACAGTCTGGAGTAGAGTTCAACAGTTCTGAAGAGGTAGCTATACCACTGAGACCAATTAATAAGACTATTATTCGTACTTATGAGTCTCATGTGGGAGCACGAGATGAGAGTAGGAGTACTGATATTCCTACTACGAGTTATGACATTCCATCTACATTTGAGCCCTTTATTTTGTCCGATATTATGGAGCAACTGAGATTACAGAGTGCTAGTATGGACAGACTCCATATTAGGATGGATGTGTTTGATGCTAGAATTCATGTGAATGAAGATTATATGAGAAGAAGAGTTGAGTTTGATATTGCCTATCATGACGCCTAGGTTAGATTCACGAGGGGGGAGACTGATGTGATATTCCCTACCTGCCCCAGCTATACACCGTATAGACCTGATCCTGCTGATCCTGCTGATGAACCTGGTGATGAAGAGCGGTAGTTTGTTTGTTTCTATTTATGTTTTTCTTATTATTTGTAGTGTTTTTGTGATGTATTAGTTATTTACTTTCTATGTGATGTGAACCTATTGATGTATTGTTATGTTGTAATGAAAAGTTGAAATTATTAAATGAACTGTGTAGTGCTGTGATAGTTTGTTTAGTAGTTGTGGCGTTTTGTTGAATGTTTAGATGTTTAAAGTTGATATCTCTTTACCCTGCAAATGTTTAAAAATTTTATATCACTATTACTAACTGTTTCATGCCTGCTAGCTGTAAATTTTGACTAATACTAGATAGCTTTTGAATATTTCAAGATCCCAACACCAAAAGGTTAGTTTCTTTTACTCTCAATTGTTTCAAATTTATTGAAAATTTTAAGTTTGGGTGAGGGTAGAAAAGTATTAACTCCTATTTGTTCTCAATTATGGTATTTTTAAAAATTATTAGCATAACTTCTGACAGTTGAACCTCAATTTAGATAACTAAAACTTTTTATTTCAGTTGATTATTATGGAAGGATTGGATGAAAGCTTTTAGTAATAAAGGTTAATTTTATAGGGGTAAGTTATTTGGTATGAAAGGATTTGATTATAGTTAACAATTTAAAGTAAAGAAAACTGCATTTTTGAAATGTTAAGAGACTTAAAGTATTGTGTGTTAAGAAGAGACTGTGTAAAGCTCATACCTAATTATAAATTAAGGAAGTGTTTCAAGTTTGAACTTTAGAAAGAGGAGAGTGAAGTTCAAAATCATTAATGGCTATCCAGATATAATAATCCTCATATAAAAAAAATAGAGAAAAAGGAAAGAAAAGAAAAGAAGGATTGAAAAACAATCCCAAAAAGAAAGAAAGAAAGAAGAAAAAGAAAAGAAAAAGAAAGAAAAATATTTATGAGGAGAAGCTTGAGGAGATGCCTAATCAAAAATTGGCTTCACTTGAGTCACCCTAAAGGGAGAACTTGATTTCATTTCTGAATTTATATTTAAAGTACTGGTCTATATTCTGATGAAGTTTGCATGAACTCCTTTTTCACATAGTCTTTCAAGGCACTCTTAATGTGACAAATTATGATTCACCTTGAAATAAATAGAAGACTAGAACCCTTAGACTTGATTGCTGAATATTCTTATACCTGTAGTGTTGACCTGAGTTACTGAATTTTTTTCTAAAAGTCTTACCAATATATTCCTTTGAATGAAAAATTTTAGTGTCCTACAGATGAAAAGTACATTTCCTTGAGTAATATTTTTATGTAGTAAAAGGATTACTTGAGGACAAGTAATAGTTAAGTTTGTGGGATTTTGATGCTCCAAAAATAAATACTGTTTTTGCTATATAATTTTACCCATTTTTGGTGATATTGCACTTTAAAGAAAGGTAATTTTCATGATTTGTTGCAGTATGATGATTTTAGGTGATTGGAGTGAAAATAAGCGAAAAGGAACGAATTCAGAGCAAAAAGGAGCAAAATGGGAGAAAACAGTTTCTGGCGCCGCCGACGCCATTTTATCGAGAGCTCCAGAAAATAATGGGACGATAGGGCCGGTGCATAATGTCGGTGCCATTCAAATTTAAAGAGTTTTGGCGACTTTTTGAAGGGATGCTTAAGGAAACTCTTTGGATTTCATTTCTAACATATAGGTAACTATTTTTGGACGAAATTTGAGAGGGGAGAAAGTGGTGGTAATGAGAGTTCTAGTGTGTATGAGTGTGTTGAGTGTTAGGGCTTGGAAGAGAAGTGTGTAGAAGTGAAGAATTGAGAGGGATTCTTCTCTAAGGAGTGAAGGAGAAGGAGTAAAGTGAGAGATTACTTCTTCCTTTCCATTCTAAAGAGGGAATTGAGTGTTGCAAAGAAGAGAGAAAAAGATTTAAAGGAACTTCAAAGGATTTGCATTGGGGAAGAGAAAGAGATAACTTGTATTTTTTTTGTGGTTTGTATGGCTTTCCTTTTATATATAAAATTCATGTTTTATTGTGTCTTCTCTATGAATTCTGAGTAGTCTCCTTGTCTTTCTTCTTACATAGAGATGTGATGATGTGATGATGTGGATTTGAAGTGCTTTTAAAGTATTAAAGAAATTGTGATGGTTTTCATTTTGAACTTAATTTACTTTTCGATATGGCCAATTGAATTGTTAAAATCTGTTGTTGAACATTAACTCTGAAAGGATTTAGTTTCCTACAACAATTATGAAGAATCCATTCAATGTCCATGGATGAATTGCATAGTTCATGGGAATTGAGTGCAAATAAATAGGGAAATGTGTTTTGATGGACTTTAAATTGGATGTTTCAAGGTGACTGGTTGAGATCCCCAATTTAGTCCTAAGATTAGTAACTAAACTCGAAGGATAGCCTTCAGGTGATGGGTGTGTGGGAGCTCCGTAGTGACAACAAGTATCCTCTCAGCCTAGCCTTAGATTTAGTGATTGAACTTAGGATATGTCAATGTTCATTTCATGCTTGGAAGAGGTGGTACTCTTTTGATGGTAAAGAAACATTTTCGCTCCTATTTGACACAATACAATAAATAATCATTCTACATCATTCACACATTATATACTCGTTGCAAGAGAAAAGATACTTTTCATATATATCAAAACCTTTCAAATACAAGCTTAGTGTGTGTGTGTTAGTTAATTCTGTTTTAAAGATATTAGAAGTAATTGTAGTTTGCTTAATTGTTACTGTTTTCTGCATCTTATTAGTAGAAGTAAACTTAAACTTTAATTACGATTTAAGTATTGGATTTCAGTAATATGCTATTTATTGTAAGGAACGTGCCTTCCCTGTGGGATCGATAACCAAGACTCTTATAGAGCACTGTATTACTTGATACGATACGTATACTTGCGTTGAAGTTTGTACTTTACAAAATCATTATAAATATATAAGTTAAGGTTCATAAGTTCTCGCAATATAAAAAGTCCACGTCAATTGGTGTTGTGGCAGAGCGTATTTTCTACATTGTTGGGAAAAACATTCTACTTCATTCAAGAGAGTTAGCCAATAATAACCTTGTATCTGCACCCAATGAACCAAAGTCCTTCCTCTTGAATGGTTCTCACATTCACCTGAATGTATTTCTCAGAGGATGTCTTCTGCTTCGCTTTCATTAATGCATCATAAAAATAATGATGTGGTTACCTTTGAAAAAATGTGCCTTCAGTGAGAAGACATTGGGAGAATTTGAACTTGAATCATCATGGGTCCATTACGGCTTCATAAATTTCACCCATCTTAAAATAATTGATGCAAGGGAAACTTTTTTCCTCATTTGCCTCCATTTCCATGACTTCAGGTTCTTCAATGGATGGCTGAAGAAACTTTTGGGGTGCTCTATACCCAACACTCATATCTTGTGATAAAAATCTATCACTTGTTTTTCCTCTCATTCTATATGTTCGATGCAAAAAACTAACAAAATTTTTTATTTCCATTTTAACTTTTTTCATATGCATGATCATCATTTCATCTTGCGCCTCAAATTCTTCATTAACATGGTTGACAACCAATTGAGAATTAGATCTTAACATTAGATGTTGTATGCCCACTTCCTGAGCAAATCAAACTCCAACTTTTAAGGCCTCATACTCCACTTGTTTATTGTTACAGTGAGCTCAAGGATGATCGAGAGATAAACATGTTCTCTAGTTGGATTTGTTAAAATCATTGCAATTTTTGGTTTAGTCTAACCCGAAGCTCCATCCACGTGAAAGTTCTAGGTCTACATTCCCACTTCATGTTCTTCATTAGGTCCGCCCATTTTTGAGAAATTTGCTAGGAAATCCACCACAACTTAAGCTTTGATTGTTGTTCGATGGATGTAAACAAGGTCATATTCACTGAGCTCAACGAACTACATTAAAAGTTGACATGAATGTTTCAGCTGAGTGAGTATAGACATAAGCAGATGATCAATAATTACCTGAATCGAGTGAGTTTGAAAATACGGTTAGAGCCTACAAGCAAAAATAACAAGATAAAATGTTATTTTTTCCATGAGAATATATCTTATCTCTCTCCTCTAAGGACTCAAATGGTATAATAAACAAGAAATTGCTTCCCTGATTCTTCCTTGACAAGGACCGAACTAATAGCTTCCGGGCCCACTCCTAAGTACAACGAGAGATCTTCTATAGGCATCAGGCTTTGTAGTAGTGGCAGAGAGACTAACAACTGATTCAAATTTAAGAAAGCTTGCACGCATTCAATCATTCACTCTAACTTCTTTGCTTAACTCAACACTTTGAAGAAGGCTGCACATTTGTCACCCAATCTAGAAATAAATGAACTCAAATCTGCAATCCGGTCAGTGAGATTTTGTACTTCCTTGGTGTTCCAAGGAGAATGCATATTGAGGATTGCTTTGAATTTTTTAGGACTAGCTTTGATGCCTTCATGTGTTAATAGGTATCTTAAGAATTTTTATATTGAGGCCGTAAACAGGAATTTCAATGGGTTTAATTTCATGTTAAACTTTCTAAGTGTTTGGAAGGTTTCATTTAAATTGATTAGATGTTTTTCAGCTATCTTTCTTTTTATTAGCACATCAACCGAGTAGACCTCAATTTTTCTTCTTTTTTATTTATAAAAGAATACATTCATTAGGCACTGATAAGTTGCGCCAAGATTTTTCAACCCAAAGGGAATTACGGTGAAACAAAGCAAAACATCGCTAGTAATAAAAGTTTTCTTTTATGTGTCTGCAAGATGCATTTTAATTTGATGATATCTTGAGAAAGTGTTGAGAAAGCTCATTAGTTAATATATGACTGCAGAGTTCACTAGAGTGTCATTCCAGGGCAGTGGGTAACCTCTCTTTGGGCAACGGTGTTCAAGTTTGTAAAATCCACATACATTCTCCTTTATCATTGGATTTTTGCACCATAACTACATTAAACACTCAGGAAGAATATTAAACTTATCGCATGTATCTGGCCTCCAATATTTTTTACACTTCTTCATGGATTGGTTCAGCTAAGGTTGTCATTAATGACTGGAGTTTCTACTTCATCGGTTTGGCATTCGGGTTGACATTGAGTCTGTGGCAAGCAACATCAATGGGAATGCCAGGAATTTTGATCGCCGACCATGGAAATACATCTTGATGCTTTTGGAGAATATGGATCAATATTATTTAGGTTTCACTAATTAGAATATATTTTTTAGGTTCCTCTATGGTTGTTGGGATTTTGATAATAACTTAGTTTTGATGCCTCCTTCTTGTTAGTGTTGTATGTCCAACTCTTCATGCTTCATTCTTCCTAAGAATTACATGTAGAATATTTTAAGATTGCTCTCGAACCCGGCGCAGGATGACCACCACTCCTTCACAGGGGGATTTTACTGCTACGCGATATGTTGACACCACGGCTCAAAGGTTATTTTGACAAATTTCTTATGTGCTAACAACCAACCTTATCCAATAATAACTTCTCCCTTTGCATACAGCCATAATAATAAGTCAACATGATCTTATGTTTAGCGTTGAGTAATCTTATTAGCTAACTTCTTTGAGTGTTGTGCAAGCTTTAGTGTATACCATAAGGAAAATCTAAGACCGCAATTAATACATAATTTTATTATGTAACTTTAACTCTTTATTGTCCACCAAATGACACTTTTCCTTACCTAGTTGCACCAAATTTTATTCTTAAAATTCATATATTCAACATCAACCTCAATTTCAAGTGCCTTCATAAATTCTCAATTTAATAACTGATATACCTAAAATATATAATATGTTTATACACATTTTATACCTATTTTTGATGATATTGTACTTTAATGGAAGGTATTTGTGTGTTTTTCATTCAGGTACAATTAAATGGACTAAATATTTCAAATGGAGTGAACAAAAATCAAATTTGGAGCAGTATTGAAGAATGTGTTAAAATAAATTGGGGCGCCTGATACACCTAAATTATGTAGTATTTTTATACATATTTTTGATGATTTTGCACTTTAATAGAATGTGTTTTGTGTATTTTTCTTGCAGGTATGATTAAATGGATGATTGTGATTAAAGGAGTGAAAAAGGATCAAATTTGGAGCAAAATGAAGAAAGGAACAAAATTGATCTGTGGCAAAATTTGGTGATTGTGATGAAAGGAGCAAATGTATTTTGTGTATTTTCATTATGATTTCTACTTTTAAACCAAATTGTGATTATTTTTTCTCCATGAATTTTGAGTAGTTTTCTTTATCTTTTTCCTTAAAATGATGAAGTAATAAAGTTATGAAAAATGTTGTGTGAAGTATAGGAAATTTAATGTTGGAAGAAGTTGTGATGATTCAAAATCTTACACTTCATTTACTTCTTGATTTGACCAATTAAGATGTTAATATATGTTGTGAGAACATATAAGTACCGGTATGGTATTGTCTCAGTCAACAATTGGAAAGAATCACATGAGATTATATGGATGAGAATGTAATTCATATGGTTGAGTGCAAATAAATAGGGAGATATACTTTGATGGGTGTAGAATTAGAGGACTTTAGAGTGACATGCTAAAGCCCCCAATTTGATTTATTATTTTCGGTTTTGATATGAGATGTTAGCCCCCAGGTGGAGGGAGAAGAGGAAACTCTAGAGTGAGAGCTAGTATCTTTCCTGCCTAAGCCGTCTTCAAGATTTATAAAGAAATATATTAACTTATGTTCTTTATAGCATCTCTAGTAAGGGTAAAGAATATAATTGCTCCTATTTGGCACAACACATTTTAGATACTTCCACAACAGAATTCCATGACTTGTTACTGATTCATAATAAGGAAAAATATATTTTATTTGCATTTACTTTCATCTTACAAAAATTTAGTTAAAGTAGTTGTTTACTTTCATTTCAAATCATAAAAATTAATGAAAAGAATCAAATTTTATTTCCTAGAATATTATCTTTTGTTTGCGTAAAATTATTCTTAAAAAGTAAAAAGTTATTTTTCTGTTAATTTTTTTTATTTAACAAGTTAATCAGAAAGTCCTATATTACTTGATAACGATACACATATTTGCGTAGTATCCCATTTTATAATATTAATTTAAACTCTTATTTAAATTAACATCAAGTTTTTGGCATCTTTGTAAAGAAATAGATATCATTAAAAATAAGTATAACATCATATATAAAATGTAAGCATAAATATACAGGGATCAAGTTTTTGGTGTCGTTGCGGGGGAAGAAAGAAAATAAAGAAATTTAAAAAAAATATTTGAAGAAAATTTTTAGAAAAACTAATTTTTACTTTTAAAGACTTATTTAAACTTGTTAGATTTATTTTAGGGAATTGTTGTTTTTGTTGTCTGATTTTATTTTATTTAGTTTTATAATATGCGTAGTTCAGGTTCTGAAGGACTTGTGCCTTACAATCCTGAATTAGAAAGAACTACAAGAAAATTCAGAAAAATAAAAAAATATAGAAAAAGATAAAAATATTCAAGAAATGACAAATCAAAATAATCAAAATATTGTAATCCATCAAGAATTTAGCCTTTTAAGAGATTATGCTAACCCTACAGTAGATGAATTTCATGGTAGTATTTAAAATTCTGCTGTAACGGCTAATTTAATTGAACTTAAACCCGCTATTATCCAAATGGTATCTAATAATAAGTTTGGGGAGTAACAACTGAGGATCCAAATTTACATCTTGTTAATTTTCTAGAATTGTGTGCTACATATAAATATGTTGATGTTTTGATGATGTTATTAGACTTAGACTTTTTCCTTTCTCATTAAGAGATGAAGCTAAGATGTGGTTAAATTCATTAGCACCTGAATCTATCAGAACTTAAGGTAATTTAGCGCAAAAGTTCCTTGTTAAATATTTTCCACCATCAAAGACTGGAAAAATTAGAAATGATATTACATCTTTTTGCCAATTTGAAGGGGAATCTTTTTATGAAGCTTGCAAACATTTTAAAGATCTCCTATGAAAGTGTCCACATTATTCGATACCAGAATTCAAATGTTTTATAATAGATTAGTTGGATCTCTTAGATCTATTATCGATGCTGCTACTGGTGATTCATTGATGTCTAAATAATTTAATGACTCTTATGCTTTAATTGAAGAAATGGCTACAAATAATTTTCAATGGCCTTCTGAGAGGGTAAATCCTAAAAAAGTAGCCAATTTTCATGAATCTGATGCTTTTGCAATTTTACCAAACCAATTTGCTACAATTTCAAGGAAGATAGACCAATTTGGAATCAATTTTTCTCAACCAATTTTAATGATTAAAGAAAATTCATTAGGCCAAATGGTAGATTCTCAAACATCATTATAAACTTTGAATGCCATATACAAGCCTAATAACTCATATTCTAATTATTATAACCTAGGTTGGAAGAACAATCCAAAATTTAACTGGAATAACAATAATTAGTGTGGTAGTAATCAACAATGAGGGAACAATCAAGTAAGCATATTGGGGGGATTGAAACAATCAAGGGAATAATAATTATAGACCTATTTATCCTCCAGGTTTTAACAGCACTTCATAATTTAAGGAGAAGAAGTTGTTTATAGAAGATGTGGTGTTATAAATGGGAAAACAATTGCAAAGTCAAAGAGCTACAATTAGAAATATTGAGAATCAATTGGGACAAATAACTAATTCATTAAGTAATAGATCCCAAAGAACACTTCCTAGTAATACAGAGATAAATCCATAAGATAAAAATAATGAGTAAGTAAAAGCTATTCAACTAAGAAGTGGAAGAGAGTTGGAAGGTAGAGTTCAAAAAGAGATTGAAGTAGAGAAAGAAGAGATTGAATAACCAAAAGAGGATGCTCAGAAAGGTTTAGAAAGACCTATTTCTCCACCGAAAATTGATTTAGAAAAGCCACCACCACCATTTCTCAGAGACTTTGACAACAAAAATTGAATAAGAAATCTTCTATGTTCTTGGAAATTTTTAAGAAACTTACAATTAATATTCTATTTGCTGAATCCTTAGAAAAAATACTAAGCTATGTGAAGTTTATGAAGAATATTCTTAATAGAAAAAAGAAGTTTGAAGATAACGAGACTGTTGCACTTAGTGAAGAATGCAGTGCGATCATTTAGAAGAAGCTTCCTGAGAGCTTATAGATCCTAATAACTTCACAATTCCATGTGCAATCGAAGACATATTTTACAGGAAAGCTTTATGTGATTTACATGCAAGCATTAACCTTATGCCATTATCTATATTTAAAAGACTGGATTAAGCAAAATAACCCGAACTACTGTAACTCTGCAGTTAACAGATCGTTCGATAACATATCTTAAAGGAGTTATAGAACATGTTTTAGTAAAACTGGATCAATTTATCTTTCATGTTGATTTATTGTGTTAGATATGGAGGAAGATAAAGAGATACCTATTATTTTGGGGAGACCTTTCCTAGCTACAAGAAGAGCAATGATTGATGTGCAGAAAGGGGAACTAACTATGCATGTTAATGATCAAACTGTGACATTTAATATTTAAAAATCAATGAAATATCCTGCAAAAAATAAAGATGATGAATGTTTCAGGATGGATGTAATGAGATATCTCAGTGAATGTCATTTAAAAGCAACACATGAAGAAAAATATGAAAGTGAAAAGTTGGAACCCGAGCAAAAAGAGGAAGCACAATATTCTGATGATTTTAATGAGGAATATTAAAATCATGTTCAAGAAAGTTTTAAAGTTTTGGACATGAAAAAGAAAGATGAATCTTTTTGTCCATCAATTGAAAAACCTCCTGAACTTGAATTAAAGTTAATTCCTGAACATTTAAAAGATGTCTTTTTAGGTGATTCCTCAATTTTTCCTGTTATAATGTCCTCGAAATTAACTACTGAAGAAAAAGAAAGTTTGCTTGAAACTTTAAAGAAATATAAGAAATCCTTTGGATGGACTATAACTGATATTAAAGGAATAAGTCCTTTAATTTGTATGCATGGAATTCTTATGGAAGAAAACTACAAACCCAGAGCTGATCCTCAAATGAGATCAAATCCTATTATGAAAGAAGTTGTTAAGAATTTTAAAGTGGTTTGATGCTGGAATTATCTGCTCCATTTCAGATAGTGCATGGGTTAGTCCAATTCACCGTGTTCCTAAGAAAGGAGGAGTTACTATAATTGTTAATGAAAAGAATGAACTAATACCAACAAGAAAAGTTATAGGATGGAGAATATGCATTGACTATAGAAAATTAAGTCTAGCCACCAGGAAAGATCATTTTCCACTACCCTTTCTGGATTAAAAGTTGGATAGACTAGTTGGGCATAAATACTTTTGTTTTCTGGATAGATATATTGGTTATCACCAAATACAAATTGCTCCTGAAGATCAATATAAAACAAAGTTTATCAGTCCTTATGGTACATTTACTTTTAGAAGAATGTCCTTTGGTTTATGCAATGCCCCTACTACATTTCAAAGATGTATGATGACAATTTTCTGTGATTTAATTGAAAAAGAAATTAAAGTGTTTATGAATGATTTGTCAGTGTTTGGAATTTCATTTGAAGCATGTTTAGAACATTTATCTAAAGTTCTTAAATGCTGTGAAGAAACAAACTTAGTCCTTAATTGAGATAAATGTCAATTTATGGTAGCAGGAGGAATTGTTTTAGGACATAATATTTAAGAAAAATGTACGGAAGTAGACCCTTCAAAAATTCAAGTGATCACTAATTTAACTTGCCCAACAAATGTAAGGGATATTAGGAGTTTTCTTAGGACATGCTGGATTCTAAAATGTTATATTAAAGATTTTTCAAAAAATTGCTAAGCCTCTATTCCAATTAGTGGAAAAAGATGCAATTTTTAATTTTGATGAAGAATGCCTAAAAGCTTGTGAGGTGTTAAAAGAGAAATTAATCACTGCACCAGTTATTGTTTCACCAGATTAGGAAAAACCTTTTGAATTAATGTGTTATGCAAGTGATTATGCTATTGAAGTTGTTTTAGGACAAAAACATAATAAAATTTTCAAAGTAATCTACAATGCTAGTAGAACTCTTAATGAAGCTCAAATTAAGTATACCACAACTGAGAAAGAGTTATTAGTTATAGTATATGCTTTTGATAAATTCATATCATATTTAATTGAAATTAAATGTGTGGTGTATATTGATCATTCTGCTATTAAATATTTAATGAAAAAGAAGGATGCAAAAACAAGACTGATAAGATGGATTCTTCTTTTACAAGAATTTGACTTTGAAATAGTAGATAGTAAGGGTGCTGATAATCAAATTGCTGATCATCTGTCCAGATTTGAAAATGAAAAATCTCTCTTTTCTAATGAAGAAATTAATGAGCATTTTCCTGATAAAAAATTGTTCGCTATTAATGAGTGGAGTGTTCCATGGTATGCCGATATTGTAAGCTTTATTGTTAGTGACATATTAACTTATGGTTTGACATACCAACAGAGGAAAAATTTTTATCTAAAGCTAAGACTTATTTTTAGAACGACCCGTTTCTATATAAATAATGAAATGATCTAATTATTCAAAAATTTGTACCATTAGAAGAAACTTATGAAATTATTCAAAAATGTCATGATTCTGATTTTGGGGGACATTTTGGAGTTGATAAAACTGCATAAAAAACTCTGCAATCTGGATTTTATTGGCCTACAATTTTTAAGGATGTTAATGCTAATATTAAAACTTGTGATCGATGTCAGCGTGTAGGCAATATTTTTATAAGAAATGAGGTGCCCCTCAATTATATGTTGGAAGTTGAAATATTTAATGTTTAGGGATTAGATTTAATGGGACCATTTATACCATCTTTTGGAAATTTTTACATATTGATAATAGTTGACTATGTATATAAATGGATAGAAGATGTTGCTTTACCTCGATGTGATGCTCGAAGTGTTGCAAAATTCTTAAGATAGAACATATTTTTTAGATTTGGAATGCCAAGAGTAATCATAACTGATGGGGGAAGTCATTTTAGAATTGTAATTATGGAGAAATTAGTAAAGAAATATCATATCATTCATAAAATTGCTACTGCTTATCATCCTCAAACAATTGGTTTGGTTGAATTATCCAATCATAAAATTAAAAGGATTTTGAAAAAAATTGTTAATCCAAATAAAAAGGATTGGTCAATTAAACTGGATTTTGCTTTGTGGGCTTATAGGACTGCATATAGGACTCTTATATGAATGTCCCCATATAGGCTAATTTTTGGGAAAGCTTGGCATTTACTAATTGAACTTGAGCATAAAACATATTCGGCTATTAAAAATTTCAATTATAATTTGAAGGATTCTCATGAGAAAAGATTATTGCAATTAAATGAGCTTGAAGAGATAAGGAATGAATCATATGAAAGTGCTAAGATATATAAAGAAATGATGAAAATGTGGCATGTTTGTAAGATTCTGAATAAAAATATTGATCCAAGACAATAAGTTTTACTTTATAATGCTAGATTAAGATTATTTGCTGAAAAACTTAAGTCTAGGTGGATGGGCCCATTTATTGTAATAAAAGTTTATCCCTATGAAGCTGTGGATATTAAAGATCCTAAAACTAAGAAAATATTCAAAGTGAATGGTCATAGACTGAAACCTTATTTCTCAGTAGATCAACTTAAAATTGATGAGAACATGATGTTGGGTCACCCAAAATAAGTACTGGGTATGTCAGGGTAATGACGTAAAACCAAGCGCTTTGTGGGAGGCAACCCATAATTATCGGTGTGCTTTATTTTAAATTTGTTTTGTTTGGTTTTAAGTGAGAATTATATGGTAGAATTTTGATTATATTATGTTAGTGGAGATTAATGAGACCTTAATTAATAAATTGGATGAGTTAAAATGATGATTTGAATGTTTAGCAGACCTGTGCTAAATTGAGCACTAGCGGCTAAGCACTAGCAGTTGGCGCTTAGGCGCCGGAGTTATGAAAAATGTGAAAAATGAGGTTCTA
The DNA here is from genome assembly GCA_022702705.1 of Papilionanthe hookeriana x Papilionanthe teres. Classification (NCBI taxonomy): domain Eukaryota; kingdom Viridiplantae; phylum Streptophyta; class Magnoliopsida; order Asparagales; family Orchidaceae; genus Papilionanthe; species Papilionanthe hookeriana x Papilionanthe teres. The sequence continues at coordinate 85,134,846 of CM040428.1, read as the reverse complement.
GAATCCATTATCATGGGGAGGTTGAATGGAACGTCATTTGATGGTTGGCGAACGTGGGAGAACAGTTTTAAAGCATCTAAACTATATAAATAGGAGCCAAATTAAAGGATATTCATCCTATTCCAAATTTCCATCCTAAGAAACTTAAAGTAGAGTTTAAATTAGAAAATTGTCTACTTGGGAGAGTGAAGTTAAGAAGAAAGAGGATGCAAATAAGAAAAAGTTCATTTGTGAGAGTGCGCAAGAGTTAAAGAACAGATTTTTAGCTTTTAGTATTCAAGGAATATCAAAGAAGATTGCAAAGATGAAAGCCGATGTTGCATCAATCGAAGCAAAGGTAAATGAAACTTATGCACATTTAACACATATTGGATGGCAATTAAAGATGCAATTTAATCATAATAGGAATATTGAAGAGGCAGATAAAACGATGTTTTTGAAGAACAAGTGTATAGAGGAAGATCCAGTAAGAGTTTTCAACCCTCACCCGTTCTATCAAATCTATATACCAAATTGTTCAGATGGAACTCATGAAGGTTCTGGATATATTCCACTTGACGGAGAATGGAATTAAGTTCTTCTGTTGTATTAAGTGTTAGTTAGTCGTGTTAATTGTTATTGTTTATTTTTTATGTTTTGTTATGTGTTATAAATTTATTTGTGTTTTAAGTATTTGCTTTGTGTTTTGTTTAAGTGTTTAAATGTGATCATAAAAGATGAGATCTTATCCAAGGATCTTAGATTAAAGACATGCGGTTTGTATTTTTAATTATATTTATTTTATTTAGTAAATAGTTAGTGTCTGTGTGAAACTTGTGTTGAATTCATTTTAAATTTATAAAAGATTAATTCTAGAAATAAGAAGATTATAAGGAGATGATATACTTATTAAAACAATTTAGGGTTGATTAAGTGAGTGAAAATATGTATTTAACAAAAAAAATCGAAAATATTGATTCACGGATAAGTGCCAAGACCCCGTGATGCGGATTTTTTTTATGCAAGAACTTATGAACCCAAATTTATATATTTATAATGATTTTGTAAAGTTCAAACTTCAACGCAAGTATACGTATCGTATCAAGTAATATCAGACTCTAATGGAGTCCTGGTTATCGATCCCACAAGGAAGACACGTTCCTTACAATAGATAGCGTAATACTGAAATATAATACTCAAATCACAATTAAAGTTTAAGTTTACTTCTACTAATAAGATGCAGAAAACAGTAACAGTTAAGCAGACTGATCCCCGAAAAATATATGTGCACCAAAAACTTAACTTCACACCAAATATATGTGCTGATGATTTAGATATTAAAATTATGATTTTATAATATAGGATACTACGCAAGTATACATATCATTTATCAAGAAATATATGACTTTCTGATTAAGCCCCGAGATATCGAAACCACAGGGAAATGTAAAAACTTTTTAAAGAATTAAGAAAATTATACTTTTACTTTTTTTATGATTTTTTGAAAGTATGTTTTGATTTGAAAATCTTGAAAATTGTTTTTGATATTTTTAATTAAAGCTAAGCAGTAAATGAAAATTATCAGAACTTTAAAATGCGGTATAAAATACTAGGAAATAAAATATCTTTTTCTTTCTCTTATAAAATAGTAATAATTATGAAAGTATTGTTGTGGAAGTATTTAAATGTGTTGTGATAAATAGGAGCAAATTTATTCTTTACCCTTACTTGGTTTTATAAAGAACATTGGTTAATTTGAAATTTTAAAATCTTGAACATGGTTAAGCAGGGAAGATACTAGCTCTCACTCTAGAGTTCCCTTGATTCCCTCCACTTGGGGGCTAACTTCTCATAACAAAATTTAAAATATCAAACCAAATTAGGGGGCTTTAGCCCGTCACTCTAAAGACCTCTAATTTGTCTCCCCATTAAAAGCATATCTCCTAAGAATTCAATTATATTGACTACAATTCTCATCTATATAATTGGATGTGATTTATACCATTTATTGTTTGAGACAATACCGCATTGGATCTTACATAATCTCACAACAAATTTAACATCTTAACTGGCCAAATTAAGAAGTAAATTAAATTCATGGAATTAAATCTTTACAACGTATTCCAAGTTTAAACACTTATACATTCCACAACAATCCTACATAATTTAATTACTTCTTTTTTAAGAAATAAAAAGTTAAAGAAAAATACTCAGAATTCATGGAGAAAACACAAGCACACATTGATTTGAAAAAAGAAATAATAAACAAAACACAACAATAAAAACTAAATATAGAAAACAGAAGTAAACACTTATCTGAAAATCCTCTCCACAAGGCTCCGGAAGTTCCTTTCAAAGTTGATTTTTCACAGGACAACACTACAGAGGTTGGCGCCCAACTCTGTTGACTCCAACTCTGACTTTAGACTTCAATAAAAACTAGATAAATGGATGAAAGTAAATTGGTGGAAAGAAAGTTTGACACCAAACTAACTAACTCTAAACAATAAAAAAATGAAAGTAAATCTCTTTAAACTAGAAGATGAAACTGAAAACTAGAAGAGACTCTTAAAAACTAAACTAAAAGACTAACTCTCACTAAGGACACACTCCCTAAAGACTCTCATGACATATCTTTAATAATAATCCGAAAGTTGCCTTGGTGTCTCTTTAAAGGATGTCCCGATTCAACGTATCCCCCCAATAGATCATCCCTTCATTCAAATTTCCCGCCCATGGGAAGTTAAGGAAGTCACCACCAAAAGTTGCTTCAAACACCCCTTGAAATTGGCACCAATAATGAAGAACCTCGATTTTTAACTATGGAGGCTAAGCACAGAATAGGCGGCGCTTAGCCGCCAAGGTCCAATTTTTCATTTTTTTCATTTTTTTGCTCTAAATTTGATCCAATTTTGCTCCTTTCATCATCATCACTCATTTTCATTATACCTGCAAGAAAAACACAAAATACCTTCCATTACAGTACAATATCATCAATAATAGGTATAAAAATATGCATAAAAACACTATATATTTTAGGTGTATCAAAATCCCCCAAACTTAAAATGTTACTTGTCCTCAAGTGACTCAGAATCATATAGAAAATTTTAGCATGCAAATTATGTAATGAGTTTCTTATGAAGATAACAAAATTTTGGTTCTAGAAATGTAATAGTCCAATTTAGAAAAAAATTCAGTAATTAAGACCAACTTAAAGTTTAGAAAGTTCTTAGGTAAAGGATAATGTAAAATATAGTTTTCTATCTAATTCAGAAATATTTGTAGATTCTTCAAAATATTGGATTCACACATTTATTATTCTCACTTAAAATCTTTATTTGAAAATAATTTTACTTATTATATTATAACCTTAAGCTTTAGATTTTCTCAGAACTTATATCTTATAATTTAGGTATAGAACCAATTTTTGATTAGGCCTTTAAATCCTCAAGCTTCTCCTTCCTTTTTACATACTATTTTTTACTTTTTTCTCTCTTTTTTTCTTTTTCTTTTTCTTTCCTTTTTTTTTATAAGGCAAGGATTACTATATCTGGATAGACCTTTAATGATTTTGAATTCCACCCTTCCATTAAAAATAAAGGTCTCATATACATCTTTCACTTAAAAATCATAATAACAATATTTGAAAATTATTCCTCAATAAAAAAATTTAAGCTTTGAAGAATAAAAGTCAAATATTCTATTTATCCAAAAATACAATATTTCTTACTAAAGATAGTTAAACTATATTTAACACTTCTTTACTAAGAAAATTTTAACTTTAAATTTTTCATTATTACTAATAAAATTTTTAACTAAATTCCCTTATTCATTTCTATATTCAAAACTTTTTTCCCCTAATATAACTTCATATACATAATTATTTTCAATCAAAAATCAATTTAATTTTAAGTTTTCTTGAGAACAAATAAAATTTTAGGTTTTTGAAAAATTTTTTGTTTTTAAAATTCCCCCTCAAACTTTAATTTTTAGTTAAGATAAAACATTTAAGCATAAGAAAATGATATATGGGTGAGAGTTAAAAACTAAAATAACATGCTTGCAGGAATCTTAATATCCTAAATATGCAAGTAACAATTTAAAAATAGGAGTAAAAAGAAATCAAATTCAAAATTTTCAATTTTTTTATTAAATGAAAATTCAAAATTTTAAAGGACTTCTACAATAGTGGAGGTTTTCAAAGCGAATACACACCAACTAAAAATAACTGAAATCACACCAATACTAGATAACAAATGGTAGTAGATTTTGAAAAGTTTTAAATATGTAATTTTAAACATTAGTTTTAAATAGTGTTCCAAATTCTCCTAACAATTTTGGAATTAAAGTACACACTATAAAAACTCTGACACAACATAACATTAAAACATTTACTACTACACAAATATCACACAAAACAACATATAGAATATCAATCCCACACAGATATATCTGAATATGCAAAAATAGTCTAACTATAATCAGTATATTACCAAAGTTCACACGACAAACAAAATATCAAAATAAATAAACAGACATAACATACATCAACTCATCATCAAAAACTCAATAACACATAAATCAAATCAACTAATCATCCTCCTCATCATCATCATCTTGCTCGTTCCAATCTCTGGATGGCACATAAGGTATGTAGAATGAATGAGGGGCATCTCAACACTCATATCACCTCTGATCAATCTATCCAAATAATGCTAATAATTCTCCTCATATTCATCATGTTTAAAAATATATCCTTCCATATTAGCCATTTTACCATCCATGTCTCTAACATGCTCACGAGTAAGACTCACCTTCTTCAGAATCTTTCTCAACAAACCAGTCTGTGAATTTCTAGATGATGAGGCTCTCGAAGTAGTAGCACAGGAAGTAGAAGCAGCAGAAGCAAAAGCAGAATCAGTATAAGCCCTACCAAATCCTCCTCTCCAGCCAAACTCTGAATGTAAAGTGTAAGCTCCAACGTTTACACTGGTAATTAGTTTTAAAGGCTGAAGGACCTCTTCCCAAGTTTCAAATTTCACTCCAGATCGTTCACATAATGAATGTATTAAGGAAGGAAATCACATACCTACAGTAGAGGTAGATCTGGCGTAATTCAAAATATAATCATAAATGATTGCTCCAATATCTATAGGCTTCTCTTGCTGAATGCAATAGTTCAGAACAGCTCTCTCCCTTATAACTTCATTAGTATGGCTTGAAGGCAACAACTTAGATGAGATAAAATAATGCCATGCTTTAGAAATGACATTTAACTTAGAGGCTTAAAAATTTACTCTTTTATCATTTGTGATCTTCCATAAACCCCTTCCATCAGTAAGAAAAGCCATAATCTCATCTAACTCTCCCTCAGTAGGATGATAGTTTGATTCAAAACAAAACATATTAGGAGGTAGTCGAAAAAAGACATTGATTACCGCAGATGTAAAATGTACTTCTTGCCTTCTCACCATCACCATATTTTCTTCTGCTGTAGGTAAGTTTGCATAAAACTCTCTGACCACAGAAACAACAACAACAGCGGAGAAGCAACAGTAATTTTCCCAATTCATTTTAGCAATCATCTCCTTAATAACTTCTCCTAGCTTACTAAACACACATTTAGGAGTCAATTTACTTAACTGTAGTGCTTCGACGTAACGTTCCTCAGCCCTTACACTAACAAATTTGTCAAAATCGAATCTTGTCTTTTCTCTCGAGCGCTTTGAATTTGGAGCCATTTCTAAAATTAATGAAAAAAATCACCAAAAAATCCAAAATCAAACTAAACTTGCTAAATTAACTTCCAAAAGTAATTTCCACTAAAATCCAAGTAAATTCTCATCCTTTTCCTCAAATTTTCACCATGAATAGTGATTTTAGGATTCTCTAAAATGTACTCAAAGTACATGGTGAATATAAAAAAATTTTACTTAGGAGTAGTGCTCTTACCTTAAGGAATCCAAATCAAACAATTTTTGTTGAAATCGGCCTTCAAACGATCCAAAATGTTGATACCTTAGGGTCTTTTTCGCGAAAGTTAGAGGTTGAAGACGACAGGTAAGTTAAAAATGGCAATTTTTGGGTTTTAAATGCTGAAAATCAATTTTCGCGATCCAATGCCTAAGCGCGAGGCCTTCAGCGCATAGCCGCGAAATCTGACGCTTAAGCGCCGGCAATCTGGCGCTTAGCCGCCAGTGCCAAGTTTTTCACAATTAAGAAAATGAACTAAACCACTAGTTAATCTGCCTTAATATTCTCAAAATAATTATTTCTTACTCAATAATCTCCAATACTCCAATTTCAAACTTTAATATCCATCGATTTCGATCAAATTTCACATAAACACAAACTTATATTCATTAAAAACAAACCACACTTAATAAAAAATAAAAATTTCTATCCAAACACTTTGGATGAAATTCCCTAAATACAAATAGACTCAATAAGAATAATGATAAGTTTACATCACTAAGATGTAACAATCAAACATTAAAGTGCAACAGATCTCAAACATAAAACATTAAACACTTTAAACATCAAACACACAAAACATAAAATACTGAAAACAAATCTCAAGATCAAACTAACATTTAATTCCACTCTCCAGTAGGCGGAATATATCCAGAACCACTATTATTTCCATTTGACCCTTCTGGAATATAAATATGATAGAAATGACAATGATTGAACACTCTTACATCTTCTTCTTCTAACCACTTTTTCTTCAGAAACATCGCCTTATCCGCTTCTTCCACGTGACTTGTATGATTGAATTTCATCTTGAGTTGCCATCTCATGTGCTCCAAATGTGCATTAGTTTCATTGATCTATGCTTCGATTGAAGTCACTCGGATTTCAATCATTGTAATCTTTTCTGCAATTCCTTGAATACTAACGGCAAGAAATCAATTGAATAACTCTTTAGCATTATAACTAATAAGCTTACTCTTGTCAGAATCCTCTTTCTTCTTGATCTCATTCGCCCAGGAAGACATGATACACTCAAAACACTCTTCTTTAGACTCAGAAATGAAAATAGGACTTGGGGCAAGTGTTTCTCTTAATCCAGGGCCTTTTTATAGACTTTAGAAGTGCATAATCCAGCCCTTTAACGTTTAAAAAATCCAAAATAGCTTCCAAAACCACTTCCCCACTATCTAGGATTCTAGAACCTCATTTATCACATGTTTTATAACTCCGGCGCCTAAGCGCCAACTAGGCGGCGCTTAGTCGCCAGTGCTTAATTTAGCACAGGTTTGCCAAACGTGCAAAATTTCATTCCGACTCCTCTAAGTCATAAAATAAGGTCAAATAAACACTACTATAGCATAAAAACTCCAAAATACTACTACCAAAACATAAATACAAACCAAACAAAGCACACAAAGCAAACATAAAGCAAAGCACACCGATAACTATGGGTTGCCTCCCACAAAGCGCTTGGTTTAACATCTTCAGCCTGACGAACCCAGAACTCATTTTGAGTGACCCAACATCAGATTCTCATCAGATTTAAATTGATCGACTGAAAAATAAGGTTTAAGTCTATGACCGTTAACTTTAAATATTTTTCCAGTCTTAGGATCTTGAATATCCACAGCTGCATAGGAACAAAATTTTATCACAATAAATGGACCCATCCTTAAAAATTGTTGGCCAATAAAATCCATATTGTAAGATTTTATATGCAGTTCTTTCAACTCTAAAATGTCCCCCATATTTAGAATCATGTCATTTCTGAATAATTTCATAAGTCTCTTCCAAAGGTATACATCTTCGAATTATAAAATCCTTTGTTTATATAAAAATGGGTCATCCCAAAAATAATTCTTAGCATCAGACAAAAATTTCTTCTTTTCTTGGTATGTCAAACCATAGGGTATAATATTACTGAAAATAAAGTTTACTATATTGGCATACCACGGAACACGCCACTCATTAACAGTGAATAATTTTTCATCAGAAAAATGTTCATTAACTTCTTCAGCATCACAGAGAGATTTTCCATTTTCAAGCCTGGACAAATGATCAGCAATTTGATTATCGGAACCCTTCCTATCTACTATCTCAAAATCAAATTCTTACAAAAGAAGAATCCATCTAATTAATCTTGGCTTCGCATCCTTCTTCTTCATTAAATATTTGATAGCAAAGTGATCAATATGCACCACACATTTGGTTCCAATTAAATATGATTGAAATTTATCAAAGACAAATACTATTGCTAATAACACTTTCTTGGTAGTGGTATAATTAATTTGAGCTTCATTAAGAGTTTTACTAGCATAATAAATAACTTTGAAAATTTTATCATATTTCTGACCCAAAACAATACCAATAGCATAATCACTAGCATCACATATTAATTCAAAAGGTTTTTCCCGATTTGGTAATATTATAACATGTGCAATGATTAATTTTTCTTTTAATCTTTCAAAAGCTTTTAGGCAATCATCATCAAAATAAAAAATTGCATCCTTTTCAAATAATCTGCATAAAGGTTTCGTAATCTTTGAAAAGTCTTTGATGTAACGCCTGTAGAATCCAGAATGTCCCAGAAAACTTCTAATTCCCCATACATTAGTCAGGTAAGGTAAATTAGAGATAACTTCAATTTTTCAGGATCTACCTCCAAACCATTTTCTGAAATTTGATGTCCCAATACAATTCCTCCTGCTACCATAAATTGGCATTTTTCCCAGTTAAGGACTAAATTAGTTTCTTCACAGCCCATTTTAGAATTTTAGTCAAATGTTCTAAACATGATTCAAATGAAATTTCAAACACTGAAAAGTCATCCATAAAAAAATCAATCCCTTTTTCAATTAAATCACAGAAAATAGCCATCATACATCTCTGAAATGTAGCAGGGGCATTACATAAACCAAAGGGCATTCTTCTAAAAACAAACGTACCATAAGGTCTGGTAAACGTAGTTTTCTCTTAATCCTCAGGAGCAATTTAAATTTGTTGGTAACCAGTATATCCATCCAGAAAATAAAAGTATTTATGCCCAGCCAGTCTATCCAGCATTTGATCCAAAAATGGGAGTGGAAAATGATCTTTCCTAGTAGCAAGATTTAATTTTCTATAAAATGCATATTCGCCATCCTGTAACTTGTCTTGTTGGAATCATTTCATTCTTTTCATTAACAGTCACAGTTACTCCTCCTTTTTTAGGAACACAGTGAATATGACTAACCCATGCACTATCTGAAATAGGGTAGATAATTCCAGCATCCAACCACTTCAAAATTTCTTTCTTAACAACATCTTTCATGATAGGATTTAATATCCTTTGGTGATCATCCCGAGGTTTGCAATAATCTTCCATAAGAATTATGTGCATACAAATTGAAGGACTGATTCCTTTAATATCAGCAGTTGTCCATCCAAAGGCTTTCTTAAACTTCTTCAAAATTTCAAGCAAACTCTCTACTTCTTTTTCAGTCAATTGAGATGAAATTCTAACAGGCAAGGTTGAGGATTCACCTAGAAAAACATACTTCAAATGACCAGGAAGCATTTTTAACTCAAGTTCAGGAGGTTTTTCAATTAATGGACCATAAGATTCATCTTTTTCAGTCATATCCAACAATTGAAAATTTTCATGAACATAATTTAATTCTTCCTCTTGAAAATCTTCAGAATGATGTAAATCCTCTTCTTGCTTATGTTCCAATTCTTCTCTTTCATGTTTTTCTTCATAAGTTGACTTGAAATGACATTCATTAAAATATCTGATAACATTCATCCTAAAAAATTCATCATCTTTACCTATTGCAGAATATTTCATCGATTTTCAAATGTTAAATGTAACAGTCTGATCATTAACCCTCATCATTAATTCCCCTTTTTGCACATCTATCATTGCTCTGCCTGTGGCTAGGAAATGTCTTCCTAAAATGATGGGTATCTCTTTATCTTCCTCCATATCAAGTACAATGAAATCAAAAGGAAAGATAAATTGATCCACTTTAACCAAAACATATTCTATAACTCCTTTTAGATATGTGATCAAACGATCTGCTAATTGTAGAGTGACAGTAGTTGGGGTTATTTCTCCTAATCCCAGTCTTTTGAAAATTGATAGAGGCATAAGGTTAATGCTTGCACCCAAATCACATAAAGCTTTTCCATAAAATCTGTCTCTGATTGCACATGGAATTGTGAAACTACCAGGATCTTTAAGTTTTTCAGGAAGCTTCTTTTGAATTATTGCACTGCACTCCTCACTGAGTGCAACTGTCTTATTATCTTTAAACTTCCTCTTTTTGTTGAGAATATCCTTCATAAATTTCACATAGCTAGGCATTTGTTCTAAGGCTTCAACAAATGGAATATTAATGGTAAGCTTCTTAAATATCTCTAAGAATTTTGAAAATTGCTTATCCAACTTTTGTTGACAAAGTCTCTGAGGAAATGGAGGTGGTGGCTTTTCTAAATCAACCTTAGGTGGAGAAATTGGTCTTTCCAAACCTTTCGGAGCGTCCTCTTTTTAGTTCTTCAAGCCCTTCTTTCTCTACTTCAGTTTCTTTCTGAACTCTACCTTCCAACTCTCTTCCACTTCTCAGTTGAATTGCTTTTACAAGCTCTTTATTTTTATCTCTTGGGTTCACTTCAGTATTACTTGGAAGCATTCCTTGGGATGTATTACTTAATGAATTTGAAATTTGCCCCAATTGATTTTTAATATTTCTGATGGTTGCTCCTTGAAATTGCAATTGATTTCCCATATGTGACAGAACTTCTTCAATAGACAAATTATTCTCCTTTAATTGTAAAGCATTGTTAAAACCTGGAGGATAGGTTAGTCTATAATTATTATTTCCTTGGTTGTTCCAGTTTACCAATGGGTTTACTTGGTGGTTCCCCCATTGTTGATTAATACCACCCTGATTATTGGTATTCCAGTTAAAGTTTGGTTGATTCTTCCAACCTGGGTTATAATAATTGGAATATGGGTTATTAGGCTTACTTACAACATTCAAAGTTTCTGGTGAAGAATAAGAATCAACCATTTGGCCTAATGAATTTTCTTCAATCATATAATTTGGCTGAGAAAAATTCATCCCAAATTGGTCTATCTTTCTTGAAATTGCAGCAACCTAATTTGCTAATATTGCAAAAGCATCATTGCATGAACACTGGCTACCTTTTTAGGATTTAACCTTTTAGAAGGTCATTGAAAATTATTAGTATCCATTTCTTCAATTAAAGCATAAGCATCAGAAAACTGTTTAGACATTAATGATCCACCAGCAGCAGCATCGATAATTGATCTAAGAGATCCAACTAATCCATTGTAAAAGGTTTGAATTATTAACCAATATGGTATTGAATGATGTGGACACTTCCTGAGGAGATCTTTAAATATTTCCCATTCTTCATATATTGATTCACGCTCAAACTGACAAAAAGATGTAATATCATTTCTCAACTTCACAGTCTTCGATGGTGGAAAATATTTAGCAAGGAATTTTTGTGCTAAATCACCCCAAGTTATGATAGATCCAGGTGCTAACAAATTTAACCATATCTTAGCTTTATCCCTTAGTGAGAAAGGAAAAAATCTGAGTCTAATAGTATCATCCAAAACACCAACATATTTAAAAGTAGCACACAACTCTAGAAAATTAGCAAGATGCAAATTAGGATCTTCAGTTGTTGCTCCCCCAAACTGATTATTAGACACCATTTGGATAATAACAGGTTTAAGTTCAAATGAATTAGCAGCTACAACAGGGTGTTGAATACTGCCATGAAGTTCATCCACTATAGGGTTAGCATAATCTCTTAAAGGTTTGAATTCTTGATTATTTATTGTATTGTGCCAAATAGGAGCATAAATGTTTCTTTACCCTCAAAAGTGTACCCCCTATTCCAAGCATATAAAGAACATTGACATGTCCTAAATTCAGTCACTAAATCTAAGGCTAGGCTAGAGGATACCGGCTGTCACTACGGAGCTCCCCCTCACCCTTCACCTGAAGGCTAACCTTAGACTTTAGTTACAAATCTTAGGACCAAATTGAGGATCTTAGCCTGTCATCCTGAAACCTCCAATTTGAAGCCCATCAAAACACATTTCCCTATTTATTTGCACTTAATTCCCATGAACTATGCAATTTAATCATGGACATGTTGACCTCATTTTTGATGAGGTCTTCTCTTCCCTCTTTAGTGTTTAGGATCTAGCCTTAGGCTTTTCCTTTGACTATCTTAGAGGACTAGAATTGGGACCCATCCCTTAGAAATTTAAACCACTTCTTGTCTCCCTGCAAACCCCACAAGCTTAATTGTAGACCCCTAATCACCTAGAGGGTTGAGATCAAATGTGGAGGTTTAAAGGATGAGTTCCCTATAGGACTTCTTTGGCACTTGGGACTACCACAGGTGGCTCGGTGCAGTGAGGGTTGACTTACACACTCACCACACTCACTACACTCACACACTACACTCTCACACACACAATCAAAATCCTAAAACCACACCTATACCCAACTTGACTCCCTGACCCATGTAGGTAATTCATATGGATGGACCTTAACCCCTAAGCCCCTGGCTAAGAGGATTAGGAACAACATAGTGAATGCCTCCAATGAGTCCTCTCATGGCTCATATGGGCTTAATATGGCTTCATGGTTCAAACAAAATGATTCCATTTCACTCACACTTGCTCAATTTCCATTTTTCCAAAATTTCAATTTTTGACCCCCGGACCCAGCAAACCTACTAAATGCCCTTGAAATGACCCAAATTTGCAAAATTACCCAAATTCCTCAAAATTCCTCAAAATCAGTCCTTAAACATTTCTCACCATTCAAAGTGATCTTCTTTGACCAAAAATTCCAAAAATTCCAAAAATACCCCCAATACCCTCCAAATTACCAAAATGCCCCTCTTGACCCAAAAATCTAAAAATTCCAAAAATTCCCAAAAAAATTCCAGAAAATCCCAAATATTTCCAATTTCATTTTATTCAACTACACCATGGGACAATTTTGTCAATTTACCCCATTTTCTCTAAAATCCCCAATTTGACCCATTTTTAACCCAAATGAACCCAATGTCAAACCAAACCTCCCCAATTGACCTCAATTTTGGTCCAATTCAATTCTAAACTTCAATTCAATATCCCCAATATCAATTAGGACAAATTCAAGCCCAATTTTATTGACATTTAGGTCCAATTTCATTCTTAAACTTAAAGCCCAATTTTGACCCATGAGCTAAACTTAGCGCAAACCTAACCCAACTCAACTCCAATTAACCCCAAACCTTTTCTAAATCTTCCCTAACATCTCCATAAACAAAAAACTAACATAATTTTCCCAAAATTTGGACCCAAACCTTACTCAAATTCAACCCAAACCCAAAATTCCCTAAATTGGCCTAAATCCACCATGAACCCAAATAGGCCCGAATCCCAAGATTGAACCCCAACCAAAGTTGAAAACTCTTCATAACATTCCCCTAAACATTTCTCAACATCAATTTTACATCAATTTCAACATTAGCCCAACCTTGGCCTAAGTTAGCCCAATTTGGCCCACCTTAGCCCCTTTACCAAATAAACCCAAATCTAACCCAATTCAATCCCAAATCACTTCAAATTTATTTTAAATCACTCATGACATATCCTTAAACTAAACCCAACATTTATTTGGCATGGCCCTTTACAAATTTTTTTGATCTAAAAGCCCATTTTGAAACATAAAAGCCCATTCCCTTAAACCATTTTAAAAGCCCACCTTTACCAAATTTTAAAAGCCCGAAGTCCATTCCCAAGCCCACATGAAACCTTTTCTTCATCATTACTTTGATAATCCTATTTGACCAAAGTCTTAAACCATCATGAAATCAACCCATTTGTAGCATCATGACAAATCCCATCAATGGAATCCAAAGTTTTCAAAATTCCGAATAACCCTTTTCCATGCAAGTGAGCCAACCTTTTCCCAAGCCATGAGAAAGCCATATGAAGTCATGGAGCCATGCATAAGCCATATGCAAGCCATGGGGAGCCCTTTCCACCTCACCATGCCACTTATGGCAAGAAGAGGGGAGTCTTTCCTAAGCCTTCACTAAACCTTTTTTAACCCCATTCATGATACACTTTAACCAAAATTGGCCACCTCACCTTGGATTGGGACTTCACCACACATGTGAGGCTAACCCAAATGATCTCACATCAGCCCAAATCAAGCCTTGGTGAGTGAACCAAGCCAAAACCATGAATTGACCCAAATTGGACCAAAAAATGCTCCTTACACCCATGCCATTTAAATCCTTGACTTTACACATGGCATAACCCAATTGATTGCACCAAGATCAAGCTCAATCATGTGAGTTTTTCTCAGCCAAAAAACCTTGGTGAATGAACCAAGCCAACCCTCATGGCCACCCAAGCTCCACCATAACCTTCCTTATTTAAACCCCACCTCCATGACCAAGGGGAGGAGATGAAAAAGATTACCTTGGGAAAACTCTGCCAAATCGTTCCCAAAGCTTCTCTAAGCACTCCTAAGCTCAATCCAATCATTTCCAATTGAGGCCTCACATCTTGGACAAATGTATCAAATTTTTTCTCATCCAACCGAGCATGTTTTAATTTTCTGTAATTATTCACATGTTTTAAGTATATCATCACCATATAGATGTGTGCTAATCGATTAGACGATCATTTTAAAAAAAATTTCATTCAATTTCGTTGAGAATCGACGGAGATATCAAGGTTTGAAGTTGGACGGTTTTGGGTGAATAGAACTAGGGGAGAGAAGCAGCAGCCATCCGATCAGGCGTGTATCCAACGGACAGCGCTGATGACGCTGGACGGTAGCTGCATCCATGAACAGAACTGCGCCAGCAAATCAGAGAGCGACACGTGGCGATTGAGCGGGAAAATGAAATATTTTATTTATTTTTTACCCTAAACTTCAAAAATGCATAACTTTGTGTAGAAAAATCATAAAAATAAAATAAAAATACCCTCTTGCTCAGTGAATAGAGGAGAATAATTTGGAAAAGAAATCAAGTAATTGCATTGAGTATTTTATTTTTAATAATTTATTTACTCTCTGCATTTTTTTAATTCTGCATTTGCATAGGCAATTCACCATGGCATGAGACCATAGGGCTTTTGAAGCCTCTAAACTTGGGAACATTCCTTGAATTTTCCAAGGTCAGAAGCCATCCCTATGAGAAGTTATTGATTTTTCAATTGCATGTTACTGTTTTCAATATTTTAATTCCAATAATTAGCATATTGAGAAATAAATTCTAGGAAATTTTGGTGATGTTTATTATGACCAGTGGAACTTAGAAAAATTAGTTTTTGAGTTAATTCACATGGAACAACCCTAATTGGCCTAAACACCCAAAATTGAACTTTAATTAATTAGGGTTAACTACACATCAAATTAACTTAAAAATAATTCTCCACTGATTTATAGGATCAGAGGAACATCACATAAAAATTTAAAGTCAATTGGACTTGATTAACCCCACCAAATGGGTTGATTAAGCCTCTTAAGCAAAATGGATAAAATTAAACTTTAAAAATTCATAACTCACAAAATACTTTTCAAAAATTCACAAAAATGGTTTTGGAGCTTCTCTAATATTAGAGGAAATTAGGAAAATTAAAGTTGTAATTTTCTAAAAAAGTTGATTTTTATCATTATTTCAATATTTTTAATAATTAAAAAATAATAAAAATCATAAAAATATTAAAAATCACCAAAATGTCACATTTTGAATTCTAATTACTTATAAACAAACCAAATATTTTTCTTAAGTCCCTAGGATAAGATATTGAATTTTAAAGGCTTAATGTATTTTTTAATATTAAAAAATGTATTTTTCAACCTTTCACTAAAATAATTCTAATAAATCAAAGAAAAATCACAAAAATACAAAATTTGTTTCTTTGAACTCCTTGAGATCAGAGGGATTTAGGAAAAATATAAAATCCATTTTTCAACTTTAATTTTATTTTAAAATTAATTAATACTCCAAAACTCAAAATAATTCTAAAAAAAATATATAATTCAAAAAATCACCAAAATTGGTCCAAATGGTTCTCTAGTCATTAGGAACATCTCATAATTTTCTTAAGGACAGAAACATTTTCGTGGTCATGTTATTGAATTTTCCTTGAAAACCCCTATTTTCCATTAAAAATAATTACATAAATAAATTAAATACAGAAAAATCACATTATCTCCTCTAATGTCTTAATTGACATGTGAGTGAGGTTACATAAAAATTTCAAGTTTATTTGAGCTTAATTTAGTGAGTAATAGAATTATTAAGCTTGAAGGGCAAAATGGTAATTAAAAAATTTCAACCTTTAATTAAAGTTTTAGGATTAATTAAAAAGGGGAGGGTAAAATATTTGATTTTAAACTGATTTTTGATGATTGAAACTTAAATGATTGAGGGTAGAAACCTACTAAACATTTCAAATATAATTAAAATAAAACTTTAATTAATTAATTAATTGAAATTTTGGGAGAATAATAGAAATTGGAATTATTAAAGTAGGGATATTATTAAGAGGATATTTATTCTTTAATTTAAAAATCCCTAAATAAATCACTTTAATAATACTTAATTCTTAATTAAAAAAAATTAAATAAAATAATAATCTAAATTAAAATTAAACTAAAATTAAATTAAATTAAAATTAAAATTAAATTAAAACTAAAATTAAATTAAATTAAAATTAAAATTAAATTAAAACTAAATTAAATTAAAATTAAATTGAAATTAAATTAAAATGAAATTAAATTAAATTAAAATTAAAATTAAATTAAATTAAATTAAAATTAAAATTAAATTAAATTAAATTAAATTAAATTAAATTAAAGTAAAATTAAATCAAATCAAGTTAAATTAAATTAAATTAAAATTAAATCAAATCAAATTAAATTAAAATTAAATTAAATTGAATTAAAGTTAAATTGAATTAAATTAAATTAAAATCATTTAACAACAAACCTAAATGAAATCATTAAGAATTAAATCTAAAATAACTTGAACACTATTCCAAACTTAAACTAATTTTTTATAATTAAGTCAAAATTAAAATTAAATCATCAAGTTTAAATCATTAAAATAATTAATAATTTGATTTGCCCTTTTAAAGCTATTATTATTATAACTCTTAAATGAGGCATCAAGTGAAGTGTTACTTCACTTATAGGATATTCAAATGTCCTAGTTCGCTGAGCAAGAGAACAAAACTTAAACTCCTGGATGATTAATTCACTTGTATAATTAAATTCTCTTGGACTTAAAACAATCCTAGAGGTATTGAAAAGATGTTTAAGACTCGTCTTAAGCACTTCCTCGATATGATAGGATGTTTATAAGAACAACTTGAATTTAATTGTTCTTGGGTGAAGAAAGTCATCCTTAAACCAAAACACAAGAACCTAGACGTCATAGGAGATGATTAAGCTATAGGATTAGGACTTTGGTAGACAACCAAAACCTTTCGCTTAGCTTTACCTAGGTACTTGTTGAAATATTTAAATGCCTTAACATGTGTTTTAAGTGCAGCTTGGGATGACGGGAAGACCCTCCAGGTACGCTTTTATTTTATTGCAATTTACTTTATTGCAATGTACTTTACTTTTCTTGCATGATAAACAACTGTTGCATGAAAACCAAAACCTTTAGGATAGTCCCTGAACTAGAACCGAAACTAAATTAAAAGTCATTACAAGATAAAAATCACCGCCACAACATTTCAAAATATAAAACAACTCAAAATTTAATCACAAACAGAACAACAAAACTACAATTGCAACTAAATTAAAACGTCTCGTTGAATGATCGGGAATACCTCGGATGATGTAACCCACGTGTTGCTAACGGGATTGCCCACGGTCTAATGAAAGTGTGGAACTCATTCAGTTGAGTTTAGCAAATTCATCTGGACTAAGTGAATTCGATGAAAATAACGGTGTCGGGATGACGGAACCGTGGGATCTTAATCGGTTCTGTTTAAACAACTTTAAGATTTGTTCTAATTAAAAAATTAAAAAATTAAAAAAGACACTTGGATTTTAAGATTTCCTCTAAACCAAAACACTTCTCCCATCTCCTGATTTATGACTTCTAAAACTAAACCTCTGCAACAACAAGGAGCTTGGAGCACAGTGGGCAGCACGGCCATCGTCATCAGCAAAACTCGGATCTACATCAGCAAAACCATTCTTAGAATTAAATAACCAAGCCATAGGATTTCGAGGTAGTTTGCCTAGTGCAACATAAATCCTCAACTTTTCGTTAGGCATTTGTATAATCATGTTGTGAAATTAAGCCCTAACTGGTTTTAGGATTCCGAGGTAGTTGTTTGGTATGACATAAACCCTCACATCTTCAAGGCTATTAGTATGATTATGTCATACTAATATAAGTCCTAATTAATTAAAATTTACAGTATTACAACATTAAATAAACTCTCAAATTGAAGCCAAACAATAGGATAGTTTGGGAAGTTGCCAAGATTCTTCTTGGATCCTCAGCTTCTCCTACTTTTCTTCCATTGGACTCCTGAAAATAACTGTTCCATTCCCTATTGAAATTCCAAAACTCAATTCCTTTGAAAACCTTAAACTTTGTAATTCTTGAGAGCAAAACCACTAATCATTATCGAGAGTTTTCTTAAATGATTCCCGTTATTTAAGATGTAATTAACTATAGGGGCTTGCCCTTAAAAGGAACTTTAAGAACCCAGGTAATATAAACCCTGCTTAATTCATTTATATTAAGCAGGGGAACTTGTCGGCTTATGTTCGCAGACCAAACGGATGTCACAAATCTCCTAGTTTATTTAATCGAGCCCCATCATCAAGTAGTGTGTCTATTCTTCGGGATAGATACACGGTTTGTGGTGCGGTGCTCGTTTATATAAACTATTTGGGATGTGAGATCGGTTTGATTTCATATCTTAAAACTTTAAACTTAAAATTACTTTCAAAATCAAATGTTATCTTTTAAACTATATATATATTTAAATTAAATTTAAAATATGAAAATTCGCCGACAATTTCTGTAGGCGACCCCCTTTTCAAAACACATAACCTAAAAATATGCCTACAGGACATTGAATGGATTCTTCATTATTGTTGTAGGACACTCAATCCTTTCGGAGTTAATGTACAACAACAAATTTTAAAAATTCAATTGGCCAGATCAAAAAGTAAATTAAGTTCAAAATGAAAAACCATCACAATTTCTTTAATACTTTAAAAGAACTTAAAATCCACATCATCACATTATCACATCATCACATCATCACATCTCTATGCAAGAAGAAAGACAAAGGAGACTACTCAGAATTCATAGAGAAGACACAATAAAACATGGATTTTATATATAAAAGAAAAGTCATACAAACCACAATAGCAAATACAACTTATCTCTTTCTCTTCCCCAAGCAAATCCCTTGAAGATCCTTTGAATGTTTTTCTCTCTTCTTTGCAACACTCAATTCCCCCTTTAGAATGGAAAGAAAGAAGCAATCTCTCACTTTACTCCTTCTCCTTCACTCCTTAAAGAATGATCTCTCTCAGATCTTCACTTCTACACTCACTCTTCCAAACCCTTACTCTAAATTCACACTCTCTCTACTTCTACACTCTTCTCCCCCTCTCTAATTTTATCCAAAAACAGTTACATATATGTTAGAAATGAATTCCCAAGAGTTTTCTTAAGCATCCCTTCAAAAAGTCGCCAAAACTATTCATTTTTTGAATTGCATCGACATAGGGCGCCGGCGGCGCTCTATCGTCCATTTAATTCTAGAGTCGCTGAATATTGGCGTCGGCGGTGCCAGAAGCTGTTTTCTTCCATTTTGCTCCTTTTCGCTCTGAATTCGTTCCTTTTTGCTTCTTTTTGCTCCAATCACCTAAAATCATCATACCTGCAACAAATCATGAAAAATACCTTTCTTTAAAGTGCAATATCACCAAAAATGGGTAAAATTATATAGCAAAAACTGTATATAATTTTGGTGCATCAAAATCCCCCAAACTTAACTATTACTTCTCCTCAAGTAATCATTTTACTACATAAATATATAACTCAAGGCAATGTACTTTTCACCTGTAGGACACTAAAATTTTTCATTCAAAGGAATATATTAGTAAGACTTTTAGAAAGAAATTTAGTAACTCAGGTTAACACTACAGGTACAAGAATATTTAGCAATCAAGTCTAAGGGTTCTAGTCTTCTATTTATTTCAAGATAAAGCATAATATGTCACATTAAGAGTGCCTTGAAAGACTACATGAAAAATGAATTCATGCAAACTTCATCAGAATGTAGGCCAATACTTTAAATATAAATTCAGAAATGAAATCAAGTTCTCCCTTTAGGGTGACTCAAGTGAAGCCAATTTTTTATTGGACATCTCCTTAAGCTTCTCCTTATAAATATTTTTCTTTCTTTTCTTTTCTTTTTCTTCTTTCTTTTTTCCTTTCTGGGATTGTTTTTCAATCATTCTTTTCTTTTCTTTTCTTTCTTTTTTTTCATGAGGATTACTATATCTGGATAGCCTTTAATGATTTTGAACTTCACTCTCCTCTTTCTAAAGTTCAAACTTGAAACACCTCCTTACTTTATAATTAGGTATGAGCTTTATTATTCATCATAAAGTCACAATCTCTTCTTAACACATAATACTTTTAGTCTCTTAACATTTCAAAAATACAACTTTCTTTACTTTAAATAGTTAACTTTAATCAAATTTTTTCATACCAAATATCTTACCCCTATAAAATTAACCTTTATTACTAAAAACTTTCATCCAATCCTTCCATAATATTCAACTGAAATAAAAAGTTTTAGTTATCTAAAGTGAAGTTAAACTACCAGAAGTTATGCTAATAATTTTTGAAAATATAATAATTTAGAACAAATAAGAGTTAATATTTTTCTACCCTCCCTAAAACTTAACTTTTTCAATAAATTTGAAACAGTAAAGAGTAAAAGAATCTAACCTTTTCATGTCGGGATCTTGAAATCTTCAAAAGCTATCTGGTATTAGTCAAAATTTACAACTAGCAGGTTTGAAACAGTTAGTAACAGTGATATAAAATTTTTAAACATTTGCAGGGTAAAGAGATATCATCTTTAAACATCTAAACATCCAACAAAACACCACAAATACTAAACAAACTATCACAACACTACACATTTCATTTAACAATTTCAACTTTTCATTACAAGACTACAGTACATCAACAGGCTCACACATCACATAGAAAGTAAATAACTACTACATCACAAAAACACAACACATAAAAAGAAAAATAGAAACAGAAACAGACAAACTACCACTCTTCAACACCAGCTTCATCAGTAGGGTCAGCAGGACCAGGTCTATACGGTGTATAGCTGGGGCAAGTAGGGAATATCACACCAATCTCCCCCCTCATGAATCAGACTTGGGCGTCATGATAAGCAATATCATACTCAACTCTTCTTCTCATAAAATCCTCATTCATATCACTTTTAACCTCAAATAAATCCATCTTACCATGGAGTCTATCCATACTATCACTCTATAATCTCAACTGCTCCATAATATCAGACAATGTAGGGGGCTCAGATGTAAATGGAATGTCATAGCTCGTAGTAGGAATATCAGTACTCTGTCGGCATATTTTTAGGTTGTGTGTTTTGAAAAAGGGGGTCACCTACAGAAGTTGTCGGCGAATTTTTAATTTAATTTAAATATATAATTTTAAAAGTAGTATTTGATTTTGAAAATAATTATATATTTAAAAATTTTAAGATATAAAATCAAACCGATCTCACATCCCAAATAGTTTATATAAACGAGCACCGCATCACAAACCGTGTATCTATCAGAAGAATAGAAACACCTGCTTGACGATGGGGCTCGATTAAATAAACTAGAAGATTTGTGACATCCGTTTGGTCTGAGAACCAATTTTATAAGCCGACAAGTTCCCCTGTTTAATATAAAGGAATTAAACAGGGTTTATATTACCTGGGTTCTTAAAGTTCCCTATAAGGGCAAGCCCCTATAGTTAATTACATCTTAAATGACGGGAATCATTTTTTGAAAACTCTCGATAATGATCAGTGATTTTGCTCTCAAGAATTTTAAAGTTTAAGGTTTCAAAGGATTGAATTTTGGAAATTTCAATATGGAATGGATCAAATTTGGAACAGTTATTTTCAGTAGTCCAATGGAAGAGGAGT
Source organism: Papilionanthe hookeriana x Papilionanthe teres (assembly GCA_022702705.1). Taxonomy (NCBI): domain Eukaryota; kingdom Viridiplantae; phylum Streptophyta; class Magnoliopsida; order Asparagales; family Orchidaceae; genus Papilionanthe; species Papilionanthe hookeriana x Papilionanthe teres. The sequence continues at coordinate 85,112,615 of CM040428.1, read as the reverse complement.
AGGAGAAGCTGAGGGTCTAAGAAGAATCTTGGCAACTTCCCAAACTATCCTATTGTTTGGCTTCAATTTGGGAGTTTATTTAATGTTTCGATCCTGCCAATTTTAATTAATTAGGACTTATATTTGTATGACACAGTCATGCAAATAGCCTCAAAGATGTGAGGGTTTATGTCGTACCGAACGACTACCTTGGAGTCCTAAGACCCATTAGGGCTTAATTTACATAACATGATTATGCAAATGCCTAACAAAAGGGTTGAGGATTTACGTTGCATTAGGAAAACTACCTCGAAATCCTACGGTTTGGTTGTTTAATTCTAGGAATGTTTAGCTGATGTAGAGTTGTTTTGCTGACGAAGATGGCCGTGCTGCCCACCGTGCTCCAAGTTCCTTGTTGTTTGCATAGGTTTAGTTTTAGAAGTCATAAATCAGGAGATGAGAGAAGTGTTTTGGTTTAGAGGAAATCTTAAAATCCAAGTGTTTTTAATATTTTAATTAAAACAAATCTTAAAGTTGTTTAAACAGAACCGAATAAGACCCCACGGTTTCGTCATCCCGGCACAGTTATTTTCATCGAATTCACTTAGTCCAGATGAATTTGCTAAACTCAACTGAATGAGTTCCACACTTTCATTTAGACCGTGGGAAATCCCGTTAGCAACACGTGGGTTACATCATCCGAGGTATTTCCGATCATTCAACGAGACGTTTTAATTTAGTTGCAATTGTAGTTTTGTTGTTCTGTTTGTGATTAAATTTTGAGTTGTTTTATATTTTGAAATGTTGTGGCGGTGATTTTTTTTATCTTGTAATGACTTTTAATTTAGTTTTGGTTTTAGTTCAGGGACTATCCTAAAGGTTTTGGTTTTCATGCAACAGTTGTTTATCATGCAAGAAAAAGTAAAGTACGGTGCATGTAAGTAAATTGCAATAAAGTAAAAGCGTACCTGGAGGGTCTTCCCGTGATCCCAAGCTGCACTTAAAACACATGTTCATACATTTAAATGTTTCAACAAGTACCTAGGTAAAACTAAGGGAAAGGTTTTGGTTGTCTACCAAAGTCCTAATCCTATAGCTAGTCATCTCCTATGACGTCTAGGTTCTTGTGTTTTGGTTTTAGGATGATTTTCTTCACCAAAGAACAATTAAGTTCAATTGTTCTTATAAACATCCCATCATATTGAGGAAGTGCTTAAGACGAGTCTTAAACATCTTTTCAATATCTCTAGGATTGTTTTAAGTCCAAGAGAATTTAATTATACAAGTGAATTAATCATCCAGGATTTTAAGTTTTGTTCTCTTGCTCAGTGAACTACTAGGACATTTGAATATCCTATAAGTGAAGTAACACTTCACTTGATACCTCATTTAAGAGTTATAATAATAAGAGCTTTAAAAGGGCAAATCAACTTATTAGGTATTTTAATGATTTAAACTTAATGATTAAATTTTGACTTAATTATAAAAAATTAGTTTAAGTTTGGAATAGTGTTCAAGTTATTTTAGATTTAATTCTTAATGATTTCATTTAGGTTTGTTGTTAAATGATTTTAATTTAATTTAATTCAACTTAATTTTAATTCAATTTAATTTAATTTTAATTTAATTTGATTTGATTTTAATTTAATTTAATTTAATTTAATTTAATTTAATTTGATTTAATTTAATTTTAATTTAATTTTATTTTATTTTTATTTTAATTTAATTTTAATTTTAATTTAATTTAATTTAATTTAATTTAATTTTAGTTTAATTTTAATTTTAGTTTATTATTTTAATTTCTTAATTAAGAATTAAGTATTATTGAAGTGATTTATTTAGGGACTTTTAAATTAAAGAATAAATATCCTCTTAATAATATCCCTACTTTAATAATTCTAATTTCTATTATTCTTCCAAAATTTCAATTAATTAATTAATTAAAGTTTTATTTTAATTATATTTGAAATGGTTAGTAGGTTTCTACCCTCAATCATTTAAGTTTCAATCATCCAAAATCAGTTTAAAATCAAATATTTTACCCTCCCCTTTTTGATTAATCCTTAAATTTTAATTAAGGGTTGAAATTTTTAATTACCCTTTTGCCCTTCAAGCTTAATAATTCTACAACTCACTAAGTTAAGCTCAAATGAACTTGAAATTTTTATGTAACCTCACTCACATGTCAATTAAGACATTAGAGGAGAAAATGTGATTTTTCTGTATTTAATTTATTTATGTAATTATTTTTAATGGAAAATAGGGGTTTTAAAGGAAAATTCAATAACATGACCAAGGAAATGTTTCTATCCTTAAGAAAATTATTGAATGTTCCTAATGACCAGAGGACCATTTGGACCAATTTTTGTGATTGTTTGAATTATATTTTATTTATTAGAATTATTTTGAGTTTTGGAGTATTAATTAATTTTAAAATAAAATTAAAGTTGAAAAATGGATTTTATATTTTTATTAAATCTCTCTAATCTCAAGGAGTTCAAAGAAATAAAGTTTATAATTTTTTGATTTTTCTTTGATTTATTAGAATTATTTTAGTAAAAATATTAAAGAAAATCATTTTTTAATTCAAAAATTGTTTTAGGCTTTTAAAATTCAATATCTTATCCTAGAGACTTAGGAAAAATATTTGGTTTGTTCCTAAGTGATTAGGAGTTAAAATGTGACATTTTGGTGATTTTTAATATTTTTATGATTTTTATTATTTTTTAATTATTAAAAATATTAAAATAATGATAAAAATCAACTTTTTTAGAAAATTACAATTTTAATTTTCCTAAGTTCCTCTGATATTAGAGAAGCTCCAAAACTATTTTTGTGAATTTTTGAAAAGTATTTTGTGAGTTATGAATTTTTAAATTTTAATTTTATCCATTTTGCTTAAGAGGCTTAATCAACCCATTTGGTGGGGTTAATCAAGTCAAATTGACTTCAAATTTTTATGTTATGTTCCTCTAATCCTAAAGATTAGTGGAGAATTGTTTTCAAGTTAACTTGATGTGTAGTTAACCCTGATTAATTAAAGTTCAATTTTGGGTATTTAGGCCAATTAGAGTTGTTCCATGTGAATTACCTCAAAACCTATTTTTCTAAGGTTCCTCTAGTCATAAGAAACATCACCAAATTTTTCTGGAATTTATTTCTCAACATGCTAATTATTGGAATTAAAATACTCAAAACAGTAACATGCAATTGAAAAATCAATAACTTCTCATAGGGATGACCTCTGACCTTGGAAAATTTAGGGAAGTTCCCAAGTTCAGAGGCTTTAAAAGCCCTATGGTCTCATACCATTGTGAATGGTCTATGTGCATGGAGAATTGAAATAGTGCAGAGAGTAATTAAATCATTAAAAATAAAATGCTCAATGAAATTACTTGATTTCTTTCCACATTATTCTCCTCTGTTCACTTAGTAAGAGAGTATTTTTATTTTATTTTTAAGATTTTTCTACACAAAGTTATGGATTTTCTAAGTTCTGGTAATTAAATAAATCCATAAAGTCCTATTTTTCTATTTATCCGAACCGGCACCGCGTCATCCTTAGCATCTCCGAACAGCCACGCGATGCTTTCTGGTTCGACGCCGCCATCCGACTCAGCTGCCGCGGGTCCCGTGGTTCACGCACGATCTCCTAGTCCGACGCAATCCAAGCCGTCCATCCAATACACGTGGAAATGAACGACATCCGTTCATCGTCCCCAATCGCTCTCAGCCGAGAACCGTCCACACTAAATCCTTAATATCTCACTCGATACTTAACGGATTTTTGTGTTCTTGTGCTCTATGGATTCGTCTCGAAGAGACGAATACATCTATACGGTGATAATGCATTGAAATTAAGGCATTTGAAATAGAGAATCCCCAGAAGCTCGGGATAAAGAATTAGCTCATACCTTAGCTCAGAGAAGTGTGGCTTCAATCTGAGAGTTGTGTCACGTTCGATTGGGTCCGAAGCAAGCTCCAGATGAAGTCTCTTGGCTTGGTGAATTGTCTAGGTATGATTTCGACCAAGCCCGATCACAACCTTTGGAGTCTGGAACAGTTGGGTGGTCTAGAGAGGGGGCTTCCACTGCGGAACTCCTTCTCTTGGTCTTGTGCAGGTGTGGGTGAGTTTAATTTGATTTTGGTGGAGAATTTGGAGATGTCCTGGTTTTGGGTGGAATTTTGGCTGAGAAATTGGGCTCTGTTGGTAGGGATTAGGGCAAATTGTCACTAGGGATCAATTGCTCTAAAGTGTGGGGAGTGAGTACGGAACAATTTTGGCGAGTTTCCTTAAGGTTTGTTTCAGCACCTCTTCATGGCCGAGAGAGGTGGGGTTTAAATAGGAGTGGCTGGAGGGCCTCCCAGGGGGAGTTAGGGGTCGGGATCAGCTGGTCTAGTGAGGAGAAGAACAGCCATGGTGGCCACTGGGCATGGGGCAACTCAGCAGGTGAGAATTCTAAGCTTGGGCTCACATGGTGCTCTCGGGTGTGGTGTTTTCCGGCGACTCAGGCGGCTGGCCAGCAGGGTCAGGAGGTTCAGAGCTTGATGTTTGTGAGTCCAATTGAGCTTTGCCATGTGTAAAGTAGTTGAATTAAAATGGCATGGGTAAAGGCTATTTTGGCTTGGTTTGGGTCAACCTAACACTTTGGGCTTGGTTCACCCTCCAAAATAGCTTTGGGTCTTTGTGGGAGTCAAAGGAATGAGTCTGGTTTGGAAAGGAGAAGTCCCTATCCAAATATATTTGGATTAAATTTGGGTTAAGGGGAAGCATGTTTAGGGTTAATGACTTTTAGGAGGTACTTAAAGGACCTCCTCCTTTTGCCATTTAAGGAGAGTTGACAAATTATAGATTCTCATGGCTTGCTGATAAGCTTACATGTGGCTTCATGGCTCCATATGGCTTGGGGAAAAGATGGCTCACTTGCATGAGAAAGGGTGTTGGAATTTTTGATGAATGTATGAGGAGTTAGCATGAATCTTGATTTAGAATGATTTGATATTTGATTGGAACTTTAGGGATGGTTTTAATTGAAGTAATGATGAAGAAGAGTGTCATATGGGCTTTGGATGAATTTTTGGGCTTTTGAATTTGTTTTGGATGGGCTTTAGGTTTGAAAATGGGCTTTAGGCTTTTAAAATAAATTTATGGATGGGAATTTTATAAAAGGTTGGGCCAAATAATTGTTTGGGTTTGGTTTAGGGATGTGTCATGAGTGATTTGAAGCAAATTTGAGGTAATTTGGAATTGAATTGGGTTGGATTTGGGCATCTTTGGTAAAGGGGCCAATGGGTCAAACTAAGCTACCTTGGGCTAAAGTTGGGCTAATGTTGAAATTGATGTAAAATTTATGTTGAGAAATATTTATAGGAGTATGACAAAGAGTTCTCAACCTTGGTTGAGCTTTAATTTTGGGATTTGGGCCTATTTGGGTTCATAGTGGATTTAGGCCTATTTAGGGAATTTTGGGTTTGGGTTGAATTTGAGTAAGGTTTGGGTCCAAATTTTGGGCAAATCAAGTTAGTTTTTTGTTTTTGGGGATGTTAGGGACAATTTAGAAAAGGTTTGGGGTCAGTTGGGGTTGAGTAGGGTTGGTTTGGGCTAAGTTTAGGTCATGGGTCAAAATTAGGCTTTAAGCTTAAAATTGAAATTGGATTCAAATGTCAATCAAATTGGGCTTAAATTTGGTCTAGATTGATATTGGGGATATTGAAGTGAAGTTTAGAATTGAATTGGACCAAAATTAACGTCAATTGGGGTGATTTGGTTTGACATTGGGTTCATTTGGTTTTAAAATGGGCTAAATTGGAGGTTTTGGTAAAAGTGGGGTAAATTGACAAAATTGGCCCATGGTGTAGTTGGACAAAATGAAATTGGGAATATTTGGGATTTTCTAGAATTTTCTGGGAATTTTCTGAATTTTTGAATTTTTGGGTCAAGAGGGGCATTTTGGTAATTTGGAGGGTATTGGGGGTATTTTTGGAAATCTTGGTATTTTTGGCTGGAGATGGTCAATTTGATTAGTGGGGGAAATGTTTGAGATTAATTTTAGGAAATTTTGGGTGATTTGGAAACTTTGAAGAATTTGGGTAGTTTCAAGGGCTTTTAGTAGGTTAGTCGGGTCCGGGGTCCCGGGGGTCAAAAATTGAAATTTTGGCAAAATGGAGATTGATCAAATTTGAGTAAAGTGGAATCACTTTGGTTGAGCCATGAAGCCATGTTAAGCGCATAGGAGCTATGAGGGAACTCATTTGAGGCACTCACTATGTTGTTCCTTAACCCTCTTAGCCAGGGGCTTAGGGGTTAAGGACCATCCATATGAATTATCTACATGAGTCAGGAAGTCAAGCTAGGCATGAATAGTTTTAGGATTTGGAATGTGTGTGTGAGAGTGTAGTGTATGTGTAAGTCAGCCCTCACCAGACCAGGCCACCCAGGGTGATCCTAAGGCCAAAGGTCCTATAGGGAACTCATCCTTTAAACCTCCACATTTGATTTCAACCCCCTAGGTGATTAGGGGTCTACAATCAAGCTTGTGGGGTTTGCAGGGAGTTAAGAAGTAGTTTGAATTTCTAAATGATGGGTTCCACTTCTAGTCTTCTAAGATTAGTCGAAGGGAAAGCCTAAGGCTAGATCCTAAGTACTAAGGAGACAGAAGAGAAGAGACCTCATCAAAAATGAGGTCAACAAATGGACCCCCAATAGGTGTGGTGTGCTGATGGAGCACACCGCGCGTATTGGCGTTGACCGAAGAGATCAGCAAGACCAACACAGATGTCCAAGTGACGCACTTAGGACAGAGTAGAAGAATTCCCGTTGGGGAGTATCAGGTATATTCCAAGACTGGAGATCCCTGAACTCTCGCTGGGGAATGGAAAAGGAAGTGAATTCCAAATCACAAGATCTGGGGATTTCAATTTAGATTTCATTTCATTTTATGTTCAAGTTTTGATGCGTATGTTTAGATTTTGAGTTTTAATTTGGATTTAAGCTTGATTTAAAATCAATTTTTGGACTCGAAATGAGAATTGAAACCTAGGTTTCAACCTCGGGATTGCGAAGAGAACTGGAATTTAGGTACCAACCTCGGAGTGAGAATTAGAGCTTAAGTGTCGATGGAAAAAGGATGAGAATCAAAATTTAGGTACCGATCTCGAGAGAGTGAGATATGAAATTTAAGTATCAAACCTGAAAGAGAATCAAAATTTAGGTATCGATCTCGAAATGAGAGCTGGAATGTAGGTACCAGTCTCGAAAATTTGTACGTGAGTCAGAATGTAGGTACTGATCCCAAGATGAGGACTGGAATGTAGGTACCAGCCTCAGAAATTTTGAATTGAAATGTAGGTATCAATTCGAATGAGAATCGAAATGTAGGTATCGATCTCGAAATGAGAACTGGAATGTAGGTACCAGTCTCGGAAATTTTGAATTGAAATGTAGGTATCAATTCGAATGAGAATCGAAATGTTGGTATCGATCTCGAAATGAGAGCTGGAATGTAGGTACCAGTCTCGCAAATTTTGAATTGAAATGTAGGTATCAATTCGAATGAGAATCGAAATGTAGGTATCGATCTCGAAATGAGAGCTGGAATGTAGGTACCAGTCTCGCAAATTTGTACGGGAGTCAGAATGTAGGTACTGATCCTAAGATGAGGACTGGAATGTAGGTACCAGCCTTGGAAAGTTGTACGGGAGTCAGAATGTAGGTACTGATCCCAAAATGAGGATTGGAATGTAGGTACCGGCCTCGGAAAGTTGTACGGGAGTCGAATGTAGGTGCGATCCCAAAATGAGGACTGGAATGTAGGTACCGGCCTCGAAAAGTTGTACGGGAGTCGGAATGTAGAGTGCGATCCCAAGATGAGGACTGGAATGTAGGTACGAGCCTCAGAAATTTGTACGTATGAAGAAGGACCCAGTCTCATGCCATCAGAACCAAATCGAACAGAGTTCGTGGCTCCGTGTCAATAGACCTAGTCGATCTTCCTACAAGAGGGAAAGGAGATCACAGAAAATCAAAGGATTTCGATTGTGACAAAAAAGGTGTAAGATTTTGAAGTTGAAGTGTGGGCCTCCCGTGAGGAAGAACCATTCCGGAAAAGGAGTTTGAAGTAGATTTGATTTGAAAATAACTGGAGGATTTGAAAAGATGGATTTAGATTGAAATTCAATTTGAGATTCATTCTCATTTTGTTTGTCCTTTAGCGATCCAATTTTATTTTTGTTATTCATTTGATGTTCATGTGAATTTGGAGTTCGTTTTAACATTTGGATTTTTTTAAGGGAGAGAATTTTCATTTATTTTCCTTCTCTTTTCTGTTCTTTGTTCAAAGTTCATTTAACTCAAATGGTGTTTCCCAGTCAATTTGCACAAAAAGAGGTGAAGGCCAAAATGTGACATAGTCACTTTCATTCCAATTTTTTTTGAAGATACAGCATACAACTTAATCTGAAATATATCTCATACAATCCATGACTCAAAACGGACTACGTATGATTCTTGTTGATCCATCTAAAAAGTATCTGTCAAAAATTTATGTCTGAATAATGAGATACACGGTCAATAACATCACCTTCCAAGCCATCTTTGGCAGGAATGCCACATGGATGTGCATTGGAGGTGTGCTATTTCCCGTGTAACTCAAAGCTCGTAGGGCCGGAGACTCTCCAATTCTAGATCTAGCTGGAAGTGGTAAGGCGCCTTTCTGTCGTCCATCCTTCTAAAAGTGACGGAGATTCGCTCCACTGGTACTCCCGGTATACAATATTTTGCGATGTCTGCTCCATTTCCTTGTAATATCATGACGGAACCTACCGGAAGTGGTATCTCCACCGGCCCTCGGAACTTACCCGGGCCTACTATCCGGAGGTCAGATCCGAACATGATATTGCATTGGTTGACAAACGAAACTGTGCAGAAAGGTCTGACAAAGTCATGGTGGTCTATGTGTGGAGGTATGCAGTCGCCCTTCTATAAATGTTAATGATGCAAGCTGTTGGGTATGCGGTCTGGCGCGTACCCTCCATGTTATCATTCTTTTCACCATTCTTTTAATTATCCTCGGCATTGGATCCACCTCACTGTGACGGAGTATCCACGGTGGATTTCCTTTTCTGTCCTCTGCGAAGTTATAGCAACATCCGCATTGTATTGTGACTCTTCCTTTCCCTGGCATCCATTTTCGGGGTTCCGAATAAGTCTTTTCTCTCAGACGACCTGCTCGACCCATCTTCTGAAGTTCTAAGATGCAATCCACAATCTGCTGTTGCTTGTACTCTGAGAATACACCTGTGTGTAACTGGAGGCCTTCCAAAATGTTGATTCTCTTGCCTCTAATCCTTTCAAAGTATTCGAAAGTCTTCTTCTCAACATTTTTCATTCTTTCTAGTTCATATTACGGGATGATCTGCAAGTGACGAGGCCTAGTAACGTATTGCGGAATGTATGGCTCAATCCCGTCACGTTCTTCTGCATACCTTGGCTCCTCGGGGATTGTCTCTGTCGGGACATCCTCCGGGGTTGCTTTCGCAACAAGGTTTCTTACCACTGGTGCCTCTGTCTGGCGTCGTGGTAATCTCTCTGCCTCTGATCTTCTTAGAGTTCCCCTTATCCTTTCTATTGTTCTCGGAGCTTGTTCCCTCTTTTCAGGTTCCTGCTGAACCGGTATCTTTGAAATGTGTGTGTTGGCGAAGGTGGCTGTTTCCTCGTGTTGATCTGCTGCTAGTTTAGTCAACATCTTGCGGATACGGCGATTCTTATTCCTTCTTTGGGTAGCAGTGAGAGTAGCTCTCCTTACCCCTTGAATTTCTGCGGGCACGGCGCTGACGAGCCTTCCCTCTGCCGTGGCAACTTATGACTTGATTTTCTTGCTTTCCTCGGTGTTTGTCTTTCTTTTCTTGTTGCTGGATTGGTGGCTTGGGCCACCCATCTTCATCACCGTCTGGTTATGAAGCTCTTCTCGGTCCACTGGGACCCAATCATTTTTTTCGTACTGTAGGCTGGCTGGTGTGAAGTCAGAATCAATTTCTATCACTGCTCCATCCTTCACCCTCTTTTCATCGAGTGCGAGATTCACGCCATTTTTAAAGTTCGGGACCAACCTCCCGTTCGACATTTCCCTGCGAAAAGACAAGGAAAGGATCAGGGGCTGTACTAAGAACAAGAACATTAAGAAAGTACTTATCACTGAAGATTCTTATTCACTTATTTTAATTTAAAGGAAGTAGGAAGAGATGAGAAGATAACAGGAGTGAATGGATTTAAAAGGAAAGATTGACATTTTATTATTACGATTTCCCATGTTTTCTTTTTAATATTTTCGTTGATGAGATTACTATTTTTTTATCATCCATTTTATTTTGTTTTGGGTTCGAACCCAGTCACAAAGTGATTACTTCACCCGTGTTTCTAGGGATATGATTCTATTTTAGAGGCCACCCTTCGAAACATCAGGTTGCGTAATACTTCTTTAAATACCATCCATTGATTGGAAGCATTTGCGTTCTCCTTGACAGTTCACAAGTTCGTAGGAGCCTCCTGAGTAGACTGCCTCGACCGCAAACTGCCCTTCCCAAGTCGGCTCAAATTTACCTCCTATCTTGCGATGTGCAAGAATAGGTCTTCTGAGAACAAGAACTAAGTCACTAACTTTGAAAGTTCTTGGGCGGACCAGTTTATCATGGGCCTGAATCATCTTAGCTTGGTACAGTTCCAAATTTTGCTGCGCTGCAAGTCTTTCCCCTTCCAAGCTTTCCAGTTCTTCCAGTCGTAATCTGGCATTTTCTTCTGTAGTAATTTTATTTGCAACTGCAATTCTAAGTGATGGAAGCTGGACTTCCAATGGTAACACTGCCTCCTACCCGTACACTAAAGCGTAAGGCGTAGACTGAGTAGGAGTCCTAAAAGTCATCCTGTAGGCCCATAAGGCTTCTAACAACTTCTCGTGCCAATTCCTCTTGTTGTCGTCCAAAGTTTTCTTTAGAATTTGAACGAGAGTTTTATTAAAAGCCTCGGCCAAGCCATTTGCTCTTGGGTAGTAGATCATTGAGTATCGCCAATCGATCCCGTGTCTTCTGACAAAATTGTTAATTTTTGTGCTTCTGAATGCCGACCCATTATCTGAAATGATTCGGCGCGGTACCCCAAAACGAAAGACAACTTGATTTTTGAAAAAGCGTAGCACGTGATGTGCCTTTACTTCTACGAGTGGAGCGCTTACGCCCATTTAGAAAAGTAGTCACGTAGCTGCAAGAATGAAGCGATGTCCTCTTGAAGAAGGTGGTTCTATCGGACCCACTATATCCGTGCCCTAACACTCAAATGGCCACGACGCAATTGTCGAATGTAGCACATTTGGAGGTTGGTGTAGAACCACTCCGTGCACCTGGCATTGGTGACAGCCCTTGGCGATCTTCATACAATCGGTCATCATTGAGGGCCAGTAGTACCCTAGTCTTTTAATCTTCATTTTCATTTTCGGACCCGACTGATGAGCGCCACAGAGTCCTGAGTGTACCTCTTTGACAATTTCACGAGCCTCGGACCCGCTCAGGCATCTTAACCACGGCTGATCAAAAGACCTTCTGTATAATGTATCAGTTCTAGTCCTGTTATGAGGGCTTCGTATTTTGCCTCGTTGTTCGTATTCTGCCTCGTTATTCCCATTTTACCAAAACTCTCAAATTTTGAATTCCACCGACTTTGGGCGCCGGCAACGCCAGATAGGTTTGGGCGCCGGCAACGCCAGATAGGGCGCCAAAGGCACTCTATCATGCCGAATAATTGCTGGAGTCTTTAAATTTGGGCGCCGGCGGCGCCAGAACACTGTTTTCACCATTTTGCTCCTTTTTGCTCCGGATTCGTTCCTTTATGCATCTTTTCGTTCCAATCACCTAAAAGCATCATACCTACAACAAATCATGAACAATACCTTTCTTTAAATTGCAATATCACAAAAAATGGGTAAAATTAGATAGCAAAAACCGTATATATTTTTGGTGCATCAATCGCCTGTAAAATCCAACGTGTCCTAAGAAACTCCTCACCTCTCTCACGGTAGTGGGTGGTGTCAATCTCTCAATCACTCGAATTTTAGCAGGGTCAACCTCCAAACTAAATTCAGAAATTTTATGCCCAAGCACAATTCCTTCTGCAACCATAAATTGACATTTCTTCCAATTCAGAACTAAATTTGTTTTCTCGCAAAGCTCCAAAACTTTTGCTAAGTTTTCCAAACATATTTCAAATGAAGTCCCGAATACAGAGAAATCATCCATGAAAACTTCTATTCCATTATCTATCACACTATTAAAGATAGATATCATACATCTCTGAAATATTGCAGGTGCATTACACAATCCAAAAGGCATTCTTCGAAAAGCAAAGGTTCCGTAAGGGTTAGTAAATGTTTTCTTTTCTTGATCCTTAGGAGCAATAGGTTTTTGATGATAACCAGTATATCCATCCAGAAAGCAGTAGTACTTGTGTCCAGCAAGTCTATCCAGCATTCGATCGAGAAAAGGAAGTGGAAAGTGATCTTTTCGGGTGGCGACATTTAATTTCCTATAGTCAATACAATTTCACTATCCAATAATTTATCTTGTGGGTATAATTTCATTCCATTCATTCACTTCAACAGTCACTCCTCCTTTTTTTGATACACAATGTATTCGACTCACCCAAGCACTATCTGAAATAGGATAAATAATTCCAGCATCCAGCCATTTTAAAATCTCCTTCTTAACTACTTCTTCCATTATTGGATTCAATCTCCTCTGCGAATTAAATCTCGGTTTATAATCTTCATCTAATAAAATCCTATGCATATAAATCGAAGGACTAATTCCTCTAATATCAGCTAAAGTCCATCAAAAAGTCTTTTTGTATCTTTTTAAAATTTCCAACAATTTTTGTTCTTGATATTCGTTTAACTCCAAAGCTACAATAATTGGTAGGGTAGATGATTCTCCTAAAAACAAATACTTTAAATGATTAGGGAGAATTCTCATCTCAAGTTCAAGAGGTTTTATTATAGATGGAATTAAGCTTTTATCTCCACCTTCCATAGTGTCTAATACTTCAAATCTCCTTTGAACATACTCCAAATCTTCATTCTTCTTACTATCTGAATTTTCTTCATTTTCAATTCCTTCTTCAAACATAATTTCATGCTCCGTTTATTTTTCAAATATATTTTCAAAATGATCATTTGTCAAATATTCACAGACCTCCATCCTAAAACATTCATCATCTTTTGCTATTGTGGGATACTTCATATATTTCAAAATATTAAAGGTCACCTCTTAATCATTAACCCTCATAGTTAATTCTCCTTTTTGAACATCATTCACTGCTCTCCCAGTAGCAAGGAATGATCTTCCCAAAATGATTGGAATTTCTTTATCTTCCTCCATATCAAGTACAATAAAATCCACAGGAAAGATAAATTTATCCACTTTCACTAACACATCTTCCACCACTCCTTTAGGGTAAGTAATGGAACGATCGGCCAACTGAAGAGTCACAGATGTAGGAGAAATTTCTCCTATTCCCAAACATTTGAAAGTTGATAAAGGCATAAGATTAATACTAGCTCCCAGATCACATAAGGCTCCTCCAAAAAAGTTTTCACCTATAGCACATGGGATAGTGAAACTACCACGATCTTTAAGTTTTGACAGAAGGTTCTTCTGAATAATTGCACTACACTCTCCGCTAAGTGCAACAGTTTAATGATCTGTGAACTTTCTTTTCTTTTTTAAGAATATCCTTCATAAATTTTGCATAGTGAGGTATCTGTTCTAATGCTTCAACAAAAGAAATATTTATCGTTAATTTCTTAAGGATCTCCAAAAATTTTCGAAATATTTATCCCTGTTTTGTGGCTTCAATCTTTGAGGAAAAGGAGGTGGTGGTTTTTCAACAGTAATCTTCATTGGTTCAAGAGTATATTCCATGTCTGGATAAATCTTGTTTGAACCTTTTTCAATATCCACCTTCTCTTTCTCTATTTCAACTTCTTTTTGTACTCTTATCTCCAATTCTTTTCCACTCCTTAATTGAATAGCCTTATGTTGTTCCTTGTTTTGATCTTTTGGATTGATCTCAACATTACTTGGAAGCATTCCAGAAAATCTATTATTAAGTGCAATGAAAATATGGCCCAATTTATTTTCAATATTTTTCATCGCAACACCTTGAGCTTGTAATTGATTTCCCATATTCATAATCATTTCTTCAGTAGACAACTTATTATCCTTAAATTGCGGGTTACTATTGAATCCAGGAGGATAAGAAGGTCTAAAATTTGTATTTCCTTGATTTTTTGAATTTCCAACTAGATTTATAGAACTATTCCCTCATTGTGGGTTAACATTGGCATTGCTATTATTCCAGTTGAAATTTGGGAGATTCTTCCAACCAGGATTATAATAATTCTAATAAGGATTATTAGGTCTATTAATAGCATTCAAAGAGTCATAAGGTGTTTAAGATTCTGTTATCTGTCCAAATGAATTTTCCTCTAATACTTGGGGTGGTTGAGAATAATTCATTCCATATTGATCTATTTTCTTAGAAAGGGCTGCAATTTAAGAAAATATCATAGTCATCATATCTGAATCATGAACACTAGCTACTCTCTAAGAATTTACCCGTTCAGAGGGTCATTAAAAATTATTAGTAGCCATTTCTTCTATTAATGAGTATGCTTCATCAAAAGGTTTTGACATTAACGATCCACCAGCAGCAGCATCTATAATTGATCTCAATGATCTCACTAATCCATTGTAAAATGTTTGAATTATTAACCAGTCTGGTAAAGCATGATGTGATCACTTCCTAAGAAGATCTTTAAATCTTTCCCAAGTTTAATATATTGATTCCCCTTCAATCTGACCAAAAGATGTGATATCATTTCTTAGCTTAGCAGTCTTTGATGGAGGGAAATATTTTGATAGAAACTTTTGAGAAAGTTCTCCCCAAGTTCTAATAGATCCAGGTGCTAACGAATTTAACTACGCCTTAGCTTTATCCCTTAATGAAAAAGGAAAAATTCTAAGTATGACAACATCACTCCACACTCCGTCATATTTAAAAGTAGCACACAGTTTTAGAAAACTAGCGAGATGTAAATTTGGATCCTCATTAGGTATTCCTCCAAATTGATTATTTTGTACAATTTGGATAATAGCAGGTTTAAGCTCAAATGAATTAGCAGCAACATCAGGATTTTAAATATTCACATGAATTTCATCTGCTGTTGGATTAGCATAATCTCTTAAAGATCTTTGCAAATTTCCAATACCATTTCTCTAATTATCTTGGTTATTCACCATTTCGCAAGGATTCTCAGTTTGTTTTTGTTGTTTTATAATTTTTCTAATAGTACGCTCTAACTCCGAATCGTAAGGTACTAAACCTATAGATGCACTACTACACATATAAAATCACACAAATACTCTAACAAGTAAACAAATACACAATTGCACGCTACAAAGTAAAGATTTTCAGTTGCTATATTATCAATAAATACCGTTTTTACCATCCCCGACAACGGTGCCAAAAACTTGATGCGAACTTTTTATTATGCAAGAGCTTATGAACCCAAATATATATATATATATAATGATTTTGTAAACGCAAGTATATGTATCATATCAAGTAATACAAGGCTCTAATGGAGTCATGGTTTCCGATCCTACAGGGAAGGTATGTTCCTTACAATAGATAGCGTAATACTGAAATCCAATACTCAAATCACAATTAAAGTTTAAGTTTACTTCTACTAACAAGATGCAGAAAATAGTAACAATTAAGCAAACCACAATTACTTCTAATATCTTTAAACAGAATTAACTAACACACACACACTAAGCTTTGTATTTGAAAGGTTTTGATATATATGAAAAGTGTCTTTCCTCTTGAAATGAGTATATGATGCATGAATGATATAGAATTATTATTTATTGTATTGTGCCAAATAGGAGCATAAATGTTTCTTTACCCTCAAAAGATTACCCCCTCTTCCAAGCATATAAAGAACATTTACATATCCTAAGTTTAGTCACTAAATCTAAGGCTAGGTTGGGAGGATACTGACTGTCACTACGAAGCTCCCACTCACCCTTCACCTGAAGGCTAACCTTCGACTTTAGTTACCAATCTTAGGACCAAATTAGGGATCTCAGCCTGTCACCTTGAATCCTCCAATTTGAAGCCCATCAAAACACATTTCCCTATTTATTTGCACTCAATTCCCATGAACTACGCAATTCAATCATGGATATTGAATGGATTCTTCATTATTATTGTAGGAAACTCAATCCTTTCGGAGTTAATGTACAACAACAGATTTTAACAATTCAATTGGCCATATCAAAAAGTAAATTAAGTTCGAAATGAAAATCCATCACAATTTCTTCAATACTTTAAAAGCACTTAAAATCCACATCATCACATCATCACATCTCTATGCAAGAAGAAAGACAAAGGAGACTACTCATAATTCATAGAGAAGACACAATAAAACATGGATTTTATATATAAAAGAAAAGTCATACAAACCACAATAGCAAATACAACTTATCTCTTTCTCTTCCCCAAGAAAATCCCTTGAAGTTCCTTTGAATCCTTTTCTCTCTTCTTTGCAACACTCAATTCCCCCTTTATAATGGAAAGGAAGAAGCAATCTCTCACTTTACTCCTTCTCCTTCACTCCTTAAAGAAGAATCCCTCTCAAATCTTCACTTCTACACTTACTCTTCCAACCCCTAACTCTAAACTCACACTCTTTCTACTTCTACACTCTTCTCCCCCTCTCTAATTTCATCCAGAAACAGTTACATATATGTTAGAAATGAATTCCCAAGAGTTTCCTTAAGCATCCCTTAAAAAATTCGTAAAAACGCTTCATTTTTTAATTGCACCAACATAGGGCGCTGGCGGCGCTCTATCGTCCATTTAATTCTAGAGTCTCTAGAATTTGGCGCCGGTGGCGCCCATTTTGGCGCCGGCGGCGCCAGAAGTTGTTTTCTCCCATTTTGCTCCTTTTCGCTCTAAATTTGTTCCTTTTTGCTTCTTTTTGATCCAATGATTTAAAATCATCATACCTGCTACAAATCATGAAAATAACTTTTCTTTAAAGTGCAATATCACAAAAAATGGGTAAAATTATATAGCAATAACAGTATATAATTTTGGTGCATTAACCCGCGCTTACGCACCAATGCGTCGAGACTAAGAGCCATACATTCGCTCTTAGGCGCTGGTTCATGAAATTTGGTTTCTAGGTTTTAAAACCCCAAAAAAACACAATTTTTTCACCCCTATCGTCTTCTTCGTTCGGAGTTTGTGACCAAGGAGGTTAGGGCATCACCAAAATTTGTAATTTTTAAGTCATTTTAAGTGAAATTTGCTAGATTTGATCTTCCTGAGGTAAGAGCACTACTCCTATGTAAACATTTTTTTTATTTTCACCATATAGTTTGAGTGCATTTTGGAGAAATCTGAAAATCACTATTCATGATGAAAATTTAAGAGAAAGCTTTGGAAATTACTTGGATTTAGTAGTGTAAGCCTTTAGAAGTTAATTTTAGTAATTTTAAGTTAAATGTGGAATTTATGGTAATTTTAATGCAAATTTTAGAAATGGTACCAAATAGAAGCAAGGTGAAATCAGCTTTTGATTCAGACAAGTTCGTAAGTTTAAAAGCTCGGGATCGATACATGCAAGCTCTACAATCACGTAAACTGACCCAGGAGCGAGGTTTTGATAAGTTCGGTGGAGTGATAGAAGATATGATCGTTATACACCATTGGGACGGATTTTGCTGCTTCTTGTCTATAACTGTTATTTCTGTTGTACGTGAGTTTTATGCAAATCTCCCGGAGTCAGAAGAAAACTTTGTGTTAGTACAAGGACGGTTTGTTTATTTCACTCCTGAGGTAATAAATTAATTTTATCTACTACCACTGAATACATTTTGTTTCTATTCGATTTATAATCCTAAAGAAGAAGAATTGGATGAAATCATTTCTACTTTGAATGATGGAATATGATTATGGAAAATAACTAATGAGAGAATAGTTAACTTCTTTGCTTCAATGTTGAATGACACCTCTAAAGCTTGACATTATTTTATATCATCCAAGTTGATTCTTACTAATCATTTGAGCGAGGTGACGAGAGAAAGAGCCACATGAATTATTGTATTCAGTAGGGGAAGGCAATCGATATTGGGAAGATTATTTAGGATTGTATTTGGATGTCTGTCAGAGTTGCCACTACTACAGGTATAGGATTTGCTTCCCTTATACATTCATTGTGTGAGAGGGCTGGTGTAAGATCTGAAAATTGGGAAGAGGTCCTTCACCCTCTTAAGACTATTTCTAGTGTGCATGTGATGACATATGCTGAGCATTCACTTTTTGGTTGGAGAGGAGGATTCTTTAAAGCATCAAGTGTATCTACTTTTGTTGCTTCTACATATCTTGCTTCCACATCTCAGGCATCATCAGGTTAGTTTTCAGATTCACAAGTTGAAATTTTAAATAAAATGAAAAATGATATCAATTATACTGCAAATCAAGTTCATGATATGGAAGGTAAAGTAGATCATATTGGGGATTATCTTCAAAAACATAGTGAGTATGAGGCAAACTATTACAGTTATATGGATAAATTGATCAGAGGTGACTATAGTGCTTTGTTACCCTCACATCCATAATTTACCCTATATGAGCCTACTCGTACCTGGAATGAATGAGATGATGATGAGGAAGAAGTTGAGGATTAGAATTGATGTTTCGTTCGTTTTGTGTTGTGTTATGTTACTTGATGTGTGTTAGACTTTTTATTCTGTATGAGTTGTTTATTCACTATTTTTGGTTGTTAAGTGAATTATTTCGTTGCAATTGTGACTGATGTAATAGTTGCTGAGCCACTTTAAATTATTTTTATGTTATTTGTGGATGTTGTTTATTTGCATTTTGTGATGTAATGTTTAAAGTTTTTTTTTGGTAGTAATGTATTAGCAAATTTGTAGTGTATTTTTTTAGTTTAGAACTTATTCCAGTAACTATTTAGGAATGTTTAAAACACTATTTAAATTTCATGCTTAACTTTTTAGTTTACTACCATTATGTTTTAGTTGTGGTTTTCTATTTAAGTATGTGTGAATTTGCTTTTATTTCCTCCACTACTTTAGAAGTCTTTTGAATTTCTTTTATAAATGAGAAGTTAAAATTTGATATAGTTGTTTTTACTCATGTTTAAAAATATTATACCAGCATATTTAGGATATAAAAACTACTGCAAACATGATACTTATAGTTTTTAATTCCTACCCATGTATCTTTTTAATATGCTTAAATGTTTTATCATAATAAAAACTTTAAAGTTTATGGGGGATAAAAAAAAATTTCAAAAACTTAAAATTTATTTGTTCTCATATGTGCTAAAAATAAAATATGGATTTTGATTGAAAAATAATTATGTGTATGAAGTTATATTAGGGAAGTAAAATTTTGAATATAGAAATGAGTAAGAGAATTTAGTTAAAATCTATAGTAATGATGAAAAATTTAAAGTTAAAAATTTCTTAGTAAAGAAAAAATGAATATTTTATAACTATCTTTAATAAGAAAAATTATATATTTGGAAAAATAGAAGGATTAGACTTTTATTTTTAATACTTAAATTTCTTTTATTGAAAATATTTTTCAAAGTGTTTATTATATTTCTAAGTAAAAGATATATATCTACCTTATGCTTGAGGAAAAGAAGGGTGGAATTCAAATTATTAAAGGCCTATCTAGATATAATAATCCATGACTTATTAAAAAAAGAAAGAAAAAGAATGAAAAGAAAAGAAAAGAAATGAAATGAAAAGAAAAAGAAAAGGAAAAAAATTGAAAAATAGTATGTGAAAAGGAAGGAGAAGCTTAAGGATTTAAGGGCCTAATCAAAAATTGGTTCCACATCTGATCTTTTTAGAGTATAAGATTTGAGAAAATCTTGAAGCTTATGAATATAATATAGTTAGAATATTCTATCTTTAGTAATGATTTTTAAGTAAAAAAATAAAATGCATAAACTGTATATCTTAAAAAATCTACAAGTATTTCTGAATAAGGTAGGAACTCATATTTTTCATTAATATTTACCTAAGAGATTTCTAAACTTTAAATTGGTCTCAGTTAAGAGAATTTTTTATAAATTGAACTACTACATTTCTAGAACAAAATTTTAAAAACTTCTAAAGAAACTCATCAACATAATTTTATTATTTGATTTTTATATGATTAAAGTGTCAATTGAGGACTAGTAACATTTCAAGTTTGAGGGATTTTAATACACCTAAAATATATAGTATTTTTTTGCACATTATTATACTTATTTTTGATGATATTGCACTTTAACGGAACTTATTTTGTGTATTTTTTACAGGTATAATTACATGGATGATTGTGATGAAAGGAGCGAAAAATGATCAAATTTGGAGCAAAAATGAAGAAAGGAGCAAAATGATCTGTGGCAGCTAAGCAACCAGATGGCGCTTATGCACTAGAGCAAGTGTCTATGCACCTAGATCTGGAGCTTACACGCTAGAAGACTCGTGGCTAAGTGCCGAGACCTTGCACTTACACACGAAAATTACTAAAGAAGAGTTATTTAATTTTTAGAGCCATTTTGAAGGAGTGTTTTAAACATCTCTTGGTAGAAACGTGGGCAACTTCCTATTAGCGCCAAAATTAATTCAAATTACTCTTGAATGGAAGCATCTCTTGGAGGATTCATTGAATCTGGACACAATTTGAAGAGATATGAAGACACCTGTTAGAAAAGTATAAAAAGAGGGTTTGTAAATTAGAAAGGTGGTTGTTGTTGGAGAGTGTGCTTTATTTTTATTATGTAGGAGAGTTATTTTAGCAACACACTACTCCACTTCTCTATTTCCACTCACTTTAATATAAGTTGTATTAGGATTAGAAGTAAGAATTGAAGTCCTTAAAGTTGGGCGCCAACCTTTTGTAAGAAAATGCAAAGTTTTCAAAGGAAATTCAAGAGTTTGGTGGAGAGGATTTATAGATAAGTTTTTATCATTGTTATTACATTTAGTTTTAAATTAGGATTTCTTGTCTTTTCACTATGATTTCTACTTTTAAACCAAGTTGTAATTGTATTTTCTCCATGAATTCTGAGTAGTTTTCTTTATCTTTTACCATAAAATGATAAAGTAATAAAGTTATAAAAGAATGTTGTGTGCATATTATTTTATTTTTTATTATTTTATTATTTGATACCAGATCTTAGCCCCTGGTTGGAGGGAGAAGAGAAAACTCTTGAGTGAGAGCTATTACCTTTCCTGCCTATCCCGTCTTTAAGATTTATAAAGCAATAGATTAACCTATGTTCTTTATAGCATCTCTAATAAGGGTAAAGAATATAATTGCTCCTATTTTGCATAACACATTTTAAATATTTGATACACCTAAAATATATAGTATTTTTATGCACATTTTTATACCAATTTTTAATGATATTGCAC
Organism: Papilionanthe hookeriana x Papilionanthe teres; assembly: GCA_022702705.1. NCBI lineage: Eukaryota > Viridiplantae > Streptophyta > Magnoliopsida > Asparagales > Orchidaceae > Papilionanthe > Papilionanthe hookeriana x Papilionanthe teres. The sequence goes on along the minus strand of CM040428.1, from coordinate 85,091,081 downwards.
TTTAATGGAAGGTATTTTGTGTTTTTCTTGCAGATATGATGAAAATGGATGGTCATGATGAAAGGAGCAAAATTGGATCAAATTTGGAGTAAAAAAAGATGAAAAATGAAAATTTGGGCACTGGCGGCTAAGCGCCGCTGGGCCGACGCTTAGCCGCCACAGTTAAAAATCGAAATTCAAATGAATTTGGCGCCAATTTCAAAGGGGATGGGATGCAACTCTTGGTGGTAACTTCCATAACTTCCTTTGGGCGGCAAGTTTGAATGAAGGGGTGCATTCTTTGGTTGATACATTGAATTTGGACACATTTTGAAGAGACACCAAGGCACCTTTTGATTTACTATTTAAAGAGAGTCTTAGGAAAGATTAAGGAGCTCTTCCTTTGCATTTTGAAGAAAGTTTTCATTAGGAGTAGGAGTAGAGAGTAGAAAAGGAGCTCTTCCTTTGCCTTTTGAAGGGTTCTTTCACTTGCAAGTTTTTACATTATTTTACTTTTATTTTGCGAGAGTTTTTATTAAGAGTAGGAGTAGAGAGTAGAAAGGAGAAAAGGGTCAGAGTGAATTCTTCTTCTTCCCACTTCTTTTCTTTCTTTTAAGTTTAGTTTTTATTGAAGTCTGAAGTTATTCTGAGTCATCAGAGTTGGGAGATCCGCTCTGAGGAGTAGTTTAGTAAGGAGTTAAAGTTTCAGAGAAACTTCCTAAGTCTTGTGGAGAGAATTTTCAGATAAGTGTTTACTTTTATTCTTACATTTAGTTCTTTAATTAATACTTGTTTTTGTTTGTTGTTTTTCTTATGGTTTTTAATTTCGAATCAATGTGATTTTGTATTTTCTCAATGCATTCTGAATAGTTTTTTTTATCTTTTTCTTTCTTAAATGAAGAAGTAATTAGTTATAGAGAATTGTTGTGGAAAGTATAAGTGTTTAAAAGTTGGAAGAAGTTGTTAAGATTGATTCTGAAAACTTTGTTTACTTCTTAATTTGGCCTGTTAAGTTGTAGAATTTCTTGAGATTATGTAAGATCCAATGCGGTATTGTCTCATAAAAGTTAGTAAGAATCACATGCAGTTATATGGGTGAGAATTGTAGTCCATATAATTGAATCTAATATTAGAAGATATTTTTATGGAAGGGAGTAAAATTATAGGATTTTAGAGTGACAGGCTAAAACCCCCTAATTTGGTTTGAAGTTTTGAGTTTTGTTATGAGAAGTTAGCCCCCAGTTGGTGGGAATCGAGGGAACTCTAGAGTGAGAGACTATTATCTTCCTTGCCTAACCATGTTCAAAATGATAAAAATTTCAAATTAACCTATGTTCTTTATAGAACCAAGTAAGGGTAAAGAACACATTTGCTTCTATCTGTCACAACAAATTTAAATACTTCCACAACAATATTTTAATAATTATGACTACTTCATAAAAGGAAAGAAAAAGATATTCTAGTTAATAGTGTTTTACCTACAGTGTTATTAGTTATTATAATTTTAATTTATTGCTTAACATTTTATTAAGGAAATTTCAAATGACAAATCAACTTTCAAAACTTTTCAAAATCAAGACATACTTTCAAAAGCCATAAAAAAAGTAAAAAGATAATTTTTCTGATTCCTTTAAAGATTTTCAAATTTTTCCTGTGGGTTAGATATCTCAGGGCTTAATCAGAAAGCCATATATTACTTGATAAACGATACGTATACTTGCGTAGTATCCACATTATAAATCAAAATCATCAGCATATATATATTTGATGTGGAGTCAAGTTTTTGGCTCACATATATTTCTCGTGGCCCAAGTTTTTGGCATCATTGCCAATTTTCATATCATATTTGTAAGTATAAATATCAGGTGGATCAAGTTTTTGGCGCCGTTATCAGGGACAATAATTAAATTGCATTTTAAAGAGAATTAAGAAATTTTAAATTTTTACTTTTCTTTGCTTTTCTTAGTGTGTAGTGTTTTGTTTTATTTTTGTATGTGTAGTTCAGGTTCTGAGGGATGCCTTACGATTCTGAATTAGAAAGAACTATCAAAAAATCAAAAAAATTAAAAATATAGAAAATAATATAAATATTCAAGAAATGGCAAATCATCAAAATCAAAATGTAGGCATCCCTCAAGAATTAAGACCTTTAAGAGATTATGTTATCCCTACAGTAGATGAATTTCGTGGTAGTATTCAAAACCCTGCTATAGCTGCTAATTCTTTTGAGCTTAAACCTACTTATTATCCAAATGGTGTCTAATAATCGGTTTGGGGAGCAACAGCTGAAGATCCTAATTTGCATCTTGCTAATTTTCTAGAGTTGTGTGCTACTTTTAAATATGATGGTGTTTCGGATGATGCTATTAGACTTAGACTTTTTCCTTTCTCACTAAGGGATAAAGCTAAAATATGGTAACATTCATTACCACTTGGATCAATAAGAACTTGGGGTGAACCGTCACAAAAGTTCCTTGCTAAATATTTTCCACCATCTAAGACTGCTAAGTTGAGAAATGATATAACATCTTTTTGTCAGTTTGAAGGGGAATCAATATATGAAGCTTGGGAAAGATTTAAAGATCTCCTCGGGAAATGTCCACATCATGCGATACCAGATTGGTTAATAATTCAAACTTTTTATAATGGATTAGTTGGATCTCTTAGATCAATCATCGATGCTGCTGGTGGATCATTAATGTCTAAACTATTTTCTAATGCTTATGCTTTAATTGAAGAAATAGCTACTGATAATTTTCAATGGCCTTCTGACAGGTTAAATCCTAAAAAGGTAGCCAGTGTTTATGAAAATGATGCTTTTACAATGCTAGCAAATCAAGTAGCTGCTGTATCAAGGAAGATAGACCAATTTGAGATAAATTTTTCTCAGCCAAATCTCATGATTGAAGAAAATTTATTAGGCCAAATTTTTTATTCTTATTCTTCACCAGAAACTGTGAATGCCATAAGTAAACGTAACAACCCATATTCTAATTATTATAACCCAGATTGGAAGAATCATCCAAATTTTAACTGGAATAACAATAATCAGGGTGGTGTTAATCAACAATGGGGGAACCATTAAGTAAACCCATTGGGGAATTGGAACAAGCAAGGTAATAATAATAATAGATTAACTTATCCTTTAGGTTATAACAATGCTTTACAAAATAAAGAGAAGAAGTTGTCTATGGAAGAAGTAGTATCGCATATGGGAAATCAATTACAAATTCATGGAGCAACCATCAGAAATATTGAAAATTAATTGGGACAAATTGCAAATGCCTTAAGTAATAGATTCCAAGGAATGCTTCCAAGTAATACTGAAGTGAATCCAAGAGAAAAGAATAAAGAACAAGTAAAAGCAATTCAACTGAGAAGTGGAAAAGAATTGAAAGGTAGAGTTCAAAAAGAAACTGAAGTAGAGAAAAAAGAGATTGAAAGACCTAAAGAGGACGCTCCAAAAGGTTTTGAAAGACCTATTTCTCCACCTAAAGTTGATTTAGAAAAACCACCACCTCCATTTCCTCAGAGACTTCGTCAACAAAAGTTGGATAAGCAATTTTCAAAATTCTTGGAGATATTAAAGAAGCTTACCATTAATATTCCATTTGTTGAAGCCCTAGAACAAATGCCAAGCTATGCAAAATTTATGAAGGATATTATTAATAAAAAGAGGAATTTTAAAGAAAATGAGACTGTTGCACTTAGTGAGGAGTGTAGTGCGATAATTTAGAAAAAGCTTCCTAAAAAACTTAAAGATCCTGGTAGTTTCACAATTCCATGTGCAATTGGAGAAAGATTCTGTGGAAAAGCTTTGTGTGATTTGGGTGCATGCATTAACCTTATGCCTCTATCAATATTCAAAAGACTGGGACTAGGAGAAATAACCCCAACTAATGTAACTCTACAATTAGCAAATCGTTCGATCACATATCCTAAAGGAGTTATAGAAGATGTTTTGGAAAAGTGTATCAATTTATTTTTCTTGTGGATTTCATTGTATTAGATATGGAGGAAGATAAAGAGATACCCATAATTTTGAGGAGACCTTTTCTAGCTACAGGCAAAGCCATGATAGATGTGCAAAAAGGGGAATTAACGATGAGGGTTAATGATCAGACTGTTACATTTAATATTTCAAAATCGATGAAATATCTTGCTAGAGGTAAAGAAGATGAGTGTTATAGGATGGATGTTATTGAATATTTAAGTGAATGTCATTTCAAATTAACTTATGAAGAGAAAGCTGAAAGAGAAGAATGGGAATATAAGCAACAAGAGGAGTTATTTGATTCTGAATATTTTCAAGAGGAAGATTTAAAGTATGTTCATGAAAGTTTTGAATTGTTGAATATGACTGAAAAAGATGAATCTTATGGTCCATCAATTGAAAAACCTCCTGAACTTGAGCTAAAAATGCTTCTCGATCATTTGAAGTATGTTTTTCTAGGTGAATCCTCAACCTTCACTTGTTATAATTTCTTCTCGATTTCTTGAAAAAGAAGAAGAGAGTTTGCTTGAAATTTTGAAGAAGCACAAGAAAGCCTTTGGATGGATAATTGCTGATATTAAAGGAATCAATCCTTCAATTTGTATGCACAGAATTCCTATGGAAGATAATTGCAAACCGCGGGATGATCCCCAAAGGAGATTAAATCCTATCATGAAAGAAGTTGTTAAGAAAGAAATTTTAAAATGGTTGGATGCTGGAATTATCTACCCTATTTCAGATAGTGCATGGGTTAGTCTTATTCACTGTATTCCTAAGAAAGGAGGAGTAACTGTGACTGTTAATGAGAAAAATGAAATGATACCAACAAGACAAGTTACAGGGTGGCGAATATGCATTGATTATAGAAAATTAAACCTTGCCACAAGGAAAGATCATTTTCCACTCCCTTTTCTAGATCAAATGTTGGATAGACTGGTGGGCATAAATACTTTTATTTTCTGGATGGATATACTGGTTACCACCAAATTCAAATTGCTCCTAAGGATCAAGAGAAAACTACATTTACCAATTCTTATGGTATGTTTGCTTTTAGAAGAATGCCCTTTGGTTTATGTAATGCCCTGCTACATTTCAGAGATGTATGATGGCTATTTTTTGTGATTTAATTGAAAAAGGGATTGAAGTTTTTATGGATGACTTTTCAGTGTTTGGAATTTCATTTGAATCATGTTTAAAACATCTATCTAAAGTTCTAAAACGTTGTGAAAAAATTAATTTGGTCCTTAATTGGGAAAAATGCCAATTTATGGTAGCAAGAGAAATTGTTTTGGGACATCGAATTTCAGAAAAAGGTTTAGAGGTAGATCCTGCAAAAATTTAAGTTATATCTAATTTGCCTTGCCCAACCAATGTAAGGGGAATTAGAAGTTTTTTAGGACATGCTGGATTCTACAGGCGTTACATCAAAGACTTTTTAAAGATTACAAAACCTTTATGTCGTTTACTGGAAAAGGATGCAATTTTTAATTTTGATGATGATTGCCGTAAAGCCATTGAAACATTAAAAGAAAAATTAATCACTGCACCTATAATAATTTCACCAAATTGGGAAAAACCTTTTGAGATAATGTGTGATGCTAGTGATTATGCTATTGGTGTTGTTTTAGGTCAGAAATATGATAAAATTTTTAAAGTAATTTATTATGCCAGTAAAACTCTTAATGAAGCTCAAATTAATTATACTACTACTGAGAAAGAGTTATTAGCTATAGTAGTTGCCTTTGATAAATTTCGATCATATTTAATTGGAACTAAATGTGTGGTGCATACTGATCATTCTGCTATTAAATAATTAATGAAGAAAAATGATGTAAAACCGAGACTGATAATATGGATTCTTCTTTTGCAAGAATTTGATTTTGAGATAGTAGATGGAAGGGTTCTGATAATCAAATTGCTGATCATTTGTCCAGGCTTGAAATTGAAAAATCTCTCTGTGATATTGAAGAAATTAATGAACATTTTCGATGAAAAAGCATTCACTTTGTTAAAGAATGGGGTGTTCCGTGGTATGCAGACATAGTAAACTTTATTGTTAGTAATATTATACCCTATGGTTTGACATACCAAGAAAAGAAGAAATTTCTATCTGATGCTAAGACTTATTTTTGGGATGACCCATTTTTATATAAACAAGGAAAGGATCTTATAATTCGAAGATGTATACCTTTGGAAGAGTCTTATGAAATTATTCAAAAATATCATGATTCTGATTATGGGGGACATTTTGGAAGTAATAAAACTGCATATAGAATATTACAATCAAGATTTTATTGGCCTACAATTTTTAAGGATGTGAATGTTTATATTAAAAATTGTGGTAGATGTCAGCGTGTAGGCTATATTTCTAGAAGAAATTAGATGCCCCTCAATTATATGTTGGAAGTTGAATTATTTGATGTTTGGGGACTAGATTTTAATGGGACCATTTACACCATCTTTCGGAAATGTTTATATTTTGATAGCAGTAGACTATGTTTCCAAATGGATTGAAGCTGTTGTTTTACCTCGATGTGATGCTCAAAGTGTTACAAAGTTTTTAGAAAAGAATATATTTTGCAGATTTGGAATACCAAGAGTAATCATAACTGATGGGGGAAGTCATTTTAGAAATGCAATTATTGGGAATTTAGCAAAGAAATATCATATTAATCATCACATTGCTACGGCTTATCATCCGCAGACAAGTGGTTTGGTTGAATTATCCAATCGTGAAATCAAAAGAATATTGGAAAAAACTGTTAACCCAAATAGAAAGGATTGGTCAATCATACTGGATTATGCTTTGTGGACCTATAGGACTGCTTACAGAACACCTATAGGAATGTCCCCATATAGGTTGATTTTTGGAAAAGCTTGTCATTTACCTTTTGAACTTGACCATAAAGCATATTGGGCTATTAAAGAGTTCAATTACAATTCGAAAGATGCCGCTAAGAAGAGATTAATGCAATTGAATGAGCTTGATGAAATAAGGAATGAATCTTATGAAAATGCTAAGATTTATAAGGAAAAGTGAAGATATGGCATGATCGGAAGATTCTTACTAAAAATCTTGTACCAGGACAAAAAGTTTTACTGTATAATGCTAGATTGAGAATATTTTCTGGAAAATTTAAGTCCAGGTGGATGGGTCCATTTATTGTGATAAAAGTTTATTCTTATAGAGCTGTAGATAGATCCTAAGACTGGAAAAATATATAAAGTTAACAGACATAGACTTAAACCATATTTTTCAGTCAATAAATCTAAATCTGATAATAATTTGATGTTGGGTCACTCAGAATGAGTTTTGGGTATGTCAGGCTGAAGACATTAAAATAAGCGCTTTCTGGGAGGCAACCCATAAATATCGGTGTGTTTTGGTTTATGTTTATTTTGTGTGCTTTGTTTACTTTGTTTGGTTTGTTTCTATGTTTTTAGTGGTAGTAATTTGGTGTTTTTAAACTATAGTAGAGTTTATTTGACCTTAATTGATGATTTAAAGAAGTCAGAATGAAAATTTGGACACTAAGCAGACCTGTGCTAAATTGAGCACTGGCGGCTAAGCGCCGACTAGTTAGCGCTTAGGCGCTGCAGTTATAAAAAACGTGCAAAATGAGGTTCTAGAAGCCTAGATCATGGGGGAGTAGTTTTGGAAGTTATTTTGGAGTTTTAAATTGTCTTAGGGCAGATTTAGCACTTCCCAAATCTATAAAAAGGACCTCATTTAAGAGAAACACTTGCCCCAAGTCCTATTTTCATTTCTGAGTCTTAAGAAGAGAGTTTTGAGTGCATCATGTCTTCCTGGGAGAATGAGATGAAGAAGAAGCAAGATTCTAACAAAAGTAAGTTCATTAGTGATAGTCCTAAAGAATTATTCAATGGATATCTCGCTGTTAGTATTCAAGGTATTGCAGAAATGATTGCAAATATTGAAGCCCGAGTGACTTCAATGGAAGCAAAGATCAATGAAACTAACTTACAGTTGGAGCACAAGGGATGGCAACTCAAGATGCAATTCAGTCATTCAAGGTACGTGGAAGAAGCGGATAAGGCGATGTTTATAAAGAACAAATGGATTGAAGAAGAAGATGTAAGAATGAACAATTATTGCCTGCTCTATCAAATTTATATTCCGGAAGGGTCAAATGAGAATAATAGTGGTCCACGATATAATCTGCATAATGGAGAATGGAATTAGGAGTGCTTTGTTCTTATTTGTTTAGTATTCTTATGTGTTATGTTTAGTGTTCTTGTGTGTTATGTTTGGTGTGTTTAGTGTTTATATTTAAGTATTAACTAAGCCTGATGATGTGATGGTTACATCCTAGAGATGTATACTTATCACTTTGAGATTAAATTCTCTTGTATTTAGAGAATTTCATCCTTTATGTGTGGATAGAAATTCTAGAATTTTATTAAGTGTTATGTTTGTTTTAATATAAGTTTGTGTTTTTGTAAAATTTGTGTGGAATCAATGGATATTAAATTTTGATATGGAATATTGGAAGATTTATGTGGGGAGAAATAATTATTCTGGAGTAATTAAGGGTGATTAACCAAGTGATTTAGTGTATATACCTTAATTGTGAAATTTTGGGTATTGGCGGCTTCGCAAAAATTGGTTCCCAACAGTTAAAAACCCGAAAATTGTCATTTTTAAACCTCCCCATCGTCTTCAACCTTCGGTTTATTGCGAAAGAGGAGCCTAGGGCATCATATTGTGGATCATTTAAGAGTCGACCTCAACAAAAATTGTTAGATTTGGATTCCTTTAGGTAAGAGCACTACTCCTAAGTAAAAATTTTTTATTTTCACCATGTATTTTGAGTACATTTTGGAAAATCTTAAAATCACTATTCATGGTGAAAATTTAAGGAAAAACTTGAGAAATTACTTGGATTTAGTGAAAATATCTTTTGGAAGATATTTTAGCAAATTTAGTTTGATTTTGGAATTTATGGTGAATTTTTTGTGAATTTTTAGAGATGGCTCCAAAGTCAAAGCGTGCGAGAGAAAAGGCCAGATTTGATTCTGACAAATTTGTTAATATGAGGGCTGAGGAACGATACATCGATGCATTGCAGTCATGTAAGTTGATTCCTGAGCGTGTGTTTAGTAAACCAGGAGAGGTGATTGAAGATATGATTGCTAGAAGGAACTGGGAGAATTACTGTTGCTTCTCTGTTGTTGCTGTTGTTTCTGTGGTTAGAGAATTTTATGCAAATTTGCCTACTGCAGAAGAGAATCAAGTGATGGTTAGGAGGCATGAGGTCAACTTTTCTTCTAGGGCAATCAATACTTTTTATGGACTACCTCCTGACATGTTTTGTTTTTATTCTAACTATCATCTTACGGAAGGAGAATTAGATGAGATCATGGAATTTCTAACTGATGGAAGAAGATTATGGAAAATAACTAATGATAGAATAGTAAACTTTCCTGCTTCCAAATTGAATGACATTTCTATGGCATGGCATTATTTTATCTCATCTAAGTTGTTACCTTCGAGTCATACTAGTAAAGTAACGAGAGAAAGAGCTGTGTTGAACCATTGTATTCAGCAAGGGAAGCCTATTGACATTGGAGGTATAATTTATATGTTTTGAACTGTGCTAGATTAACCACGACTGCATGTATGGGATTTCCTTCCTTGATTCATTCATTATGTGAACAATCTGGAGTGAAGTTTGAAACCTGGGAAGAGGTACTTCAACCATTGAGACCAATTACTAGTGTAAACATTGGTGCTTACACTGTACATTCAGAGTTTGGTTGGAGAGGAGGATTTGGTAGGGCTTCTACTGCTTCTGCTTCTGCTGCATCTACTTCTTGTGCTACTACTTCACGTGCTTCATCATCTACTGATTCACAAACTGGTTTATTAAGAAAAATTATGAAAAAAGTGAGTCTTACTCGAGAGCATCTGAAAAATATGGATGGTAAAATGGATAATGTAGAAAGATATATTGTGAAACTTGATGAGTATGAGGAGAGTTATCAGCAATATTTGGATAGACTGATTAGAGGTGATCAGAGTGCTGAGATGCCCCCTCATCCATACTACATACCTTATGTGCCATCTAGGGATTGGAACGAGCAGGATGATGATGATGATGAGGATGATGAGTAGGATAGTGTTATTTGTTTTCGTTGTGGTGTTGTTGTTGATGTATGTGTCTTTTGTTTAGTATTTAGTTTGATCATTTTGTTGTGATATGAACCTTGATAGTATGTAATACTGTGGTTTGTATTATTTTTCTATTATGCATATTCAGATGTATTGTTGTTGTTGTATTGATGTTTTTATGTTGCTTGGTGGAAGTGATGTGTAATAGTAAATGTTTTTATGTGTATGTTATGTCAGAGTTTATAGTAGTGTGTACTTTAATTCAAAAACTGTTAGGAGATTGTAAACCACTATTGGGAACTTCTACTTAGGAAACTACATGTTTATAATTTTTCAAATTCCACTATCATCTGTTATCTGTATCAGTGTGTTATTTTAGTTGGTGTGTATTTGCTTTGAAAACCTCCACTACTGTAGAAGTCTTTTTGAAATTTTTACTTTTTTATGTATAAAAAAAATTATTTTGAAAAACTAAATTTGATTTCATTTTACTCCTATTATTTAAATTGTTATACTTGTATATTAGGATATTAAAAAATTCCTGCAAGCATGATATGCAGTTTTTGATTTCTCACCCATGTATCATTTCTTATGCTTAAATGTTTTATCTTAACTAAAAATTAAAGTTTTGGGGGGAGGGGGGATTTTAAAAACAAAGATTTTCAAAAACCTAAAATTTTATTTGATTCTCAAGAATACTTAAAATAAATCTTATTTTCTATTGAGAACAATTATGTACATGAAGTTACAAAAATTTTGAATATAGAAATGAATAAAAGAATTTAGTTAAAATTTATAGTAATCATGAAAAACTTAAAGTTAAAATTTTCTTAATGAAGAGGTGTTAAATAAAGTTAAACTATCTTTAGTAAGAAGTTTTGTATTTTTGGATAAATAAAAGATTTGATTTATATTCTTCAAAGCTTAAATTTTTTTTATTGAAGAGTAATTTTCAAATATTATTATTATGATTTTTAAGTGAAAGATGTATATTTGACCTTTATTTTAAATGGAAGGGTGGAATTCAAAGTCATTAAAGGCCTTTCCAGATATAGTAATCCTTGCCTTACAAAAAAAAAGAAAAAGAAAAGAAAAAGTGAAAAATAGTATATGAAAAGGGAGAAGAAGCTTGAAGATTTAAGGGCCTAATCAAAAATTGGTTTCATACCTAAACTTTAAGATATAAGATCAGAGAAAATCTAAAGCTTAAGGTTATAATATAGTAAGTAAAATTATTTTCAAATTAAAATTTTTAAGTGAGAAAAATAAGTGTTTGAGTCCTATATTTTGAAGAATCTACAAATATTTCTGAATTAGAAAAGAAACTTATATTTGTCATTTTCCTTTACTTAAGAACTTTCTAAAATTTAAGTTGGTTTTAATTACTGAATTTTTTTCTAAATTGGACTATTTCATTTCTAGAACAAAATTTTGTTATCTTCCTAAGAAACTCATTACATAATTTGCATGCTAAAATGCTCTATGAGATTAACTGTCACTTGAGGACAAGTAACATTTTAAGTTTAGGGGAGTTTGATACACCTAAAATATATAGTATTTTTATGCACATTTTTATACCAATTTTTAATGATATTGCACTTTAATGGAAGGTATTTTGTGTTTTACTTGCAGATATGATGAAAATGGATGGTCATGATGAAAGGAACAAAATTGGATCAAATTTGGAGCAAAAAAAGATGAAAAATGAAAATTTGGGCACTGGCGGCTAAGCGCCGCTGGGCCAGCGCTTAGTCGCCACAATTAAAAATTGAAATTCAAATGAATTTAGCGCCAATTTCAGAGGGGATGAGATGCAACTCTTGGTGGTAACTTCCATATCTTCCTTTGGGCGGCAAGTTTGAATGAAGGGGTGCATTCTTTGGTGGATACATTGAATCTGGACATGTTTTGAAGAGACACCAAGGCACCTTTTGGTTCACTACTTAAAGAGAGTCTTAGGAAAGATTAAGGAGCTCTTCCTTTGCATTTTGAAGAGAGTTTTAAATAGGAGTAGGAGTAGAGAGTAGAAAAGGAGCTCTTCCTTTGCCTTTTGAAGGGTTCTTTCACTTGCAAGTTTTTACATTATTTTACTTTTATTTTGCGATAGTTTTTATTAAGAGTAGGAGTAGAGAGTAGAAAGGAGAAAAGGGTCGGAGTGAAGTCTTCTTCTTCCCACTTCTTTTCTTTCTTTTAAGTTTAGATTTAATTGAAGTTTGAAGTTATTCTGAGTCATCGGAGTTAGGAGATCCGCTCTGAGGAGTAGTTTAGTGAAGAGTTAAAGTTTCAGAGGAACTTCCTGAGTCTTGTGGAAAGAATTTTCAGATAATTATTTACTTTTATTCTTACATTTAGTTTTTTAATTAATACTTGTTTTTGTTTGTTGTTTTTCTTATGGTTTTTAATTTCGAATCAATGTGTTTTTGTATTTTCTCAATGCATTCTGAGTAGTTTACTTTATATTTTTCTTTCTTAAATGAAGAAGTAATTAGTTATAGAAAATTGTTGTGCAAAGTATAGGTGTTTAAAATTTGGAAGAAGTTGTAAAGATTGATTCTGAAAACTTTTTTTACTTCTTAATTTGGCCTGTTAAGTTGTAGAATTTCTTGAGATTATGTAAGATCCAATGCGGTATTGTCTCATAAAAGTTAGTAAGAATCACATGCAGTTATATGGGTAAGAATTGTAGTCCATATAATTGAATGTAATATTAGAAGATATTTTTATGGAAGGGAGTAAAATTAGAGGATTTTAGAGTGACGAGGCTAAAACCCCTAATTTGGTTTGAAGTTTTGAGTTTTGTTATGTGAAGTTAGCTCTCAGTTGGTGGGAATCGAGGGAACTCTAGAGTAAGAGACTGGTATCTTCCCTGCCTAACCATGTTCAAAATGATAAAAATTTCAAATTAACCTATGTCTTTATAGAACCAAGTAAGGGTAAAGAACACATTTGCTTCTATCTGTCACAACAAATTTAAATACTTCCACAACAATACTTTAATAATTATTACTACTTCATAAAAGGAAAGAACAAGATATTCTAGTTAATAGTGTTTTACATACAGTGTTATTAGTTATTATAATTTTAATTTTTTGCTTAATATTTTATTAAAGAAATTTTAAAAGACAAATCAACTTTCAAAACTTTTCAAAATCAAGACATACTTTCAAAAGCCATAAAAAAAAAGTAAAAAGATCATTTTTTTTATTCCTTTAAAGATTTTCAAATTTTTCCTGTGGGTTCGATATCTCGGGGCTTAATCAGAAAGTCTTATATTACTTGATAAACGATGCGTATACTTGCGTAGTGTCCATATTATAAATCAAAATCATTAGCATATATATATATATTGTGTGGAGTCAAGTTTTTGGCGCACATATATTCCTCGCGGCCCAAGTTTTTGGCGTCGTTGCCAATTTTCATATCATATTTGTAAGTATAAATATCAGGTGGATCAATATTCCACAACAGAATTCCATGACTTGTTACTGATTCATAATAAGAAAAAAGATATTTTATTTGCATTTGCTTTCATCTTATAAAAATTTAGTTAAAGTAGTTGCTTACTTTCATTTCAAATTATAAAAATTTGCAAAAAGAATCGAATATCCTTCCTAGAATATTATCTTCAGTTTGAGTAATATCATTCTTAAAAAGTAAAAAGCTATTTTTCTATTTTCTTTATTTAACATTTTTTCTGTGGGTTCGATATCTCGGGGCTTAATCAGAAAGTCTTATATTACTTGATAACAATACTTATACTTGCGTAGTATCCCATTTATAATAACAATTAAAAATCTTATTAACATTAACATCAAGTTTTTGGCATCATTTTAAAGAAAAAAATATCATTCAAAAGAAGTATAAATTCTTATATAAAACATAAGTATAAATATTCGGGGATCAACGCCTAAGCGCCCAGATCTGACGCCTAAGCGCCCAGATCTGGCGTCTAAGCGCCAGTAGACAGAGAAGGTCGCGCCTAAGCGTAGAGACCCCACGCTTAAGCACAGGGTAGTACTTTGCAATTTTTTGGTGAAGAGGTGTTTGAGGCACCCTTCGGTACAAATGTGGGTAACTGATCAAGGGTGCCAAAAGACATTCACATTTCACTTGAAATGATGTATCTCTTGGGTAGATTCATTGGATATGGACACATTTTGAAGAGACACCAAGGCACATTTTGAGAAAGTATAAAAGGATGGACTTGAAGAAGAAGAAAAGGAGGCTGTTGATCCAAGAAAAAATTACCTATTTTTATGCCTTGATTTTTATTAAATTTTAAGGAAATTATGCTTTAATTAAAGGTATTTTTGTGTTTTTGGATGTAGGTGATGCAAAAATGTTCAAAAAGTAGAAAAATATGAAAAATGAGCAAAAAGGAGCAAAAAGGAGCAAAAATATAGCCAAAATGCAAAATTATCGAAATTACTGGCCTGGCGCCTAGGCGCCAGAGTCCAGCGCCTAAGCGCCAGCTCGATACAGAAAACTGTTAAGTTTTTGATGACTTTTGGGCGGTTATTTTGACGGTGTGAGCGGTGTTGACCTCATTTTTGATGAGGTCTTCTCTTCTTCTCTTTAGTACTTAGGATCTAGCCTTAGGCTTTTCCTTTGACTATCTTAGAGGACTAGAATTGAGACCCACCACCTAGAATTTCAAACCACTTCTAAACTCCCTGCAAACTCCACAAACTTGACTATAGACCCCTAATCACCTAGAGGGTTGAAATCGAGTGTGGAAGTTTAAAGGATGAGTTCTATAGGACTCTTTGGCCTTAGGACCGACACAGGTGGCCTGGTGCAGTGAAAGGGCTGACTTACACACACACTACACTCATACACTACACTTCCATGCACCTCCCGAAAATACACCCATACCCAACTTGACTTCCTGACTCATGTAGGTGATTCACATGGATGGTCCTTAACCCCTAAGCCCTTGGCTAAGAGGGTTAGGAACAACATAGTGAATGCCTCAAATGAGTCCCTTCACGGCTCATGTGGGCTTGATATGGCTTCATGGCTCAACCAAAATGGTTTTATTCCACTTACATCCACCCAATCTTCAATTTTCCAAATTTTCAATTTTTGACCCCGGGACCCTACACCCTGCTTAACCTACCAAATGCCTTTGAAACTACCCAAATTTCTCAAAAATTTCCAAATTACCCAAAATTCTCCAAAATCAATCCCAAACATTTCCACATCACTTAAATTGATCATCCATAACCAAAAATGCCAAAAATTCCAAAATACCCTCCAAATACCCAAAATACCCCTCTTGACCCAAAAATCCAAAAATTCAGAAAATTCCCAGAAAATTTCAGAAAATCCCAAATATTCCCAATTTCATTTTGTTCAACTACACCATGGGCCAATTTTGTCAATTTACCCCACTTTTATCAAAACCCCCAATTTGACCCATTTTAACCCAAAGTAAACCCGATGTCAAACCAAATCTACCCAATTGACCCCAATTTTGGTCCAATTCAATTCTAAACTTCAATTCAACATCCCCAACACCAATCCAGACCCAATCCAAGCCCAATTTGAGTGGCATTGGGATCCAATTTCACTTTTGGCCTTAAAGCCCAATTTGGACCTATGACCTAAACCTAACCCAAACTCACCCAATTCAACTCCAATTAACCTCAAATCTTTTTCAAACCTTCCTTAACATCCCCATAAACAAAACACTAACATGATTTGCCCAAAATTTAGACCCAAACCCCACTCAAATTCAACCCAAAATCAAAAAGCCCAATTTTGACCTAAACTTAAACCTAGCCCAAATGAGCCCAAATCCCAAAATCAAAACCTAACCAAAGCCAAAACCTCTTTGAAACACTCCCATAAACATTTCCCAACATTAATTTTACATCAATTTCAACTCTAGCCCAACTTTGGCCCATGGTAGCCCATTTTGGCCCACCTTAGCCACTTTACCAAAAAGGCCATATCCGACCCAATTCAAACCCAAATCACCTCAAACTTGTTTCAAACCACTCATGAAGCATCCCTAAACCAAACTCAACAATTATTTGGCCCAAGCCTTTACCAAAATTTCATCCCAAAATCCATTTTAAAATTCAAAAGCCCACTTTCCTAAACCATTTTAAAAGCCCATCTAAAACCATTTCAATGAGCCCAAATCATCCTAAAGCCCACATGACATTTCCCCTCATCATACTTTCAATTAAACTCAATACCTAAGTCCTAAAATCATCATTAAGCCATTCCAAATCAAGCTTCATGAAAATTCTCCACCAAAGTACCAAAATTCCTAAATTCTATTTCCATGAAATTGACTAAACTTTTCCTAAGCCAAATGGAGCCAAATGCAAGCCATGAACAAGCCACATGAAGCCATGGAAGGTTTGACATGTGATCAAGCCATTAATGGCAAAAGGAGGAGCCTCTTTTAAGCCCCCTTAAAAAGGTTTTAACCCTTTTAATGCTTCACCTTAATCCATGATTAATCAAAATATTCATGGATGGTGACCTTTCCACCCTTTTCTAGCTGATTTACCCGATCCTCCCTCGGCCCAAATCAACCATGGAGAGGTGAACCAAGCCCATTTTCAATGGGTTGACCAAACCAAGTGCAAAAGAAGCCACCTCCTCATGCCATTTTGATTCAAACCCTTTACACATGGCAAGGCCCAATTGATCTGCACAAGCCTCCAGCCCTGACCCACCTGGACCTGAGAGTGACCCATGCCTGCCGGCCAGCCGCCTGGGTCGCCGGAAAACACCATGGCCGAGACCTTGGGAGGAGCCAAATTTTGGAATTCCACCTTGCTGAGCTGCCTCACTCCAAATGGCCATTGCGAGTACGTTCTTCTCCTCACCGAGCAGGCTGATCCCAACCATCAAACCCCCACGGGAGAGCCTCCGACCATGCCTATTTAAACACCACCCCCTCACGGCCATGAAAGGAGAGTTGCAAAAACCTTGCCAAAACTGCGCCAAAATTGTTCCGAGACTCCTCCCCATACACGAGCACTTCATCCCCGGTGAGATCCCCCTGCCATTTCTTCTCCGCGAGCTCGATTTCGAGTTGAAATTCCACCCAAAACCGAGGACACTTCTCCACGGTGGACCAATCCCCAAATTGATTGGTTCTACACCTTCACCGGACCGAGGGAAGGTGTCCACCAACAAAAGCCCCATCTCCGGGCCACCCGAGTTGCTCCGGACTCCGAGCTTTGTGATCGAGTCGTGGTCGAAGTCCAACCTAGACAATTCACTGGACCGGGAGACTTCATCTCGGAGCTTGCTTAGGATCCAATCGAAGGTGCAACAACTCTCGGATCGAAGCTTCACTTCTGCGAGCAAAGGTATGAACTCATTCTTCTTCCCGAGCTTACGAGAGATTCTCCATTTCATTTGAGTAAATTTCAATGCATGTTTACCGTATGGATGTGTTCGTCTCTTCGAGACGAATCCATGAGAGCATAAGAACACGAAAATCCATTGAGAATCGAGTGAGAAATTAGGGTTAGAAGGTTGACGGTCACGGGTGCACACCAGTCGTAGACGATGACCAGGAGCCGTTGGATCGCGCGTGTATCGAGCGGACGGATCAGATTGCGCCGGACCAGAGAACGTTACGTGAGCTGCGGGTCCCGGGACGGCCGACTCGGATGGCGGCGCCCAATCGCGGCGTGACACGTACCGCTTCGGAGAGGCTAAGGATGCGGCGGCGCCGCGTGGATAAGTAGAAAATTAGGGATATTTTCTATTTATTTAATTCCCTAAACTTGGAAAATTCATAACTTTGTGTAGAAAAATCGGAAAAATAAAAGAAAAATACCCTCTTGCTCGGTGAATAGAGGAGAATAATGTGGAAAAGAAATCATTTAATTTCATCAAGTATTTTATTTTTAGTAATTTATTTACTCTCTGCATACATTTAATTCTCCATGCATTCATACAATTCACCATGGCATGAGACCATAAGGCTTTTGAAGCCTCCGAATTTGGGAACATTCCACGAATTTTCCAAAGTTAGAGGCCATCCCTATGAAGAGTTATTGATTTTTCAAATTCATGCCACTGTTTTGAGTATTTTAATTCCAATAAATAGCATGTTGTGTAATAAATTCTAGAAAAATTTGGTGATGTTCCTTATGACCAGAGAACCCTAGGAAAAATAGGATTTGAGTTAATTCACTCAAATTAACCCTAATTGGCTTAAACATCCAAAATAGACCCCTAATTAATTAGAGTTAACCATAGATCAAATTGACTTGAAATCAATTCTCCACTGACCTTTAGGATCGGAGGAACCCACCATAAAAATTTGAGGTCAATTGGACTTGGTTAGCCCCACTAATTGGGTTGATTAAGCCACTTAGTCATTTTAAACTTTAAAAATTCATAACTTTCAAAATATCTTTCAAAAATTCACCAAATTGGTTTTGGATTCCCTCTGATATCAGGGGAGTTTAAGAAAATTAAAATTTCAATTTTCTAAAAAGTTGATTTTTAATATTATTTTAATATTTTTAATAATTAAAAAATAATAAAAATTACAAAAATAATAAAATTCACTAAAATGTCACATTTTGAATTTTAATAACTTAGAAACAAACCCCATATTTTTCTCAGGCTTATTTAGTGAGATATTAATTTTTAAAGCTCTAGGATAATTTTAAAATTAAAAAAATGTATTTTTTAGCATTTTCACTAAAATAATTACAATAAATCAAAGAAAAATCAGAAAATTGTAAAATTTGGTTCTCTGGAATCCTTGATATCAGAGAGAATTTTAAAAATTATAAAATCCATTTTTCAACATTTATTTTATTTTTAAATTAATTAACACTCTAAAACTTAAAATAATTATAATAAAAATAATATAATTCAAAAAATCACCAAAATTAGTCCAAGTGGTCCTCTGGTCATTAGGAATGTCCCCTAATTTTCTTAAGGACAGAAACTTTCCCTTGGTCATGTTATCAAATTTTCCTTGAAAATCTCTATTTTCTACTAAAAATAATTATATAAATAAATTAAATACATAAAAATCACATTTTCTCCTCTCATGTCTTTATTGACATATGAGTGAAGTCACATAAAAATTTCAAGTTCATTTGAGTTCAATTTAGTGAGTTATAAAATTATTAAGCTTAAAGGGCAAAATGGTAATTAAATTTTAACCCTTAATTAAAACTTTAGGTTTAATAAAAAATTAACAAGTAAAATATTTGATCCTAATCTGATTTGGATGATTGAAATTTAATAATTGAAGGGTAGAAACCCATTAAGCAATTTAAAATGATTAAACTTTAATTAAATAATTGATTAAATTTGGAAGAATAACAAAATTGGAATTATTAAAATAGGGATATTATTAGGAAGAGATTTATTCTTTAATTTAAAAATCCCTAAATTAATCATCTCATTAATATTCAACTCTTAATTAAAATGATAACTCAAACTTAAAATATTAAAAGACTTAATCATTAAACTAAAATTAAATCATTAAACTCTTTCAAAAATTTCAATTAAAATTAAATTAAATTAAATTAAGAATCAAATTAAATTAAGTAAATTAAATTAAAATTATATTAAATTAAATTAAGATTAAAAGTTGAATTAAATTAAATTAAATTAAATTAAATTAAATAAATTAAATTAAATTAAATTAAATAAATAAATTAAATTAAATTAAATTAACTAAATTTAAATTAAAATTAAATTAAATTAAATTAAATTAAATTAAAAATTAAATCAAATCAAACTAAATTGAATTAAATTAAATCAAATCAAATTGAATTAAATTGAATTAAATTAAATAAAATAAATTAAGTTAAATTAAATAACATCACTTAAGACATAAACCTAAAATAATTTGAACACTATTCCAAACTTAAATCATTAATTTGAACTTAAATTTGAATCACAAATCATTAAATATCATTTTGCCCTAGGAGCTTTAGTTATCATAACTCTTAAACAGAATATAAAATGAAGTGTTACTTCACTTATAGGATATTCAAACATCCTAGTTCACTGAGCAAGTTAACAAAACATGAAAACCTCGGATGATCGATTCATTTACATAATTAAATTCATTTGGACTTAAAACAATCCTAGAAATATTGAAAAGATGTTTAAGATTCTTCTTAAGCACTTCCTCAATATGTTAGGATATTTATAAGAACAATTGAACTTAGTTATTCTTTGATGAAGAAAATCGTCCTCAAACCAAAAACACAAGGAACCTAGACGTCATAGGAAATGACTAGCTATAGGATTAGGAACTTGGTAGAAAACCATAACCCTTTCCCTTAGCTTTACCTAGGAAATTGCTATGAATGCTTAAATGCTCTAAATTGTATTTTAAGTGCGGACCCTCCGAGTACGCTTTTATTTTATTGCAATTTATTTTATTGCAATTTATTTAATCGCATCGCACTTATTTTTCTTGCATGATAAAACAACGAGTTGCATGAAAACCTACACCTTTAGAGACGAAACCAAAGCTGAAACCATAACTAAATTAAAAGACACTACAAGATAAAATTCACCTCCATGACATTTCAAAATATAAGACAACTCAAAGTTTAATCACAAACGAACACAAAACTGTAATTACAACTAAATTAAAACGTCTCATTGAATGATCGGGAATACCTCGGATGATGTAACCCACGTGTTGCTAACGGGATTTCCACGATCTAAATGAAAGTGCGGAACTCATTTAGTTGAGTTTAGCAAATTCATCTGGACTAAGTGAATTCGATGAAAATAACGGTGCGGGATGACGGAACCGTGGGATCTTAATCGGTTCTGTTTAATCAATTTTAAGACCTGTTTTAATTAAAACATAAAGAACACTTGGAAATTAAGATTCCTCTAAACCAAACACTTCTCTCATCTCCTGATTTATGACTTCTACAACTAAACCTCTGCAACAACAAGGAGCTTGGAGCATGGTGGGCAGCACGGCCATCGTCGTCAGCAAAACTTGAACCTACTTCAGCAAAACTTTCCTAGAATTAAATAACAAAGCCATAGGACTTCGAGGTAGTTTGCACTAGTGCAACATAAATCCTCGACTCTTCGTTAGGCATTTGCATTGCAAATTAAGCCCTAACCGGTCTTAGGATTTCCGAGGTAGTCGTCCGATACGACATAAACCCTCATATCTTCCGAGTCTGTTTGTATGATTCTATCATATAAATATAAGCCCTAATTAATTAAAATTGGCAAGATTAAAACACTAAATAAACATTAGGACTTTCCTAAATCCAAGCCAAACAATAGGATAGTCGGGAGATTATCGAAGTTCACTTCGAATCCGTAATTTCTCCTACTTTTCTTCCTTTGAATTCCTAAAATAAAATGTTCCAAATTTGATCCATTCCCTATTGAAATTCCAAAATTCAATCCCTTGAAAACTTAAACTTTGAAATTCTAGAGAGCGAGAATTATCGATTATTATCGAGAGTTTTCTTAGGTGATTCCCGTCACTTAAGATGTAATTAACTATAGGGGCTTGCCCTTATAGGGAACTTTAAGAACCCAGGTAATATAAACCCTGCTTAATGTTTTCATATTAAGCAGGGGAATTTGTCGGCTTATAAAATTGGTTCGCAGACCAAACGGATGTCACAAATCTCCTAGATTATTTAATCGAGCCCCATCATCAAACAGTGTGTCCATTCTCAGGGATAGATACACGGTTTGTGGCGCGGTGCTCGTTTATATAAACTATTTGGGATGTGAGATCGGTTTGATTTCATATCTTAAAACTTTTAAACTCAAAATTATTTTCAAAATCAAATATTACTTTTCAAATTATTTATTTAAATTAAAAATACGCCGGCAATTTCTGTAGGCGACCTCTTTTCAAAGTAAAACACACAACCTAAAAAATAATGCCGACAAGCGGTTATTGGACCCTCTTGCAGTTGTTCCTGGTTTATAGGACATGTGATACAATGTATTTGGACGCTTCAAAACGGTTTTAATCGCGAAGAGGTGCGATCCAAAGTGAAGAGATGCGAAGAACTGGAAGCGGTGTCCGGGGCCTAGGCGCCAGATTTCTGCGCCTAGGCGCCAGACACACCTTCTAGAAGATTCATTGAATGTGGACATATTTTGAAGAGGTGCCTTAAGGCAACCCTTGAAGCCTATAAATAGGAGGGTATTCCTTTAGAGAAAAAAGGCCCCATCTACCCTCCCTATCTATAGTCCAATCTAGAGAGAGAATTAGAGAGATCATATTAGGGCCACCTTTTTTACTTTCCTTCATAAATTAGTGAGTTTAATTTAGAGTTTGTATTTAGAGTTTGAAAGAGTTGGTGCATCCGTAGTTCATTATGTTGTGGAGTCGGTAGGAATCGAAGTTCGATAGGAGAAACATCTAAGATAAGTATTTTTATTTTGATTCAAAGTTTATTTATTATGTTTTGCTATTTAATTTTAATGTGTTCTGAGTAGTTATTTTACTTTCTCCTTTCAATTATGAAAAGATAAATAAGATAATACAAAATTCGTCGGAGAATTAAAAATCATATATTTTCAAAACATTGTGATGATATTAATACCGGTTTTTAATTTACTATTTAAATTGTCCATTTAAATTTTTAAAACCCATTGAAGAGTTTTGAGACCTAGAAGGAGATAAATTCTTAAATTGTAGTATCACATGAATCCTTGGGTAGTCGAAGGCCTTGTGCGGGTTATTTAGGGTGAAGTGCAAATAAATAGGAAGATGTTATATATTTGGCATAGAATTGATAAGTTTTTAGAGTGACAGACTAAAATCTTATGATTTGGTTTATAGAAAAGGAAAGGGTCACTAGTAGGGCCGACCATAGCCACCCTTGGACATCTAGTAGTGTGAGCTTAGATTAACCCACTCTACTAACAATACATCCGGACTCGATCTATAAGCTAGCTAATGTTCTTTACACTAGATCGAAAGGGTAAAGAATATGAATGCTTCTATTTGGCACAATACCATAAATTTATATTCTCCACGAATATTATCATTATCTTAGAAAATCTTGGATTAATTGAAAGGAAGAAAGTTGCTTTCTTATTGCTATTTACATCAATTATTTTATTTCTGTTTTATTATTGCATCTAGTAAATTAAAGATATTTTATTTTAAATTATAAAAGAAATACTTTAAAATAAAAATATTTAAAGATCAATAACTCTCTCCTCGTGTGAACGATACTGGGGTCTTTGTTTCAAAGCCCTATATTACTTGAAACGATGCGTATACTTGCGTAGAACCCCTAGTGTGTAAAATATTTTTCATAAAATTATATTTATATACACTAGTCGCTATAATTATTTATAACATATATTTTTGAAAGCATTAATTAGTACGTTGATCTTTAGAGGACTTCGGGTTAAGTTTTTGGCGCCGTTTCCAGGGAAGAAGATTTTAGTACGCATATATTTATATTGGGTCAAGTTTTTGGCGCCATTGCCGGGGATAGCAGAGGAAAACTTTTAGATTTTAAGTATTTTTATTTTATTCATTTTTATTTATTATAAAAAAACATATATATAATAATAATATTTATTTTAATTCTTGCTAATTAACTTTTTATGCGTAGTTCTGGATCTGAAGGATTATTACCTTTAGATTCTGAATTAGAAAGAACTGTTAGAAGAATTAAAAAAGGAAAACAAATTCAAAAATTTAAAGAAATGACTAATTTACATAACAATTTACAAAATCCAATTGAAATTAATGATCAAAATATTTTTAAACCATTAAGGGATTATGCTAACCCTACAGTTGATGAACTTCATAGTAGTATTCAAATACCCACTATAGATGCTAATTCTTTTGAGCTTAATCCGTCTGTTATTCAAATGGTTCAAAACAATCAATTTAGTGGAACACCAAATGAGGATCCAAATTTACACCTTGCTATTTTTTTAGAACTTTGTGCTACATTTAAATATCACAATGTTTCTGATGATGCTATTAGGCTTAGACTCTTTCCTTTTTCTTTAAGAGATAAAGCAAAGATGTGGCTGAACTCATTAGCAAAAGGTTCTATTAAAACATGGGCTAAAATGGCACAAAAATTCCTTGTTAAATATTTTCCTCCTTCTAAAACTGCTAAATTAAGAAATGATATTACTTCATTTAGTCAATTTGATGAGGAGACAATTTATGAAACTTGGGAAAGATTTAAAGAACTATTAAGAAAATGTCCTCATCATGCTTTACCCGATTGGTTAATTATTCAAACATTTTATAATGGATTAATTGGATCTTTAAAATCAATTATTGATGCTGCTGCTAGAGGTTCTTTAATGTCTAAATCATTTGAAGAAGCTTACACTTAAATTGAAGAAATGGCTAACAATAATTTTCAATGGCCTTCTAAAAGGTTTAATCCTAAAAGAATGGCAAGTATTCATGATAATCAAGCCTTTTCTATTTTATCTTCACAAGTAGCAGCAATGTCTAAGAAATTAGATAGTTTTGCTATTAATATATCACATAATAACTCTGCTAATATTGAAGATTCTCAAACTATTGAAACTTTACAAGCTATTGCTAGTAAAAATAATCCTTATTCAAATTATTATAATCCTGGATGGAAAAATCATCCTATTTTTAACTGGAATAATTCACAACAATGGGGTAATAATCAATCTCATCCCACTGGAAATTGGAATAATCAAGTTAATTCAAACTATAAACCAACTGGATTTAACAATCAACAGAAAAAGTTATCTATAGAAGAATTAATTTTACAACTAAGTAATCAATTACAAAATCAAAATACTGCTATTCATAATATTGAGAATCAAATGGGACAAATCGCTAATTTAATTAATTATAGACCCCCGGGAACACTTCCTAGTAATGTTGAAATCAATCCAAAAGAAACTGGAAAAGAACATGAACATGTTAAAGCTGTACAACTTAGAAGTGGAAAGGAATTAAAAGAAAGAATGCAGAATGAAATTGAAAATGAGATTAAGGTTGAAGAGATTGAAAAATCTAAAGAAACTCCTTCTCCTAATAAAGATCAAACTGATATTTCTATTAATATGGAAGTTGAAAAACCACCACCACCTTTTCCTCAAAGACTTAAACAGTAGAAGCTTGATCATCAATTTTCTAAGTTCTTTGAAATTTTTAAGAAACTTACTATAAATATACATTTTGCTGAAGTTTTGGAACAGATGCCAACTTATGCAAAATTTATGAAGGATATTTAAAGTAATAAACGAAAATTTGAAGCTTTTGAAACTATTGCATTAAGTGAAGAATGTAGTACAATAATTCAAAGGAAATTACCTCAAAAACTTAAAGATCCTGGAAGTTCTACTATACCTTGTGCTATTGGAGAAAAGTTTTGTGGAAAAGCTTTATACGATTTAGGAGCAAGTATTAATCTCATGACATTTTCTATTTTTCGAAGGTTGAATTTAGGAGAGATTACTCCCACCACGGTAACCCTTCAGTTAGCTGATAGATCTATCACTTACCCTAAAGGAGTTATAGAGGATGTTCTTGTTAAAGTAGATAAATTTATCTTCCCAGTAGATTTCATTGTACTTGATATGGAAGAAGATAAAGAAATACCTATTATTTTAGGGAGACCTTTTCTAGCGACCGGACAAGCTATGATTGATGTGCAAAAAGGAGAATTAATCATGAGAGTTAATGATCAAGAGATTAAATTTAATGTCCTTAAATCAATGAATTACCCTGACAAAGAAAAATGTTATCGAAAGGATATAATTGATTATTTAATTAAGAAATATTATCAAGAAAAATGTAAAGTAATTTCTGAAGAAAATTTTGAATTATTAACCGATGAAGATGAAGAACTAAAAGAAGAAGAAACTCATTATATTAAAGATAATTGAGAAACTTTGGACATAACTCAAAATGATATACTTTTACCCTCAATTAAAAAAGCCCCTGAACTGGAATTAAAAATGTTACCTTCACATTTAAAGTATGCATTTCTGGGAAATTCATTAACTTACCTATTATTATTTCTTCTGAGGTAAGTAAAGATCAAGAAGAAAAATTAATAGGAGTGTTAAAGAATAATAAAACAGCTTTTGGTTGGACAATTGCTGACATAAGAGGAATAAGCCCGTCCATTTGTATGCATAGAATTTTAATGGAAGAAAATTTTAAACCTACTATTGAACCGCAAAGAAGATTAAATCCTATCATGAAAAAGGTTGTTAAAAAAGAAATTGTTAAATGGTTAGATGCTGATATTATTTATCCTATTTCGGATAGCCAATGGGTAAGTCCTATTCATTGTGTTCCAAAGAAAGGAGGAGTAACTGTCATTGTCAATGATAAAAATGAACTAATTCCTACAAGAAAAGTTACTGGATGGCGAATTTGCATTGATTATAGGAAATTAAATGACGCCACTAGAAAGGATCATTTTCCTTTACCTTTCTTGGATCAAATGCTTGATAAATTAGCTGGACACTCATATTTCTATTTTCTGGATGGATATTCTGGTTATCATCAATTACCTGTCGCTCCTGAGGACCAAGAGAAAACAACATTTACAAGTCCTTATGGAACATTTGCCTTTAGAAGAATGCCTTTTGGTTTATGTAATGCATCTGCAACTTTTCAAAGATGTATGATGTCAATATTTTGTGATTTGATTGACAAAGGAATTGAAATATTCATGGACGATTTTCAGTTTTTGGAACTTCTTTTAAATCTTGTTTGGAAAATATTTCCAAAGTTCTGAAAAGATGTGAAGAAACAAATTTAGTTCTTAACTGGGAAAAATGTCAATTTATGGTCACAGAAGGCATTGTACTTGGTCACAAGATTTCACAAAAAAGGATGGAAGTAGATCAAGCAAAAGTGAAAATTATTGCTGAATTACAACCACCTACTACTGTTACTGATGTGAGAAGTTTTCTAGGTCATGCTGGATTTTATAGAAGATATATAAAGGATTTTTCTAAAATTGCTAAACCTTTTTGTCATTTATTGAAAAAAGATGCTAAATTTGAATTTAACAAAGACTGTGTTAATGCTTTTAATATTTTAAAAGAAAAATTAATTACTGCACCTATCATTGTTGCATCTAAATGGAATAAATCTTTTGAATTAATATGCGATTCAATTGATTTTGCAATTGGAGCTGTATTGGGACAAAAATATGAGAAAATTTTCAAAGTTATATATTATGCTAGTAAAACTCTTACTGAAACTCACAGAAATTACACTACTACTGAGAAAGAGCTTCTAGCTATAGTATATGTCATTGATAAATTTAGACCTTATCTTCTTGGTACTAAATGCATAGTTCATATTGATCATTCCGCTATTAAATATCTAATGTCAAATAAGGATGCTAAACCTAGACTGATAAGATGGGTTTTACTTCTACAAGAATTTGATTTTCAAATAGTGGATAGAAAAGGAACGGACAACCAAATTGCTAATCATTTATCTAGAATTAAGAATGATGTTATTACTGAAGAAAATATAAATGAGAAATTTCTTGATGAATATTTATATGTTATTCGAGGATACCAAACACCTTGGTATGCGGATATAGTTAACTATTTAGTTAGCAATATTCTACCTTATGGATTGGATGAAAAATTTATTAAGAAATTTAAAAATGATGCTAAATATTATATTTGGGAAGATCCTCATTTATTTAATTTAGGAAGAGATTCTATAAGTTGAAGATGCGTACCTTATGAAGAAACTTTTGCTATTATTCAAAAATGTCATGATTCCGATTTTGGAGGACACTTTGGAGTAGATAAAGCGCATTTAAAATTTTAAATTCAGGATTTTATTGGCCTACTTTATTCAGAGATGTGAGACATTATGTTAAAACATGTGATCGATGTCAAAGAATGAGAAATATATCCAAGAAAGATGAAATGCCTTTAAACTATATATTGGAAGTTGAAATTTTTGATATATGGAGTTTAGACTTTATGGGACCATTTGTACCATCATCTGGAAAAATTTATAATTTATTAGCAGTTGATTATGTTTCAAAGTGGATTGAATCCGTAGCTTTACCTAACTGTGACTCCGAAAGTGTATCTAAATTTTTAAAGAAGATGATTTTTTCAAGATTTGGAATGCCTAAGGTAATTATCACATATGGTGGAAGTCATTTAGAAATATAAGAATTCAATCATTACTGCAAAAATTTGGAATAAAACATAAAATTGCAACTGCATATCACCCACAAACAAGTGAAATGGCTGAAGTATCAAACAGAGAAATTAAAAGAATTTTAGAGAAAGTTGTTAATCCTAAAAGAACTGATTGGGTTGATAGACTTGATTCTGCATTATGGGCTTAAAGAACAGCTTATAAGACACCAATCGGAATGTCACCTTACTGGTTAGTTTTGGAAAACATTGTCACTTACTGTTGAACTTGAACATAAAGCTTATTGGGCGATAAAGGAGTTTAATTCGATTTGAATATTGCAGGAGAAAAATGATTATTACAATTAAATGAGATGGATGAAATAAGAAATGAATCATATGATAATGCAAAAATTTATAAAGAGAAAATGAAGGTATTACATGATAAAAAGATTTCAGGAAAAATATTTGAGCCTGGATAAGAAGTATTACTATTTAATACTCGTTTAAGACTTTTTTCTGGAAAATTGAGATCAAAATGGATATGACCATATATAATTGAAAAAGTATACCAATATGGAGCTGTGGATATTAAAGACCCCAAAACGGGAAAATTTTTTAAAGTTAATGGATTACGATTAAAGCCTTATTTGGGAGACATTAAAAAGATTTATAAAGAGGCATATGAATTAAGTCAACCTGATTAAAGAATTACTTAGGTCGGGCTGATGATGTTAAACTAAGCGCTTAATGGGAGGCAACCCATAGATTTTATTTTTAGTGTGTTTTTACAATTCTAATGTATGGTTATGCCTCCGTCTTGACTAATTTTATATAACTTCAGACAATTAAAAATTATCTTGAAGTATATAAAGTTTAGACTTTGGATCACTCCATTTCATATGTGAGTAAAAAGGAGATCAAGTTAACCTTCATTGAAATTATGTATAATTGTGTTATTGAGATTATTCTAATCTTATCATTATAATTTACCTATTTTTGGAGAACGAAACCTTGAAATTTGACATAGGCTAAACGGAGTAGAACATGGTTCCGGTGCCTAGGCACCACAATTCGGCGCCTAAGCTCCAGAATAAGCTGCGTGTCGATGGGTCCGGCGCCTAGGCACCAGATTTGGCGCCTAGCGCCACGGTTACTGGGTCGTGTAAAAACCGAAAACTTTCAGTTTTTCACACGATTTTCACCTTTAAATTAACCCATCTTCGTCCCCAATCCCTATGCAATCATTATTTCGACCCATACACTCCATTATTGAGAGATTAGAGAGGATTTTTAAAGAAATGGAGAGGAGGAATCTTGGAGAAGAGGCTAGAGACAAAGGTCCAAAAGATCCTCAACCCTACTTCAATGGTTTCATCGCTGTAAGTTTGGAGAAAATTTCTAGTCATCTTGATAAATTTGAAGCGGATTTCAAGAGTATTGGAGATCGCCTCCATGAGATGTATCATCAGATTGAACATCTGGAATGGCAAGCGAAACTCCAATTTGATCATCTAGCGGCTTATCAAGATGCTCAAGTGGAGATGTATGCGAAGAACAATTGGATCAACGAGAAAACGGCTACAGATTTTCCAAGAGCGTTAGTATCCTTCCTCAGTAGGCCAAGCAATCTTCATTGTGAAGATAATGGAAATTAGATAGTGATTTGATGAGATCGAGATTTATCTAGTGAGTCGTTGTATCGATTTAGTGAATCGATTGTGTTTGTTTGTGTATTTACTTTCATGTTCAATGTGTGTTGTATTTGTTTTCAAATTGTGTTGTTTGATTGTGTGTTAGGACTTGAATCATTATATTATACTTATCTGAAGTGTATTGAGCCAATACTGAAGATTATAAATGGAAATTAGAGGAGTTTGATTTAAACCTTGTGTTTGATTGGTGGATTTAATATTTAATGTTTAAAAATTTTTGGAAAATATTTTGGAAGTTAGAAACTGAAGCCCTACTCTAATATGAGTAATTGGAAGTTGAATTTATGAATTTTGGTGGAAAATAAAATTTTTAGAGTGATTTTTGTGGAAGCCGAGTCTGGCGCCTAGGAGCCAGAATTCGGCGCCTAAGCACCGGTTCGGCATGCTTACCCGAAGAACACTATATAAACCCCATTAGCCATGGATGATGCCTAAGCTTCATCTCCTTCCCCATTTTTGCGAAAATACACCTCTTAGATCCATTTTGAGGTCAAAACATCAAGTATTTGGGCGCGAAATCACTTGATTTCTTCGTCTCGAGGTCATATCTACACTCTAATCCATTTATTTTCAATTTTCACCATAGTTTTTCCAATATTTTGCTAAAAACTGAAATTTTGAGAAAAATTTTGATTTTTAGGTATTCTATTTGGATTTTTAAACTTATTTTAGGTTTCTTAAACTTAAAAAGAGTTTAAATAATTGATTCCTAAATTTGTTCTTGTTTTCTTTCACGTTTAGATGGCACCGAAATCTAAGCGAGGGAAGGGACGAGAAAATTTTGACAGTAGCAAGTTCGCGACTGCGGCAGCGCATTTTCGATATCACGAATTTGCTATGTCGAGAAAGTTTATCTCGGAGTGAAGCTTTTACAATCTGGGTGAAATAATCGAGAACGCAATTGTTGCGCACAACTGGCAACGATTCTGTTATTTCACTGTTGTTGTTGTTATTCCAGTTGTTCGCGAATTTTATGCTAACTTTTTAGATGCGGAAGACTATGAAGTCTTCATCAGAGGTATTGGAGTGGGATTTACTCCGGAGAGGATCAATGTGTTTTATGGACTGCCATCTACTATCGAGTGCCACTATTCTGGATTATCTCCATCTGAGGGAGATCTTGAGATGATTATTGCTTATTTGACTGACGGCACTGGATCCTGGAAGATCCGGAATGAAAAATGGGTAAACTTCAAATCTTTTAAGCTAAATGGTGTTTCAAAGGCTTGGCATTATTTTATTTCTGCTAGACTTCTACCTTCCAACCACCTGAGTGAAGTTACCAGAGAAAGAGCTATCCTAAACTATTGCATTCAGGAGAGGAAGTTGATAGATATTGGCAGTATTATTTATGATTCTGTGGAGTCTACTGCTAGATCCAGTACTTCTGTGGGACTGAGATTCTTATCTTTGATCTATTCTTTATGTGTTAGCAATGTAGTCACTGCTGATATTTCTGAGGAGAAGCTAAAGTCTACTAAGCCAATTGGGCATGAGAATGTTAGTATATATGATCATCTTCGAGGGAAGAGATCGACCGCTCCTACTTCTGCACCCACTTCAGGTAGACCTTTCACTTCCAGACCTTCTACTTCTACTGCTGAGCCACCATCTAGTTTATGGGAATCGATGCATGAACAGTTTATAGAGCAGCAGCATGAGTTATTTCAAACTCACTGCAGAGTTGATTCTATTGATAAGAAAATTGATCATTTATCTGAGTATACCCAGAGGAAGAGTAGTTATGATGCTGAGTATGATCAAGCTTTCGTTAGATTCCTGAAGGGAGAGCATGATGTTCAGTTTCCTACCTGTCCTAGATTTTCACCATATGTTGATCCTAAGCATGTTGAGTTTTCTTTTGGTGATGACGATGATGAGGCTACATACAGTGACTAGTGACCTGATTTACCTCTGAGTTGTGCTAAGTCTGTTGTTAGTTTAGTTTGTTTGCTAGTATTGATTGTTGTTTGTTGTTTTCTAGTTTAGATTTATTTATGTACGTTGCGTTGATTGTTGGGTGTTGAGACTGTTGTTAGAGTATTTTTAATGTATTGTGTTTAAGATTGAAATTTGGATAAATTTATGTTTATTTATGTTTCAACCTACTGTTTAGTAGTTAGTATTGTTGTTCTATTTCTGTTATGATAAGTAGTATAGTCATTTAATTTAATTACTAATGAGCCTGCTTACTTTTATACCTGCTTCATTATTTCAGTATTATTCATAAAAGCATGGGTAGAAGTAAATTTTTCTTTCTAGAATGTTTTTTTTTACATACTTGTAAAAATTCCTTTTTAAAATTATGTTTTTCTTTCTCTCATACTTTAAAAAAAAAATTTCATGATAGACCAAAACTTAAGTTTGGGGGAAAGGGAAAATACATTCAAATTTAAATTTTAATTGTCCTTTAAGAACTAATATTATTTTAAAAATAATTTTTTTTAACATAACATGAGGAAAGAAGAATCTATTTAAGATCACTTAAATTTTTGAAATTATAAATAATTTAGTGGACTTAATCAAAAATTTTAATAACTTTGATTGATTTTAAGAATAGAATTATTCAACTTAAAGAAGAATAAGATTAAGAAATTTTTCTATTCATAGTAGAGATAATTGAATTTTAGAAGTATTAAGAAATCAAAAATTATAACTCGAAAAAGAATAGATTGAAATTCTTTTGAAATCTATGTATGTTATAATAATTAAGTGAAAATGTATAAGTTTGAAAATATAAGTTAAGGATAGTGAAGTTCAAACCATTAACAGGCTATCCAGATACAGTAATCCTCTCTTTAAAAAAAAAAAAAAAGAGAAAAAGAGAGGAGAAGCTTGAGGAAAGGCCTAATAAAAAATTGGCTTCACTTGAATTAACTTATAAAAAGAAAACTGATTACATATATTACTTAATTTTTATGCATGTATTTTTATTAGAAAAGAATTTCATGAAGATCTTTTTCTTGTGAATAATTTATGTGATCTTAATATAATAAACTACAATTATTTTTGAAGTGAATGAAAAATTTTTGAAGTCTTATGATTTGGTAGTTAGAATATTCTTTAAATTCTTAAAATTAAACTTAGTTAGTGAAATTTGGTTAATGATTTACTAAAGCCTTTATAAAATCAAAAATCATAAGGAGTCTTAAATATTTACCTTTTTATTCCAAATGTTATACATTTTATATAGTAAAAAGGTTTACTTGAGGACAAGTAACGTTTAAGTTTGGGGGATTTTGATCCAAGAAAAATACCTATTTTTATGCCTTGATTTTTATTAAATTTTAAGGATATTATGCTTTAATGAAAGGTATTTTTGTGTTTTTGGATGTAGGTGATACAAAATGTTCAAGAAGGAGAAAAATATGAAAAAGGAGCAAAAATGAGCAAAAATAGAGCCAAAATGCAAAATTGTCGAAATTATTAGCCTGGCGCCTAAGCGCCAGAGTCCGGCGCCTAAGCGCCAGCTCGATACAGAAAACTGTTAAGATTTTGACGACTTTTGGGCAGTTATTTTGACGGTGTGAGCTGTTATTGGACCTTCTAGAAGATTGGCAATTGTTCCTGGTTTATAGGACATGTGATACAATGTATTTGGACGCTTCAAAACGGTTTTAATAGCGAAGAGGTGCGATCTAAAGTGAAGAGGTGTGAAGAACTGGACGCGGTGCCCGGGGCCTAGGCGCCAGACACACCTTCTAGAAGATTCATTGAATGTGTACATATTTTGAAGAGGTGCCTTGAGGCAACCCTTGAAGCCTATAAATAGGAGGGTTCCTTCAGATAAAAAAGGCCCCATCTACCCTCCCTATCAAGAGTCCAATCTAGAGAGAGAATTAGAGAGATCATATTAGGGCCACCATTTTACTTTCCTTCATAAATTAGTGAGTTTATTTTAGAGTTTGTATTTAGAGTTTGAAATAGTTGGTGCATCTGTAGTTCATTACGTTGTGGAGTCAGTAAGAATCAGAAGTTCAGTAGGAGAAACATCTAAGATAAGTATTTTTATTTTGATTCAAAGTTTATTTATTATGTTTTGTTACTTAATTTCAATGTGTTCTGAGTAGTTACTTTACTTTCTCCTTTCAATTATGAAAAGATAAATAAGATAATACAAAATTCGTCGGAGAATTAAAAATCATATATTTTCAAAACATTGTGATGATATTAATACCGGTTCTTAATTTGCTATTTAAATTTGTCATTTAAATTGTTAAAACCTGTTGAAGAATTTTGAGATCTAGAAGGAAATAAATTCTTAAATTGTAGATATCACATGAATCCTTAGGTAGTCGAAGGCCTTGTGAGGGTTATTCAAGGTGAAGTGCAAATAAATACGAAGATGTTATATATTGGGCGTAGAATTGATAAGTTTTTAGAGTGACAGACTAAAATCTTATGATTTGGTTTATAGAAAAGGAAAGGGTCACTAATATGGCTGACCATAGCCACCCTTGGACATCTAGTAGTGTGAGTCTAGATTAACGCATTCTACTAACAATACATCCGGACTCGATCTATAAGCTAGCTGATGTTCTTTGCACCTGGATCGAAAGGGTAAAGAATATGAATGCTTCTATTTGGCACAATACCATAAATTTATATTCTCCACAAATATTATCATTATCTTAGAAAATCTTGGATTAATTGAAAGGAAGAAAGTTGTTTTCTTATTGCTATTTACGTCAATTATTTTATTTCTGCTTTATTATTGCATCTAGTAAATTAAAGATATTTTATTTTAAATTATAAAAGAAATACTTTAAAATAAAAATATTTAAAGATCTATAACTCTCTCCTCGTGGGAACGATCTCGGGGTCTTTGTTTCAAAGCCATATATTACTTGAAACGATACGTATACTTGCGTAGAACCCCTTAGTGTGTAAAATATTTTCCATAAAATTATATTTATATACACTAGTCGCTATTACTATTTATAACATATATTTTTGAAAGCATTAATTAGTACGTTGATCTTCAGAGGACATCGGGTCAAGTTTTTGGCGCCGTTGTCAGGTAAGAAGATTTTAGTAAAAATATATTCATATTGGGTCAAGTTTTTTGAGCCGTTGCCGGGGATAGCAGAGGCAAACTTTTAGATTTTAAGTATTTTTATTTTATTCATTTTTCTTTATTATAAAAAAAACATATATATAATAATAATTATTATTTTAATTCTTGATAATTGACTTTTTATGCGTAGTTCTGGATCTGAAGGATTATTACCTTTAGATTCTAAATTAGAAAGAGCTGTTAGAAGAATTTAAAAAGGAAAACAAATTCAAAAATTTCAAGAAATGACTAATTTACATAACAATTTACAAAATCCAATTGAAATTAATGATCAAAATGTTTTTAAACCATTAAGGGATTATGCTAATCCTACAGTTGATGAACTTCATAGTAGTATTCAAATACCCAGTGATGACGAGAAAACGGTGCCTAGGCGCCAGAATCAGAGCCTAGGCTCCATAACCCGTCTAGGGGCGGTTATGGACGGTTATTGGACAGTTTTGGGTGGTTCTAAAGCATTCTAGAAACCTCTGGACAAAATCCTACATTTCAGCAAGTAATACAATGAATCTAGACACATTGGAGCAATTTAAATCATGAAGAGGTGTGACCCAAAGTGAAGGGGTGCGACTGTTCCATAATTTGTTTATAGAAGATTCATTAAATCTGGACCGAATTTTGAAGTGGTGTCTGAAGCAACCCTTGGCCATTTTCGAAGCTCTATAAATAGGGACCAATTCTACAACAAGAGTGCCTCTCTTTCTTCCCCCTTAGTCATTTTAGAGTCATTTTAGAGTCATGAAGATGTAGATTTCTACATCTTATGGAGAGATTGGTGAGGGATTTTAAGATATTTATGTAAGGGATGTACGAGCGGCGCATGGATCGGTGGGAGACTTTGGTGGAGAGATTTTCTTCTTTCTTTCAGAGGGAAAAAGCTAAGTATTGTGTTCTTCATTCTCTTGTAATTATTGTAAACACTTTCTAGTGTATTTTATTTATTTAAAACCGAGTTTTCTATCGTGAATTATCCGTGCTTCGTAAGTGATTTTCTTTACTCTTTCTTTTAATATAAAGTAGTGGCATGTGTAGGAAAATCATTTTTATGATAGAATTATATTTATTTCATAATTATATCAATTCTTTTACTTCTTATGTCATTATTTTCATTTACTTTTATTTTGTAATGAAATAGATGCATGTTTAGGAATTAAGATTTGCTTAGATATTCTCTTATTAAATTATGGTGATGATATTCATATCGGATCTTCATTTACTTTACAAATTGATCACTTGTATTGTTAAAATATGTTGAAGAATTCTGAGACCTAACCGGAGATGAGTTCTTAACTAGTAGATATCACATGGATATTTGGGTAATCGAAGGCCTTGAGCGGGTTATTCATGGTGAAGTGCAAATAAATAGGGAGATATTATTTATTGGGTGCAGAATTGATTAGTTTTTAGAGTGACGGACTAAATTCTAATAATTTGGTTTATAGAAAGGGAACAGGTCACTAGTAGGGCCGACCATAACCACCCTTGGACATCTAGAAGTGTGAGTCTAGATTAACTCATTCTACTAATAATACATCCTAAACTGATCTATAGATCAGCCAATATTTTTTATACTATCGAGTGAAGGTAAAGAATAGGAATGCTTCTATTTGGCACTACTACATAAAATTCTAAGCATTTCTTTCCTACACATTATCTATGTAATTGCAAGAGAAAGGTAGTTTTTAATATCTTAAAATTCTCCAAACCAATTACCCAGATAAGTTATCTTTTTATTTAAGAACTTTATTTAGGATTAGTTATTAGAAAACCCATTTTAATCGACATTCCAAATTTAGGCCTTATAGAATTAGACTGGAATTAGCCCAAAGAATTTCTTACCTCGCTTCTCTGTTGGATCAATACTGGGGTTATAAAAGAAAACTCTATATTACTTGAAACAATACGTATACTTGCGTAGTACCCCTAATGTGTAAAAATATTTTATAAAATTTTACAACATTTTAATTTTATTCACTAGCCGCTATTTATAAATTGTGTCAAGTTTTTTGCCATCTTTCGGAAGCAAAAATTACTGCGTTATTGCGGGTTTGGTCAGTGGCAATAGACGTCTTCTAAAAAATCAAATCCAGACAACCATGAAAGCTTAGTCACTGAAAAAAGATTCATGGTAATGGTTTATGAGACTTGAAAAAAACTATGCCAATATATACCAAATTATAAAAAAATAGTTGGTGATAAATTGATATATAACTTTGCTTAAACTTTAAAAGATATTTTGATGCCTATTTAAGGGAGGGGGGACAAAGAGCATTTAAAAATAATGATATTCTCTGAGGAGGCATTTTCCATTAATTTTATAAAGCAATATTACTTTTGTTATTTCCTTAAATGGATAGACTATATGCTAGCAAGAAAGGTTACACAAACAAAAATGGGAGACTTCGAACTTGAAGCTTCGTGGGTCCTTTATGGCTTCATGAATTTCACCCATTTTGAAATAATTGATGCAAGTGCAGCTTTTTTCCTCATTTGCCTCCATTTCCATGACTTTGGTTTCTTCAATGGATGGCTGAAGAAACTTTTGGGGTGCTCTATTTCCAACACTCATATCTTGTGATAAAAGGTCTTCCACTTGATTTTCCTCTCATTCTATATGTTTGATGCAAAAACTAATAAAATTTTTTATTTCCATTTTGTCTTTATTCATATACATGATCATCGTTTCATCTCGCGCCTCAAATTCTCCATCAACATGGTTGAAAACCAATTGAGAATTAGATCTTAAAATTAGATGCCGCATACCCACTTCTTGAGCTAATCAAAGTCCAATTTTGAAGGCCTTGCACTCCACTTGATAATTTTTTACTGCGAGCTCAACGACGATGAGCGATAAATATTTTCTCTAGTCGGACTAATTAAAATCATTTTGATTCTTGGTTTACTATAACCCAAAGCTCCATCCACATGAAGGTTCTAGGTCTGCATTACCACTTCATGTTCTTCACTAGGTCCACCCATTTTTGAGAAATTTGCTAGGAAATCCACCACAACTTGAGGTTTGATTATTGTTCAATGGATGTAAACAAGGTCATATTCACTGAACTCAACGAACTTCATTAAAAGTTGACATGAATGTTTCAGCCAAGTGAGTATACATGAATGTTTCAGATGATCAATAATCACTTGAATCAAGTGAGTTTGAAAATATGGTCAGAGCCTACAAGCAAAAATAAAAAGAGCAAATGTTATTTTTTTCATGAGACGATATCTTATCTCTCCCATCTAAGGACTCAAATGGGATAATAAACAAGAAATTGCTTCCCTGATTCTTCCATGACAAGGACCGAACTAATAGCTTCCAGGCCCACTCCTAAGTAGAGCGAGAGTTCTTTTATAGGCATCAGGCTTTGTAGTAGTGGCAGAGAGACTAATGACTGCTTCAATTTTTAGAAAGCTTGCTTGCATTCAATCATCCACTCTAACTTCTTTGCTTTACTCAACACTTTGAAAAAGCCTGCACATTTGTCACCCGATCTGGAAATAAATCAACTCAAAGCTGCAATCCGGCCAGTGAGATTTTGCACTTCCTTGGTGTTCCAAAGAGAATGCATATTAAGGAGTGCTTTGAATTTTTTAGGATTAGCTTTGATGCCTTCATGTGTTAACTGTTATCCTAATAATTTTCATGTTGAGGCCGCAAACGAGCATTTCAATGTGTTTAATTTCATGTTAAACTTTCGAAGTGTTTGGAAGGTTTGAGTAGTCGTTTTTCAACTATCTTTCTTTTTACTAGCACGTCAACCACGTAGACATCAATTTATCTTCATTTTTATTTAGAAAAAAATACATTTATTAGGCATTGATAAGTTGCACCAAGATTTTTTAACCCAAAGGGCATTACGGTGAAACAAAGCAAACCATCACTAATAATAAATGTTTTCTTTTATGCGTATGCAAGGTGCATTTTAATTTGATGATATTTTGAGAAAGTGTTGAGAAAGCTCATTACTGAATATATGATTGTAGAGTTCACCAGAGTAGCATTCCGGCGCAGTGGGTAGCCTCTCTTTGGGCAACTGTGTTCAAGTTTGTAAAATCCACAGAAATTCTCCTTTCTCATTGGATTTTTGCACCATAACTACATTAGAAACTCATGAAGGATATTGAACTTCTCGTATGTATCTGGCCTCCAATATTTTCTTCACTTCTTCATGGATTGGTTCAGCTAAGTTTGTCATTGTTGACTAGAGCTTCTACTTCATCTATCTGGCATTCGGTTTGACATTGAGTCTGTGGCAAGCAACATCGATGGGAATGTCAGGCATGTTGGCCGCCGACCATGCAAATACATCTTTATGCTTCTGGAGAATCTGAATCAACATTATTTAGTTTCACTAATTAGAAATATTTTTTAGGTTCCTCTATGATTGTTCGGATTTTAATGATAACATAGTTTCGATGCCTCTTTGTTATTGGTGTTGTATGTCCAACTCTTCATGCTTCACGCTTCCTACGAATTGCCTGTAGAATATTTTAAGATTTCTCATGATTCCCGTGCACGATGACCACCACTCCTTCACAGGGGGATTGTACTGCTACGCGATATGTTGAAACCACGGCTTGAAGGTTATTCTGACAAATAACTTATGTGCTAACAACCAACCTTATCCAATAATAACTTCGCCCTTTGCATACCATAAGGAAATTCTAAGACTTCAATTTATACATAATTTTATTATGTAACTTTAACTCTTTATTGTGCACCAAATGACACTTTTCCTTACCTATTTGTACCTAATTTTATTCTTAAAATTCATATATTTAACATCAACCTCAATTTCAACTGCATTCAGAATCTCTCAATTTAATAACTGATATACCTAAAATATATAATATTTTAATCAATTTTTTATAGATATTTTTGATGATATTGCACTTTAATAGAAGGTATTAGTATGTTTTTCATTCAGGTACAAATAAATGGACTAAATATGTCAAAAGGAGTGAAAAAAGATTAAATTTGGAGTAAAATTAAAGAATGCATTAAAATGAACTGGGGCGCCTAAGCTCCAGCACAGAGAAGGTTGTGCCTAAGCACAGAGACCCTGCACTTAAGCGCAGGGTAGTTACTTTGCAATTTCAAGGAAAT
The DNA here is from genome assembly GCA_022702705.1 of Papilionanthe hookeriana x Papilionanthe teres. Lineage (NCBI taxonomy): Eukaryota > Viridiplantae > Streptophyta > Magnoliopsida > Asparagales > Orchidaceae > Papilionanthe > Papilionanthe hookeriana x Papilionanthe teres. The sequence continues at coordinate 85,050,959 of CM040428.1, read as the reverse complement.
TTTGGCAAATTTTGAATAGGTGTTTGAGGCACCCTTTGGTACAAACGTGGGTAATTGATCAAGGGGGCCAAAAGACATTCAGATTTCACTTGAGCGGATGCATCTCTTGGGTAGATTCATTGAATATGGACACATTTTGAAGAGACTCTAATGCACCTTTTGAGAAAGCATAAAAGAATGGACTTGAAGAAGTAGAAAAGGAGGCTGTAGGAAGCTGTAAGAGGCATTTAGAAAATTGATTTAGTGTGTGTAGAGAGAGGAGTTATAGTAAGGAGTTGTAGGATTCTTACTTAGGGTTTCTTCACACTTATCTCATTGCTAGTGAAAGTGAATGTGAGTAGAGATTTCTAAGTAAAAATCCATTTTTTTAGAAAGATTTAACCCTCTTAGGTTGGGCGACTAGTCAAAGAGAGTCTTGTAAGAGAAAGGAAGAGATTCAAAGGAACTTCAAGAGTTTGGTAGAGAGGTATTTAAGATAATTTTTTATCTTTGTACTTCATTTGGTTTTAATTGAGACTTCTTGTGTTTTCTACATGATTTCTATTTTGAAAACTATTTGTTGTTATGTTTTCTCCATGGATTCTGAGTAGTCTTCTTTATCTTTTTCCTTAAAATGTAAAGTAATTAAGTGTTGGATGGAATTTGTGGAAGTATTGATCTTTAATGTTGGAAGAAGTTATGTTAATTGAATCCTTGCACTTCATTTACTTCTTGATTTGATCAATTAAGATGTTAACATTTGCTGTGAAACATGTAAGATCCTAGTAGTTATTTTCTCAATCAACAATAAGTAGAAATCACATGAGATTGTATAGATGAGAAAATAATTCATATAATTTTGTGCAATTAAATAGGGAAATATACTTTGATGGGTGTAGAATTAAAGGATTTTAGGGTGGCAGACTAAAGCCCCCAATTTGGTTTATTATTGTAGGTTTTGATGCAACATGTTAGCTCCTAGGTGGAGAGAAAGGAAGGAACTCTAGAGTGATAGCTAGTATCTTCCCTTCCTAACACGGCTTCAAAACTATTCAAACTTTAAACTAGCCAATGTTATTTATAGCATATCTAGTAAGGGTAAATAATATTATTGCTTCTATTTGGCACATCACATTTAAAATGCTTTCACAACAGAACTCATGTACTTATTACCTATTCATGATAAGGAAAAGATATTTTCATCCATACTTCTTTAATCTTACAAAAATCTCATTATAGTTAGTTAATTATTTACTTTATTTCAAAATTTAAGAAAATACCAAAAAGAATCACATTTTTAAATTTTCTATTATCTAAAAACTGTTTAAGTGTCTTTTCCTAAATAGATTTTGTGATCTAAACCCTTTTTATCTTTTAAATATCCAAAACTTCGCTTCGTGGAATTAATATTTCGGGGCTTAATCAGAAAGTCGTATATTACTTGATAGTGATACGTATACTTACGTAGAATCCCTAAATTTAAATATAACTGTTGTATTCTTATTTACATTGGAATTAAGTTTTTGGTGCCATTGTAAAAAAGAAAATTTATTTCATAAATATAATTATAATCTAATTAAAACAACTAAAAGTATATTTGTATTCGTGTTGCGGGGATCAATAACCACATAAGCTCGTGCAAGATAGTTGTTGACATAATCATTCTTATAGAAAAAAACTATTAATCCCATCCTCTTCTCTTAAACTAATTTTTTTTAAGATAGTTTTTATGACATAATGAATATTATATGGTTGTGATTTTGAGAGACACAATTCAGATTGTCCTTCTCCTATACTATAGTTGGTAGCAATAGACGTCTTCTAAAAAATCAAATACATACAACCATGAAAGCTTAGTCATTGAAAAAAGATTCATGATAATGGTTTATGAGACTTGAAGAAAACTATGCCAATATATACCAAATTATAAAAAAATGGTTGGTGATAAATTGATATATAACTTTGATTAAAATTTAAAATATATTTTGATGTCTATTTAAGGGAAGGGGGGAAGAGCATTTAAAAATAATGATATTCTCTAAGGAGGCATTTTCCATTGATTTGATAAAGCAATATTACTTTTGCTATTTCCTTACGTCTAAAATTCAAATGGATAGACTATATGCTAGCAAGAAAGATTACACAAACAAAAATGGGTAAATCATTCACATTGATAATGTAATAGATCAAGTTATACCACATAACTTTAATATTTAAATAGGATAACTCCTCCTAAAGGATGTGAAACGAGTATTCATAATTGCGAAAAATTGATATGTAGAGAATGAACAACCCTTACTCAAAAAATTAGCCAAAGAGAAGTGACCAAAGTGCGCTTCATTAATGATCATATAAAATGAAACTGTAAAAAATATAGTTTGACCCATTTAATGTACAAAGGATGATGCATTTAGATGCATGTTTTCTTATGCATGTTTTGTAATTCACACTATCAAAGCTCTTTCTAATGTCAATTTTAACATAAAATCTTCTTAAAGATTTTGATAGATGGAAATCCTACTAACAACCGAAGCGGCATCCACTATCATTTGTTTCACATTACAATTCTTTATTCTCTTAACTCTATAAATGCACTTGCAGATTTGTAATTTGAGAATACTTCATTTATAATATGATAAAAATAGTTTTCTCTCTCATTTGTGTAAATGAAAATTTAGACATAAATTCTATTTTAATCATAAAATATAATGCTCGAACAAATTCTATTAGTAAAACTTGTAAAATATTAAGCATAATAAAATGTATTAAGTCCATAGATTTTAAAACAAAAAAATGTGAAATGATTATATTGTTAATTCATAATTGAAAACAAAAATATCCAAAGTAGAGGCAAGTAATGCCAATATACTGTTTATAGATATAATCGGTAGAGAATTCAACTATAATATTTTCTTATTTATCACTAAATTTACGAAAACAAAGTGTTTAAAAGTGTAAAATTAATATAAAAAAATTATATTATTTCTAAAAGAGGAAGGTCACCAAAAAGCCCTTGCTTCCTTCCTTGTAATTATTTTTACCTCTCTCTCTCTCTCTCTCTCTCTCTCTCTCTCTCTCTCTCTCTCTCTCGCTATTTCTTTGTGGTGGTTTGAGTTCTTGGGTCACAAACAAGAATTCTTTTTCTTTTTTATCTTTGCTTTTGGGTTGGTAGAGAAAAGCTTAGTCATGGGTGGTGTGAAACTAGAGACGAAGTCATATTCTCTAAGGAGGCATTTTCTATTGATTTTATAAAGCAATAGTACTTTTGTTATAATTACCTTAAGTCTAAAATAGAAATGGATAGGCTATATTTTGGCAAGAATGATTATAATTCACATAATCAAAAATGGATAAATCATTCACATTGTTAATGTAATAGATCTATTTATACCTCTTGATTTTAATATTTAAATCAAATAACTCCTCATAACTTATTAAAAAGGAGTATTCATAATTGTATAAAATGTATATGCAGAGAGTAGATAACCCTTACTCAAATAATTAGTTAAACATAAGTGGCCAAAGAGCTCTTCATTAGTGATCATATAAAAATAAATAGTAAATAGTTATAGATCTATTTAATGATCATAGGATGTTGCATTTTGATGCAATTTTGCTTATGCAGAAGTTGCAATTAACACACTTGAAGGCCTTTTTTATTTTCAATTTTGGCATAACATTTTTTGAGAGATTTAGAAAAATGGAAATCCTTAAGTTTATTGTCACAATTATATTATTTTTCTTGGATGACACTATCCTTATTAAAGGTGATTTTCATTGAATGAAAATGGAGATGTATACAGTAACTTTATAGAAACGTTTACACATAGTAACACACCTAAGGATATATATATATATATATATATATATATATATATATATATATATATATATATATATATATATATATATATATATATATATATATGAGATATATGAGAGAGAGAGAGAGAGAGAGATCTTTAACATACATGTGCTATGATTTACAATAATGTAATGTTGTTAGGAAGCTAAATAATCTAAAGATCTTGAAGAACACTATAACTTATTGGCCAACCTAATCTAATGTACATAAGAAATTCATATATTGAATGCTTAAGGCTAGTAGTTACATTTTTGCTCAGTTGAAGGATCTTAAATTAAAAAAAAATGATCATTAATTTTATAGCCATATAAGAATATAAGAGATATTATTATAAATCAATTAATTTCACTTACTATCTCCTTTGAAGAAAATATTTACTTTAGCTTAAGATTACTTGAACTCTTCAATAGATAAAGGCCATAAAAAGTTTTTTTCAAACCTTAAGCCTCTAAAATTATTGTTTGACTCAAAATTTTATTTTCAACAATAAAAAATTGATGCTATCCATCTCCGAGATAAGTTGAGTGAAGGGATACTATTCATCTTTTGTGATAAATTATGTGAAGGGAATATAAAATAAAAACATTCCAGTAAACAAAAGCATCCAAGTAACATATTTCAAAATTTTACTGCAAATTTTATAATTACTAAAAAAAAAAGTTATGGATACTCAAATAATCCTAAAACAGTGATCAAAAGTAAAAGGAGGGCGATTTTTAGAAAAATGAGGTTGGATAGATTTTGGATCGATCCAATTTGACTTTTACAAGAAACTCCATGATGTTAATGAACAAAGAATAAAATATACACAAATTAGGGAGCTTAGAAAGCCCAATTTGAAAAATATATTATTAAGGTAAGCTAATTAACTATTTAAGACAAATCAATCATAATTTTATTCTTAAAAAAGCTAACAAAATTACAATTCCTAGCACAATATAAAGGGAAGTGGGAAAGGCCACAATCTAAAAAAATGTACTTTAAAGATACTTTTTTTATTCATTAGAGGAATTAGATAAATATGTAAATATATTCTTTGAATAAAATTCTATATTAAAAGATTTTATAGAGCCCTCGATAGGTTATGAATACATAATAAGATGTAAAAAATGGAATCACAAAAAATATTCATAGATCAATTTTTGGAAGTGTGGTTTGAGGAAGAGCTACAGTTGTTGAGCAAATGAGGGGAAGGAATTGAGGAAGAAGGGAGGGTATTGTTGAATAAAGGAGAACAGAGTAGTAAACGATAATCATAGATCAACAAATTCAAAGAGATTGTCTTGATGTTAAAGTGGTTGTATACAATTTGATTTAGTAGGGCATGTGATTATTGGTTTAACTTTTTGAGACTTCTACTCCTACCTCTTAGGAAGGAGGCCTGGACGAATAAGAGGTCAGAAGGGCACTTATTTGTTACAAGGCAAAAGTACAAAAAGAGTGACATGCATCGAATTTCTAGTCATAGATATTTTAATGGGATTAAAAGGGATGTCATTAGGCGTTGGAGAGGATAATGATTTGAATTCCCATCTTCACAAATGTATGTCTAAATATTGTGGCAATTAGGTTAGCCACAACAAGTAATATCCTAATTTGATCACTAATCATGAAGATAACATATGAATTCCAACAATAAATGAGGTATTCAAGAAAATATATCCTTTCATAAAGAAAAAAATATTCTTCATTCAAATACCTCTAGATCTAAAACAAATCCAAGATGAAAAAGCCTTCCACTAACAAATCAAAGGCTTCTGCTAAAGAAACTTTCATATACTCAATACAACAATTCAAACAGAAATAAAAACAATGAAAGAGTAAGAAGCACAAGAGTAGCATTCAACTTCTATTTTTTTAGGGACATTTACATGCATACCATACAATATTTATTTATTTACATATGTAGCACCTAAACATTCATATTTACATGTATATCATTCAAAACTTTCACATCACATCAAAAATATAGCTATCAAATAATTTTAAAATTGAAAAATATGTGCATATGTTAGATATGTAAAAACTTAAGAATTATGTGGTATGTTTGTAGATTTCCCCTTTTTTTATTGTAAAGAGCAATAGCTAGGAAGTGATTTACAACCACGCATCCTAGGAGAGATTGAAAGCCCCTGATCCCAAGCCTTGACACCATTTTAGATGTCATCTAAAGAGAACAAAATGTCGTCGTCCAAAGTACGATGAGAAGGGCTAGTTGGAAGGAAGGAAGCCATTTTCTTGCATGCTATCACGAACGTTACAAGTAAGGAAGGTCTAGACCACCAGAGAGGAGAGAAACATAGGATTAGGGTTTAAGGTGAAAAAGAGAGAAGGGGAGGAATGTTGGGTTTTCCATGAGGTAGAGGAAGAGAGAGAAAAGATCGAGGAAAAGCCTTTGAGGTTTAGGAGAGCAGAGAGAGTGAGTAGAAACCTTGGAGGACATTCTAGCATCTAATCCTCTGGTCAAAGTCAAAGATGGCCGATATAGCACAAAAGACCACCGGTGGCAGTTGCTCTTGAAAAAAAAAAATAGACAGAGAAAAACAATAATGCTGAACAATGTACTCCTTTAGAGCTTATTTACACACCTAACTCAACATCATAACGTTCTTACAAAATTTTAGGTTCTCAGATTGACCTGTCTAGTATACGAAAAATTATTTGATGCGTTTACTGTACGCAAATTTTTATATGATGAACCAATTAAAACCACTCCCTACCAAAAAGTGTATGGGAGTGATCCCTACTTTAAATTTTTATTTTTTCAAAAAAAAAAAATCATTGGACTCCTCCGCATCAAGTAATTTTTCCTAGTATACAAGGGCATTTACATACATATCATCCAATTCCAGTGTATTTACATATCTAATACTTGAACTTTATTTTTTACATTTATACCACCCAAATATTTAATATCACCCAAAAAAATAGCACAATTTTAAATTTTAAAAGGTGAAATACACCATATATAGATTGTGGCATATATGTAAAAAAAAAAGAAGTTTAGGTTTTAGACATGTAAAAACATAAGAATTAAATGGTTTTTATGAAAATCATCCAAATATATTTCATTATCCTTATATGAATATATTAAAAGCATGCAAATTGAGAAAAGCAAATAAAGAAAAACTCATACAATTTTCTTCTTATTTATATATTTTACAATACTTCGGCATAAATAATATCAAGAAAGGCAGATTATAAAACTGAGAAAAGCTGTTATATTAATATACAGAGGAAAAAAAAATTCCATTCATATCTGGCAAGACAAACTGAAAGAACATTACAGAGGATACATAAAAACCTAAGCCTAATAACATCAAGGAATGCTAATCTGCCTGATATCACTGACCAATATGTAACGTGCACTGACATAAATTATAATTTATTTATAAATACATCACCAAATGCCAAAATGGGAATCTCCCGCTGGAGACTAGGGAGATTCTTTACTAGAAAATAAGGAGAAAAAGAAGAAAAAAACTGTATAAAAGCAGTCAAGAGGAGCATTGAAAGCACATGATGCAAAGGAACCTTTTAATTGAAGACTCAATTCCTCTCGGTTGCTGGAAATTGCATCTCAGGCAGTGGGGAACTAGGTGTTGATTTATTTCTGTTTCAAATCCTCTGTAGTGCTCGTCACTGTATTCCAGATGGGATCCAATGGAGGAAGCTGGTATTCTTCTGGGTTAAGAGCTAATGCAAAATCTGGCAAAGCAGGTGCATCCTGTAAGATCCTGTAAAGGACACGTAGATGTTAGCGTACAGGTTCGGGGTACGAGACAGAAGACCCTAAACTCCTAGACAGCTAGAGGAAAGAAAAGTGAAGAATAGAGACAACAATATTCTACGGAGGCAAAAAAGTAATGGAGGAAATTCTAGAAAAAGCCAAAAAGGTCACCCTAGTATTTATATGTGACACTAGTCCAGAATATCACATTCTTCCAATCTAGTCTCTCCCCAATGCAAAATTGATTTCAAATGGTCCCCCAAATAAAATTGAAAGAAACTGGGTTACAAAATTTAATCCATCGACTATAAAAATTGATTCAATTTAGTCTTTGCAGGATAACTTGAGATCAATGCTATACAGTTAAGAAACTAAATTGAAGAAATGTGATACTCTGGGACTAAATTGGCTACATCAGGATTGTAAGGGTGCCTTTTAGGCATTTCATGAGAAAATATAAAAGAATATACAAAGATGCTAGAAGACAGAAAGGAAGGGTGACAGAGAAAGATCCAAAACATAAATTTCATTCAATAAACTATTCAACATCCCAACTCACAACCTATCCTAGGAAAATAAAAATAAACAAGAAAAAAAAATCTAATTAAGAAAAAAAAAACAAGGCAAAAAAAAAATGTTTTGGGTGGTTGGTATGTAAAAAATCCTAGAATATTTATTAATCTCACCAGCTATGTCAAACTTAAGTTTAGATCGAAATGCCATCACAATTATTTTAGCAGTTGAAAATAGTAATATGAAAAAAAAAAGTTGGTAGAATAAGCTTAGCAAGAAAATGAGGCAAAGGGATGAGGCGAGATTTTTTTTTAAGTAAATATGTAAAGTTTTTTTTTTCCCTTTGGTTAAGTTATTGAATTAGTTGTGATTCACAACAATAACATACAAAATCATAGAGTTAGCACATAAAAAAAATGCCGAGTACGAGAGAATGAAGAGATCGAGAATTAGAATAAAATAATTTTCAAAAATCAGTATAGCGCCTGCATTTTCTATTTTCTTAACCTCAGACACTATCAGGCTAAATTAATGATTTTACCATAGGTAAGGCCTTTAAGTGATAGCGAAGGAAATTATTTTAACATCTGGAATTTTTAGGATACGCAGTCATAAAAACCAAGTCATGTTAACACAGTAAAATCGTAAAAATATAAGTGCTAAAGAAAATTGGATTCAAAGTCACATGAATAGTGGTTTTTAAAACAAGTATAGGTCTTGAACTGAGCCATTATAAAGAGTACATATTTGAAGAAAACTTTACCTTTCCTGAGAGTAGACAACCTGGTTGGCGTGAGCTTTACTGGAGGCATCCTTTGTAATTTTATAAGCGAGATACTTCATAGAACCCCAAGGGGGTGGGTTTCTGCAGAGATTTTGAAACAATTTTAATTTTCTCAATTAGGGTTAAAGTGAGGAAAGTTAATATCTAAGATTTTAAACAGGCCAGGCATGGAACCAAAGCAAGAAATAATAAGTGCAGCACAGGTGTTTGTTAACTATTCACCAAGGCACTTCGTGTTACATATTCACCATAATGAGAATAAAAAGCATGAGAAAATTGTTTGTCAACTTTCCAGAATATTTAGAGTTGGTGATAATAGAAAACAGCAATCAATTGAACATATACGATAGACTTAGGGTAGCTGTACATGTATTGACAAACAAAATGAGAAATAATATCTTCTAACTAAAATAGATTAGCTATGAAGCACATCATTCTTGAGGATTAATTTCTTTCCATAAAAGGTATTGTTTTCATAACAAAGAAAGGAAATACTAAACAAAAAAACTAATAATTTCTAAGGAAGACATAGTAAATCTCAAAAAAAAATTTACTTTTAGATTAGATGAGAGAAAAAAATGATAATAATCTGGTGGTGAAAGAAATAAAAATGAACTGTAGTCAGAATAAAATAGAGAGAATATACCTTGAAGTGGGTGGTGCTACATTGAAGACTTCACATGCCCTCTTACTTTCTTTCAAAAACTCTTCCGCAGCTCGCAGTGCAGCCACAGCCATACCATGGGATTCTTCTGTGTTCCCTTCATCAAGGATCATACCATGATAATAATAGGCAGCCGCCTAGAAATAGGGCAAAAAACAAGATGTGCATTATGAGATATCAATTCTATTCCTAAGGACAAGAATGCGATAGCAGGAAAAGATATGCATACTGAAATTCCCCTTGTGAAGTATAAATCAATTATAGCATTAAAGTTAAAAACTTTGTTTAAAATAGCTTTGTTAATTATTATTCCTTGTTCTTTTTTGATAGGGTTATTTACCCCTAGGGCAATGAGGCAAATTGAAATGCTATGTTCTCAGGCTACCTGCTCTTTTGTGCATTTCTGCACAGAAGATTAATGACATCCACAATTCTATTCAGGGGCCTTTACATGCATACCGCACAATTCTTATATATTTACATATCTAACACCTAAATATTCCTATTTAGATACATACGACTCAAATAATTTACATCACATCAAAAATACCATCATCATGAGCTTTTTAAAAGGGAATGGGAATTACACATTTCAAGCATAAGTTTATAAGATTAAAGATGTTAAAATTGTAAATATCAACCATTAGGTAAGCATAAATACATAATAATTGTGTGGTATGTATTTACATTTGCCTTCTTATTTATAGCTTAAAGATTTCTGAACAAGTATATCATAATTATAAGAACATTTTGTCTAACTTTCATATGATGAATAATGAAGAAAGCATTGCAATCAAAAATGAAGAAGATAATATAATATATACCTTTGCTTCAGCATATTTCCACTTGAGAAATAACCGATGCTTTTCTCCCCATCCACCGCTGAATTGAATCTTTAAAATGCTATCCTGGGCCTATATTTGCAAAAAAGCTATTTAGAATGTTAGATAATAACTGCCGTTATGCGTGAATGATATCCAACCATGTTTTTACGAACGCCTAATTTAGCAAATACGGCAAGCAAAGTAGTAAAAAATATAGAAAATTGAGTTGAGAATTATGTCAAACAGTTGGTTAAGAATGGAAAATCCGGAAGGTCTAGAATTTCAATTGAATGAAATAATCTACAAAGCGCAGTAAACTAGTTGTTACATGAGACGAGAAAGGTCTATGAAGTTGTTTTCACGTTGTTAGATGTAGAAGTACACAGCTGCAGCAGCGATGCTTTAGATCTAGGGAAATTTACATACTACACAATTCTGATGTATTTACATATCTAATCCCCAAAATTTGATATTTACAATTATAACACCTTGGTGTCGGAAACCTATGCATCAAAATGTGCATTTCATTTTTAAAAAGATAATAATAGTAGCATTTTATTAAGCGATATTAAACATTTGAGTGGTATGCATGTGAATATGAATGTTTATGTAAATGGCCCTATCTAGCGTGTGGAGCAATACACTTAGTGATCCACAAGCGGCGGAAATGCAAGCTAAGGTGCAAAATAATAAGCATCACTAAAAATATCCTATTGATAATTTGGCAATTTTTATTTATCTCATGGTAACAAGCAAATGAATTCACGAATAAAAACTAGCAGAGTATAAATCAATTCTAGCTGAAGTGACCCAACCTGCTCGTGAAAAACATTAGACAGGTTGGAAGTAATGAGAAAACCCTCCATTGCTTTTTTTCCTTTTTTTTTTTTTTTTTGCTGCTTAGATATCAAACCAATTAATACAGTTCTAAAGCTCCTAAAAGGTGCTATGTATGAAATTTAGTGGGGAGGTGGTTGTGGAGTAGCAAAGGAATGATAATATACGAGTTTGTGGCATTTGGAGTGGGATAGACATCGATTGACAGCTGTACAGACCAAAAGCAGTGAAAAGAACATTCAAAACGATGAGGTACGGGCAGCAAAAAGGTTCACCACCTGTTCTTGAGCAAGAAACAGACATATAACACTCATAAAAGAGCAAACAGAGATTACAATCTCCATAAAACTCAGATAGAACAAAAGTCTTCAAAAAGCAGAAAATAACAAGATATAGATAATTCTCCCAGAGAAAAACCTAATTAGAAATAGATAAATAAGAAAGAAAATGAAAAGGACAAAAAATTGGAAGTCCACAGCCCGGTGTTTCCCTTCTCGCGATCGTGATGCATCCGAATGTTGCGATATTATGATCTTCGATCGTGGGCTTCCATGCCTCTGTGGGATTCTGAGATCTCATATCATAGAATTCCAAGGTCGGAAGCACTTGCGTCATTCTCCCCGCAAAGAAGAGGTTCCTTCTTCATTTCTAGAAGGACCTGGATTCCACTGTCGGTGTTATTTCCCATAAAATACCTAAAGAGATATCAAAAGCTATGGTTCATTAGTCTCATCTGACCATCGATCAGGGACACAATGTTGAACTGAATTTAATACCCAAATTACACGATATAACCTTCCAAAAATAACTTAAAGCTTCTCATCTTGACATATTGACCCTCCCTCAGCAGTGAAACTTGGGAGGTAAATTGTCTGTCTGAAAATCCTAAAATTCTCTTATATTGGGTTGTCCGTTGTCTAGCATCGACTCCTCAAATTCATGGCCCTCTTATACAAACAATGTTAATCATGTTGATGCTCCTAATGTATACAAAAAAGTCAGCTTATTGCATCACATTTTTGAACTCTATATAAAAGCCCATTACCTCAAACTCACTACCTTCTTAAAAACCTAATGTTAAATCTTGCTTGAATCACTAGCATTTTCCCTCGTTGGTTACAAGCCGATGCTCTTCCTAGTCATCGCCCTCTATCACCTCCACTGCGTATGCTTTTACTGTCTAATCTTATGATTGAACTCTGCCTGAAAGGTGTGGCAGCCAATCTGGAAACATTGTTATTTCTCCACTTTCAATTCTACGATGTGACAATCAAATAGGGACCAATAAAGCTGTAACTAAATCACATCAGTGCTAGATGATCCCAATCTTCATAGATATTGTCATTATATGCTCCGTTGGTTCCACCGAATCACATTTCAGCTTGAGTTGATTGAAGTCAGCTGTGCACTCCACAAAAGCATTTCTTTAGTGCAAGTTGTGGAGCTATATGAATAAGTCTCTTTAATAATATGGGGGGAGGGTATTTGTACTACATATCCCTTTCCATCTTAAGATTATGGGCTAATCTTACCCTTCTCTTCTCGATGTCGAATATGCTTCAGGTTCTCCAACCACAATGAAACTTTTTTTCTTTTTCTGAACTTGATGGTAGGAATATTCTTATACTAAAAGATTTATTTCGTTGTTTGAAGATGCTTGATGAACTCATCTGAATCAATGCAACAGTCAAAATCTAATAAATTCACCTTTATTGAAGATCCTGGCTTCTCCTCTAATATTCCATGTCAATATGTTAACGTAGTGTTTCTTCGTCACTAAAAAAGCCTGGTGAAAAAGATTTATTTTCTCCTCTCAATCTGGCGAGTCACTGTTATTATGTGGATGATATCACTGGTTTGTCTCTTCACAAAGAAGGCAATCCTCCGTTGCAATTAGTAGATTTCCTATTACATATCTCCCATAGTAAATTCTTGAACATCTCGCTGAGGGTTCCTTGTTGGCCGCATGGCGTCATTTCCTCCCGATTAGGTTTTTGGCTGATATAGGATTGCAAACCAAGGGTTTAGATTTTAGTAATAATTGTCAAATTAAAATTTTGGTAGAGGTAGAGAAGTTGAATTTTGAAAATTTAGGGTTGGGGTTAGGAATCGTGTTAGGAAGGGTGAAGATGTTTTTATTTTTTATTTTTTATTTTGGATTTGCGGAAAAATAAAACCCTAAAAATCTAAGGTTTATTGCCAAATGTTACTTTTCTATTACTCCTATAAAGTATTTTGGAAAGGGATTTAGCAAGGATATGGTTGTGGAATTGCATGGGAAAAGTAAATGAATTTAACGACGTTTAAAGGGAATTGCAGGGATAAATCTGTTGTTGGACAGCAAATTTGACTTTGTCGATGGCTGTCCCTGTTGAACATAGCAAAGAAAACTCTGAATCGGCGATGTTCAGGCGGAGAGGAGGTTTCACCACATATTCCTGAGCAAAATATATGCACACCACTTACCAAAGAAAATGATACAGTATTCCTTAACGTAGAAAACAAAAATTGCAATCGCTCTAAACTCAAAATGAATTAAAAGTCTGCAGAAAATAGGAAATACAAAGTATAAATAGTCCACTCAGAAAATAACCAAATTAGAAATAGAGAAATAGGAAATAAATTTAAAAGTAAAAAAAAAAGCTTAATTGGGAGTCGATGTGGTATTCTAAACCACTCAACCGTGCATTCTCGTGATCCTCGCGAAAACTACGGATCACGAAACACCGTGTAGATGGGATCACGTGAAATTCCCCTGCTAGTAGGAGCTTCCTCTTCTTCCCAAGACGTGCTTTTGGAAGCAACCTAACACCAAATCAAAGTCATTATCTTGTGTCTGAATCAACTCTACTACAAAATCTACGCTCACGTTCATCCTAGACAACTTTAAAACACATACGTTATTCCAAAAACTGTCCTGATAGAATAATAATCCAATATGTAGTTATCGGTCGTTAAAAATTCATGTAACTTTTGAAAAATATAGAAAATATAAAATAGGAAAAAAGATTTTGATTTACTTTAATATATATATATATATATATATATATTGATTTTGAAAATAATATTTTAAATTTTGAAAAGAAATGAGAATGGACGAATCTCATTCATTTAGTAGTTTAAATAAACGAACACAATATCGCAAGCAATGCACCTATCCCGAAAAATAGATACACTACTTGATGATATGACTCGATCACATAAACTACAAAATTTATGACATCCAATTGGTTTGCGAACCAATTTTATGTTGACCGACAAGTTTCCTTACCTAATACAGAAGAACTATGCCGGTTTATATTACTTGGGTTCTAAAGTTTTCTATAAATGCAAGCTCTTATAGTTAATTGCATCTTAAATGACTAAAGTCACTCAAGAAAACTCTCAATAAAGATAAGTGGTTTTGCTCTCAAGATTTTCAAAGTTCAAAGTTTTCATGGTTGGATATTGAAAATTCAAAGAGGAATAGATCAAATAGGAACAGTCATTCTGGAATCCAAAAGAAAGAGAGGTAGAGGATGTCACGCATTCAAAGAACCCTGATGACTTCCCAAACTATCATATATTTGGGCTTCAGTTTTAAAGAGAAAATTATTTAATGTTTCATCCTGCGAGTTTTATTAAGTAGGGCTTACATCTGTATGACATTGATCATTCAGATAGCCTGAAAGATAAAAAAATTTATGTCGCAACGAACGACAATCTCGGACGAGTTAGGACTTATATTGCATGAAGTTTAAAGACCTAAAGAGATAAAATGAGGATTTATGTTGCACTAGGCAGACTACCTCGAAGTCATATGATTTTGTTATTTATTTCTAGGAAAGAAGATTGTTGTTGTAGTGTTGTTCGTTTCCCAGTCGTGCTGCCCGCTGGATATGCTTTAAGCTCGTCGTTGCAGTAGACTCAATTTTAGAAATGTTAAATTACAGAGATGAGAGGAGTGTCAAGTTTTGGAGTTCAGGTTTTCTAGTGTGTCAAATTTAATATCTTATTAATGGGGAAATATTAAGGTTAATTAAGCGATACCAGTTAGGATCTCACAGTTCTCTCGTTTCAGCATCACTATTTTCTTCGAATTCACTTAGTCCAGATGAATTTACCAAATTCAAATAAATGAATTCAATACTTTCATTCAGACCGTGGAAAATCTCGTTAGAAGCGTAGGTTGCCTCCTCCGAAGGATTCCCGAGCATGCGATAGAGACGATTTAATTTAGTTGCAATTGTTGTTTTTGTTGTTTGATTTATGATTAAATTTTAAGTTGTCTTAGATTTTGATTGTTGTGACGGTGAATTCAATTTTGGTATCGTTTTTTTTCACGGTTATCCTAAAAGTTTCAGTTTTGACATGCAGGAAGAAGTGAAGAATTTAATAAATAAAACAGTGTAAATTGCAATAAATAAATGCATACCTGGCAGTCTTCGAGTACATCCGCTGAAATGTTAACATCCCAAACAGGTATATATACAAATGCACATGTTTTCATTGTTATTTATTATTTATTTATTGTTGAGATTGCATGTGTATGTGTATACACATACATATTCATTATTAATATTTTATTATTGTGTATGTATATATGTTATGATTATTTAAATTTTATTTATTATCATTGTTATTATTTATTGTTATTTATATATGGTATTACTATTATTAATGTTGTTGTTATCGTTATTTATTATTATTTATATATTATAATTATCACTTTTTTTTACCAATTTATTGTTATTTGTGTTATTATAATTTTTTTACTTATTATTATTATCATTATTATTATGTATTATTGTCACTGTTACTATTATTATTATTATTATTATTTTATTATTATTATGTGTTATGTAGATTACTATTTATTATATTATTTATTTTTATTATTATTAAATTTTATTGTTAGTTTGTATATATATTCATCTATATATTACTTATTAATTTATTATACATATATATTTGTATATTATTGTTGTCTATATGTATTATCATTTTATATATATATTTATTTTATTTTATTTTATTATATATATATATATATATTTATTTAAAACTCTTTCTTTCCCATATATATATTCGTATGTACAAGTTACATTTCTTATTATTTATATTTATATATATATATATAAAAGTTTATATATATATATATATATATATATATAAGTGGTATGAAGGTGAATTTCTTTTTTTTTTTTTGTAAAGTATAGGGAATTGAGAGGTATTTATATAAATCTCCCTTTCTCTCTCTCTCATGCAAATACATAGAAAGTGACTGTCATGCACGCAAATTTTTTTTTATAATAAGAAAGGAAGACATGGGCTTACTTGGCCGAGGCTTATCGGAGGGGTTCGCCGGAGTGGGTTCGCCGGAGTAGGTTCGCCGGTGGAAGAAGAAGAAAGGGGGAGTTGCCTTAAGGTTGGTTGGTTTAAACGTGAGAGAGAGGATGGTATGCATGTAAATTTCTTTTTTTTTTTTGTTTTTTTTGAATATGTTAGCCATGTAAATATGTAAGAGGGTGGTATGCATGCGAATCTCCATTTTGTTAGGCATCTAAATCCATAGATATTAATAGCATGCATGTAAAGTTTAGGTGGTATGCACGTTAATAAGAAACCAATAAAATGTTGTGAAAAACGACGACAATAAAGTGAAAAATGAAACGAAAAAAATTGCACGCATAAAAGGACAAGAGCGACACAGATTTACGTGGTTCGACAAATTTGCCTACGTCCACGGAGCTGTAGAGGAATTTATTTCTTCGAGGAATTACACCGTCGAGTGCCTCGACGTTTACAAAAAAATCTCTATTTTCTTTTCTCTCTTTCTCTCTTTCTCTCTTAGAGGACTTGGCTTGGCCCTTTTCTTGGTCCTTGGTTGGCTTTGGCTTGGCTCTTCACTAGGCTTGACTTTATATTTAACCAAAAGAGGTTATTTATAGAAACCAAGAGAGTGAAAGGTGGGAGGTATGTGAGCGGTAGGTGAGATGTGTTAGGTGAGTGGTAGGTGGGAAGGTAGGTGGGATTGTTTAATTAGGAATCTAATTAAATTAATGTGGACCGGGTCTCCATTTTACCCAACATATTCTCCCACTTGAAGAATGAGACACTGAGTGCATCACCTACTGGATGCATCATCTACTAACTTTACCGACCTTTTCCTCAAACACGATATCCTCCACCCCTGCAACTCAAAGCTCATGTCTTCATGCCAGAAGACCAGCTGAAGTCGAGCACAACTTCAACTTCTCACGAGTAACACCATCAGTTGACATATCACCGTCAACGTAGCCTTGTACCACCAAGTTCTTTCCTGGGTTACTTCTGTATCTGCTTACAACTCTCACTGCATGAGCACTATCATGCCCTTATTGAAAGTCCTTTTCAACAAGTTTAGTCTTGTACCTCTTACTGTCATCAAGCTCAGTCTTCACCCAGTACACCCACTTGTTGTGAAATATCTTTTTATTTGGTGGAAGTTCTGCCAGCTCCTACGTCTGATTCCCTGACAGGGAATCCGTCTCCTACTTCTTGGTTAGCTCCCACTTGCTTAAATTCTCATCTTGCAAGATCTCTTCATAGCTCTGTGGTTCTCCACCATTTGACTGTACAAGGTCCGGTTTTCTTGCCTTTGGCGCTCTGCCACTTTTCAAGAAATTGACTTTCTTCTGCTTCCCCATAATGCACCTCTGACTCATGTATCCAAGTCTGCAATGCCACAGAACTCTCCTGCTCTCTGCAACTGTAGTAGCAACAGTGTTGAGTAAACCAGTAGTCATATATAGTGCGTCAGTTTTTTTATCCCGATCCAGTACTAATGCTCCTTTGGTAACCTTCCAGGTGCTATCTGAGAACGCTACTGAATGACCACCCACATTAAGCTGCCCAACAGAGATGAGGTTTTTCTTCAACTCAGGAACATGTCTGACCTTTTGCAAGGTCTATTTGCTCTTATTAGGGAGTGCAATATCAACGTCTCTCATCCCCACCACGTCCAGAGCTTTTCCATCCGCCAGATGTACCTTCCCAAAGACGCCTGCAACATAATTTCGCATCAACTCCCGGCAGAAAGATGTATGGAAGGAAGCCCCTGAATCCATTATTCAGTTATTAACAGAACTGTGAACTGCCAGCAATAGCGCATCAAGTATTTCTTCAGTGTAACGTTAGCGTCATCATTATCCTTCTTCATAGGATTCCTGCAGTTCCTTTTTATATGGCTAACATTGTCACAATTCCAGCAAGTTGTCTGTTGACAAGCTTTGATTTTGATCTCCCTCTGTTTGAGCTCATGTCTTGTGATCTCCCTCTGGAATCCACAATCCGTGCCGAACTCGAACCCGAGTTCTCGCCAGAATCTTTCCTACTCACTTCTTCAGCCAAAATCAAATCACGAATATCATCATATTTCAGTTTAGATTTATCTGCAAGCATCGTTAATCGTCATTCTCATGACTCTCACCATTGTTGCAATTAAGCCAACAATATCAGCGCACGTATCTCATCATCAAATTCAATTTTAACAGATGACAATTGATTTGTGATAGTGTTGAAATCATTCAGGTGTTGAGTAACATACACCTTCCACCATCTTCAAGTTGAATAACTTTTTCATCAAGTGTACATTGTTATTCGTCGATGGTTTTTCATACATACCTGATAAAGCCGCAATGAGATTTACAGTAGTCCTCTCTTTGATGATGTTGTGGGCAACCAATCTCGACAGGGTTTATCGTATAGCCCCCAGAACCTGTCGATCCAACAGATTTCATTCCGCCGAAGTTTCTTTCCATAGAAGTAATCCTCTATCTCCATCTTCCAGTAAGCAAAATCTGTGTCATTAAACTTCTCAATCCCCGGTGTCATCACTTCGTCTCCGCCCACCGTTTTTCTTTCAGCCTCGAACCACAGCTCTGAAAACAGTTGTGAAAAACGACGACAATAAAGCGAAAAATGAAACGAGAAAAATTACACGCAGAAAAGCACCAGAGTGACACATAAATTTATGTGATTCGACAAATTTTCCTACGTTCACGGAGCTGCAGAGGAATTTATTTCTTCGAGGAATTACACCATCGAGCGCCTCGACGTTTATAAGAAAATCTCTCTCTTCCTCTCTCTCTCTTCCTCTCTTTCTCTCTTAGAGGACTTGGCTTGGCCCTTTGCTTGGTCCTTGGTTGGCTTTGGCTTGGCTCTTCACTTAGCTTGACTTTATCTTTAACCAAAAGAGACTATTTATAGAAATCAAGAGGGGGGTAGGTGGGAGGTAGGTGAGCGGAGATGAGATGTGGTAGGGTGAGCGGTAGATGGGAAGGTAGGTGAGCGGTATGTGAGATTGTTTAATTAGAAATCTAATTAAATTAATGTGGACAGGGTCTCCACATTACCCAACATAAGAGAGAGGACTTACACTGCCGAGGTTGGTGGGCCAAAACTTGGCGGACGGCCTTTATGCGAGGGAGCTTGGCGACAGACGACCTCGACACGGGAGAGAGCTGAGGATAGCGGGAGTTCGGCACCGGTGTAGGAAGAGTTCGTCAGAGCGTCGCTGGCAGGAAGGGATTCAAGATGGTGCTAACTAGAGGCGCGAAGCGAGAAGATGCGCTACTTAGGGAAAGGATATAAAATCTTCATCTGAAAATCTTGATGATACTAACAATATTATCACGGCTAAAAGAAAGAAGAGAAAAATAAAATAAATAAAAAAAGGTGGCGGTCGGCTATAGACAATGGATCTTAGCGGCTGGGCGTTGCCTCGGCGAGGTTAGGAGCTCCGGCGGCCGAGAAACACGCCGACAAAGTGAACCGGCGGGGTAGCAAAAACTCGGCGTGTGGCTAACTTAGAAAAGAAGAAGAAAGCAAGAGGAAATGAGTTGGTCGGCGGTTGGAGGGGCGGCTCGTCGCAAGCGATGAGGAAGGCTTCGGCGAGGCCTTTCAAGAGGAAAAAGGGAGTGCTGCTCGGTTGGGAGAGAAGAAGGGCTCTTGAGGCTCACGGGGTTGAGAGGAGTTAGGATGCTTTTATAAGAGAAGGGGAGAAAGAAGGAATGGCTTTTAAGGGAGAGAGAGGTGTGGGTTTTGATAGTATAGCCCGGCTCCTCTTTTTTTTAATTGCAATGCGTGACTGATAAAATGATAGAATGAGATTATATTATTTTTCTTTTTCTCTTTACTTTTATTTTTATATTTTTTTATTTTGGGCGTAGGGGTATCATCCCACAATATATATATATATATATATATATATTATCTCTCATGCGTGAGATTAAATATGAGATTAAATATAGGAGAGAGAGAGAGGCATGCAAATTCTTTATTTCACTTGGGCAGGCATAGGAGGAGATGCTATGCGATAGTTTTAAATAGGGTGATTTATTTTAATTATCATTCGCGCATTATTTTTAGCTCGCTCGTGAAGTCGTAGCGAAATAGACATCTTCCCTAGATGAAATTGAAGTTTCGGACGCACTCGTGTGGACTGTTTTATCATCTGGATTCGTTTGAAAAAACTCTTTGATGGTTATGTCAAAAATGTGTCAATTTAATTTTCGTCGAACTTTTTGGTTCGTGGTCGATCGTTTTGGAAATTAATTTTAATTTTGATTGATAATGAGACAAATAAAAATGTTGGTGATGTGAATTTCAGCGTTTACGCAAGTTGTGCAAGTTGTGGCGTTTGTGGGTGTATGGATGAACCAGACCAACAAGGGTTGTCCTAGGGCTTGCAGATCCTATGGGAACTCATTTTTAAACCTTCAAAGCGTTGGAGGTTTATGACCTTCCATATATGGTTCCAAAGAGAGAAAGGAGGTGGTTTGAATTTCTATGTAGGTGGGTTCCATCTCTAGTCTTCTAGGATAGTCAAAGGAAAAGTCATATGGCTAAATCCTAAGAAAAAATGAGGTCAACAGTAGTAACATAAGTGTAAATCTCCCAAATGTACGTGTTGACCAAGTAGTGCACAATAAGAGTATGTATCGATCATACAGAAAACGAATTAATTAAAAAAAAGTGATATTCTAGTTTATTAATCTTATGTTAAGTTTGAAGTCTCAAATATCTTTGAATTTAAAAGGCGTCTTATTCCTAATTTTCAAAAAAATCTATATTAGAGTTTAGAGTTTTCTAGCAAGTGTGAGATTCTCCTTTGAATTACAAAACTGAATAGTTGGGTGAGACTTACAATCCTATCCTATAAACAAGGCAGCTCGATTGAGAACTAACAAAACTTAATTATCTTGAGTTTGATTTCACCATATAGACTTTATAATTTTAAATAGGCATAGACGAGTTAAAAGACTTTATTTTAACCTGCGCAGGATTCATAAAATGTTTTAAATTTCAAGTATTTGAGCATTTTTTAGATGGATTATTTTGTTTCTTAAAACAATTTATATGATTTTAAAGTATGAATTAAATTAAGGATTGCTTTGAATGACACCTGCAAATCTTGAAGTTACACAAAATTTTCTAATCTTAATATATACATTTATTCATATATATGTTCACTGTAATTTTATGTTCACTTTCAAGTTAGAATTGCAAATTCAATGGTGAGAGTTTCAAATTTTGAAAATTTCATATTTTAATTATTTTTGAACCCTAGGAAACCAAATATTTAAGACCTTAGGAGTTTAAATTTTAAAAGTTCAAATTTTCAAATTATTTTAGAATTTAGATGATTCACATTATTATAAGTTTTAAAAATTCCAAGATTTTAAATTATGTACAAGTCCAAATCACCCAAAAAATTTGGTAGCCTACTGACATTAGCCCCCATTACAGAGCACCAGAAGAATGTCAACCTTTCCAACTATATTAAAAGAGTGGTTGCTCAACATCATGAGACACTACAACAAAGAAGCGGAAATATATATTTAACCTGCGGTCTTAAAAGACACAATGAGTATTCAATGTACCTGCAAAAAGGGTCAAATTGCAAGTAAGCATTTTTCTCAAATGATAATTTACTTTCCCCGAATGATACTTAATTCCCAAGAACGAGTATTCACATTTCCCAGGACGGGTATTTGAAAACCCCTACTTTTATAATTTTTTTCAAACGAGTTTGCGATTTTCCTAAACGGTACTTAATTTTCAAAGACGGGAAAAAAATTTGCGTCCGGATACCGGACGCAGAGCTGCGTCCGGTGTCTGTGAGAGCACCCCCCATGTACCCCCCATGTACACCCAACTTACAGAGGAGTTACATGGGTGGTACATGGAGTTACATGGGTGGTACATGGGGGGTATCCCCGTTGTCCGGACGCAGCTCTGCGTCCGGACACCGGACGCAAATTTTTCTCCAAAGCGGGGGGGTAAATGGTAATTTACTTTCCTCAAATGATACTTAATTCCCAAGAACGGGTATTCACATTTCCCAGGACGGGTATTTGAAAACCCCAACTTTTATAATTTTTTCAAACGAGTTTGCGATTTCCTTAAACGGTACTTAATTTTCAAAGATGGGTACCCACACTTACTCAAAATGGGCATTTAAAAAAAAAATTGTTCTATTGCTCGTTATTTTTATACCTTTTGAGTGAAGCAATGATATGGAATAGAACGATCCCCGATGGGGATGATGAAATCAGCAAATAAAAATGTAATGGACATTTTCGTACAGTATACATTATAAGGTTATAATAAATTGGGAAAGGAGGCTCCACTGGTGGGTTGGATGACCGGGTAAGTGAAGTCAGCTTGGTGAGGTAGGTTGCACAAATAGGTGTGAATGCTTGCTTCGACTTTGCTACTGTGTGCGAAAATAAAATAAATGGCACCGTGCAAGATTAGAGGATTGGCGGGCCCTGTTCCAATCGGAATGAACAGAAGGTAAGCCCGTAGCTTTTGTGTGCTAAACAACGAGTAGGAGCTTTGAACAGAAGGTAAGCCCGTAGCTTTTGTGTGCTAAACAACGAGTAGGAGCTTTGAACAGGGAAAGCAGCTGCGGCTTCATACAGGGTAGGTCAGAGAGGATCGCACGTTTCAGTTCAGGGAGGCGGTCGGCGAGATCCGTGAAGAACGGAGCAGGTGTAGGATTTGGACCATACCGAATAAGGAGGCTGGAGAAGCATTGTGCTAGACGAAGAAGTCACGGGAACAGGCAAGCGGCAGGGCTTCGACTTCAATTCACGGCTGGAGTGGACGGAGAAAAAAGATGAGAGTTTCAGAGGACTCTGTTCGCTATGATCCCGTCATTTCCTTTCAACAACGCTGGAAGGAGTTTTGGAGGTCTTTGTCACAGCCGTCCTAATCTTGACGCGAAGCAGGAGTATGAACCGTGGAGTGGAGACGGACGCGAAGGACTTCGAACAGGCGAAGAGTATCAAAAAAGGAAGATGCGGCTTTGTGCGTGAGGGGCGATCAGGCTTCTCTGTTGTGGGTTATTCGAAGAGAGAAAAGGGCAACAGAGAACGGGCAAAGATCGAGACGTTCGGTGCCTGAGAAAAGGCTTTGTGGGGGGTGGGGTTTGCGGTATGCGGATAACTTAATATTAATTAAAGTTAATTAAAACCTAATTAATAATTTAATTTTATCAGTGACCAAAGATTAAAGGATACACTATAGGAGTAATAAACATATCAAGCTCTAATGAAGTACGACTAGTTATGAGAGAACTAGCATAGAGACACATGAGAAAGAATGGCAAGTGTGATGCTGCAAGGGAAGCAGGTGCAGGTGATGTGCGGGCTCTTCCATAAGAGCTTGTAGTGAGCAGGTTTACAAGAGAAACAAAAAGCGAGTACATGCCTGAGCAATGGGAGACATAAGGATGTAGGCAAAAAGCGGCAAGCTGGTGACAAGTTGGGCATTGAGTGCACGAGCATAGCATAGGAGCAAGCATTGGTGTGAGTTCAAGTGCAAAACAGGCACTAGCGCGAGACGCAAGAGCGAGTGCAGGGTTGAGGGAGAGATTCATGGAAGAGGACTGGAAACTAGGAATGTGTCAACCTCATTATAATACTATAATTAGAGGGGAAAATCCTTTACTGAATATATGGGCTGATATATGTTAAATAAAAAGGGGAACAAACTGGAAACAAATAAAAATGAAAATATACCCAATAAAGATATAAATTTATATTTCCCTAATATGATTACTTTTCAAAGCTAGGAACCAACTTAAAACGCTTGCAAGTATCATAAAGAAAATCTAATGTGAAGAAAATATACCAAATTAGGATCAGACATGTCAAGACAGATAAGGAACAGTGCTTGAAGCATATAGTTGAAGTTTACATTGACGTTCACCAATACTTTAGTTATGGAAAATAGAAATTAATCTACACTTCACAGAAGAAAAGAAAATGGCATCATCAAACAAGCAAAAATGAATCTTTAGCAGTACCTGATTAAAATACTTGACCATTTCACAAGCTAGCCTTCTTTTTACGGCAAGCGTTGCTTTGGGACTATCAATTGCCATCTCCAATTGAATGTCGACCCCCTAAATGAACAATAAAGAATACTTGGTGAAGTAGTCATGTGACAAGATGAAAACTTCCCATAATAAAACCTCTCAAAATTAATGGAATGTGGGCAATAAAGTAATACATACTCTATATTGAGAAACAGTTTTAAGGCGAAATATATTCACAATTCAAGATGAAATTTTTCAAATTAACAAAAAATTTTACTCTGCTTTATGGTGAATGAAACTGTTAGTTAAAATTAATGGAAAAAAATTAATTCAACCGCAAACAGTTAAATTAGTTGGAGGCCCGCTCACTAACGTTCACCTCCTGTATTTAAGCCATACATAGTTGGAAAAGTATACGAAAAGCCACTTGGTAAGACTTAGAAAGCTAAATACTAGTCCATTCTAGCATATGTAGACCATGAAATCGTGGACTCACAGTGGCGCCTCATATTTCTTTTACATTTATCAATAATGATTATTCACAGTGTGGATATGCACATTTGCCTACCCATAGCCATGAAATATTAGATTGCCTTAAACACCCTTTCAGCTGAAGCTAAGAATCAAAACAGCAAAACTTTGAGGGTCCTATGTAATAAATGTAGTATTGAACATTTGTTTGATTAGTTTGGAAATTTGTAGGAGGAATGAGGATACACATGTATCTATAATAATATTGTATGGCAAAAATAATAAACCAAATTCTCCTTGATATGGCCATGTCAATGATGGCAAAAGCAAATCTTCCAATACAATTTCACGAGTATGCACTTCTTAATAAAACCTAGTTACTTAAGTGAGTTCGCTCTAAATCAATAACTACCATTCCATATGAATTATGAACAGAGCAAAAGCCTAATTTAGATAGCTTAAGACCTTGGGGTTCAACTGTTGTTTACAGTGCTTTCCATAAATATGAAAATTGGGCTTAATGGAAATAAAGCATTTCTTTATCAGGTATTTTGAAACCTCAAAAGGTTAGGTTTTATTTTGGGGAACATCATAAGGAGACATAACTAAAATGGAGTTACATGATGTCTAGTTCCTAGTGGACGAATTTCTTATAATTAGTGAAGTAAATCAAAATCATATTTCTTTTGTCAATTGAATCAGTAGATCTCTCCCCAACACTTCGTGAGGGTGGGGGACCAAAAACCTATTCTTATATTGCTAAAGATAATTGGACAAATAACTTAAATGATGAGAGTGTTGCACTAAATCATGACTCAAATGATAAAAAAACTACACAAAATTCAAGTAGTTATTGTTTACCATTGTCAATTTCACAGAGTATGAAACACTTACGTATACTTCTTTAGATCACAATGATGTGAGTTCATAGGAAGAATCACTTTCTTTACAAGATCACAATGATGTGAAAATGGATAAATATAAGATGAGCCAAATGACAAGAAATCATGTTTGGGAAATAGTCAATCCCAAACAAGTCGTTGTTAAAGCTAAAAAACACGAACTCATTAACAAGTCTGATGACACATTTGACAAATATAAAGCACTTGCGGCAAAAGGTTATAGCCAACACAAGGGTATTGAACATGAGAAAATGATCACTACAATGGTGAAAATTTCCTCAATTTGCTTAATGCATTTAAATCCAGAGCTTCTCCAGATGGATGTCAAGACAATATTTCCTAATTGAGGGCCAGACTCGAGAATTTATATGGATCCACTTATTGACTCCATGGCAAATCAGCACAATGTGTAAAGCTCAAATATTTTATTTATAGGTTGAAACAAATGCTTATGCAATCGAATCACATATTTCATCAGGCCATTATCTCCTCTGGTTTTGAAATAATGCTAGTTAGTCGGGTTTTAAAACAATGGAAGTGTTCAATAGAGTGCATGCCAGATAATCTAAATAAAGCTGTCGTATTGTCATTAACAACTCTCATTATACTTTTAATGAAAGAAAACCATATGGAGATGATGGGTGCCTCCGAGTTTGATTCATACTCAGATTGAAAATTGTTTGAGGCAGATCATAAAATGTCTTGGGACAATACATAGAGATATATGGCACTTATGTAAACCTGAAAATTTGATTCAAACTAATGAATTTTTAAAGAATTGAGCAGTAAAATCTGTCGCATAAACTGAAACAAATATCTATGAATAGGCTGCTGCCTTCGTAATTGGAATATTGGCCCTAAAAAATCCTTTATTAACAATGAAAGATATCAGATTAAAAAATAAAATTAGTATTAAAGATTGAATTTTAATACAGGCCATTTAAAATAGTGCATCAGAGTTGAAAAACCCTACTTGCTTTCACATTAACCCATATAAATCTTACAATCTGAAAAAAACATGCAACACAACTGAATGAGCCTCCATTTTAAGAAAAAAAGGTATAACATATAAGGTTATTCTCTTAGGAAACACTTAATCCAGCAATCATTTGATTCCGTTAGCTAACAAGGACTTTCCCAGGTTAATGACTAGTTATAGAAGTTGATGACATTATTGGCATGAACTTATAAATGACAGAAAATAGCTTTCTTAAGCACGTAAAACAAAATCACTGATACCTGACCCAAAGCTTGCATGCAAAGAGCACTCAACTCCTCTTCAGATAAGTCAACTGGAAGATTTCTCCTGTAATTTGTCAACATATAAATGAATAATGAAGCTATCTTGAGAATGGAATGGAATCATTGGAGCATAAGGTAACCTAATTCAAAGCTTTCTATTCCAAAAAATAAAAAAATAAAATAAACAGAAACTCAAAAAAATCTAGGTCAATGGAAAAATATGATGTATACCTCAACTCAAGGGGTATTTGAGGAAGAACGTGATGGATCGAACAATCTAAATATCCCGCTGCCTTCAAAAGGATATCAATGGATCTCCGCCTATTCTCTGCAACATTTTTTGCTCACTAATTACAAAATTCATGTGAACTAGTCCAGTGACTAAAAAATTTGGCCAGAAAATACTCAGTTAGGAAAATAATCACAAATAAATAAAGTGATGTTTATAATAAAAAGATGTGGAGAGCAAACAATATAGCAAAACAGCATTAAACGAATCAAGACAGGTTTTAATGATGCAGCATCAGTTTCTGAGATGGCTATCTATAATCTACCTTCAGACACCTGTTGCTGATATCCATCATTAGATTTTCTAGGAAGGAGCAAATAATTGGCCTCTGCTAAACAAAGCATTGCCATCAAATGCAGGACTGATAGTACCTCGTACCAGACATTAGCAATGGCAGTTTGCTGCAAAGAAAAATCAGAAACAACGCCCAAATCTATTATCCTAATGCAACAAAAACATTTTAATGTCGATGACATGTTTCTAACAACTATCTAACCTCATCATCATCTTCCTGGTTGATCCACACAAACATAATTTTAACTTTCAGTCTTCCTGCAAAATGCAGATCACCAAACTCATATAGCAATAAAGAAGATATTAATCCTTAGAAAACTGGAAAAAGCCTGTGGTATTGACAAAATGTCCCAATGAAACATAAAAATGGCAAAAGAGTCAACCATCTTCTGTCAATCCCAGTAGAACAGGGAGGTAATCTTCAAGAGCCTGAAGAAGATCTGAAAATGTAGAAGTTCCTGAAATTATAACAATTTGATTCAGATTTCCATCACTTACTGAAATTATAACAATTTGATTCAGATTTCCATCACTTAATTAAATAACTGGTTAAAATATAAGGACTATGCCAAGACAAACCATTCCGTGTAATTTTCTTCTGTCTTAACTTTGCTGCAGTTGCTGCCTCATGCACAGCCATGGAAACTATCCGAGTTCTTAGGGCTGAGAGACGGTTCACTAAACTTTTTGGCAAGCTATCACCCAGTGGCTGAGTAAAATCTATAGCAATTGGAATGCGAAATCCCGGCACAAAAACGGCCAATTCTCCTATGCTCTTTAATCTTCTCCGGTTTCCACCACCATCACTCAGAGTTGACGCAAAACAACCCATGCTGAACCTACTTTTGGCAAAATTACTGAAAAAATGTATATAATAGAACTGAAGTGAGAGGCAATGACTTCAAACAACCTCCCAAATGGGAAATCAGGTATTTGAGAAACCCTAAACTCCAATTTTTACATGTGTATCTTACGTTTTAGAAATAAAAATGGTGGAATTTTTTGTGATAGGAAAGATTTGTGTGGTATAAATGTGAAAAGCCAAGTTCAGGTCGTTAGATGTGTAAATTCAAAGGAATTCAATGGTTTGTTTGTACATGCCCAAAAATATTAGCAGACAAAAGATATATCAAATATCCGATATAATCATGAAATGCATAATAGATGCTGCATATCCAACCTGTTTGTATTTTAACCACAAAATCAGTTATGCGGTATGCAAAAAAACTATGAAAATAATCATTTTTATAACTAATTACAAACTGTATTAATTAGATATCAACCAACAAATTATTAATACTAGCTCATGTGCTTAGGGATTAGCTAAAATATTTATAAGATTATGAGGCTGATTGGTTTGCTAAATGTGGATAACAAGTAACGGTCCACTTTACTACAAATTTAAGTTTTTACCCAATTAAATATCCCTTGAACTCAAAAGTTTGTAAGAAAACATTGAATTGAAACTTTTCTTACCTCTTCTAATTAGCAGAAACAAATTGGATCCTTCATACAGTAACTTCAGCTCTGCATGAATGAGCCATAAATCAGAAATAAAAAATATACAGAAGGAAATAAAATAAGAAAGAAAAGACGCATAAGAAGCATGAAAGGCGTGAATAGTGGTTTAGTTCCTTTTTTGCTTTCGGTAACCAAACCGTTATAGCGCTCACAACTTTTCGCTAAAATTGAAACCAATGGCTTTAAAGAAAGTGTCAGAAATTCAGAAGAGAAAACAAAGACGGATAACAAAGGAAGAGCGACAGGAAAATAAGAGATTTTACCAACAAATTGTCTTTCAACTAGAATCAAGTACTCACAGTAATCTTAGTATTGGCAATAAAAAAATAAAAAAGTCTAAGAAAATCCTGATAGAGAAAAATGAACATTGTAAACTGAAGAACTATGTCAGAAGCTTATCAAGTTAGGCCTAAAACATAAAAAGCGAAAAATATCCTCATATGGATTCAAACGTGAGTGTGCACTGAAAGGGCTTTCAAGTTCAATGTCTAAAGAAACAGCGAAAATTAATTGAAACAATCACAAATTAAATAATACTTAGAAGATAGAAGAAATTACCAAATTTTCAGCTCCAAACCATTCGGCACCAATTCTGAGCTGAATATATCGACTATTGGTCGTAAGAACACACCTAAACACACCATTGAGCAATATAAAAACATTCCGATTAGAGCGAAGGAAAGCAAACAATGCAAGAATTGGACAAACCAGGTGCTGAAACACGGAAGACAAATGGGATCGGGTTGGAGAGATTCACTTGCTAATCATAGTCCATACTACACTTCCGTTTACCATCCTCGAAGACAATTTACGAGCAGCATCAGCCAAATCACAAGCTGACAGCTTCACCCCCTTCTCGTTGCTTCCAAAAACCCTAAAACGATGGCGATAGCGCAAAAATCACTAAAGTCAAGCGCGGGAGAAGAAAGAAAAGAGTCCGAATAGCGAATAAAGCTGAAAGCTTTCACACTTTTAAAGGAAGAAAGATTTGAGAATTCGGGCATTGGTTCTCTCTGCTATTGGTTGTCCGGTAGTAACCAGCTGTATGAGATCCGCTGTTTCCCATAGAACAACACCACACCATACAGAACACGTGGTGCAAGCAGAATGAATTACAAAATGGCCACGTGTTGCGGTCTCGTTGACGAAGGTTCGATTGTTTGCCCCGCTTATTTTTCGACGCGTATCCCCCAATGATGGACATTCGTGGGCCCCAACAAGTTGGGGAAAGTACTCATTCATTATTATATGAACTTTAATCACCATATGATATTGACATGTGTTTCATTTTCCTAATATATAAAATCACAAATATCATCAAATTCTTTTATTTTTAAAATTTGTGCTTCTCCTTTTCTCAGCAATTTGTTAACTAAATTTCTTTAGTAAAACAGTTATATATATATATATATATATATATATATATATATATATATATATGAAAATATAACATTCCCTTTATTATTGTAAAAAAAATTTAATTTTTATTTTAAAAGCAATTAAGTCAATAAATCAAGAAAATGATTTGAATTGTTGTAGAAATCAATATGTAAATTTCAAGTACTTAATATTTTTTTTTAAATTATGTTATTTTCTTGTTATAGATTTAATTTAAAAAAATCTCATCATAAAGTTTAATTAAGATGTTAGATTTTTTTAATAGCTATTTTCTCTGAGATATTATTACCAAATAAAGATGTGATAACGTTCATCCACTTTTTATTTTCTCTACATAAACCTTTCATTAATAATATAATATAAGATTAAATAGATAGCAAATTGATGAAAATATTAATTTAAAAGTGAACCATTCACTTTTTAAATGTCTTATAATGATTATTCTTCCCCATTTCTATGTTATTATATCTTGAATAAAGGATTAAATAATGTTTCAAAATAGAGCATTTTTATGCACATTCATTTATCATTTTGTCTCTCCTACACTTTTCTTTTTTATGTAATATATATAGAGTATTAGGAGGTTAGCACCGAAACCAACAACTCAAAAGCATATACTAATGAGTGTGTGGCAAGTCACTCAGATGATGCCAAATGATTCATAATGGAGAGGGGTAGTATTTATAGAAAAATAAGGAGCGTCAAGGGTTCAACCTCTAGACTAAGAAACTTCTCAACGCAAGGAGGCTGAAAAGATATAGAATTATAAGCTTTATGAAATACAAGCTCAAAAATAATGAAATTAGTTTAATTAATCAAATTACTTTTAAATTCGTGTAATTTATATGTGGATCCATCTATAATAACTAACCTGAATAATGATTTCCTAATTTCTTTTTGTTTTTGTTTCTATGAATGTCAAATGTGCAAATGTCTTCCTATATTGTTAGATGTATAAATATTGTTAATCACAATTGAGTTTCTCTTTAGATACCAACATGTGGAGTGCTGATGAGACAAGTCTAAGAAAATATGCTTTCTATAATGAGTGAGAATCCAATAAGTATCTTTATTATTTTATTGGAGAATTATGAAGTGATATGACTGTTGTGAAAATTTAAAAAAAGGATGAATTATATCCTAATGGAAAAGGTCTACTTGTTATAAATCATAACAAGTGGCATCATATCTTTGTAC
Source organism: Papilionanthe hookeriana x Papilionanthe teres (assembly GCA_022702705.1). NCBI lineage: Eukaryota > Viridiplantae > Streptophyta > Magnoliopsida > Asparagales > Orchidaceae > Papilionanthe > Papilionanthe hookeriana x Papilionanthe teres. The sequence goes on along the minus strand of CM040428.1, from coordinate 85,019,101 downwards.
CAAGATATCTATAGATTAATTTGGGTTAAAATAATCAATAGTAGTGGTAAGGCCTTTCAACCACAATTATGGCTATGAACTTTTTGTGAACATTCATTTTGTATTCATATGAGCGATTCACCTGCAAGTAATTATAAATATAGAGAGAAAGTGAGGAAAAAAAAAACTAATATTTTATTTTCTTAATAGAAGTCGATATAAGAGCACAAATAATTAGAAAATAAAAATAAAAGAAGAAAGTAGACAAATAAATATATAAGGAAATTTACCTAAGCCCGCTAAAAATATGATTGGAACTGCAACATAAACTCAAATTTACTAAATGAAATTTTATAGGTAACATATTTACTCCTATGATGATGGTTCATAAAGCATCCAAGTCAAACTTGCAAAAACAATTTTTTTTTAATGAGTGAGTTTAATGAATCAAACCCAACATACAACTACTATTTATGAAAACAATGTATACACCAAAAATGCTAATGCAGATCTCAAAGGGATCGAATGCCTAAGAATAGAGACCCAAGCAATCAAAGTTCCGAGTCAAAGCATCGATGCCAATTGACTACTACAGACAGTCGACTAACCACTACAAACCTATCGACTGATAGAACACGCAACCAAGATAACGATATCAAACAATCGAAAGACTTTGATTGCTCGATTGGATCCTTCTAAGGAAACAATCTGATGTACACAATTGGTCAACTCTCTCTGTCAAATTTGAAACGTCAAGCAATCAACAACATTATATTTCCTTGTATGTTAATGTAATTATCATTTGATAGGATTCCATTATTTGGGCGGTTATTATATATGTTGCCTCCTTTATGTAATTGTATTTTCAAACCCTATAACATGGGACTCTCGACTCTCTCTATTATCTCTCTTTTCTCTCCTCTCAGTTCTAACTCTCGGGGCACGTCTTTCAAAGAAAAAATTAAGATTCAACATCCTAAAAGGTGGTGCGGTGAGCGTTGACATTCCATAGACAAGAAGCGGCTCACTCTTTAAAGAAGAATCTCAATAAAGAGACACAATATCAATGGAGTTCACAAGAGAATAAGTGAATCGAGAGATTAAACATCAAGTCTAGGAGTTGAGGGAGCATATGATGGATCAGTTTGAGGCCCTTCAAAAAGCGCTCTATCGAAGGAATGATCAACTGTCATTTTTGGAGGTGGGGCCTCAGGTAATTCACCCTTAGGAGGTTCCCCTAGAGCATCCACCAGCACCCAACGAAGGTGTGAGCAATCCGGCGACCAAGGGGCAAGGAGATTCTCTACAAATTGATGACACTAGATCTATGTCGATGATCAGACATTAAGTAGAGCATTTTGAAGTGACTATTTGACCACCTCCAAACAGTGCTTTCACTCGATAGATTTTGGAGGCAGTAACACCGATGAACTTATGTATTCCTTATTTGAATTCTTATAAGGGGAAGGGTGATCAGGCCAATCACTTGGCTTATTTCAAGCCATTGGTTGGAGTATTGTCGATCGACGACGCGATGGAGTGTCAACTTTTATTGACGATGCTGAAGGATTCAGCCCTTCGTTGGTTCCTCAATGTACTGGTTAAAATCATTCCAACTTTTGTTTAGTTCAAGAAACGTTTTATGGCACACTTTGCCAATATGCAGAAGCCGAGGAAGAATTCTCAGACTCTGCTTTAGATAAAGCATGGAGAGAACGAAAGATTGTGGGTCTACATCACTTAGTTCTAGAAGGAGATATTGGAAATAAAGGACTTGCAACCGCTGATTGTTGATCCACTAAAAATTTGATAGCTTTTTACTATTCATTTCATACCTGTTTTTGATGATATTGCACTTTAAAAGAATGTATTTTTCATGATTTCATGCAGGTACAATTATTTAGGCCTTTGGAGCAAAATGAAGTGAAAAGGAGCAAATTTGGAGCAAAAAAGGACAAAAGTGCATTTTATTGAACTAGCGCCGAACGGTGCTATGACCAGCGTCGGACAATGCCAGTTTCCATAGAGCTACGACGTTTTGACGGATTAATGCGCCGAACAACGTCCTACCAGCGTCGAACAGCGCCCTATCCAGATTTTGAACTAGATTCAATGTATTTGGCCGGATTTTGAAATTTTGCTTGAGGAAACTCTTGGGAATTCAGTTTTGGCCCAATTTAAACACTTTTGGAGCCAAATTTCAAAGGGGGGAAGAAAAGAAGAGAAGAGTTTAGAGTTTAGAGAGTTAGTTCTTTCCATTTTGTGTAGGAAGTTAGGTTTTTGTTTTTCTCTTCTAAAATGTGTGATAGGAGAGGGAAAGTGAGAGATTTCTTCTTCCTTACTATTATAAAGAGAGAATTGTGTGTTATTGTGAAGAAAGAATAAGAGTCAAAGGAATTCCTTAAGATTCGCTTGGGGAAGAGTTTGAGATAAGTAGTCTTACTTTACTCTGTTTGTGTGACGTTGTTTTTATATATGATATCCATGTTTTGTCATCTTTTCCTCATGAGTCTTGAGTAGATTTCTTTGTCTTTCTCCTTTTCATATGATGTGTTGATGCTGTGAAATGGAAATGATGTGCCGATTTATTATGAAGAATTTGTGATGACCTTTTCACTTAGAACTTCATTTACTTTTTATCTGGCCAATAAAATTGCTAAAACTTGTTGGGAAACATATGTTCCAAAAGGATTATGAGTTCCACAACAAAAGTGAAGGTTACATTCAAATTCCATGAATGGTGAAGTTCATGGGGTTGAATGCAAATAAATAGGGAAATATACTTTGATGGGCGTAGAATTGGAGATTTCAGAGTGACAGGCTGAAATCCTCAATTTGGTCATAATGTTTAGAAATGGAAGCGAGAGTTAGCCTTCAAATGAAGAGAAGTGGGAGCTCTGAAGTGAGAGCCTGTATCCTCTCAGCCTAACCACGGATATGGGGAGTAAACTTACGATTAGCCAATGTTCTTTATACGTTGAAATATGGGTAAAGAATAGGAATGTTCCTATTTGGCACAAAACATTTTGATCACCGATCTATGTCATAATAATAATCACATTATGAATGGAAAGGAGGAAGACTCTTTCTTACAACTGAACTTTGTTATAAATTTAGTCTTGTGTTAGTTTAACTTACTAGAATTTAGAACGTGCTTTGGTAGATATAATAACTAAACCTCTTAATCTGTACTTTAAAAATTAAACCACTTGCAATTGTGATGTGATTCGATAATAGATTTCTGTGCTACGCTATAAAAGTAAAGCCGTCCTATGGGATCGATATTCCATGACTCCACTAGAGCCCTGTATTACTTGAGCGATACGTATACTTGTGTTAATTGTGTGACTCATTATGATTTAAATCAATATATAAATCTAAATCTGAGTTCATTAATTTTTACAAATTAAAAAAGTCGCACCAAGTTTTTGGCGCCGTTGCCGGGGAGGAAAGGTAAAAAAAAGTAACTGTTAAAATTTATTTTTGTAGTATTGGAAATCATATATTTGAATTGCAAGTCATAGTTGTGTGTGTCTGTTTATTGTTAGTGTGTGTTTATTGGGTTTGTATGCGTAGTATCAGATCTGTAGGTTTAGTACCTTACGATTCTGAATTAGAGTGTACTATTAGAAAAAAATTCAAAAACAACAAATACAATCTACAAATACTCATAAAATGACGAACAATTTAAACAATCAAAACGAAAATATACCAAGACCTTTAAAAGATTATGCTAATCCAACAGCAGACGAAATTCACTTAACTATTCAAAATCCTGATGTTGCTGCTAATTCATTTAAGCTTAAACCTGTTATTATCTAAATGGTACAAAATAATCAATTTGGAGGAACACCTAATCAAGATCCTAACTTACATCTCGCTAGTTTTCTAGAACTGTGTGCTACTTTTAAATGCGATGGAGTGTCAAACGATGGTGTTAGACTTGGACTTTTTTCTTTTCACTTAGGGATAAGGCTAAGGCGTGGTTAAACTCATTAGCAACTGGATTTATTAAAACTTAGGGAGAGCTTTCACAAAAGTTTCTGTCGAAATATTTTCCACCTTCCAAAACTGCTAAGTTGAGAAATGATATCACATCTTTTAGTCAGTTTGATGAAGAATCTATATATGAAGCTTGGGAAAGATTTAAAGATTTTCTGAGGAAGTGTCCACACCATGCTTTACCAGAATGGTTAATAATTCAAACCTTCTATAATGGATTAGTAGGATCATTGAGATCGATTATCGATGCTTACTTCTTGGTGGATCATTAATGTCAAAACCTTTTGATGAAGCATATTCGTTAATTAAAGAGATGGCTACTAATAATTTTCAATGGCCCTCTGAGCGGGTAAATCCTAAGAGAGTAACCAGTATTCATGATTCGGATGCGATAACTATGATAGTCTCTCAAATTGTTGCACTTTCTAAAGAAATAGATCAATATGAAATGAATTATTCTCCAACACCCCCAGTGTTAGAAGAAAATTCATCAGGACAGATGATAGACTCTCAAATGTCTTATGAAACCTTGAATGTTATTCATAATTAAGTCAATAATTCTTATTCGAATTATTATAATCCTAGTTGGAGGAATCATCCAAACTTTAACTGGAATAATACCAATGCTGTCGTTAACTCGTAGTGGGGAAAAAATCCTATGAATCCAGTTGGAAATCTGAATAAACAAGGAAATACCAATTTTAGATTTTCTTATCCTCCTGGTTTTAATAGTAATCAACAATTTAAGGAAAAGAAGTTGTCTACTAAAGAAATGATTCTGAATATGGGTAATCAAATTCAAGCTCAAAACGTTGCAATGAATAACATTGAAAATCAATTGGGACATATTTTTACTACGCTTAATAATAGACCTTCTGGGAATCTTCCGAGCAATGTTGAGATCAAACCGAAAGATCAAAACAAAGAGCAAATTAAGGCTATTCAATTAATGAGTGGTAAAGAAGTGGAACCAAGATTTCAAAAAGAAGTCAAAGTTGAAAGAGAGGAAGTGAATGATGAGAAAAGTTCTAACAAGATATATCCTGACGAATATTTGTTAGAACCAATGAAGATAACTGTTGAAAAATCACCTTCTTCTTTTCCACAAAGACTGAATAAACAAAACAAGGATAACAGATTTACAAAATTTTTGGAAATTCTTAAGAAATTAATGATTAATATTCCCTTTGTTGAAGCATTAGAGCAGATGCCTGATTTTGCAAAGTTTATGAAGGATATTCTTAAAAGGAAGAGAAAGTTTAAAGACCATGAGATTGTTGCACTTAGCGGTGAATGTATTGCAATTATCCAGAAAAAGCTTCTTAAAAAACTTAAAGACCCAGGTAGTTTCACTATCTCGTGCGCTATAGGTGAAAAATTTTTTGGAAGAACTTTATGTGATCTTGGAGCTAGTATTAATCTTATGCCTTTATCAACTTTCAAAAGATTTGGAATAGGAGAAATTTCACCTACATCTGTGACTCTTCAACTTGTTGATCATTCTATCACTTATCTTAAGGGAGTTGTGGAAGATGTATTAGTGAAGGTGGATAAATTTATCTTTCATGTGGACTTTATTGTATTAGATATGGAGGAAGATAAAAAAATTTCAATTATTTTAGGAAGACCATTTCTTGCTACTGGAAGAGCTATAATTGATGTCCAAAAAGGAGAATTAACTATGAGAGTGACCAAGAGGTAACTTTTAATATTCTAAAATCTATGAAGTACCCTTCAACTGAAAAAGATGACGAGTGTTGTCGAATGGAAGTCTGCGATTATTTGAGAGAAGATCATTTTAAAGAAGTATTTGAAGAAAATCTGGAATGTGAGGATGAAAATAAAAGTGAAAATGAACTTGATTTGGATGATTTGAAAGTGAAAAGTTAGACTTTGTTCAGGAAAAATTTGAAAGATTGGATACTGTGGAAAATGGAGATAAAAGCTTGATTTCATCTATCATTAAACCCCCTGAAATTTAGCTAAAAATTCTTCCTAATCATTTAAAGTACATGTTTTTAGGAGAATCATCTACTTTAGCAGTCATTGTTTCTTCGGATTTAAATGAATATCAAGAACAAAAGTTATTGGAAACTTTAAAAAGATACAAAAAGGCTTTTGGTTGGTCCATAGCTGATATTAAAGGAATCAATCCTTCGATGTTGTATGCACAAAATTTTATTGGATGAACAACATAAACCAAGAGTTGATCCACACAGGAAACTGAACCCAATAATGAAAGAAGTGGTTAAAAAAGAGATTTTAAATTGGTTAGATGCTGGAATAATATATATTATTTCTGATAGTGTTTGAGTGAGCCTAATTCATCGTGTTCCTAAGAAAGGAGGAGTGACTATTGACGTAAATGATAGAAATGAAATTATTCCAACAAGGCAAGTCACTGGTTGGCGAATATATATTGATTATAGAAAATTAAACGTTGCCACCAGAAAAGATCACTTTCCTTTACCATTTTTAGACCAAATGCTAGACAAACTTGCTGGACACAAGTACTGTTACTTTCTAGATGGATATTGACCCGACCCGCAATAAAGCAGTAATATCGCTTCCAAAAGATGACCAAAAACTTGACCCAATTTATAAATAGCGGCTAGTGTATAAAATCAAAATGTTGTAAAATTTTAGAAAATATTTTACACACTAGGGGTACTACGCAAGTATACGTATCGTTTCAAGTAATATAGGGTTTTCTTTTATAACCCCGTATCGATCCCACGGAGAAGCGAGGTAAGAAATCCTTTAGGCTAATTCCAGTCTATTTCTATAAGGCCTAAATTTGGAATGTCGATTAAAATGAGTTTTCTAATAACTAATCATAAATAAAGTTCTTAAATAAAATGATAACTTATGGATAAATTGGTTTAGAGAAATTCGAGATATTAAAAATTACCTTTCTCTTGCAATTACATAGATAATGTGTAAGAAAGATATGCTTAGAATTAATGTAGTAGTGCCAAAAAGAAGCATTCTTATTCTTTACCCTTTGGTCCAGGCATAAAGAATATTGGCTAATCTATAGATCGGTTCAGGATGTTTTATTAGTAGAATGTGTTAATCTAGGCTCACACTACTAGATCTCCAAGGGTGGCTATGGTCGGCCCTACCAGTGACCCGTTCTCTTTCTATAAACCAAATTATTAGAATTTAGTCTGTCACTCTAAAAACTAATTAATTCTACGCCCAATAAACAATATCTCTCTATTTATTTGCACTTCACCTTGAATAACCCGCACAAGGCCTTCGACTACCCAAGGATTCATGTGATATCTACTAGTTAAGAATTCATCTCTTTCTAGGTCTCAGAATTCTTCAACAGGTTTTAACAATACAAGTGATCAATTTGTAAAGTAAATGAAGATCCGGTATGAATATCATCACCATAATTTAATAAGAGAATATCTAAGCAAATCTTAATTCCTAAACATGCATCTATTTCATTACAAAATAAAAGTAAATGAGAATAATGGCATAAGAAGTAAAAGAATTGATAGAACTATATAATAAATTAAGTGTCAACAAGGAACTTATTTCATTAGTACTCTATTATATTTATGCAACTATCTGTCACCTAGAAGCATCTAATAGATAATTCTATCATAAAAATGATTTTCCTACGAATGCCACTACTTCATATTAAAAGAAAGAGTAAAGGAAATCACTTACGAAACATGGATAATTCACGATAGAAAACTTGGTTTAAAACAAAGAAAATCCACTAGAAAGTGTTTACAACAATTACAAGAGAATGAAGTACACAATACTTAGCTTTTTCTCTCTGAAGGAAAGAAGAAGATCTCTCCATCAAAGTTTTCCACTGATCCATGCGACGCTCTTACATCCCTTACATAAATATCTCAAAATCCCTCACCAATCTCTCCATAAGATGTAAAAATCTACATCTTCATAACTCTAAATGACTAAAATGACTAAGGGAAAAGAAAGAGACTATAAGGTGCGATTTTCTCTGAAGGAGTGGCCTCCTATTTATAGGCTTCAAGGGTTGCCTCAAGGCACCTCTTCAAAATGTGTCCATGTTCAATGAATCTTCTAGAAACCAACTTTGGTGCCTACGCGCCGGAATCTGGGGCCTACGCGCCGGAATCTGGCGCCTACGCGCCGGAATCTGGCGCCTAGGCTCCGGACTCGTTGACCAAGTCTTCGCACCCCTTCACTTTGGGTCACACCTCTTCGCGATTAAAACCGTTTCAGTGTGTCTAGATTCATTGTATCACATGTCCTATATATTAGGAATAACTTCCAGGCTTCTAGAAGGCCTAGAAACTACTTAACAACGTCAAAATAACTCCCAAAGTCATCAAAAATCCGTCACATAACCGTTTCTGGATGATTCTGGCGCCTAGGCCTTCATTCTGGAGCCTGGGCGCCGTTTTCTCGTCGTCACTGGCGCCTAGACGCCGGGTTTGGGGCCTAGGCGCCACCCTGTGTGCAGCTCCAACATTTTGCTTCGTTTGGCTCCGTTTCACCCCATTTCAGTTGTGTTGCGTTCCTAACATCTTTACCTACAAGATAGATATAAAAACAACCTTTCTCAAAAGTATAATTTCATCCAAAACATGTGAGAAATGTAAAAGATATTGAGCATAGAAAGACATATTGATATGTGCTAAGTTAGAATTTGTTTTTCTTGCTCATTTTGGCTCAAAATTGCATAGTTTTTTCTTCATCTTCTCTAAAATCATATTTTTATACTTGAAAACAAAATTATACAAAATACCTTCCTTTATAGTGTAATATATTTAAAAATATGCATAAAGTAGGCATGAAATGAACACTAAAAATAGGTACTTTTTTTCATGGATCAGATATACTGGTTATCACCAAATATCTCATGCTCTTTAGGATCAAGAAAAAACTACATTTACTAGCCCTTTTGGAACTTTTGCTTTTAGAAGAATACCCTTTGGATTATGTAATGCACCTGCAGCATTTCAAAGATGTATGACGTCTATATTTAGTAAATTAATTGATGATGGAATAAATGTGTTTATGAATGATTTCTCAGTATTTGAAGATTCATTTGATGCATGTTTATGCAACTTAGAAAAAGTTTTAGAGGTATGCGAAAGAACAAATTTAGTCCTAAATTGGGAAAAGTGTCAATTTATGGTTGCAGGAGGAATTGTGCTTGGGCATAAAATATCTGAATATGGTATGGAAGTAGATCCTGCGAAAATTCAAGTTATAGAAAAACTACCACCTCCGACAACCTTGAGAGGGGTAAGAAGCTTTTTGGGACATGTAGGATTCTACAGGCGCTATATTAAAGACTTTTCCAAAATTTCTAAGCCTCTATGCCAACTTTTGGAAAAAGATAGAAAATTTGATTTTAATGAAGAATGTTTAAAAGCTTTCGATCTATTGAAGGAAAAATTAATTGTTGCACCTATAATAGTTTCATCTGATTGGTAGAAACCATTTGAACTAATGTGTGATACTAGCGATTATGTGATTATAATTGTTTTAGGGCAAAGACATAACAAATTGTTTAAAGTTATATACTATGCTAGTAAAAATTTTACTGCTACTCAAATTAATTACACTACTACGGAGAGAGAGTTATTAGCAATCGTATATGCTTTTGAAAAATTTTGATCTTACTTAAGTGGAGCTCATAGTGCATTTTGATCATTCTGCTATTAAATACTTAATGCAAAAGAAGGATGCAAAACTAAGACTGATTCGATTTATGCTTTTAATACAAGAATTTGACTTTGAGATCGTTAATAGAAAAAGGGTCGATAATTAAATAGCTGATCATCTATCTAGACTTGAACAACCTAATTTGGATGATTTTGAGAAAGAAATTACTGAAACTTTTCCTAATGAGCAATTATATAATATTATGGAAGGAAATTTCTTGTGGTATGTTGATATTGTGAACTACATCGTTAGTAATATTTTACCACCTGATTTAACAATGCATCAGCAGAAAAATTTAAGCATGATACTAAATTTTATTTCTGGGACGATCCTTATCTGTACAAGCAATGTAAAGATTTTATTATTAGGAGATGTGTGTCTTATGAAGAAACTAAAAAAATTATTCGAGAATGTCATGATTCTGAATTGGAGGACATTTCAGAATTGATAGAACTGCACATAAGATTTTGCAATCTGGATTTTATTGGCCTACATTTTTTAGAGATGTTTATAGATTTATCAAAACTTGTGATCGATGTCAGAGAATAGACAATATATCTAGAAGAAATGAAATGCCTCTTAATTTTACTCTAGAAGTTGAAATTTTTGATGCATGAGGATTAGATTTTATGGGACCATTTATGCCTTCATTTGGAAATATATATATACTGATTGATGTTGATTATGTATCAAAATGGATTGAGGCAATAGCTTTACCTAGGTGTGATGCTAAAAGTGTTTCGAGGTTTTTAATGAAGAATATTCTCACAAGATATGGAATGCCTAGAGTAATCTTTACTGATGGAGGATCCCATTTTAAGAATAATCTGATTCAGAGATTGGTGGAAAAATATAACATTGTGCATAGAATCTCTACAGCTTATCATCTCCAAACTAATAGTTTAGCAGAGGTATCTAATCGTAAAATTAAATAAATTTTGGAGAAATTCATTAATCCTGAGAAATTGGATTGGTCTGCTAAATTAGATGTTGCTTTATGGGCATACAGAACTGCTTATAAAACTCCTATAGGAATGTCCCCTTACAGATTAATATTTGGAAAAACTTTTCACTTGTCAGTTGAATTAGAATATAAAGCATATTGGGTGATAAAGAAATTGAATTTTAATTTACAAGATACTGGTGAGAAGGGACTGTTGCAATTGAATGAATTGGAAGAAATCAGAAATGAATCATATGACAATTATATAATATATAAGGAAAGAAGAAAAATATGGCATGATCGGAAGATTGTCAAAAAGGAATTTAAAAAACGACAAAAGGTTTTATTATACAATACAAGATTGAAATTATTTCCTAGGAAACTGAAATCTAGATGGACATGAATTTTCATTGTTGTAAAGGTATATCAGTTTGGAGCTGTGATTATTGAAGACCCTAAATCTGAAAAAATATTCAAAGTTAATGGCCAAAGATTAAAACCATATTTTGAAGGCAATAGACCTAATTTTAAAGAGGTTTTAATGTTGGATCATTGACCCACAATTTTATATTATGATATTTTTAATTTAATTGCAACGACGCCAAAAACTTGACCCCGCTATATTATATGTATAGAATTGTAATTATTTATGTTGTGGATACTACGCAAGTATACGTATCGTATCAAGTAATACAGGACTCTAAGTGGAGTCCCGGTTATCGATCCCACGGGGAAAGAGAAAATAAAATAACTAATTTTAAAATAATAATAATAATAAAACTAGGCTTATTTTAGGTTTGTGTATTGTATTTTAAAAAGGGGTCGCTCTAATAGAAGTTGTCGTGAATGCTAAATTTTAAATTTAATTTAAATATATATATAATTTAGAAAGTAGTATTTGATTTTGAAAATAATTTTAAATTTGAGATTCCAGACCAATCTCACATCCCAAATAGTTTATATAAACGAGCACCGCACCATAAGCCAGTGTATCCCCATCCACAAGGATGAGACACGGCTATCATGACGGTGGGGGCTCGATCGAATGGCCCAGGAGTTTTGTGACATCCGTTTGGTGCGAACCGATTTTTATAAGTAGACAAATTCCCCTTTGCCAATATGAAAGTATCGAACGAGGGTTTATATTACCTGAGTTCTTCAAAATTCCTTATAAAGGGCTGACCACTAGTTAATTACATCTTAAGTGGCGAGAATCGCTTGAAAACTCTCGATAATGATCAATAGCTATCTTGCATTCGAAATTTGAAGTTTAAAGGTTTTAGATTGAATTTTGGAATTTGACAAGGAGATCGGATCCAAGATTTTGGAACATTTTGTTTTGTGAATCCAAAGGAAGAAAGGTAGGAGAAATCAACGATTCGAAATGGAGCTAGATAATTTCCGTATCCTAATCGTTTGGCTTGGGTTTAGGAAAGTCTAATACTTATTTAGTATTCCAGATCTTGCCCAATTTAATTAAATTCAGGACTTATATTTGTATGATAAAATCGAACGAATAGCACAGAAGATGTGAGGGTTTGTTGTACGTATCGGAACTGAACTACCATCGGAATCCTGAGCCCGGTTAGGGCTTAATTTGCGATGCGATTGCTAACGAAAAGGAGTTGAGGATTTATGTTACCTGTAGGACAGAACTACCTCGAAGTCACATGGCTTGGTTATTTAATTAGGAAAGTTTTCTTTGAAGTAGGTTCGAGTTTCTGCGCGACGATGGCACGATCTTTGCCCTGCATGCTCACGAAGTTCCTTGTTGTAGCGGATGTTTGGTTTTTAGAGACCATAAATCGGAAGATAGAGAAAAGTATTTTTGGTTTAGAGAAAATGCTGGATTTTTCGAGTGTTTTTTACGTTTTAATTAAAACAAATCTTGAAGTTGGTTATAACGGCATGGGTTAAGATCCCGCGGTTCCATCCTTTCGGCATCATTATTTTTATCGGATTCACTTAGTCCGGATGAATTTCTGCTAAACTCAGCCCAGATGAGTTCAACACTTTCATTTAGGCCGTGGGAAATCCGTTGGCGTACAGCGTAGGTTTACATCGTCAGGAAGTATTCCCGATCATCCGACGGAGACGTTTTAATTTAGTTGTAATTGTAGTTTTGTGTTACATTTTTGTGATTAAATTTTGAGTTGTTTTATATTTTGAAATGTTGTGGCGGTGAATTTTATCTTGTGATGACTTTTAACTTAATTTGGTCTCGGTTTAGGAGGCTATCACAAAGGTGTGGGTTTCATCTGTTGTTGTTTTATCATGCGAAAAATAAAGTACGTTTGCGAAAATGAAGTTTGCAAAGAAAATAAATTGCAGAAAGTAAATTGTAATAAAATAAAAGCGTGCACAAGGAGGGTCTTCCGAATCGGCCCAGTTGCGCTTAAAACATCTGATTAGAATATTTAAGCAAGTTCACGCAGGTAAAGGCTGAGGAAAGGTTATGGTTTTGCGATTCACAATCTGTCCATGGTGATCCAGCTCTACATGACGTCACAGAGTTCACTGTGTTTTTGTTTGAAAGACGATTTTCTTCGTCGAGAGACGATTAAGTCGATTGTTCTTATAAATATCTATCGTATTGAGGAAGTGCTTAAGAAGAATCTTAAACATCGCCTTGACATTTTCGGGGTGTCATTTACGTCCAAATGAATTTAATTATATAAATGAATAGTCGTAGGGTTTTGAGATCTTGTTAAACACCTTGCTCGATGAAGCTAGGGCGTTGGAATATCACATGAGTGAGGTAACACTTCGTTTTGATGTTCCATTTAGGAGTTATAATAATCGAAGGCACTCGAGGTAAGTTAGTATTCGAATGACTTGATTTAAGTTAGAGGGTTTAAATTTGGAATAGTGTTGGGATTCTTTCACGTTTATTTTGAATTCTTTATGTTTTAAGTGATGTTATATTTAATTCGACTTAATTTAATTGAGTTTTAATTTAGTTTAACATAGTTGATTTAATTTGATTTGGTGTTTAATTAATTTGATTTGATTTAATTTAATTTAATTATTTAGTGATAATTTCCCCTTTAATTTAATTTAATTGTTTAATTTAATTTAAATTTAATTGCTGAGCCCAATTTAATTTAATTAGTTTAATTTAATTTAATTTAATTATTTAATTTTAATTTAATTTAATTGTTAAATTTAATTTAATTTGATTTAATTTTAATTTAGTTTAATTTAATTTGATTTGTTTTAATTTAATTTAATTTAATTTTAATTTAATTTAATTTTAATTTAATTTATCTTTAATTTACTTTATTTTTTAATTTTTTAATTGAAGTTTAAAAAGAGTTTAATAATTTAATTAAGTCTTTTTAATATTTTAAATTTGAGTTATCATTTTAATTAAGAATTGAGTATTAATGATATAATTAGTTTAGGGATTTTTAAATTAAGAGAATAAATCTCGTTCTTTAATAAGTCTCCAGCTTATTTTAATAATTGGAGATTTTGTTAATTCTTCCAAATTTAATCTGTTATTTAATTAAAGTTTAATTATTTTAAAATTATTTAATGGGTTTACTACCCTTTAATTATTTAAATTTCAATCATCCAAATCAGATTAAGATCAAATATTTTACTTGTTAATTTTTTATTAAACCTAAAGTTTTAATTAAAGGATTAAAGATTTTAGATACCATTTTACCCTTTAAAGCAATAATTTCATAACTCACTAAATTAAACTTAAATGAATTTGAAATTTTTATGTGATTCACTCATATGTCAATAAAGACATGAGAGGAGAAAATGTGATTTTTCTGTATTTAATTTATTTATATAATTATTTTTGGTGGAAAATAGAGATTTTCGAGGAAAATTTAATAACATGACCAAGGGAAAGTTTCTGTCCTTAGAAAATTAGGGGACATTCTAATGACCAGAGAAGCACTTGGACCAATTTTGGTGATTTTTTTGAATTATATTATTTTTATTATAATTATTTTGAGTTTTGGAGTGTTAATTAATTTAAAAATAAAATAAATGTTGAAAAATGAGTTTTATATTTTTCAAAAATCTCTGATATCAAGGAAACAGAGAATCAAATTTTGCAATTTTCTGATTTTTCTATGATTTATTATAATTATTTTAGTGAAAATGCTAGAAAATACATTTTTAATTTTTAAAATTACCTTAGGGCTTTAAAATTCAATATCTCACTAAATAGACCTAGGAAAAATGTAGAGTTGTTCCTAAGTGATTAAAATTCAAAATGTGACATTTTGGTGAATTTTATTATTTTTGTGATTTTTATTATTTTTTAATTATTAAAAATATTAAAATATTATTAAAAATCAACTTTTTTAGAAAATTGAAATTTTAATTTTCTTAGGTTCCCCTGATATCAGAGAGGCTCCAAAACCAATTTGGTGAATTTTTGAAAAGTATTTTAAAAGTTATGAATTTTTAAAGTTTAAAATGGCTAAGTGACTTAATCGACCCGATTAGTGGGGCTAACCAGAGTCAATTGACTTCAAATTTTTATGGTGGAGTTCCTCTGATCCTAAAGGTCAGTGGAGAATTGATTTCAAGTCAATTTGATGCATGAGTTAACTCTAATTAATTAAAGACCTATTTTGGGTGTTTAAGCTGGATTGAATTACATTTAAATGAACTAGAGTCCAAAACTATTTTTCCTAGGGTTCTCTAGTCATAAGGAACATCTTAGAATTTTCCTAGAATTTATTTCACGACATGCTATTCTTCTTGGAATTAAAATACTCGAAGCGGTGACTGAACTTGAAAAATCAAGAACTCCTCATAGGGATGGCCTCGACTTTGGAAAATTCGAGGGAATGTTCCCGAATTCGGAAGCTTCAACCCATGGTCTCATGCCATGGTGAATTGTATGCATGCATGGAGAATTAAAACAATGCAGAGAGTAAATAAATTATAAAAAATAAAATACTTGATGAAATTAAATGATTTCTTTCTACATTATTCTCCATCATTCACTGAGCGAGAGGGTATTTTTATTTTATTTTTGTGATTTTTCTACACGAGAGATATGAATTTTTGAAGTTTAGGGAATTAAATAAATCAGAAAATACCCTATTTTTCTATTTATCCGCGCGGCGCCACGTGAAAGCATCGGCGACTCACGAAGGAGTACGTGTCGCGGCGCGTGATTGGGCGCCGCCATCGAGTCGGCGGCCCGGGCCCCGCGGTTCTGCGCCCGTTTCTGAGTCGGAGCGTCGTCGGCGCGTTCGTCCGCGCGTGTATTGAATGGACGGCATCAGTTCATCGTCCCGAGTGTTCTCGCTAGGAGCGCGTCCACGCTAAATCCACTAGATCTCACTCGATTCTCGATGGATTTTTACGTTCTTATACTCATGGATTCGTCTGAAGAGATGAGCATCATCTATACGGTTAACATGCATTGAAACTAAGGCATTTGAAATAGAGAATCTTCAGAAGCTCGGGATGAAGAGTTAGCTCATACCTTGGCTCGGAGAAGTGTGGCTTCAATACGGGAGTTGTTGCACCTTCGATTGGGTCTGTGCAGCTCCGGATGAAGTCTCATGATGCAGTGAAGATTGTCTGGATATGATTTCGACCAAGCCAGATCCCGAAAGCTTGGAGGCTTGGAGCAATTGGGTGGCACGGAGATAGGGCTTTTGATGGTGGACACCTTCCCTTAGTACGAGTGAAGAGTGTAGAGACAATCGATTTGGGGATTGGCTCAGCTGTGGAGAAGTGTCACGGTTTTGGGTGGAATTTCGGCTACGAAATTGAGCTTACGGAGGAGAAATGGCGGGGGGATTCTCATGGGGATCAAGTGCTCTAAGGTGGAGAAGGGTGCGGAACAATTTTGGCGAGTTTTTGGCGAGGTTTGTGCTTCTCCTCCCCTCGTAGCCGAGAGGGGTGGAGTTTAAATAGGAGAGGGTGGAAGGCCTCTCGGAGGGAGTTAGGGCTTGGGATCGAAGTTTGCTGCGGTGAGGAGAAGATCGGCCGTGGTGACCACTAGGCATGGGGCGGCTCGGCAAGTGAGAATTTCAATGTTGGCCCACATGTGAGCTCTCGAGCCATGGTGTTTTCCGGCGGCACAGTGGCCGGCCGGCCGAGCGATGGTCACCATCTTGGTCGGGTGGGTCGGGGGCTGGGGTTTAGTGTAGGCGATTGAGGTTTGACATGTGTAAAGGAGTTTGATTTAAATGGAATGGGAGAAGAGCTCACTTTGGCTTGGTTTGGGTCAACCCACCATTTTGGGCTTGGTGCACCCTTCCGAGCTCGATTTTAGTTGAGGGAATCATTTAGGTCGGCTTAGAAGGAGTGGTGAAGTCTCAAGTCCATGATGAGGTGGCTAAACATGGTTTAGTGTGTGACATGATTAAGGTAAAAAAAGGTTAAAGGAGGTTTAAGAAAGAACCCCCTCTTCTTGCCATAAATGGGCTAATGACAAGTCAAAGCCCTCATGGCTTCATGTGGCTTGAGAATGGCTTGTTCATGGCTTCATTTGGCTTGGGAAAAGGTTGATTTGTTTCATGAAAAGGGTTTTAGAAATTTTTGACATTTAGGGGTAATTTGACATGTGGCTTGATTTGGAATGGTTTAATTGATGATTTTGAAACTTAGGGGTGATTTTGATCAAATGGATGATGAGGGAAGTGTCATGTGGGCTTTAGGATGATTTGGGCTTTTTAAAATTTAATGAAGATGGGTTTTTAAGAAGGTTTAAGGGAAGTGGGCTTTTAAGTTTAAGGATGTGTTCATGGATGGGAATTTTTGTAGAAGTTTGGGCCAAATAGTTGTTGGTTTTGGTTTAGGGATGTTTCATGAATAATTTGAAATAGATTTAAGGTGGTTTGGGTTTGAGTTGGGTTGAATTTGGGTTTATTTGGTAAATGGGCCAATGTAGGTCAAATTGGGCTAACTTGGGCCAATGTTGGGCTAGGGTTGAAATTGATGTAAAATAAATGTTGAGAAATGTTTATGGGAGTGTTTAAAAGAGGTTTTGGCTTTGGTTGGGTTTTAATTTTGAGGTTTGGGCCTATTTGGGTTAGGTTTGGTTTGACATTGGGTTCACTTAGGGTTAAAATGGGTCAATTTGGGGGTTTTGACAAAAGTAGGGTAAATTGACAAATTGGCCCATGGTGTAGTTGGACAAAATGAAATTGGGAATATTTAGGATTTTCTGGAATTTTCCGGGAATTTTCTAAATTTTTTGGATTTTTAGACGAAGGGTATTTTGGGTATTTGGAGGGTATTGGGGGGTATTTTTGGAATCTTTGGTATTTTTGGGTATGGATGATCAATTTGAGTGATGTGGAGATGTTTGGGAATAATTTTGAAGAATTTTTAGGTAATTTGGAAATTTTGCAAAAATTTGGGTAATTTCAGGGTTTTGGGTAGGCTAAGCGGGTGTAGGGTCCCGGGGGTCAAAAATTGAAAATTTGGGAAATTGAAGATTGGGTGAATTTGAGTGGGGTGAAATCATTTTGGTTGGGCCATGAAGCCATATCAAGCCCCTATGAGCCATGAAGGGACTCATTTGAGGCATTCAGCTATGTTGTTCCTAACCCTCTTAGCCGAGGGCTTAGGGGTTAAGGACCATCCATGTGAATCACCTACATGAGTCATGAGGTCAAGTTAGGTATGGGTGTAGTTTTAGGAAGTGTGTGGAAATGTAGTGTGTAAGTGTAGTTTAAGTCAGCCCCTTCACGGACCAGAGGCCGCTGAGAGCGATCTAAGGCGAAGAGTCTATAGGAACTCATCCTTTAAACTTCCATATTGATTTCGACCCTCTAGGTGATTAGGGGTCTATAGTCAGAGTTTGTGGAGTTTGCGGGGAGTTTAGAAGTGGTTTAAATTTCTAAAAGGCGGGTCCAGTTACGGTACACTAAGATAGTCGAAGGAAAACTGAGGCTAGATCCTAAGCACTAAAGAAGAAGGGAAGACCTCACCAAAAATGAGGTCGACAAATGGACCCCCGATAGGTGTGGTGAGGTGACGGAGCACACAGCGCGTATTGGTGTTGGCCAGAAGCGATCCAACAAAACCAACACGGATGTTCGAAGTGACGAACTTAGGACGAAGTAGAAGAGTTCTTGCTAGGGAGTGTCGAGTATATCTGCGAGCAGGAGATTCTTGAACTCTCGGCAGGGAAAGGAAAGGAGGTAAATCCGAATCACATGACACAGGGAATTTCGATTTAGATTTTATTTTGTTTCGATTTATGTTTTGATGTGTGAGTTTAAATTTTAGTTTGGAGTTTCGATTTAGATTGAAGTTTTGTCAAAATTAATTTGAGGGATTTGATTTGAAATGAAAATTGGGATTTTGAGGTTTTAGATGTAACATCTCTGACCTCGAAAGAAAAATCGAATTGATTAGATTGAAACGTTGCGATGGGAAGAGGTCTCGAGCAAAATGGTGTTGGATGTAAAATCCTTAACCTCGAAGTTTGAATTTGATTTGATGTATTTCATTGCGATAGGGAAAAGATCCTAAAGCGATGCGGTCTCGGATGTAAAATCCTCGACCCAGAGGTTGAATTTTGATGTATTTCGGTACGATAGGGAAAGAATCTAGCGGTGCGAGTCTTGGATGTAAAATCCTCGACCCGAAAGTTGAATTTTGATGTATTTCGGTCTGATAGGAAAAGAATCCTAAAGCGATGCGAGTCTTGGATGTAAAATCCTCGACCCGAAAGTTTGAATTTGATGTATTTCGGTGCGATAGGAAAAGAATCCTAAAGCGGTGCGAGTCTTGGATGTAAAATCCTCGACCCAAAGTTTGATTTGATGTATTTCGGTGCGATAGGGAAAGAATCTAAGCCGGTGCGATCTTGGATGTAAAATCCTCGACCCAAAAGTTTGATTTGATGTATTTCGGTGCAATAGGGAAAGAATCCTAAAGCGAGTGCGGTCTTGGATGTAAAATCCTCGACCCAAAAGTTTGATTTGATGTATTTCGGTGCGATAGGGAAAGAATCCTAAAGCGGTGCGGTCTTGGATGTAAAATCCTCGACCCGAAAGTTTGAATTTGATGTATTTCGGTCTGATAGGAAAGAATCCTAAAGCGGTGCGGTCTTGGATGTAAAATCCTCGACCCAAAGTTTGAATTTGATGTATTTCGGTGCGATAGGAAAAGAATCCTAAAGCGGTGCTGGTCTTGGATGTAAAATCCTCGACCCAAAAGTTTGAATTTGATGTATTTCGGTGCTGATAGGAAAGAATCCTAAAGCGGTGCGGTCTTGGATGTAAAATCCTCGACCCAAAAGTTTGAATTTGATGTATTTCGGTGCGATAGGGAAAGAATCCTAAAGCGGTGCGGTCTTGGATGTAAAATCCTCGACCCAAAAGTTTGAATTTGATGTATTTCGGTGCGATAGGAAAAGAATCCTAAAGCGGTGCGGTCTTGGATGTAAAATCCTCGACCCAAAAGTTTGAATTTGATGTATTTCGGTGCGATAGGAAAGAATCCTAAAGCGGTGCGGTCTTGGATGTAAAATCCTCGACCCAAAAGTTTGAATTTGATGTATTTCGGTGCGATAGGAAAGAATCCTAAAGCGGTGCGGTCTTGGATGTAAAATCCTCGACCCAAAAGTTTGAATTTGATGTATTTCGGTGCAATAGGGAAAGATTCCTAAAGCGAGTGCGGTCTTGGATGTAAAATCCTCGACCCGAAAGTTTGAATTTGATGTATTTCGGTGCGATAGGAAAGAATCCTAAAGCGATGCGGTCTTGGATGTAAAATCCTCGACCCGAAATGTTTGATTTTGATTGAGACTTGAGGCTTTGGAAAGATTGAATTCGGAATTTTGGAAATTTGGAAGGATGAGTTTGAACTCGATTGAAATTCGATTTAAGATTTGATTTGAAATTTGGAAGATCAAATTTGAAATTTGATCGAGATTGGATTTGGAATTTGATCGAGAATTTGATTTGTGATTTGAAAAGATTGAAATTTGATTTGGAATTTGGAAAGATTGAATTTGAAATTTGGAAAGATTGAATTTGAAATTTGATTGAGAATTTACTTTGTGATTTGATTTATCATTCATGTTGATTTCGTTTGTCTTTTAATGGTTGAATTTTATTTTATTGTTTATTTAATGTTCATGTGAATTTGGTATTTGTCATTTTTCAGATTTTTTTATTTTTTTTATTTTTATTTTTTTATTTTTTTTATTTTTTATTATTATTTTTTTATTTATTTATTTTTTTTATTTTTATTTTTGGGTTCGGACCCAATCATAAGTAATTACTTCGCCGTGTTTCTTTGGGATGAAGAATTCGTTCCTTCGAAACATCGGAGTGGCGTAATATTTTTTAAGTATCGTCGCGATTGATCGGAAGCATATGTCGTTCTCCACGGCAGTTCACTAGTTGGTAGGAACCTCCGAGTATCTTGCTCGACCACAAACGGTCCTTCCCAGTGGGTTCGAATTTTCCTCTATCTTGCGGTGTGCGAGAATAGGTCTCTTGAAGCTTGAGAACTAAGTCAGCAACTTTGAAGGTTCAGTGCAATGGGACCGATTTGTCATAGGCTTGAACCATCTTAGCTTGGTATAGTTCTAGATACCTGTTGCACTGCAAGTCTTTTCCCTTCAAGCTTTCTAATTCTTCGAGTCGTAATGTCCGGCGTTTTCTTCCCATAGCATTGATCTTGTTTGTGTGCTACAATTGAATGAAGGAGGAACCTCTAAAGGTAACCTTGCCCTCGGACCCATACACCGGAGCGTAAGGTGTAGCTTGAGTAGGAGTTCTGAAGGTTGTCCGGTAGGCACATAAGGCTTCTAAGAATTTCTCGTGCCAATTTCTCTTATTATCGTCAGGGGTTTTCTTTAAGATTTGAACGAGAGTTTTATTAAAAGCCTCGGCTGAGACCGTTTGCTCTTAGGTAGTAAATTGTCGAGTATCGCAGATCCGGTCCGTGTCTCGACAAAATTGTTGATTTGTGTGCTTCGAATGCTGACGCAGTATACGAAATGATCTGTAGCGGCACTCCGAAACGGTGCTGAGCAACTTGGTTCTTGAAAAGCTGCGGCACGTGGTGTGCTTTCACTTCTCAAGTGGAGCTAGCCGCAGCTTGGAAAAGTAATACAGCCAACGCAAGAATAAGCGATGTCCTTTCGAAGATGGTGGTTACATCGGACCCACTATATCGTCACCTGACATTCGAACGGCCGCGACGCAATTGTAGGGTGTGCACATTTGGAGGTTGGTGTAGAACCACTCGCCGTGCACTTGGCATTGGTGACGGCTTCTTGGCGATTTTCGTACGATCGGTCGTCGTCGAGGGCCCGGTAGACCCTAGTCTTTTAATTTTCATCTTCATTTTTGGACCCGGCGAGTGGCGCCACGAGTCGCGGATGCACCTCTTTAACGATTTCACGGGCCTCGGACCCGCTCAGCGCCTTAGCCGCATTTGATCGAAAGACCTTGTACGATGTGTTGTTTATTAATGCGTAGGACGAGTTCTTTTCTTGATCCCGATGGACGGCGACCTATCGTCAGTAGCTTTCTGTTGCGGAGTAGTCTATCGATAGGTCATCGCCCGATCTTCGTGTTTTTACATGCCTTCTTTTGCAGTGATTCTTTTCCTTCTTCGGTTTGTGTATCATGTCATGTCAATGCTGTGATAGGACACGAGCGTCCATGAGCCGGCACTTCCACCGATTCATCTTGCAAACGGGCAAATTCTTTTGCGAGACGAGCCTAAAGCATACGCTGGAGCATTTTCTTTTACGGGAATTTTGTAGATTATCGCATTTGGAATCATTCAACAATTTGTATGGCATGCGGAAGTATTGTTCGAGTCTTGGTTTAAAAGTTGCTGTAATGTCCCGTGATACGGTGAATGATTGCATTGTGAATCCCCGTAGATGTTGATGTCTGTTATCCCCATTTGAATGGTTAATTCCGAGTCCGTTATGAGGAGCCGTGATACGCCGTTGTTTGTACACGGTTGTACGTCGAGTGGTAGGAGTATCTTAACATCCCCGCTCCCGTGTTATAAAGATTAGCCTGATTCTGCCTTATCGGGCACTATCCTTGCGATTCTTCGTCTTTGTGTGTTGAAGATGCTCCGTCGAAATATAATTCCCGACGTCGATCATCGGGGTCTTCTAGGCTCGTTATTTGTTCATCACGGCAAATCGTCATTGAGAGGAGATTCGAGCGGCAAAGGAGTGTCTTTGCGAAGTGCTGCTCAAGACTTGTCCTTCTGACGCAAGAGCACGAAAGTTATGTCGAATTGCGATAATATCATTGACCATCGGCAAATCTATGGGAAAGTGTTGGACGAGTCATCGAAGTATTGCGATGGATTAAACTTCGAAATCAGTTGACCTTATGAGAAAGCATGTAGTGCCTGAGCTTTTGAGCGGCGAAGATCGGGGACGAACAGTGCTTTTCGATTGCGGGATACCTTACTTCCGTCGGGAGTAAACGATGGCTTAAGTAGTAAAGGCATTTTCTTTACCTCGTCATTGACACATGGGCTAACGGACTCCGAGAGAATCGTCTAAAGCCGCGGTGTAAAGTATCAGCCGAGTGCACTGAGGGCAAGCTGCTAAGACGGGAGGTGTCGTTAAATATTGTTTAATGTCTTCGAAGGCCTTACGGCATTTCTCTTCCCGAATAAATTTGGCGTCCTTTTTAACTGACGTGCAGAAAAGTGACACTCTACGACAGGTTTGAGATAAAAGCGTCGAAGGTATGCCGGCTTCCTTGAAAAGATCGTAGTTGTTTAAGGTTTTGGGAGCGGCATTTCTAAGATGGCTTTAATCTTCTCGAGTCGTTCGATTCCACGATGTCGACAACGAATCTAAGAATTTCCCGGAGGTACGGCCGGCTGCATTTAAAGATTCATCTTTAGGTTAAATTGTCTTAATCGTTCGAAAACAATTCTCAAATCATGCGGGTGGTTTTTCCTTTACTTTGCTTTTGATGACGACATCGTCCACGTAGCACTCGACTTGATTGTGGATGAGATCATCAAAAATTCTTGTCGTTGCTCTTTGGTAGAGTTGCTCCTGGCGTTCTTCGGTCAGAATGGCATCACCGTGTGTAAATACTTTCCGATCGGCGTTCGAATCTTGTAAGCTTTTCATCTATGGAGCCATTTTTATGCAGGTTGTATCACGAAGATCCATCCATGAATGAAAATATTTCATGTGTCGAAGCGATATCGATCGTTAGTCTGGAATCGGTAGAGGAATTCATTTTTTGGACATGCCTTGTTTAAATCTGCGAAGTCCGCACAAATTACGATACGGCCATTCTTCTTTCGGTGGCACCACATTGGCTAACTGGGTCGGGTATTGTTCTTCACGGACAAATTTAGCGTCTATTAGCTTTTTAACTTCATTTATGACTTGTTGTTCGATTTCCAGACGCATTCTTACGGGACCTTGTCGTGTGGAGCAGTAGGATCCACTCTAACTTATGGTGCTGACCTGCGGGGCTAATCACGGCATTTCATCGTAGCTCCAAGCAAAACGATCTTTAAATTCCATTAATAACTTGATTATTTCTTCGGAGTCTTCTTTATTGAGTAAGGAGCTAACAAAGGTAGGTCTAGGCTCTTCGCTAGTACCAAGTTAACTTCGGTTAACTCATCTATTGTAGATTTGATTTCTTCTTCGAATTCGGTGGAGCGTCTCCAATTTGTAAATCTTCGAGTTCGTACGTAGTTTCCATGCGGTTTTCATTGGATTTGCGAGTAATGACCAAGCAAAATTCGGTATCGTCGAAGTGACCCTAACGTGCCGAATCCGAGTCCATACTTTGAATTGGGAGGACGGCCGGAGTTATTCCATAACTTTTCAAAATGTTGTGATTGGCCTTTTGTCCATTGTCGAGTAAGAAACCACGTTGAATTAAATTTTGAACACGGGGAGAGTACCATTCGAAAGGTAATTCCATTAATTCGATGAAGTGACATCTTCGAATTGTACATTATTTTCGAGTTTTGGAGGAAGAAGCACCACGGTAGAGATTTGATCGGCTTTGCACGCGTCACTACGTACCTCTTTGACCTCCATACCCTC
The DNA here is from genome assembly GCA_022702705.1 of Papilionanthe hookeriana x Papilionanthe teres. NCBI lineage: Eukaryota > Viridiplantae > Streptophyta > Magnoliopsida > Asparagales > Orchidaceae > Papilionanthe > Papilionanthe hookeriana x Papilionanthe teres. Next base: position 84,994,475 of record CM040428.1, on the reverse strand, counting down.
GATCTTATTAGAATGGATCGGAGTTAGGGTCATAGTATGTACGTAGTGGTTAATCTTCTCGTACATTGATTTGTATTCTTCGTTCTTTTCATCTTCGAGGGAGATCTTGTATTGCGGCTTCTTTCGACTTATTGTTGCTGCTTCTTGCTTGATTTCTTTTTCTTCTTCGGAAGCCTATCTTCCCGATCAACATTGATGGTTGGTTTCATCGTCCTAATTGTCCTAGTGTCTCTACCGCGGCCTCGTCCCGGCCTCGACCTCGGATGCGAGTTGTGGAGAAACCTTCACCATCTCTACGGAAGGGAGTGGTGAGTGACGTTGTGACTAGAACTTCGGGTTCTTTGTTGTCTCGAACTTTCTTTGCTTCATTTGTTACGGTATCTCTGAGAAGATTGTTTTCTTTGGCGGTGCATGACAGGCTGCATCTTCATGGATCCCGATCTCATGTACGGAGAATGGTTGTAAGTCGCCTTTGATGCCATTGTTCCCTCGCATCGTAGTACTTGATGCCGTCGATGCGGAGATGATGGTACCATCTGTTTTCATGTATCCGTGGTCGGCCCGATAGAGCGTTGAACGACGTTTCGAATCGATTATATGAAATTTTGCGGTTGTCTTTGCTTCAAGTCACCGGTTTTCATCGGTAGCGTTATTGACCAGAGGGCTCTTTCTCCTTTACGGTTGAATCCTCTTAATAACATTTTGTCGGCCTCGAGCTCGCGAGCATCTAATTTCCAAGTATGCTTGGTGTTCGAAGACTCATTATATTGATTGATGCTCCTGGATCCACCGATGCTGCGGAGCGTAAACTTCCGAATTATGGCCAGAAATGTACAATGGTCGGTTGTGATCTACGCATCCCAGTAGTAGGTCCGGTGTAACCCGTGAAGGTAACACCTCAGCTTGTTCCTTTAACGAAGCGAAACCTCATCCAAGGAATCTCACGAGCCATTTGAGCTAAGCAAATTTCGGATCAAGTAAGGCCTTGATCGGAAGCTTCTCTCATCTCCTTTGATAAGATGAGAGCATCGTAAATGCTCGGTTTGGCCGGTGGTTTCCTAAGATGGGCTAGCACGTTGTAGTCACTTTGTTTCCATGCGTCTCGGCTTCTTCTCGAACGGGTATGTCTTCATAGCGGGGTTGGTTCTTCTTGAACAACCACACACTTCCTTTGTCTTTTGGACCCATTCTTGGAGGTAGAACTTTTCACTTCTTAGGTTGACTTCGTAATTTCTTCTGAATCTAGTATTGAGTTTGTCGGTGTCTCCTCCACGAATCGGAATGAATGGCTCTTACGGATTATCTTCCAAATCTGAAGGCTCTAACTCTATCGTATGCTTGGAGCTCCTCGAAACTCCATGAGATAGATCGTTGCTTGATTGAACTCTCGTAGCCTCCTTGATGGATGCCTTCTTCGTCATCTTGATCGTCGAGATCTTGTATGATTTGAGAATTGTTGTTGGTATCGAAATCGACGCCCGGATTGTCGCCTAATTACGCAATCATTAGAAACGATCAAACGTAGCCGACGCCATCACCACTTATCATTATATGATCCCACGAAGTGAGCGAGATAATCATACAAAATCGGGAGTTCGAGGATTTCTCCCCAGAATCGGAAGCCCATCTATCCTAGGATAAGCGACCCACTAGTCCAGCCTTAGGAATCTCGGTCACCTCTTCTTCGTCAATTTTCTTCTTCTCTTCGATTGTCTCTACCGAGGTGGTTCTTCATCGCAAGTGATAGTACAGGCTTAACGGGTCTCGAACTCCGAATTAAGCTTCGCAAGACGGTTCGGATATTGTCTAAAATCTTCTTCGAAGATCTCGTCCGAACGGTAGTCCATCCATCGTCGAGTTGCATAGGGATCTATCGGGATGACGGGATCGGTTGAGACTGCGTTGACGGAACCTCCTTTACGGGGTTCCTTCATGTACTCCTTCGGGATTGTTATATTTCCTTTCCGAAGGTTGTCGTTGAGCCAACTTTTGAAGGTAATGCAGGTCTTATCTTGTGCCGTACATCCAGATGGTAGGGGCGGAGTTGGGATCACGCTTTCTTGTTGACTTCCTCCTGGTCTTTTAGGCTACGCGGTTGGAAATGCGGAGTTTTCATTAAGCTACGGAACATCTTCGATCTTCCTTCATTTTTGAACGGATATTCTCGCTCGAAGCTCCCTCGATGTACGTTGCGGACGAGACGGTTGTTCATGCTGCGGAGACGACGGTATTTGGACCGGGGTTCTTTGGTAATTTTGTTGTGGTTCTTCTGCGGCCGTTACGGCGAGTGTGTTGCATCGGTTGTTTGCCTTTGTCAACTGCTTTGCTGGCCGGCCGGATTTCTTTTCGAAGTCTTCACCGGCTTACGCATCCGTCTTGTCGGCAAAACTTAATTGCCGCCTCTTCTTGCAAGCTTCCGGCCTTGCTTAACAACTTCTCGAAAGTCTTAATAGTGAATCCCTTGAGGAGAAGTGCTATCGGGCCCGTGAATGCTTTTAAGCAAGATGCCGAGCGCATGTTGTTCTTGCGGTTGTGGTTCACACTTCATGCTTAAGTTTTCTCCATCGAGTATGTAATCCACCAAAGTTTCATTCGGCCTTTGTTTCTCTACCGCCTAAATCCACCTATAGTGATGTGGTCTTTGAGCCTCCGGCAAATCGCTTGATGAAGAGGTTCTCTAGCTCGAGAGACGTCTTCACGAACCACATGGGTAATTCCGCCATACCGGTCGAAGGCGATTCACGACGGGCGCTAACAGGCTGTCGGAAGAGTGGCGCATCGCTCCCGCCGGCATTGCAACAAGCGGCACGAAAGTGTGCGACATCTTTGTCGGGGGTTCCCGGTTCCGTCGAAGGTCTTAAACGAGAGGTGGTACGAAGCCCTTCGGGTATTGGACGGCGTTGAATTCTTCCGGGTAGGTCTACCGTCCGAATAGATGTCCCGTTCTTTGATTGTGCTAGAGGCTTCTCGCACTTCGCTGCTCTACAAGTTCTTGATATCCTTTTCGGGGATCATACTTTGTGTTGTATCCTTTTCGGTTTGGTCATCCCAGTTGACGGATGTAATTTCCTTTCCTCCGTCTACGATGTGAATGACATCGGGGGTGTCTCTCTATGTGGTTGTACTTGACTGCGGAAGTGGCCGGAAGCTATGGCCATCTCTTCCATCCTCTTCGCCATTTGAGCGATCGTGTCGTCCTTTCTGAAAGGCTTGTCTCTTCATCGGTTTCGGCTCCTCTCTTCTGGCTGCTGCGGGAGAGCACCTTGAGAAGGCGATGAAGCTCGTGTCTCGACCATGTTGATTTACGCATATTCGTTGTCCATGAATTCCGATGAGTCGATCTCATCTCCGAACTTTCTTCTCTTTCTTTTGCCAGCCGTCGGATGTCGGTTCTCAGCTTTTCCATGGCATCTTCTAGCGGAGCTTACGTTGCATCTTTGTGGTTGTCATGCGATGGTTGCCGGGTCCTTTTTCACGAGTCCCCTTCATCGCGGTAGCACTTTCTTCGAGATTCCGGCCCTCTGGCGAGACTTGCTTTCTCGAACATTGCTTTGTTTCGGTCTCGAGCGCCGTGAGAGTGGGACGCCACACCATCCTTCTAGCGGCGGAAGGTCTAGGACCGAGATGGTACGTCGGCGCAAATGCGCTGGAAGGTGAGCCATCTCCACCCCAATGCGCCAATCCGATACTTACGACGGGCGGGCCAGCCTTCATTCTCTTGCTTGGCTTCTCCCCATCATGACGGCGGGTTCTACTCGGGAGACCCAAGACGGGATTTGGTAGCACCCCGAATCCTATCCCTCGTCGAATTTCCGACACGAGAGCGGTTTTCCTTCTTTGCTAGCTTTTCTGCCAAAGTTTGCCGGTCGGCAATGACGGCGTGGTCCCAGTTCTTTTCTTGCGGTTATCGGCTGTAGTATCGCCGCGGGTTCCCAGCAGTAGTGTGGCGGCAATCTTTCGGGCATTCTCTTCATCCTCTGCGGCGGAGAGGGGATGGAACCTGCTTCCTCCCAAAAGTGAGTATGTAGTCGGGCGGTGGTGTATATTACGGCAGCGGTGTATATTACGGCGGCTGCGGGAATTTCCTCCGGGGAAGGCTGACCTCGGCGGCTACAGCTGCCTGGCGATCGCCTCTATTTCTATTTCTTCTTTGGAGTCTTTGTCGGCGAAGGAATCTTCGGGAGGCCGGACCCGATTTCGAAGGCCAGAAGGAACTTACGGGAAGGTTCGTACCCTCCACGGTAACGGGTTTATCATGGTTACGGATTCCTTTCCCCTTTGATTTGGCGGGGTCGGGGGTGGGTGCGAGACAACTGAGACCCGAGTGGGGGTGGTGAGCACGATCCTCTGCCCGGACCGAGCGGTATTCCTCCTAGTCGGGACCCTGTGCGGGGGAGGAAACTCTTGGGTCCGACCTGAGGTTGAACTCGAAAGCGGTGGCTCCTCGGCTTCCGGTGCACTTGTTTGTCGGTACGAAGAGGGAGACGTCGGTGACCGCGGCGTTCGTGTTTTCGAATCCGCTGTCCCAGATCGGATGACCCCGGTGTCGGGCAGCTCATCCTTATAGACGGCGAAAGTCCGGTCCGTTGGTGAAGGAGAAAATCGGGTTCGGGGCTTCCATTTGCACGGAGGTAGATTACGAGTTGTCGGTCCCAGAGTTATGCTTCTTTCTTCGAGACGAAAAGAAGAGGTTGAGAAAGAGTCCGAACTCATTCTTTGTTCATGTATTTATCGTTTGTTAAAAGAATCACTTATTAGAGGGTTTGTTTATTTAGAACGGAACGTTCAAGGTGTAAGAGAAGAGGTAAGGAATCCGATTCGAGTTGGAGAAAGGAAAGAGAGTCTTAGAAACGAGACTTCTAGGCTCGAAGGATCACTCCTGAACTGACACACGATCGGGGGAGTCCGCCCCACCTCGAAATGAGGTAAAAAGGATCTCGGAACCTCTGTTTAGGGGTGTCCTAGACGGTGGCTCCTAAATCCCAGGGAGATTGTTGGCTATGCTTGCTTAAGATAGAAATGAACGTAGTATTCCAACGGGAGAAGAGGTGAGTTTGATCCACTACGGACATGGATACACTTCTGGAGTTTTTGAAAGCGGGGGTATTTGATTATAATGGAGAGAGGAATATTCCCAGGAGTCGCCGAAGTTAGTGCGGCTTATTTTAAGGTTTGACAGTATTGTATTTTAAAAGAGGGTCGCTGTGAAGTTGTCGGCGAATCTAAATTTTAAATTTAATTTAAATATATATATAATTTAGAAAGTAGTATTTGACTTTGAAAATAATTTTAAATTTGAGAGTTTTAAGATATGGTCAAGATCTCGCATCCCGAATAGTTTATATAAACGAGCACGCACCATAAAGCCTAGTGTATACATCACCAAGGATAGACACAGCTTAACGACGGTGGGGCTCGATCAAATAAGCTAGAAGTTTTGTGACATCCGTTTGATCGCAGACCAATTTTATAAAAGCAGAAGCAAATTCCATAGCTTAATATGAAAGTATCAAACGGGGTTTATATTACACAGGTTCTTTAAAATTCCTATAAGGGCAAGCACCACATAGTTAATTACATCTTAAGTGACGGGAATCACTTAGAAAACTCTCGATAATAATCAATAACTCTTGCTTTCAAGAATTTCGAAGTTTAAGGTTTTGAGAGATTGAATTTTGGAATTTCGATAGGGAATGGATCAAATTTTGGAACATTTTGTTTTGTGAATCAAAGGAAGAAAGGTAGGAGAAATCATCGATTCGAAATGAACTTCGGTAATTTCCCGACTATCCTATCGTTTGGCTTGAGTTTAGGAAAGTCACTAATACTTGTTTAGTATTTCGATCTTGCCAATTTTAATTAATTAGGACTTATATTTGTATGATAAAATCAAACAAATAGCCTCAGAAGATGTGAGGGTTTATTGTCGTATCGGACGACTACCTCGGAATCCTAAGGCCGGTTAGGGCTTAATTTGCAATACAAATGCTAACGAAGAGGTTGAGGATTTATGTTGCACTAGGCAAGCTACCTCGAAGTCCTATGGCTTGGTTATTTAATTCTAGGAAAGTTTCTTTGAAGTAGACTCGAGTTTCTTGATGACGATAGCCGTCTTGCCCTTCATGCTCCAGAGCTCCTTGTTGTTGCGGAGGTTTAGTTTTAGAAATCATAAATCGGGAGATGAGAAAAGTGTTTTGGTTTAGAGAAATCTTAATTTTCAAGTGTTTTTATGTTTTAATTAAAACAAATCTTAAAGTTGATTATAACGACACCGGTTAAGATCCAGCGGTTCCATCCTTAGGCATCATTATTTTTATCGGATTCACTTAGTCAGGATGAATTTGCTAAACTCGGCTTGAATGAGTTCCACACTTTCATTTAGGCGAGTAGGAAATCCAGTGTAACGACACGTAGGTTACATCATCGAGGTATTCACGATCATCCAACGGGACGTTTTAATTTAGTTGTAATTGTAGTTTTGTGTTACATTTGTGATTAAATTTTGAGTTGTTTTATATTTTGAAATGTTGTGGCGGTGAATTTTATCTTGCAATGACTTTTAACTTAGTTTTGGTTTCGGTTTTAGGGACTATCCTAAAGGTGTGGGTTTTCATGCAAGCGTTGTTTTATCATGCAAGAAAAGTAAAGTGCATTTGCAGTAAAGTAAATTGCAGAAAAGTAAATTGCGAAAGTAAATTACGATAAAATAAAAGCGTACACGGAGGGTCTTCCCGTCATCCAAGCTGCACTTAAAACACGATTAGAATATTTAAGCAAGTTCTAGGTGAAAAGCTAAGGGAAGGTTATGGTTTTCTACCAAATTCCTAAATCCTATAGCTAGTCGTCTCTTATGACGTCTAGGATTCTTTTGTGTTTTTGTTTGAGAAGACGATTTTAACTTCATCGAAGGACAATTAAAGTCGATTGTTCTTATAAATATCACATCATATTGAGGAAGTGCTTAAAGAAGAATCTTAAGCATCTTTTCAATATTTCTAGGATTGTTTTAAGTCGAATGAAGATTTAATTATATAAATGAATCGATCATCAGAGATTTTGAGTCTTGTTAACTGCTTTCGGTGAACTAGGACATTTGAATATCTATGAGTGAAGTAGCACTTCATTTAATGTTTCTGTTTTAGGAGTTATAATAATCAAAGCTTTCGAAGGGTAAATTGGTGTTGAATGATTTGATTTAAGTTAAAGGGTTTAAATTTGGAATAGTGTTGAGTTGCTTTACATTTATTTTAGTTCTTCTATGTTTTAGGTGATGTTATATTTAATTGTAACTTAATTTAATTGAGTTTTAATTTAGTTTAACGTAGTTGATTTAATTTGATTTGGTGTTTAATTAATTTGATTTGATTTAATTTAATTTAATTATTTAATTTAATTTAATTTAATTTAATTATTTAATTTAATTTAATTTAATTGATTTAATAATTTAATTTAATTGTTTTAATTTAATTTAATTTAATTATTTAATTTAACTTAATTTAATTATTGAAATTTTGAATTTAATTTAATTTAATTTTAATTTAGTTTAATTTAATTTAATTTGTTTTAATTTAATTTAATTTAATTTTAATTTAATTTGATTTTAATTTAATTTAACTTTAATTTACTTTTATTTTCTAATTTTAATTGAACGATTTTGAAAAGTTGATGTTTAATAATTTAGCGATTAATGTCTTTTAGTAGTTTTACATTTGAGTTATCATTTTAATTAAAAATTGAGTATTAATGAGATAATTAATTTAGGGATTTTTAAATTAAAGAGTAAATCTCTTCTAATAAATATCACATTTATTTTAATAATTCGATTTTATTATTCTTCCAAATTTAATCCATTATTTAATTAAGGTTTAATCATTTTAAAATTATTTAATGGGTTTCTACCCTTTCAATTATTTAAATTTCAATCATCCAAATCAGATTAAGATCAAATATTTTACTTGTTAATTTTTATTAAACCTAAAGTTTTAATTAAGGATTAAAGATTTTAATTACCATTTTACCCTTTAAGCTTAATAATTTCATAACTCACTAAATTAAACTTAAATGAATTTGAAATTTTTATGTAACTTCACTCATATGTCGATAAAGACATGAGAGGAGAAAATGTGATTTTTACTGTATTTAATTTATTTATATAATTATTTTTGGTGGAAAATAGAGATTTTCAAGGAAAATTTGATAACATGACCAAAGGAAAGTTTCTGTCCTTAAGAAAATTAGGGGACATTCCTAATGACGAGAGAAGCACTTGGACCAATTTTGGTGATTTTTTGAATTATATTATTTTTATTATAATTATTTTGAGTTTTGGAGTGTTAATTAATTTAAAAATAAAATAAATGTTGAAAAATGGATTTTATATTTTTCAAAAATCTCTCTGATATCAAGGAAACCAGAGAATCAAATTTTGCAATTTTCTGATTTTTCTATGATTTATTATAATTATTTTAGTGAAAATGCTAGAAAATACATTTTTTAATTTTAAAATTACCTTAGAGCTTTAAAATTTAATATCTCACTAAATAGACCTAGGAAAAATGTGGGATTTGTTCCTAAGTGATTAAAATTCAAAATGTGACATTTTGGTGAATTTTATTATTTTTGTGATTTTTATTATTTTTTAATTATTAAAAATATTAAAATATTATTAAAAATCAACTTTTTAGAAAATTGAAATTTTAATTTTCTTAGGTTCCCTGATATCAGAGAGGCTCCAAAACCAATTTGGTGAATTTTTGAAAAGTATTTTAAAAGTTATGAATTTTTAAAGTTTAAAATGGCTAAGTGACTTAATCGACCGATTAGTGGGGCTAACCGAGTCAATTGACTTCAAATTTTTATGGTGGGTTCCTCTGATCCTAAAGGTCAGTGGAGAATTGATTTCAAGTCAATTTGATGCATGGTTAACTCTAATTAATTAAAGACCTATTTTGGGTGTTTAAGCGATTAGGGTTGTTTTTAAATGAACTAAGTCGAAAACCTATTTTCCTAGGGTTCTCTGGTCATAAGGAACATCACCAAATTTTCTAGAATTTATTTCACAACATGCTATTTATTGGAATTAAAATACTCAACACAGTGACATGAACTTGAAAAATCGAGAACTCCTCATAGGGATGGCCTCGACTTTGGAAAATTCGGGGAATGTTCCCAATTCGAGAGCTCGAAAGCCCATGGTCTCATGCCATGGTGAATTGTATGCATGCATGGAGAATTAAAACAATGCGGAGAGTAAATAAATTATAAAAAATAAAATACTTGATGAAATTAAATGATTTCTTTTCCACATTATTCTCCTGCGATTCGGCTTGAGCGAGAGAGTATTTTTATTTTATTTTTGTGATTTTTCTACACGAGATATGAATTTTTGAAGTTTAGGGAATTAAATAAATCGGAAAATGCCACATTTATCTGCTTATCCACGCGGCGCCAGCGAAGACATCGGCGGCTCAGGAGGGGCACGTGTCGCGGCTCGTGATTGGGCGCGCCATCGAAGTCGACGGCCCGGGCCCGCGGTTCTCGCACCGTTCCTGGTCCGACGCCCATCCGAGCCGTTCGTCCTGCGCGTGTATTGAATGGACGGCATCCGTTCATCGTCCCAAGTGTTCTCGCCGAGGCCGTCCACGCTAAATCCATAAGATCTCGCTCGATTCTCAGTGGATTTTTACGTTCTTATACTCTATGGATTCGTCTCGAAGAGACGAACACATCTATACGGTTAACATGCATTGAAACTAAGGCATTTGAAAATAGAGAATCTTCGGAAGCTCGGGATGAGGAATTGGCTCGTACCTTGGCTCGGAAGAGTGTGGCTTCAATCCGAGAGTTGTTGCACCTGTCGATTGGGTCACTAGCAAGCTCCGGATGAAGTCTCTGATGCAGTGGATTGTACTGGATATGATTTCGAGCAAAGCCTGATCACGCAGCTTGGAGAAGTGGGCGCGATTGGGTGGCACAGAGTGGGAGCTTGATGGTGGACACCTTCCACTCGGTCACGAGTGAAGGTGTAGAGACGATCGGTTTGGGGATTGGCTCCACGCTGGAGAAAGTGTCTCGCGGTTTTGGGTGGAATTTGACTGCGAAGAAATTGAGCTTACGAGGAGAAATGGCGGGGGGATTTCAACTGAGGGATCAGAATCCGCTCTAAAGGTGGAGAAAGGGTACGGAACAATTTTGGCGGAGTTTTGGCGGAGGTTTGTGCTTCTCCTCCCCTCATGGCCGAGAGGGGTGGAGTTTAAATTTTGAAGGTACGAAATTTTCACGAAGAGCAACTTTATACTATTATGGGAAGTAATTTGCCTTGGTAATGTTGATATTGTAAATTATATTGTAAGCGATATTGTACGCACAATTTAACAAGGCAACAACGAAAATTTATATATGATGCAAAATTTTATTTTTGGGATGAGCCCTATCTATATAAACGAGTGTAAGGAGCGATTATTAGAAAATGTGTGCCACGAAAAACTAATTTGATTATTCAACGATGTCATGATTCTAAATTTGGAGGTCGTTTTAGTGCGATAAAGCATTTTCGGGTCCTAAATCTGGATTTTATTGGCTACTCTTTTTAGAATGTTTATAGATATATAAAATCGTAACGTCGATGTGAGAGAGTAGGTAATATACGCAGAAGAAATGAAATGCCTCTAAATTATAATTTGGAAGTTGAAAATTTTGATTTATGTGGATTAGATTTTATAGGACAAATTACTCCTTCATTTGAAAATTTATATATATTGGTTGTCGTTGATTATGTCTCTAAATGGATTGAAGATATTGCTTTACCTAGATGTGATGCTCATAGTGTTTCAAAATTTTTAAAGAAAAATATATTTACAAGATATGGAATGCGAGAGTGATCTGCTTGATGGTGGATACCATTTCAGGAATAATCGAATTAATAGATTAATTGAGAAATATATTATTCATAGAATCTATATTACTTATCATCCCCGAGAATAGTGATTTAGCGAAGTATCTAATCGTGAAATTAAAAAAGAATTTTGAAAAGCATGGATAATTATAAATCAGATTCATTGCTCGATTGAATCTTGCTTTATGGGCTTATAGGAAATTTGCTTTTAAAACCCCTATTGGAATGTCTCCTTATAGACTAGTGTTTGGTAAGACTTGTCATTTATCGGTTAAATTGGAGCATAAAGCATATTGGGCGATAAAATAGTTGAATTTTAATTTGAAAAATCTTTGGAAGAAAGATGTATACGTTGAATGAATTGGAAGGAGTTAGAAATGCATCTTATCCCGAGTAGGATTTATAAAGAAAATGAATTTTTGGCATGATCGGGAAGATATTGAAAAAACTTGGAATTTGGACAAAAAGTTTTATTATACAACACAAGATTGAAGTTATTTCTTGAAGCTCGATGCAGATGGTTAGGACCTTTTACGGTTGTAAAAGTTCATTCTTTTGGAGAGTACACGTGATATTAAAGATCTTGATCTGGAAAGATTTCGAGGTTAATGGGCATTGATTAAAGCCTTACTTTCTCGGGTTTAAACGCTTCAAAGAGGTTTTAATACTTGATCATCTCGATTAATAGAATGGTTTGTCGGGGTTGTGATATTAAACAAGGGGAAACTTTATAGAGGAGCGGCCATATATATCACTGTGGTGTGTTGCTTGTTCGTTGTAGGTGAGCTTTTTACATAGTTGTTTTTTAATCCCTGGTCTCTAAATACTTTAAAAATGGATAAATATTGGATCGAATTGAGAAATTGGAATATTTTAGGCCGAATGAGTTCGGTGAGAATTTTGTATGCATGTATAGCGCCCTATCATCGTATACAACCGAACTCGGAGTTTGGCGCATGGCCCAAAACTTTGTTGATGTTTTTAAGTTTCAAAATGCGAGTTTTTTGTAAATTTGGGCGGGATCTTCGTCCTTTTAACTCCACAAGCTTGTTTTGACTTCTTGCTCCGGAAAAATGAAAACTACCATTCAATTTGTATCCCATGGATTCTGCTCCATTAAAACCCCTCGATCTTGTGTTTTCAACCAAAGGAAGTTCATAAGTTTTTGAAGCGCAGGCGTTTTTCAACAAAGTGATGATGAAGAGAGGATTAGTAAGGAAAGAGGCTTAAATAAATCGAGTTATGTAATCTAACTTTACTAGAATGGAAGAGATTGATGAGGAGAGACATCGGGAAGTAATTTGCTGCTTCTGCTTCCGTTGTTGTTCTGTCTTGAAAGAATTCTATGCAAATCTTCAGGATCAACTAAGGGTTGTGTTATCTTGCTGGTAGATTTATAAAATTCACTCCTACACGAATTAAAGATCTCTTTATGATCGAAAACGTACCCATTGGCCATTATTCTAATTTCAATGAAATACGAGATAATATGAATGATGTGTATCGATATTTGACAGATGAGAAAGAGGATTGGGAAATTAGAGGCGGACAAGCATTAGTTTCCCATGCGCATCTCTCGATCCAGTCATCGAAGCAATGACACTACTTTATTTGATAAGATTATTTCCAACAATCAGATTAGCAAGGTAACCAAGGAAAATTGCCATTCTGAATTTTTGTATCAAACTAGGAGGTCGATTGACATTGGTAATATCATTGTGAAATGAGTTTTGGGATTAATTGTTCATGGATCTAAATATGGGCTTGGACACTCGTTCACCATATTTACGGTATATAGTTAATCCAAGTTCTGTATTGGAGAAAGAGTTCTTCTTCCATGGAGGCCTATTGATCCAACCAATCCTTATGACTACCAGGGCAGTGGGAGATGAAGATGACATGAATTTACTTGTGTCTGACCAACACGGACTTCCTGACAGTTCTTTTTTTCTTTGGGAGTTCCGAATGATATTGAAAATCAAACGATTGGAGAAACATGCTCTTGAACATTATGAGTGCAATCGGTAATATTTCTGGTTATTCGATCATATAGATTGGAGAATGAAGAATAATTCGATCACACAGGTCGAATTGAGATGGATTTTGATTAACTTGATGAAGAAGAATGCGGTGATTGCGGGGAATCATCAGCATTCCATTTTGTCCATTTTATAATTTTTACGTACATCAGCAATCAATTGGAGACATTCGAGGAGAGGATAGTTACGAGCGGTATGGAGTAATTATTAGATTCTACTTATGTTGGTGGTGTGTTTAGGTTTGATTTGTAATTATGTAGTGTGTGTAGTATTTACTTTACTTTGATTTAAATTTGGATTTGGATATACTTACTTTCATTGTGTACTTAGATTTTAGTGTTACTTTATCGTAGGTAAGCACGACACTAAAACATACGAAGTTAGTTTAGTTTGAATGAACATATTTGATGTTTATGTTGTAATTTGGATTTTATATATATAAGTTTATTGTGTATTTGTGTAAATAATTGTGTTGATTACTACTTGTGTGAGATGATGTAAATGCCTATTGAAGTGTTAAACACCATTATGGAAGTCGAAACGATCGAAATTATGAAAAAATTTTTGGACCCGGAAAAAGATTGGATTGGCGCCGCTGGCTCGTCTAGAGAGTTTGGCTATTTCTCTTAAATAGGCGACACCGCCGGCGCGAACTCGGTTAAAAGACAAAAACCTCGTTTCGTGATTTTACCACAGGACCCGCAAATATTTCCATTACCTTCATCTTCCTCCTCCATTTTTTGCGATTTTGATGATCTAGGGCTTGCTAGATCTTGGATTCAAGGCGATTTCAAAGCTTTTCAAGGTCGGATCCACACTTCTCTTGGTAAGAGCTTCACTTTAAGTTAAAAATTTTTTTATTTTCACCATGGAAATCTCTCGCATTGCTTAGGTTGGAATTTTGGAGTTTTAAAGAGACTTTGAGATTTCTATGTTGAAATTTTCTCTTACTTGTTAGAATAGTGTTTAGAGTTTGTTACATTGTGAATTTGGAATTTATTGAATTTTCTTGCAAATTTTAAATTCACATGGCTCCGAGTTGAGTAAAGGGAAGAGAAAATTGGATTTTGATGAGAGAAGTTCATTAATATTAAAAACGAATTTCGTTTTAACTCTTATCTTTACAACAAGAGGCTGTATCCAGGATCGAGCTTCGATAGTCACAGTGGATACGCTCAGAACGATTAATTGCGGAAAGCGGAAGCTTGGGAGCGATTTTGTTATTTTACGCGAATGCCGTATAGGTAGTTAGGGGTATTAGTGTTCATGGGTAAACCTTGTAGTATGTGCTAGTTAGAGGAAAAATGGTTGAGTTTGTTCCTCGGCGTATCAATGCTTTCTATCGATTTCGAGAACCATTTGTTTGTGAATATGGCTGACACTCGAGGAGAATATGAGAGAAGTTATTGCTTTTAGTGACGGAAGAGGGGAATTGAAAGTAAGTAAAAAACGGTTGATTAATTTCCCCGTTTCCACATTTCAATGTTGCATCAAAAGTTTAAAATTATTTTATCTTTGCGAGACCCAATACCATCTTATCACTACAGCGAAGTTACAAGAGATAGAGCGATTCTGAACTATTGCATTCAAAAGATGAAAAAGATTGATATTGGAACTATTATTTACAAGAACATTCAGACAATTGCTAGAGGCAAAACTACTGGAGGATTAGGACATCCTGCCTTTGTTCATGCCCTATGTGCTCGATGGAGTGGAGTTCATTAGTTTGAAGAAGTAGTTATACCTCTGAGACCAATTACAAAGACTATTATCCGTACTTATGGAGTCTCGTACTTGGGAGCTGAGTTGAGCATAGGAGTATTGACACGCATAAAATATATACGCTTTTGTTATATCATTTTATTCATTTTTTATGATATTACACTTTAAAAGTATTTTGTATATTTTTGGTTTTAAATATAAGAAATGATGATTGGAGCAAAAGGAAGCAAAAACGGTGCAATTTGGGAAGCGCGAGCAACAAATGAAATTGCAGCACGACACCTTTCGATAAGTCTTTTGATGCTTAATCTCTTTTACAATTCATGCATATTTTTGAATGATATTACAATTTAAATAAAGGTTGTTTTTATGCTTGACTTTTTGTAGAGCTATGTTACGAACGCAACGCAACTGAAATGGGGTGAAACGGAGTTGAAACGGGCAAACATAGCGAAACGGTGGAAGCGCGAGTTGCTGCTCGTCGACGCGAGATTTTCCCGAGACCACCGAAAAGTGCCCAAAGGCCGCGTCGCCAGCCTCGAGCAATAGGCAATGACCCCGGAGACATTGAGCAGAGCTTTTGGCAGTTTTGTTCAATGTTAGGCATCTTGGACGCTTTTCGAAGGGGTGCTTAAAAACTCTTCGGAATTCGTAGTCTTTCTTTAAAAATGGCAAATTTGTGTTAGAAATGTGTAGATTAGAGGAGAAAAGTGGAGAAAACTTGGAGGAATGTTTAGTATTCTTAGATTAAGAGTAGAAATGTAGATTTCTACTTTTGAAGATTAGGAGAGGAGATTTTGAGAGAATTGTAAAGTTTCGCTAGCATTGTATATACGAAAATTTGAAATTCTAAATTTAAGCGCAATAAAGTAAACTAAGTATTCTAATCAGGTAACTTAACTAAGTAGAGAATTAATACGTATTAAAAGTGCATGAAATTGAACTAAATAAGTCTTAACTATTTAGAAAAAGTATCTTTCCCATTGTTTAGAAATTTAAGTGATTGATGAATTTAAATAGATAATTTTAAGGTATTGTGACAAATAGGAGCATTCCTATTCTTTACCCTTTGGTCAGAGTGTAAAGAATATTGACTAATCCTATGTTTGATTACCGAATCCGCGGCTAGGTCCGGGAGGATACCGATTGCCGACTTCGAGCTCCCACGTTCCCTCGCACGAGGGCTAACATCTACACTTCAACTCTCGAAACAATAGGACCAAATTGAAAATTTTAGTACGTCGCACTAAAATGTTCAATTCTACGCCCGATGATATTATTTTCCTATTTATTTGCACCTTCCTTCCAAGGCTTTTGAATTCCCCGAATATCGGATGTAATTTTCACTATAGTTGTAAATCAACATATTTTAACAAATCGAATGGCCGAGTTTGAAAAGTAAATTAAGTTTTAAGTAAAAATTATCACGATTTATTAATATATAAAAGTATCTCTATTTTAATTTCATCAAGTCACTTAATTTCATAAACGAGGAGAAAGAGTAAATAAACTACTCGAATGCATGGGAACTAAACTAAGCATGGATTTCATTTAAAGTTAAAAACAATAAATACAAATACTTATCTTGATTTATCCAGACAGGACTCATCGTAGTTCCTTTGACTCTTCGCTTCCAAGTACAAGCACGACTCACTAATTACTCACTAAACTCACTTAAAGACACACTATCGCACACAAAACTAGACAAAAGACTAAAAGATTGCACTCAACACAAAAAAATAACACCCTTAGAACACACTAAAAGACCGGTTTTCGGCCTACATATATAGAGGTAAGCAAAGGTCCAAGAGGTGTGTAAGCATCTCTTCAAAAAGTGTCAGGGTTCGATGTATACTGTGCCATTTGAACTAGCTCGCCGTCGGCCGACGAACTACCTCGGCGTCGACGAGGCTTCTGAAGATCTTCGAGCCGCGCTATCTCGGCTGTCGGCGGGCTCGGGCTCAGCGCTCGGCGAGACGGTTATAAATCCTTCGGAAATGTCTCCTCGTAACCTCGCCGTCGGCGGGCTCGATCTCGCCGTCGGCGACTCGGCATAAGTGCATTATTTTCTTCCTTTTTGCTCCAAATCCGCTCCTTTTTATGATTTTTGCTTTTATCACATAAATTCTCCATTCCTGCCATAAAATAAAGAAAATACCCTATCTTTAAAGTGCGATTTCATAAAAAATAGGTATGAATTTCTTAATAAATTTTTCGATGATCAAAATCCCCCAAACTTACTTATTACTGTCTCAAGTAATTTTAGTACTACATAAAAATAATGATTTCTATAGTAAGATTTTTCAATTCAAATAAACTATAAATTAGATTAATTAATATAATAAAGTTAAATAAAAATAATTCATGTAATTTTTAATTAATCTTATAGAAATAAATTAGTTATCAGGTCTAAGATTTCTAGCTTACTATTCATTTCGAGAATATTTATATTTAAAAGAATAATTACTTAAGATATTCATATGATAAGAAATTCAGAAAACACTTATTAGGTAAAATTCTAATCCATAAATATAAGTTTGGAAATATCTAAGTTTTTCATTTTAGGTTAATTCAAATGAAGCCGATTTTTTATAAGGCGTCTCCTCAAAACTTTCCTCATTTTTCTTTTTCTTTTTCTTTTTTCTTTTTCCTTTTTTTTTTTTAATGAGGATTACTGAATACTGGAGAGCTCGTTAATAATTTTGAACTTCATTTTCATCTTCTAAATTTGAACCTTAGAAATATTTCTTAGCTTATATATACTTCGTAGTTTTTACTTCATTGATTTTCAATCTTTTCTTTTTCATTTGAATACTTAAGAATTTAATTTTAGAATATAGTTTTCCTTACTAAAAATAGTTTATTATATTCTTATTCCCTTTAACGAAATATTTTATTCTATTTAATTAATTAAAGCACTAGAAATATTTCATTTAACCTTTTATAATAAT
Organism: Papilionanthe hookeriana x Papilionanthe teres; assembly: GCA_022702705.1. Classification (NCBI taxonomy): domain Eukaryota; kingdom Viridiplantae; phylum Streptophyta; class Magnoliopsida; order Asparagales; family Orchidaceae; genus Papilionanthe; species Papilionanthe hookeriana x Papilionanthe teres. Next base: position 84,976,869 of record CM040428.1, on the reverse strand, counting down.
TAAATAAAATAATTCATATTAATTAAATTGAAAAATTTCTTATAAAAATCATTTTATAATAATTTGAAAATAGAAATTGAGAACAAGTTAATAACTAAATTTGTATTTTACTCCCCCTGAAACTTAAATTTTTATATCTATTCTAAATAATTAAAAAGGGAAAGTAAATAATTCATACGCTTTGAAGTTTAGGTATTTCTTTTCTTTGTAATTTTTGCGAGACTTTTCATTTTCATTGAACTTGTCTTGTTAGTATTCTCCATATATATATAACAATTTAAAGAAAATGCGGGGATAAAATCTAAGATAAGTTTTAAATATAACGATTAAAATTAACTCTACACTACTACATATGAATTACTAACATATTAAAAACATTGAACTAACGGATTAACAATTTTACTGACTTAAAACAATAAAGAATAAAATAAAAACATACTAAAGAAAACTAACATCCTATTTAACATAAAAACAAATGCGATTAACTAACACAAAAACAAAAACTAAACTACTATAACAATTCGAGCAAATAATCTAACAAACATCCGATGTCTCGAAAACATAAAGTGCTTGAATATTACAAATATATAAAGTCTTCAAAATAACTTAACATCAAACAAATAAAACAAATAAAGTCCTAATCTTCGACACGAAAGTCCGAAGCTATATCATCTCCTCCACGATCCGTAGGTGAGAAGGCCGAAGCGAGATGATACTTGTGAATATCGGGGGCACTCGGGAAAGACAACATCTAAATCACCACTCCTATAACGACGTTCGGCTTCATAGTATGCAATCTCGTATTCGAGATGTCGCTGGAGATATTCATTATCATAATCATGTCTCCTCTCCATATTATCGATTCTTTGATCAAAATGATCAAATCTTCTCCCCATTGTCTCTCAAGCCGCTCAAAACTTCTCCTATGCGGTGTCAATTCATTCATCGGATCTTGTAGGGTAGGGGTGGTAGGCTCGGGAGGTTCATGGCTAGTAGAGGGTATATCTCTACTTGGCGGGTGAAATAACTTCTTACTCCGCTCTCCACCCTTCATGAGATTCATACTTCTTAATATTGGCGAGTTGTGAGTGGTTTCATTGGTTCCACCCATTCTTCATTATCTCTCAGCCTCGACTCAGAGAGTTGGCGAGTGTAAAAATTAATCCAGGGTGTCCCGATCCAGCTCCACTCTCATTTCGAGGAGTAGCCGGGATGTTTTGATAAATAATTCTCCCGATGTTGATGCTTCGTTATTACGAATACGAAATTCGAGTGTTCTATCTCGTGTTACCTCATTGTGGTGATATGTGGGTAACGAGTAGAACAAATAAAAGTAATGCGAGGCTTTGGAGGCTGCATTTAATTTAGAAAGAGGAAAATTCACTCTTTCCCGTTGCTTAATTTTCCAAACTTCGGTCCCATCGGTGAGAAAGTTAATGACTTCCTCAGGTGGTCCTTCCATCGTTCCAAAAGTTTCATACTCGCTAAAGTGCGAGTCATGAACTTCATAGAACGCGTTAATTCTTGCGGCATTGAAATCTACGAAAATCCTCGTACCTTTCTTGGTGCATCTTCGGCGACGATTAAATTGGCATAAAATTCTTTAACCACTTCTACGATACTGCTCTATATTGAACGTAATAGAAATTCTCCCGACCTCGTTCCTTAATAATCCGCTCTACTTCTCCTCCCGGATTTTTGAAAACCGATCTGCGATACACTTTCTTCCTTGAATATTTTCAAAATATTTAGTCTGTACTCGTGCATTGATGAATCGGTCTTCGTCGAATTCTACTCGACGTTTTTGTCGTGGAGCCATACGATCGATCTGTGAAAATCATGAAAATTTTTACTAAACTTAAAAATAATCCTAAGAAGGCTTCCTACAATATTTATAAGCAATTTAAATTAAATTCCATGGATTTCCACCGAATATTTCTTCCATATTTTGATTTTTCCCAAAATTTGCAATGTGGTGAAAATACATGGTGAAAATCAAAAATTTTTGCATAGGAGTGAAGCACTTACCAAGAGAAGATGAAATCCGGTGTTTTTGAGTGATAAAATCGCTTTAAATCCAAGATCTCTCGAAGCCACTAGGTCGGTTTTTGCGAAAATGAGAGGTTGGGGATGATGAATAGTGTTTTTGACCGGTCGAATATATGTTTTTCCGACCTCGCTGTCAGTGAGATTTTTCTCGCCATCGGCGAGCTAATATTTTTCGGAACCAAAAACTCTCGGGAAAAATCCGCTGTCGGCGAGAAATTATTTGTTGTCAGCGAGATCGATCTCGCTGTCGGCGGGATTTTTCTCGCCGTCGGCGAGATTCCAAAAATTTAAAATTTTTGAAATTCGTCACTCATTTTCGTCCTTAATTTGCCTTATATTATATTTCAGATCACATCATTTATTAATTTAATATGAAGATTAGCTACTTATACACAAACAAATTCACACAACACAACAAATTAACTTTAATATTGAAATCCATGAGATATACAAACTAACATAATTTTAGACTCTATAATCAAACTTGAACTTCAATCCTTACTACTAATCGGCATCGCGAACCAATCCACGACACACTAAATGCTGATACAAAACTATGACGCATATCTCAATTAAGTTTAAGATATTCAAATCATCACTCCACACATAATAAAATCTAAATCAAATCAAATAACATCAATACAAACATACTATGGAAATCTTTATTACTACTCTTCGAGGTCGGAATCTTCATCTTCTCCGATATTTCCGATATGACGATGATGCACAAATAAGTTATAGAAAGGCTCGAAGGGAAATTCGAAGCGGATTCTTCGGTGATCCAACCCTTACTGTCTCGATAAATGAAGAAAGCTAGCTTCCGAGTGTCCGGAATGATCGAAGTGTTCCTTCATCCTCCGGTCGATGTGATCAAATAAATCGGATATATTGTCGATTGAATCTCTCACTTTACTGCAGTTCTTTCTCCATTCCTTTAATTTTCTTTAAAAGTAACTCCGTTTTATCCGAAATAGGCCTTGCTTATAGGATTATTCTGTGAAGCTCTATCGGAGATAAATGTAATGTCTTCATTATTGTCCAAAGTAGGGAACATATACGTAGGATCGAGCGGCTTCCAAGGTAACGAGAACCTTTTCCTAAGCTTCATAAGAAACTCGATACTAGCTGCATAATGCAAAAATAGTAGATGGGTGTCCTAGTCCGTGAGCCGACCCATGCACAATTAAACCCGATGCGGACTTAACAATTATTGATCCAACATCAATATGCGATCCACTTTGAATACAATAATTCGATATAGTGCATTCCTTCGAAACCTTGTTTACCCTCGTAGTAGGTAACAATTTAGATGAGATGAAAAAGTGCCGGTGCTTTGAGACGGGATTCAAAAGTGATGCGAGAGAAACTAACATACCCGTCTTCACGCATTTCCCGATCTTCGGTTCATCGGTCGGATATCGAAATATCTCATTCATATTATATCGAGAAGGCACAAAATTTGAATAGTGACATACGGGGTGTTTTCTATAGAGAATAATTCATTTACTCTTGATGGAGTAAACGTCACCCATCTTCCTCGGACGTAGACATTCCCATTGTTGATCGCATGTAAGTTAGAGTAGAACTCTTTCACATGCTGGAATAACAACAGCGGACGTAGTGTAACAAAATACCTCCCAGGTCATGCATTGCGCGATCGTTTCTTCTATCTTCGTAGTGGAATTCTCTAATCCTCGATTGACAAATCTCCGTTCCTTGATAACTCTTTTCTTTATCAAAACCTTGTTGAAGATCCGCTGCGCTTCCGCACTCACAAATTTCCTCCGGTTAAACACTCCAGATTTAGAGGAATCTAAGAATTTGGAGGCCATTATGGTGAATGGAATGAATTCTAGTGAAGAAGGCAGACTTAGAGTTGTTTAAGAATGGGTTTTCACAAAGGAATTGGTGTTGAAACCGTCCAAATCGGCATTCAAAGTATAAATAACTCATCTTTATAACTTCCTCGCTGTCGGCGAGGACGTTTCTCGCCGTCGGCGACTCAGTTATAAAAACTGCCTCCCAGGTTCTCGCTGTCGGCGGGACGTTTCTCGTTGTCAGCGAGCTCGATAAATAAACTGAATCTAATTTAGGCGCGAACCTCGCTATCGGCGAGTATCGACCTCGCCGTCGGCGAGATTCCAAAATAATGTCCAATTTCGCTCTAAATTGAATAATTTCTTTTCTCATCATAATGGTTCGAATATGTGATGATTCTTAATAATAATTAAGTAGTAAAGTTTCAATAATATAGACTAACTATTAAGATACAATAAAAATAGATGACTAATATGGGTTACCTCCCATAAAGCGCTTGGTTTAACGTCGTCGGCCGGACCTAATTTCGATTATTAATCGAGTCGACTAAGCATTAAAACCTCTTTATAGTTAGGTCTTATACCTTCGAAATATGGTTTTAATCTATGTCCATTAACTTTAAATTTATGTCCGGTTTTTGATCTTCGATTTCTATAGTTCCGTATGAAAATATTTGAGTTATGGTGAAAGGTCATAACCATCGAGACTTGATTTTCCAGAAATAATTTCAATCTAGTATTATATAACAAAACTTGTCATCCGGTTCAAAATTTCTCGATTAATCTTCCGATCATGCCATAATTTCATCTTTTCTTTATAAATCTGATCATTATCATATGATTCATTTCTTAATTCTTCCAATTCATTTAATTGCGGCAGTCTCTTCTCACCGACTTCTTTCATATTATAATTAAATTCTTTAATCGCCCGATATGCTTTATGTTACTAATTCAATTGGTAAGTGGCATATTTTTCCATATATAATCCTGTAAGGAGTCATTTCGATCGGAGTTTTATAAGCGATCCTATAAACCCATAATGCGATTGTCTAATCTAATAGACCGATCTAACTTATTTGGGTTTACGGATTTTCTAAAATATGTTTAATCTCGCGATTAGATACTTCATGTAATCCGTTAGTACTGTGGATGATAAGCGATGGATATCTTATGAGTAATATTGTATTTTTCTACTAGTTTGTGAATGAATTTATTTCTAAAATGAGTTCCTCCGTCAGTGATAATCACTCTCGGCATTCCAAATCTAGTAAAAATATTTTTCATTAGAAATTTTGAAACACTCTTAGCATCACACCTAGGTAAAGCTTGTGCATCAATCCATTTGGAAACATAATCAACAGCTACTAATATGTATGAGTTTCTAAACGAAGGAATAAAAGGTCCCATAAAATCTAATCCCCAAACATAAAAAATTTCAACTTCTAGTATAAAGTTTAGAGGCATTTCGTTTCTTCTAGATATATTTCCTACTCTTTGACATTTATCGCAAGTTTTAATATATACTGTATACATCTCTAAATAGAGTAGGCCGGTAAAATTCGGATTGTAGAATCTTATAAGCGAGTTTTATCGGTCCCGAAATGTCCTCAAAATCAGAATCATGACATTTTTGAATAATTGGTTCGGTTTCTTCATAAGGTACACATCTTCTAATAATTAAATCCTTACATTGCTTATATAAATATGGTTCATCCCAAAAATAGGTTTTCGTATCATGGATGAATTTTTTACGTTGTTGTAAAGTTAGCATAGGTGGTAAAATATTACTAACTATATAGTTTACTATATCGACATACCATGGTATTTTCCACTCATTGATATTATATAGTTGTTCATCGAGAAAATTGTCATAATTTCATTTTCAATATCGGATAATTCATGATTTTCTAATCTTGATAAATGATCCGCAATTTGATTATCGGTTCCTTTCTTATTAACGATCTCGAAATCGAATTCTTGCATTAATAGCATCCATCTAATTAATCTTGGTTTGGAATCTTTCTTTTGCATTAAATATTTGATAGCGAGAATGATCGGTATGCACGATACATTTTGTTCCGATCAGATAAGGTCTAAATTTATTAAAACCATATACTACTGCTAATAATTCTCTTTTGTAGCTTGTATAATTTATTTCGGCATTATTTAGATTTTTACTAGCATAGTATATAACTTTAAAAATATTTTCATATCTTTGCCAGAAGCGCTCCTACGGTATAATCACTAGCATCACACATAAGCTCAAATGGTTTCTCCAGGTTAGGTGAAACTATTATAATTGTTGTAATTAATTTTTCTTTTAAGAGTTCAAAAGCATTCGGGCATTCGATTGTAAATTCAAATTTCTTGTCCTTTTCGAGAAGTTGGCATAGAGGTTTAGTAATTTTTGAAAAATCTTTTATATAGCGTACGTAGAATCCGGCATGTCCAAGAAAACTTCTTACCCCTTTTACCGTAGTTGGAGGTGGTAATTTAGCTATAACTTGAATTTTTGCGGGGTCCCTTCCATGCCTTTTCCGAAATTTTATGCCACTAATACAATGCCGCCGTAACTATAAATTGACATTTCTCCCGGTTTAGAACTAAATTTGTTTTCTCACATACTTCTAATACTTTTTCGAGATGAGTTAAGCATGTGTCAAATGATGTTCCAAATACGGAGAAATCATCCATAAATACTTCTATTCCATTGTCGATTAACTTACTAAATATAGACATCATACATCTGCGGAATGTTCTTCGTTGCATTACATAATCCAAAAGGCATTCTTCGAAAAGCGAAAGTTCCATAAGGACTAGTAAATGTAGTTTTCTCTTGATCCTCAGGAGACATTTGTATTTGATGATAACCGATGTATCCATCTAGAAAACAAAAATACTTATGTCTGGCTAATCTATCTAACATATGGTCTAGAAATGGTAAAGGGAAGTGATCTTTCCTGGTGGCGGTATTTAATTTCCTATAATCGATACATATACGCCAACCGAGTAACTTGTCTTATAGGAATAAGATCGTTATTTTCATTAGCGGTGACGGTCACTCCTCCCTTCTTAGGAACACGGTGAATTGGGCTTACCCGAGCATTGTCGAAATAGGATATATAATACCATTATCTAACCATTTGAAAATTTCTTTCTTAACTACTTCTTTCATTATCGGGTTTAATCTCCTTTGGGGATGCTGCTTTAGGTTTATGTTCATCATCTAAAATAATTCTATGCATACATATTGAAGGACTAATTCCTTTAATATCTGCTAGAAGTCCGACAAAAGTTTTTTTATATTTTTTTAAAGTTTCTAAAAGTTTTTGTTCTTGAGATTCGTTTAATGCGGATGAAATAATAACTGGTAAAGTTGAAAAATTACCTAAATAAGCATATTTCGAATGATCGGGTAATATTTTTAGCTCGAGTTCGGGAGGTTTAATAATTGATGGAACTATATTCTTGTCGGTGTTTTCAATATTATCCAAAAATTCAAATCTTTCCTGAATATAATCTAGTTCTTCATTATTATCTTTAATTAATTCAGTGTTTTCTTTTTCTAATGTATCTTCGTAATATTCCTTAAAATGTTCGCGTTGTAAATGTTCAAGTATTTCCATCCGAAAACATTCATCATCTTTTTCTAGCGCAGGATATTTCATTGATTTTGTGATATTAAATGTAACTTTTTGGTCATTTACTCTCATAGTTAATTCTCCTTTCGAACATCGATCATAGCTTTTCCGGTAGCTAAAAATGGTCTTCCTAAAATGATAGGAATTTCTTTATCTTCCTCCATATCTAAAACAATAAAATCTACGGGAAGATAAATTTATCCACTTTTACTAACACATCTTCGATAACTCCCTTAGGATAGATAACCGAACGATCGGCTAATTGAAGGGTTATCGAAGTAGGTGTAATTTTTCCTAATCCCAATCTCTTAAAAATTGATAGAGGCATTAGATTGATGCTTGCTCCTAAGTCACACAAAGCTTTTCCATAAAAATTTTCTCCTATAGCGCAGGGTATAGTGAAACTACCAGGATCTTTCAATTTTTCAGGAAGCTTCTTCTGAATAATAACACTACACTCTTCACTAAGTGCGACTGTTTCATTATCGGTGAATTTTCTTTTCTTATTTAGAATATCTTTCATAAATTTTACATAATTTGGCATACGATCTAAAGCTTCGACAAAAGGTATATTGATTGTTAATTTCTTTAATATTTCAAGGAATTTAGCAAATTGTTTATCTTTTTTATGTTGAGCTAGTCGTTGAGGAAATGGTGGTGGAGGTTTTTCAACAAAAATTTTCATAGGTATTAAAGGATGTTCTAAGTTTAAATCTTGTTGAATTGTTTCTTTTTCAATTTCCACTTCCTCTTTTTGGCTTTCGAGTTCTTTTTGAATTTGAGGTTCTAAGTCTTTTCCACTCCTTAGTTGTATTGCTTTAATTTGTTCTTTTCCTTGATCTTTAGGATTTATTTCCACATTACTAGGAAAAGTTCTAGGTATTCTATTATTTAGTGCGATAGCAATATGTCCAGAGTTGAGTTTCGATATTTTTAATAGATGTTCCTTGAATTTGTAATTGATTTCCTTGAATTTGTAGTTGATTTCCTTGATTTTGTAGTTGATGACCCATATTCAAAATTAATTCATCCATAGATAATTTCTTATCTTTGAATTGAGGGTTATTGTTATTAAATCCGGGTGGGTAATTACGTTTATAGTTTGGATTTGCTTGATTAGGTTGATTCATCCATTGTTGATTAGATGTGTTATTCCAATTAAAATTTGGATGAGTTTTCCAACCAGGATTATAATAGTTTGAATAAGGGTTATTAGTTCATTATTAATAGCATTTAAAGTTTCATAATTAGATTGAAATTCTATGATTTGTCCAGATGAGTTTTCTTCAAAGTAGGAGAGTAGTTCATTCCAAAATTATCTAATTTCTTAAATATAGCGACAATTTGAGAAGCTAACATAGATATTGCATCGTTTTCATGAATGTCGGCTATCTTTTTCGGATTTATTCTATCAATGAGCCATTGGAAATTATTTGTTGTCATTTCTTCGATTAGTGCATAAGCTTCATTAAATGGTTTAGACATTAATGAACCTCAAGCAGCAGCATCGATGATTGATCTTAAAGATCCTACTAATCCATTATAAAAGGTTTGAATAATCGACGATACTGGTAGCACATGATGTGGGCATTTCCTAAGAAGTTCCTTAAATCTCTCCCAAGCTTCATATATTGATTCTCCATCTAACCGACAAAAAGAAGTTATATCATTTCTAAACTTAGCGAGTTTTAGATGGTGGAAAATATTTGGATAGAAATTTTTGTGATAATTCTCCCCAAGTTTTAATAGATCCGAGTGCTTAACGAATTCAACCACATTTTAGCCTTATCCCTTAATGAAAAAGGAAAAAGTCTAAGTCTTATAGCATCGTCGGATACTCCTTGATATTTAAAAGTAGCACAAAGTTCTAGAAAACTAGCAAGATGTAAGTTAGGATCTTCGGTAGGTGAACCACTAAATTGATTGTTTTGTACCATTTGGATATTTGCGGGTTTAAGTTCAAATGAATTAGCGACTACATCGGGGTTTTGAATAGTTAAATGAATTTCATCCGATGTAGGGTTGGCATAATCTCTTAATGGTCTTTGTTGGTTCATATTTTGAATTTCGGGAATATTTGTCATTTGTGTTAAATTTATAATTTGTTTCTTTTGTTTTCTAATTCTTTTAATTGTACGCTCTAATTCGAATCGTAAGGTATTAAATTTTCGTTTCCAAATTTGCGCATACAATTTTTGAATAGATATTAATTTATTTATTATGATTATTTTAAAATAGTTCGTTACTTTAGTAAATTTTTCTTACTTTTCCCCGGCAACGACGCCAAAAACTTGACCCACAATTTTATATTATGATATTTTTAATTTAATTGCAACGACGCCAAAAACTTGACCCCGCTATATTATATGTATAGAATTGTAATTATTTATGTTGTGGATGCTACGCAAGTATACGTATCGTATCAAGTAATACGGGGCTACAGTGGAGTCCACAGTTATCGATGCCACGGGAAAGAGAAAATTAAATAACAACTAATTTTAAAATAATAATAATAATAAAACTAGTATACGAAAATTTGAAATTCTAAATTTAAGCGCGATAAAGTAAACTAAGTATTCTAATCGGGTAACTTAACTAAGTAGAGAATTAATACGTATTAAAAGTGCGGAAATTAAACTAAATAAGTCTTAACTTATTTAGAAAAAGTATCTTTCCCCTTGTTTAGAAATTTAAGTGATTGATGAATTTAAATAGATAATTTTAAGGTATTGTGACAAATAGGAGCATTCACTATTCTTTACCCTTTGGTCAGGTGTAAAGAATATTGACTAATCCTATGTTTGATTACGAATCTGCGGCTAGTCGGGAGGATACCGACCGCCACTCGGAGCTCCCACGTTCCCTCGCCCGAGGGCTAACATCTACACTTCAACTCTCAAACAATAGGATCGAATTGAAAATTTTAGTCCGTCACACTAAAATGTTCAATTCTACGCCCAGTGATATTATTTCCCTATTTATTTGCACCTTCCTTCCAAGGCTTTTGAATTCCCCGAATATCAGATGTAATTTTTACTATAGTTGTAAATCAACATATTTTAACAAATCAAATGGCCAGTTTGAAAAGTAAATTAAGTTTTAAGTAAAAATTATCACAATTTATTAATATATAAAAGTATCTCTATTTTAATTTCATCAAGTCACTTAATTTCATAAACGAGGAGAAAGACTAAATAAACTACTCGAATGCATGGGAACTAAACTAAGCATGGATTTCATTTAAAGTTAAAAACAATAAATACAAATACTTATCTTGATTTATCCCCGGCAGTACTCATCAGTAGTTCCTTTGACTCTTCCTTCCAGTACAGCACGACTCACTAATTACTCACTAAACTCACTAAAGACACACAACTGCACACAAAACTAGACAAAAGACTAAAAGATTGCACTCAACACAAAAAATAACACCCTTAGAACACACAAAAGACTGATTTTCGGCCTCTATATATAGAGGTAAGCAAAGGTCCAAGAGGTGTGTAAGCATCTCTTCAAAAAGTGTCCGAGTTCAATGTATCCGTGCCATTTGGACTAGCTCGCCGTCGGCGACGAACTACCTCGGCTTGTCGGCGAGGCTTCGAAGGTCTTCGAACCGCGCTATCTCGCTGTCGGCGGGCTCGGGCTCGCTGTCAGCGAGACAGTTATAAATCCTTCAGAAATGTCTCCTCGTAACCTCGCCGTCGGCGGGCTCGATCTCGCCGTCGGCGGGCTCGATCTCGCCGTCGGCGGCTCAGCACAAATTGCATTATTTTCTTCCTTTTTGCTCCAAATCCGCTCCTTTTTATGATTTTTGCTTTTATCACCTAAATTCTCCATTCCTGCAATAAAATAAAGAAAATACCTCTCTTTAAAGTGCAATTTCATCAAAAATAGGTATGAATTTCTTAATAAATTTTTCAGTGATCAATCATCTTGATTAACTGAAAGTTATGTCGGGCTGAAGACGTTAAACCAAGCGCTTTATGGGAGGCACACATAGTTATTGAGTGTTTTGCTTTGTTTGATGTGTTATTTGTGTTTTTTTATTGTTTAATTAAGTCTTATTCTTCCTTAATTAACATTAAAAACATTTAAGATTGAATCGAATCAAAAGTTAAAAAAATTTGAACGAAGTGAAGTTTGGCAAAAGTTGAACTAGCGTCGAACGGCGCTGTTATCAGGTTAAAAGTAGTTCATTTTTTTTGTCTTTTAAATATATAGATTAGAGTCACGCTACTAATAAATTTTGTAAATCGCTCTTTAAATAACTAACTTATGAGAATGACCAATCTCTAAAATGTAAGCATAATATATTTGCAATCTTAATATCCTAAACATGCTTTCTATTAAACACATAAATCCCCAACTTCAAATTATTATGAAGCATAAAGCCACAACTAGCTAAATTGTATGAAACATAAAGCCACGACTTGCTAACTTGGAAGAAATATAAAGCCACATGAATTTTTGCATGAAACAAAAGCCAAACATATGAATTTTTGCATGAAATCTAAAGTTACTGCATGAATTTGTGTATGAAGTATAAGGATACCACATAATTTTTTGCATGAAGTATGAACATGAGGTATGTGTATATTGGATATTTTATCCCAAGAGAGAAGGAGTATGGGTGCTTAGCGAGTAATTTTGGTTAGTGTAGTGAGGGAGTGAGGAGGGGAGCTTGATGGGTACATTTCGGGTAGGAGAGAGAGGGAGTTTTTATGTGTGTTTAGGCTAGAGTTTCTGGTAGGGGAGAGGATGAGTGTGAGTGTATGTGGGCTAGGGTTTTAGTTAGGAGGGAGGGAGAGCATGTATGTATGCTTAGGCTAAGGTTTCAACTAGGAGCATCTGTGTGGGTTTAGGCTAGGGTTTTAAGCAGAAGGGAGTGAGAGCATGTGTGTGTGTGTGTTTAGGATATGATTTTAGCTTGATGACATAAGAGGGAGAGAGAGGTGGGGAGAGGTCCTAGGGTTTTGGTTTGGTGAGAGAAGATGGAGAGGGACAGAGGTGAGAAGAGGGCCTAAGGTTTCAATTTGGTGATAGGAGAGAGAGAGAGAGAGAGGTGGCGAGAGGGCCCAAGGTTTCAATTTTTTTAGAGAAAAGAAAGAGAGAGAGGTGGGGAGATGGCTAGGGTTTCATTCATGAAGGAAAAGAGGGAGAAGAAGAAGAAGAGGGGTTCGACCATTGAAGAAGAAGAGGGGCTCATCCATGGAAGAAAGAGAGGGAGAAGAAAAGTGGGGCTTGATTATGGAAGAAAAAGAGAGAGGAGAAGAAGTTCACATCATGATTTAATAAACTTATTCTTGAATTTTATCTAAAGAATATTGAAATAAATAACAAGCCATATATAAAATTACCGAATCTACAAAATTTCAATAATTACATTATCATAATTACTAAACATTCAAAATGTTGTCTTTAACTTTCAAGTATGTTCCTTTTTTATCAAATACAATTAGTGTCTTTCCTCTTAAGGTTTATAACAACAATAAAAATTCTATCACAACGACATCATATTTCATCATCATCACTGATGCTTGGCAATGCCAACATTAATAGTGGATGTCAATATCAACATAAAGGTCCATTTTTGGCAATTTCTAAAAAGAACATACATATCTATATTAAAGTACACATTAAGAAAAAAAAACATGAATAATGACCTTTTCTAACGGCCTAATTCCGTTCGATATGATGAGAAAATTCGTTATGTGTTTTACTATTGATAGACATATTTAAGCTCGTAGGTAAAACACTTGTCGGTAATTTCAAAATCGACTGATAGACTGCAAAAAATTATCGATGCATAACTTATAATTTAATGTCGTGGTTGTTTTTGAGAAAATTCAAGTCATCATTTTTTGTCGGTTAATAGAAAGACTGATTAACCATCAGTAGTAGTGACACCTTACACGTTGGAAAAGTGTCTCACCCGTCAATTATTCTATGGAGGCAAACCATCATTTTTTATAACCGACGAATTAACTATCGGAAAATTGTCGCACTTGTTATTTTCATATGAAACACTAAAGTTATTGGTTAGGTATCATTTATGCATCAGTAAATAAGTCCATCTACTACCTATTAATTTTTCCTACATATATGTTAAATGTGGTCGCGAAACCAATGGTAAGCCGTAAAAAATCTGTAGCATCTAAAAAAAAAGAGATTCTCTCTTTCCTATTTACATCACCACACATATTATCACAACATTTATTATACCCTTCCAAGAATTTAATGAAATAGAATAGCAATCGAACAGTAAATTTTCCAATCAAATAACGAAATAAATAAAGTGCATTTAATCTAAAGACTATAAACAATATATGTTCAAATGTACAACATAAAAACAAAAAAAAGAAAAATACACCCTAATTTTCATCCTTTATCTCCTCATCCTCATCCTTATCCTCATCATCCTTCACCACTTCCTCCTCCTCCAATGCGGTTGCTGCCTTGCCACGCTCCCTCATTCTCTACTGAAAGGAATCTAACTTGGCCTTCAACTTGGCCTCTATGTTAGTATCTAGCTCTGACCTCATATGAGTGAAGCGGTTCTCCATCTTGGTAGAGAATGTGACAACACGCCTGGAGATCTCCTCATCCTGTGTGGTAGTGGTAGAAACTACAGATGCATTGATGGAGTGGTAAGTGTCGTAGGGAAAATCCTACAACCTGAGCCTGTAGACTCGACCCTTCTTCCCTCCAACAACCTCCCTCCACATGCGTACTCAGAAGGATAAAGTTCATGGATCATAATACATCTCGATGCCTGGGATCGACTCTTCTTTAGCTTCTAAAATCTCACATGCAAAACAATAGTTACATTCAGTTAGAGCTAGCATGTACTAACATCAAAATAGTTTAGCTTGTGAATTACCTGGGCCACATGGGATCTATCGTCGATCCAGGACCGATCGGACCGTCACCTGTGTGCGCATTCATGTACATCGACCGGTTGGATAACGCTCGTATAAATATGACAAAATAAATATTAAAATTATTTTAATATAATTTAAATAATACAATAATACAAATATGTGACAAATATAAATAAAACTTGAACAAAATTAACATCTTTAATAATTATAAATTTTAAATTTAATATAAATCTCATTAAGATATAATTATAAATGTATTATAAATAGATAGTATATATACATATATATTAAATATATTTTAAAATAAGAAAAAAATTAATATATATATATATATTTAAATATTGAAATAATTTATTATAATATTATAAATTAATTTCATATATAGGCTATAACAATTAATAAAATTAAAGAGCTTACAAAAATAAAAAAATTAAAAGTTAAATATTATTATAATATATCTACAATATATAGTCCATTTAATATTTCCAAAGCTCAGATCAACTGTTTATTTTTCTAGCCAAATTCATATTTTATCACTCATAATTTTTTAGTCATGTATCATGAAGAAAACTTAGCATTTCACTATTTATATAGGAAAAATAATAGTTCTATAGCCTGAACTCGCAAGTCACTTAGTTTATGGGCATATAATGAATAAGTTTTATTAAAATTGTGTTAATTGATATATTTATGATTTTTTTAATTCATAACTATATTTTGAATTAATACAATTTATAAAATTAAGCCTTAAATTTTTTTTTTTGATTTATTTGAGAATTAAAAAGGTGAATAGGTAATACATATTGGATGACTAAATAATCAAGACTAATTTTTCAGATCAATTTGAGAATTTTCATTATTTTTGGGATCCACAATATTATTATTTGATATTTTGAACTCACTTTTGATATTTTTGGGAGCCTCTATAGCTAATTCATAGTAAATTTAAAACTTATAGAGAAAGTTTTAATAGGGTTTACACTAATTATCATGGCAACTTCAATAATAATTGAAATTACAAGTAAGGAGGTTTTATTTTATTTAAGGCCTTAATATGAGATCAAAATTGAGGTTCAAAGAGACATCACACTTGAAATTTTTTAAATTTATAGTTTTACACTATATTCTTTTTTCAAAAACTCAATATATAATTTTAAATAACATAGACTTTGACATCCAAAGATATATGGGCAAATGTTATAATCATTAGGAAATTAAACTTATTAAGCTTAATCTTGATTTAATTTATAAATTAGAAACATTCAAACTTAAATTTAGGATCATCTAATCTTTGATTTTAGTAAATTTATATATGAGTTATGCTTCTTGATAAGATAGATCTAGTGATATTAATAATGATCAAATTCAAACCCAAGTAAGTCTAAATCTTGTATTTGAAATGTAGTTAAATTATTGGAGTATTAATTGAAGGGTTAAATAATTTTAGATTAATACACAGTTATAATTAAATTGAAATTTGCATTAAGAAGAAATTAATTATTTGAAGGTCACTAAATGTTAGGGTTATTAGAAACTTAATATTTAAGAGATTGATATGATCAAAGAATTAACACTAGTTATCTAATGAAGTATTTTAAATTTTGACCAAATTTATCAAATTAACTCACAAATTTATTATAAAGAGAGCCCTATTTTTCAAATGAAGTAGACATGTACTAGAATTTGGAGAGAGCTTAGAGATAGAAAATATTCCAACAATTTAGATGATAATTAACATTGACAATTATTGCCACACATTGCCATAATCCATTCAATGTCATCCAATATTTATTTTATAAGTGTAACATTTTGATAATCATCATCTAACTATCATTACCTAATTATATTTATCAGATAGTCGACTTCTATGTATTATACTTGAGTACACTTATTCTACTCCATTGCCCCACTAATATCATTTGATTAATATCTTCTCTAATTGAGGGAAGACCAAAAATTTATAATGTTATTTATATAGTGTATCATTTAATAGGGGTCAAATATCATAGATTTTTTCTTAATGCGTTTATTACATAAAATCTTTTGTCTTTTAAGTTCTCTTATTTCTATGCATAATGCAAAGTTAAGACATAAAATCATCCTTTGCTAGCTCAACTTTTTTTGCACAAATATATATATATATATATATATATATATATATATATATATATATATATTATGATGAAATAATAGCATATAATAAGAATTGGGTCAATTAGGATCAACTTCTGGCTTAAAAGAATAATGTCATTATAAATTGTCTTTTAGTGGTGAAAGATTATTTTTTGTATAGATATAAATGAGAAATTCACACTAATTTTCCTAAGTGGTTTTATAATCAGTTCATATATATAAGATCACAAAATTTATTAAAATTTTAAGAAGTTACGAAATCAAATCTAAATTATTGAAATCATATAAAATCTATAAAAATATATAATCATAAATTTGAATTAATATTCATGATTGTTAATATATTAATTAAATAAATACACTTAAGATTTTCTTATAAGAGATTAAAGTTATGAAGAACTCAAAAGTCAAGAAAATAAGTGTAAAATGTGCAAAGACTTGTGTCAAGGTCCAGACAAGCTCATGATGACTTGTAGAATTGTATTTTATTTTGAAAAGCAAAGCCCTAATTCGAGGGAAGCTACTCTTTTTTTTGTTTGGGATGACGCATCCCTATCTTGAAGATTTACACACATATCCCCCAATTCTTATGTATTTACATATCTAAAGTCTAAAATGAATATGTCGGTAATAGGGTTGGAGTTGCACCAGTGAAACAAAATTAGAAAGAGTCATCTTAGATGGTTTGTTCACATTAAACATCGACCACCTGATGATCCGATTAGGAGAGTAGATGTTTTAGATTCAACTTATGTTAAGAAAGACAAAGGTAGATCTAGGAAGCCTTGGGCTTATTGCATAAAAAATGATCTTAATTTTTTAGAATTAAATGAAAAATTGACACTACATAAGTCGCAATGGAGAAAAAAAATTCATGTAACCGACCCCACTTAGTGGGATTAAGGCTTTATTGTTATTGTTGTTGTTGTAGTACATATATTCCACCTTACTTATAAATGAACATATGTATTTTACTTTTAAAAAATTAAAATAATTATATTTTTGATGTTATATTAAAAATTTGGGTGATATAAATATAAAAATACAAATTTAGTTGACATATGTAAATAGATAAGAATTGGGTGGTATGAATGTAAAAGTCATTAAGAATTTGGGACCCAAAAACCGACCATGATAATGTTTTCCCACGTGTCAAGTAAGCAGTCATTAACAGCCGCATAGGTGGACTTTGCGATAAAAAATCAGGGCCTAGCACGAGAGGTGGGCCCCTTTCTCGCGAATCCCCGTTGGCACGCAATTTAGAGAGGGATATGTCAATAAAAAATACATTACACAACATGGTATGGCTTCTGGCCGTCAAATAATCGCCACGTCAGCATCATCCTTTAATTCAGGAGCAAGTCCTTGCAAAGACATAAAAATATTTTGAATCTATTTTTTGTTAATGAATCAATCAAATTTACGAAAAGGCCATTGATCTTTAGTTGTGAATAATATTTTTTATTGAATCATAATCAATTAATTTTGTATTGAAATTTTGATAATTTTTTGTGGAAGATATTGTTTTCATTCTAATTTAAATACAATATATAGGGTTGTGCATTGGGTTGAGGAGTGCGACTAATTAGCTAGATCGATTAATTTTAAATTTTAAATTCATATAATAAGATTTAAAATACTCAATTAGAGAAATCCAATTAGCTCAAGATTGCATAATACTGACATCATTAAGACATTAAATACTAAAAAAACTATCATATAATCAATGAGATTATTTTTAACCATCCTATGAAATATTTTAAATTTAATATCATTTTTATGGAATGATACTAAAAATAATAATATGTAGAACTTGCTATCTATATGAGAAAGAGAATGATAAAGAAAATATAGAATCAACTCAAAGATTTAAGGAATTTAAGAGCTCTAGCCAACCTTCATCATCAGGTCATTGCCCATTAACCATTTTAACAAATTGTAGTCGTCTCACTATCACTGATCACTGATCACTGTCGTTAAATTGTCATCTCACAATTAGTGCCATCAAATTGATGCCACCCAATTACTATCATTGTCATCAAATTACAGTCTCTCGATCATAATGTCTCAACTATGATCAACTGACCATTGGACTAAGACCTCTTTATGGATGTCGTTCAATCCCAATCAAATAATCAATATCAATCAACAATGAACTCCTACATATACAACCTCCCAATCATTCTAACTTGACTTCAAACGTCAAAGTATTATATCTCAATTATGGTTGCCCTAAAATTGTCGCTTGACAATGACAATCCAATTATTGCCACCTCATTAAAGTCACCCTTGTCACGCTAAAGTCAAACCCTTAGGTCAACCTGAGGTGTAACACAGGAGGACGACTTAACTAGACATAATTTTTTTACTGACACTCATCCTGAAATATATACATCAAAGAAATAATCTTCATGTATCATCACCAATAAACTCTTATAGTTAAAATTATCAAATATCTATTGATATCAAATATAAATAGGGAAGCGTGTATAATTAATTCCACCAATAAAATACAAAGCTTCTAAAATATTTAAATATAAAACATATGTAAACAAAACTAGTTCTATAATTGCCAAAAAAAATTCATTTAATAGTTATATAAAAGATAGATCACTTTTGTTAAAGGTCCATATGTTTCTTACCCCTCCCTAAAAAATAATATAGTCGTATTGGGTAAGTTTTAAGGTCGATGAGGCAATTATTGCTAAATTAAGATTCAATACACAAGAATGAACAATGTGCATATTTGTCAGTAGCAAACTTGTAACATCGATAATAATAACAAATTTGTTCACATATTTAACAATTTAGAAAACATAATTTAAAATTTAGTATATAAATTATTGACAGTATTTTTACTACAAAATTCTTTCATTCACTATATTGATCAAAATCTTATATGTATTTATTTCTATTTTTATACTTAGTTCAAATATTCTTTATCTTAGGAATGTCACTGTTTATTTATTTAGGCTTTGAATTATTTTTTTTCTTGAATCATCATTGTTCCAACTTTAATATCAATAAAAGAAAATCAATTATTTTTCTATCAAGGTTCTTCTAGTCAGAATTATTATCTTCCACACAGAGATTATCAATATATCTGACTACTGATCATAATATATATGACATTTTCTGAATCAATTTTGCCTGTCATAATTATTTTCATATGCACATATTTCTTAACCTGAATGTATCTATAATAATAATATTATTGACATGTACATTAACTATAATATGACAATTGAATTTCTCATCTTTATCATGTGGTCGACCTTATGATGAGTTTTTTTAGGCTCATTTCAAAATCGACTCCTTGAACAAATATCCTAAAGTATAATGTCCTTTAAAATTTATGAAAATTTTAACTTGAATTTAATTAAGTACATTAGTAATTTAAAATATAATTTACCTCAAATTAATTTCTCTTCTTTCAATTTCATATGACAATTATCCCAAAAATCTGAATACACTTCATCGAAATTATGACATTCTAAAATTTCCCACCTAAACATATCTTCCTTTTCTAAATTATCTAAATTTAGCATATAATTTTTTAATTAAATAAAATATTTAGAAAAAAAAAAACTATAAATTAAATTTTAACCACACAATTTTATTTTTCCTGTCCATTTCTTTCTTTCCCTTCTTGCACTCTTTTCTTTTATTTTTTCTTTCTTTGTACCAATTCTTTCCAACTGCTCAATTTGACAGCAGAAAAAGCTTTGTTATGGGCTTGGATCACTTACTAGTAATACAGGAATGAAAAGGTTCAAGAACATCATTTGATTTATATTTTACTTGCATATTTTTGAACTCATATCTGCCCTAAAATCACATCCAAGGAATATAACACATGCAAGAAAAAAGTTCGAGAAAAGAGATTCTCCGAGATTTGACCAATACTTCTTAATAGACTCCAAAAATATGTCTCCATTTCTACTATATACTAACTTCTATTTATAGGAGTCAGCCCCTCTCCTAGGAGAACCGCTACATTATTTTAAATAAAACAAAAATTCACCTAATGAATTCCTGAGTGGGACCCTATATCTTTACTTTGCTTAAAAATTTCCAGTCAACACGAGATACATATTCATTGCGGGATATGGAGCGTCGCCTCCATTCTACATGAGCCACCTAACTTTTCCTAGGATTGTTTGATCATTGAATCTTAGTGTTGTCAGTATGGTATCAGGTGCCCGTTCTGAATTGGTCAATTGTTTTAACTTAATTTAGAACATACCATTAGTCTTATGTAATTATAATGGAGCTCGAAGTAGTGGGAGGATAAAGAGAGCAATCAAACTCTAGAGTCGACTGTATTTCTCTCTTCTATTTATGTGTACGTAAAGCCTTCGTCTCCGCTCTACTACCCTAATTTGTGGTAACATTGACTAATTACATATTATATGATATCTAGTTTCGAGAATAATACTGCTCTTAAACCACTAACTTGTTCAAATTAAATTACTACTAAACAAATCACTGCTAGTTTGATAAGGTCAGGAAATCAATGCATGTTTGATAAGGTCAGACCATCCTGGGCTCTATAGTATTGTTAGCTTGAATATTAAAAGCTTCTCCTTAGGCAAACCACTCAAAACATTTATATTGTTTAATATTTGTAATAGTCATCTATAACTCAAATCATATCATTGTTGCATTCCCTTCTTACTCAAAGGAACATATTCAACAAGCAATTAACAAATATAATAAAGAGCATTAGTACCCATCAAATAGATAGATCAATAATTTTTCTTTAGAATAAGATGAGGACGTAGCATTTAAAAAATATATTATTTGCAATCAATAATGTTGCTTATTTATTAATTAAATGAAATGCCTTTAACTAAACAAAATTATATATATAAAAAAGGGTGGACATATTCAAACCTAATGGAAACGTGGCATTGTATCTATCCACCTTCTGACGTAGCATTCACACATGTAGTACACAATTCTAAAAACATAAGTATTGTGTGCTGTGTATGTGAATGCCTCAAAGAAAAAAAACATCATGAAATATCTCAAAAAGAATAATTTTTATATTAATATTATATTAAATATCCTATAATTTTATTCACAAAATATATTTAATCTTCATCTATGATTATAATATTTTTAATTACATGTAAATATCTTTCTACATACATTTTTCTTAGTTCAAATTATTAGGTAAAATTAATGCTTTTGGATGAAGCAGATATAGGCTTTAGAAGTCAAATGAAATTTGGTTTTTTTCTTAGAAATGCAGCAAAAATATTCCACGTGTAAGATCATTTTGTTTTCTTTTGCACTGATATTTTATTTTATCTTTAGCCGCCTAACCCTATCAAAATCACTGACTTCTGAGTACTTTTGATTTTTTGGTATATATCATTAAAAATAGTATATAGGGGCTTTGTCCTCTACAAAACTGGGAACAGCAGCAGTTTGATATATCGTTGGGCCTCTGCATATCATATAATTATTGTATATTTACATTTTTAACGTCTAACCTTCAATTAATCCTTACATATGTTCCGCATTTTTATTTGATATGAAGATATGAGCGATATAATATAAAAAAAAATTTAGATATTAGATATGTAATTTTATTGATATGTAATTTTAGGTTATATTTATATTATAATTTTAGAAAATATATTTCATATGTTAATTTTGTTTTTATTTTATTAAATAATACGTAATTGGATTTATTTTGCGATTTAGAGGAGGAAAATGTGACCTCGACCTGAGGTGTTGGAAGTCTGGAAGAAGAAGTAAAATATGCAAAATATATTTTTAGGTATTTTAATATTTAAAAATAAAAAGAGGATTTGCATACATACCACATAATTTTTATGTATTTACTTATCTAGCTCTTAAACTTTGATATTTATTTATATGACACTTTCGTGTCACATAACATGTGCATGACAAAACATATTTTATAATAGAAAAATTTGTTTTAAGATATTTTAAATGTGAAGTTGAAGATTTTATTGCTATATATATATATATATAGATATATATATATATATCACGTGTTGTCCGTCGTGACCTGTTGGTAGAGCATCCTCTTTGAAGGTCGTAGCTCCCTGAGTCACTTGTTCGAATATCCTCTTCGCTGGGCTCATTTGGCTGAGTGAAATTATGCGAATAATTACATGAGGATGAGTGGCCAGATACGTATAATATCCTCCAACCATTCTTATAAGATATATATATATATATATATTTATAATTAAATATCTAACACCTAAACATTCATATTTATATGCATACCACTCAAATCTTTAACATCCTATGAATGTCATCACCACTATCTTTTTCAAAAGTAAAATACATATTTTCTAGAAATGAAAATAGATATTTTTCTATATGGGTTTATGACACCAAAGTTTTATGAGTGTAAATATTAAGCTTTGGATGTTAGGCATGTAAATACATAAGAAGAATTGTGGTATTTATGTAAATCTCCATAAAAAGACAAGATTGATCTAATCAGTATTAGTCGAAATAATGATCTTGAATGTTATGAATGTTGACTTGAAACAAAAATTATCATGTAAACGGTCAGCAGGAAGAAAATTTCCTCAAACTTCTTTGACAAAGTGGCACTTTTCAAGTAACCCACCAACTTAAATTTGGACGAGAAGACCAAATTTGTTGGTACCCCTTTTTTCAAAACATCGCTTTTATGCTTAGTTCTTATCTTCAACATTTCATTGACCCTTTTGTTCTTCTCAAGTTCAGATTTATTTTTTTTATTTTTTATTTTATTTTTGAAATTGATGAGTCATTTCCTAAAAAATAGGCCAAATAAAATTGCAGATAAAAAATATGTCAGCACAAATCTTAAAGTGATTTAACGGCTGACATAGAAGATGATGTGGTAGCCTGGGACCCACCAGAGACAGTTCAAGGGCCCATTAATAACCAGCCAGCTGCTGTTAGCCATGGAAAAATTAGTCCCAAGACGACAAAACTTGTCCCCTTCCCAAAGTGTTACTGATACAAACCTCTCGCGGACAAATACAACATCACTCTCAACCATGTTGGGCAAATGATGAAAACCATCCTGATCTAAAGTAGTTAGCCAGATCCTCTCAATCCACCCCATGACCATAGTCGACTGAGTAATGACCCGACCAAACATTCCTTGTGGCCACCCGGCTCAAAATCCGGGCAGGCGCCATCGCTAGCTCCCGGCCCTATTAATAATGTCTTGACTAAAATACCCCCGCTATACCTACCATACTAGGGAAACACAATGTAATCTTACAAACCTCATTCCTATAAACAGAGATTCATGTCGTGAATAAAGATTACTCTATTTTACTGCTCATCACTGAGCTATCTCTACTGTTTTCCACTTTTTATTTTGCCCTCTATTCCGTAGGCACGTCTCCCAAAAAGTTTGGATTCAACAAAAATAATGGATTTTTTTAGCTTATTAAAGAAATATACATTTAGGATTGGAGAAAATCAACGGCGATAATGTTGTTAATACTTAATCATGCAATTAATTGCATATATAATATTAAGAGATTAAATTTATTTTACTTCAAATCACTCATCATTATTTGCTTATAATCTTGTCTGAAGATTTTTATACATGCGACTTTTAAAAATTCTCTTCTTTTCAAAACTAACGCCAAAAAAATTAATTATTTTGTACTACTGTACCGCGCTAAAGTTACTAATACGCCAAATCTACTACTTTTCAAACATCGAAACCTTCAATTAAAGGAAAGCATCCCACGAGAGCAAAACTACGGCAGCATCTTGATTCCTCATGTTCTCCTTTCTTCTCAAGCCGCATAATTCCATGACATCATCGGTAGGAATTGGTTGAGAGATTTATGAATATAGATATTCTCAATCCGCTCATTTCTTTCTTGCTCGCCAGCATCAGCAATTACAGAGCAGAGCACTCCCATTGAACTTTTTTGTTGTGGCTGTAGTATAAGGCCCTATTTGGGGAAAATTATTGCATACATTCATCGGATGCAAAACTATATGCGGTCACCCAATTAAAACTCTTCATACTCTAAAAAGTGTATGGTAGTAGACCCAATTTTAAAAATTAAATTTTTTTTTAAAATTAATATGAATTAGGTGGCATTTTTCCATTGGAGGCCATACCTAAGGCCTCCGTATCGAAAAATCGCTCCTATTTGCGGTGCCTTATTGGCTGCTTATTGGTCCCAAAATGTGCAACGATACGTTTAGGAGGCTGTTTTTTGGGTGCTTTTCAGTGCTAATTAATCGTCTTCAAACAGGCAGAGGATGTGTTCTGTGTTTTTAACTCCATTTCGGGTTCAAAATTACATTGCTTCCAATCTATATTTCCCTAAATCACTCCCTCTGTCCACACAAAATACCCTTCTTCACCTTCTTCTTCCATTCTTTCTCGCAATTGCTATAGCGCAAAATCCCAGCTCTCCTACTCCCCTCCATCCATTCTCGTTGTCATTGCCTCTATCTGTATATAGCATTCCTTTATTTCTCTTTTGTTTTTTCGTGGTAGTGGTTTGATGGTTTGCATTTTAACTTCTTCTTCCTTTGTGCTTCTCTATTTACCTGTTGGTGGTTCGATGCTTTTGGTATTTTGGGTGTTTGAGATGATTTTGCATTTGAAGTGGTTCCGATAAATTTTCGATTTTGCTCTATGTTAGTGGTGGTTGTTACTGTTATGTGATTTTTAATTTCCTGTCTTCACATAGTTTTTTGGTTTTGAGATGGTTTGGTGCTTGAGGTGGTGCCGATAGTTTTTTCTCTCTGTTATGTGTTGGTGGCTCTCTCTTAAAATTGATGGTTTTATTGCCATTAGAAGTAGTGCCAATCTACTATGTTCTCTACTATGTAGTGGTGATTGTTTTTGTTATATGATGATGCTTGAGAAATATGAGCACTATTAGTGCTTTTAAAAAAATATACCTGAATTGGTTTGAACTGATGTAGATATCAAAATTTAGATGTTAGATCAGTAATTTTATTTTACTTTCTCTTCTTCAATCTGGAAAAAAAGATTTTATTGAAATAAATCTGAATTGTTGGGTCTTTTGAACATATATATATATATATATATATATATATATATATATATATATATATATATATATATATATATATATACTTGAAAAATTAATTTGAGCCGATGTAAATATCATAGTTTAGATGTTAGATCAGAAAATTCATTTCACTTTCTCTTCTTTAATCTGAAAAGTATTTTATGAAGAGAATTATAAGCATTGTTTGTTCTTTTGAAATATAATCCTGAAAATTTTTTTGAGCCGATGTAAATATTAAAGTTTAGATGTTAGATCAATTTCATTTCATTTCCTCTTCTTCCGTCTAGAAAACTATTTTATGGAGTGAGTTATGAGCACTGTTGGTTATTTTGGAAATTTATACCTGAAAATTTATTTTAAGCCAACATAAATATCAAAGTTTATATGTTCGATCAGTAATTTAATTTCACCTCCCTTTCTTCAATCTGAAAAATCATTTTATAAAGAGTATTATGAGCACAGTTAGTTCTTTTGAAAACATATACCTGAAATTTTTTTTTTGAGCTGATGTAAATATCAAGTATTAGATGTTAGATCAGTAATTTTATTTTAGTTCCTCTTCTTTTATGTGGAAAGACATTTTATGGAGAGATTTCTGAGTATAGTTGGTTATTTTGAAAAAAATACTTGAAATAACTGGTTTTAGCCGATGTAAATATCCATGTTTAGATGTTAGATCAGTAATTTCATTTTATTTTCATCTTCTTCAAACTAGAAAATGATGTTACAGTGACAAATATGAGCATTGTTGGGTCTTTGGAAAATATATACCTAAAAAAATATTTTGAGCCGATGTAAATATCAAAGTTTAGATGTTACATTAGTAATTTTATTTCAATTCCTTTTCTTCAATTTGGAAAAGTATTTTACGGACAGAATTATGAGCATTATTGATTCTTTTGAAAATATATACATGAAAAATTATTTTGAGCTGATGTGAATATCAAACTTTAAATGTTAGGTTAGTAATTTCATTTCACTTCCTCTTCTTCGGTCTAGAAAAACATTTTATGGAGAGTATTTTGGGCACCTTTAGAAAAAGGTCTTAGAACCTAGCACTATCAAAAAGGAATATGACTAATGTTGGTTCTTTTGAAAATTGAAGTTTAGGTGTTATATGTGTGTGTTGACCTCACTTTTATTGAGGCCTAGTCTTTCTTTAGAAGAGCATAGGATCTTGCCGTAGGACTTTCCTGTTGACTTTTTTAGAGGACTGGTAATGGAACCCTTCCCCTATAGAAATTCTAGACACTTTCTTGCTTCACTTGGAGTTTCAGGTGCTTAAAGTCTAACAACTAACATTTAGGAGGATGAGACTAAGTATAAGGAAACTCAAGAGGAGTTCCCTATAGGTTGGTCAAGCCTCAGGGTAAACCCTGGGTGGCCTCGTTTGGAGCTAGGACACACACACTCACATACACACATAAACCTCACATTCACACTACACTTTCTCACACTCCCTAAATCCTGAGATCACTTGCACTTGATTTGGCTCTTGATTCTTTTTGGAAAGCTCATATGGGTGGAACCAAACCCTTAGCCTTTGGCTAACAGGGTTAGCACTAGCATATTGAACATCCAAGATGAGTCCTCATATGGCTCTTATGACTTGGAAATGGCTTCATGGCCCACTTGCCCACTTTAGCCCAAACTTCACCAAAATTACCAAATTGCCCCTATAACCCTAATTTTGACCAAAAATCCCAAAATTGCCCAAATTCTCAAATTTCCTTCAAAAATAATTTCAAAATGTTCACCACCACCAAAATTGGCCAAGACACCACCAATCTTACCAAAATTCTCAAAATACCCCCAAGATCTCCAAAAATACCAAAATGCCCTTGAAAATCCATAACAATTCCAAAAATTTACAAAAATTCCAAAATCACTCCAAATATCCCTAAAATTAATTTGAACCACTCCAATGAACTCAAATTGATCCATTTTGACCAAAAGCCCGAAATTGCCATCAAAGGCCTAATTTCCCCAAATTATCCCAAATTTCAACCAATTTGACTTCAATTCTACCCAATTTCAATTCCAAAACCAAATTCATCATGCCCAATCACATTTAAAACCAAATCCAAGCTCAATTTGACTCAATTTCAAGCTCAATTTTAACCCAACTCAAAATCCCCAATTTTGAACATATCCCCAAACTCCATCAAATTGAATCCTATAACCAAATCAATTTCCCCAATTCTGAATTATAAATCATTCATAACATTTCCCTACACCAAATCTAACCTTAAATTAAGCCAATTTTTAATTCAAATCCAACTTAAACTCAAGCACAAATTAATTCCCAATTTTAAAATCCTAAGCCATAATTCATTGAAAATACCCAAAATTCAATAAAAAACCCACATGAAAAAATCATTCTTATCATCCATTTCATCAAAATTATTTCCTAAGTTTTTGATTCATGACAAAATGATTCTATATTAAGCCTTATGACAAAACCACCAAAAATACTCAAAATCTAAAATCCATTCACCTTCTAGTTCCTAAGCCAAATAAGTGCCATGAAGCTTTGTTCCAAGCTTTAGGCAAGTCATGTGAGCCTTTGCCACCTCACCATGACCAAAGTGGCAAAAGGAGGGAGTCATTTAACGATCTCTTAAAAAGTCATTAACCTTTCTTGTGCTTCACCTAAACCAAAATTTAATCCAAATAATCTTGATTGGGACTTCACACCTCTGATCAAGCTGACCTCCTCAGCAGCCTTGATCACCTTGGGAGTGACCTAAGCCATTTGGTGAGCCTATACCTAACCTTAACCAAAGTTGACCCAAACCCCTTCCACTTCAAAGAAGCACCTCCACCCATGCACAAACTTAATTGACTTCACATTTGCCCACCACTGATCATCCTCAGTGGGATGGTAACATGAGCTTGGCCGGCAGGTCACCTTGACTGTCGGAAAACTGAAACCTGAGAGCACCGCCTTGGCTAAAAACCAAAACTCAGCCCATCTAATGTGGCTCACTCCATTAGGATTATTGTCCACTTCTTCCCTCCACCTAAGCGGCCTCCCAACCACCTCAAGCAGCCATGGCAGCCACCACAACCTCCTTTATTTAAACACCACCTCTCACGACTGATGCACTGAAAATATATACAATTTTTGCTATCTAATTTTACACATTTTTTGTGATATTTCACTTTAAAGAAAGGTATTTTTCATGATTTGCTGCAGGTATGATGATTTTAAGTGATTGGAGTGAAAAGAAGCAAAAATGAAAGAATCCGGAGCAAAAAGGAGAAAAATGGTGAAAAAGTGTTCTAGCGCCGCCGGCGGCATCCAAATCCAGAGAGCACAGCAATTAAATAGCACGATAGAGTGCCGCCACTGCACTATTGGGCGCCGCCGGTGCCCGAAATCGGTGGAGTTCAAATTTGAATAGTTTTGGCGACTTTTTGAAGGGATTCTATGGAAATTCTTGGGATTTCGTCCCTATCTTATAAGTAACTATTTTTGGACAAAAATGGTGTGCTTCTTCAGTGGTTCTAGTGTAGTTTTAGTGAGTGTTAAGTGTTAGGGTTTAGGAGTAGAGAGTTCATAGTGAAGATTTGAGAGGGATTCTTCTCTAAGGAGGGGAGGAGAAGAGGTAAAGTGAGGATTGCTTATTCCTTTCCATTCTAAAGAGAGAATCAAGTGTTGTAAAGAAGAGAGAAGAGGATTCAAAGGAACTTCAAGGGAATTGCATTGGGGAAGAGAAAGAGATAAGTTGTATTGTCTTTTGTGGTTTGTATGACTTTTCTTTTATATATAAAATCCATGTTTTATTGTATCTTCTCCATGAATTCTGAGTAGTCTCCCTTGTCTTTCTTCTTGCATAGAGATGTGATGATGGATTGATGTGGATTTGATGTGATTTTAATGTAATGAGGAAATTGTGACGGTTTTTCATTTAGAACTTAATTTACTTTCGATTTGGCCAATTGAAATGTTAAAATATGTTGTTGAACATTAAGTTTGAAAGGATTTAATGTCCTACAACAATAATGAAAGATCCATTCAATTTCTATGGATGTATTGTGTAGTTCATGGGAATTGAGTGCAAATAAATAGGGAAATATGTTTTGATGGACTTCAATGTGGAGATTTCAGGGTGACGGGCTGAAATCCCCAAATTGGTTCTCAGATTAGTAATTAATATCAAAGGTTAGTCTTCAGATGAAGGGTGAGTGGGAACTTCGAAGTGAGAGCCGGTATCCTCCCAGCCTAGCCCTAGAGTTAGTGACTAAAATTAGAATATATCAATGTTCTTTTCTTACTTAGAAGAGGGGGTACTCTTTTAAGGGTAAAGAATCAATTATAATCCTGGTTGGAAGAATCACCCAAACTTCAATTAGAATAATAATAATGCTAATGTTAACCCGCATTGGGCTAAGAATTATATGAATCCAATTGAAAATTCAAACAATCAAAGAAATTCTAACTTTAAACCATCTTATCCCCATGGATTTAATAGTAACCCACAATTTAAGGATAAGAAGTTGTCTACTGAAGAAATGATTTTGAATATGGGAAATCAATTACAAGCTCAAGGTGTTGCTAGGAAGAATATTGAAAATCAATTAGGACATATTTTCACAGCACTTAATAATAGACCTTTTGGAACACTTCCAAGTAATGTGGAGATCAATCCAAAAGATCAAAACAAGGAACAACTTAAGGCTATTCGATTAAGGAGTGGAAAACAATTGGAAACTGGAGCGCTAAAAGAAGTTGAAATAGAAAAGGAGAAGGTGGAAATTGAAAAAGGTTCAAACAAGATTTATCCATACTTGGATTATCCTCTTGAACCAATGAAGATAATTGTTGAAAAGCCACCACCTCCATTTCCTCAAAGATTAAAGAAACAAAACAGGGATAACAGATTTGGAAAATTTTTGGAGATCCTTAAGAAATTAATGATTAACATTCATTTTGTTGAAGCATTAGAACAGATGCCTGACTATGATAAGTTTATGAAGGATATTTTGAGAAAGAAAAGAAAGTTTACAGATCATGAAACAGTTGCACTTAGCGGAGAGTGTAGTGCAATTTTTCAGAAGAAGCTTCCGAAAAAACTTAAAGATCCTGGTAGTTTCACTATTCCGTGTGTTATAGGTGAAAATTTTTTCAGAAAAGCTTTATGTGATCTGGGAGCGAGTATTAATCTGATGCCTTTATCAACTTTCAAAAGGCTGGGAATAGGAGAAATTTCTCCTACATCTGTGACTCTTCAGTTGGCCGATCGTTTCATTACTTATCCTAAAGGAGTGGTGGAAGATGTGTTAGTAAAAGTGGATAAATTTATCTTTCCTGTGGATTTTATTGTACTTGATATGG
Organism: Papilionanthe hookeriana x Papilionanthe teres; assembly: GCA_022702705.1. Lineage (NCBI taxonomy): Eukaryota > Viridiplantae > Streptophyta > Magnoliopsida > Asparagales > Orchidaceae > Papilionanthe > Papilionanthe hookeriana x Papilionanthe teres. The sequence continues at coordinate 84,945,945 of CM040428.1, read as the reverse complement.
AGGAAGATAAAGAAATTTCAATCATTTTAGGAAGACCATTCCTTGCTACTGGAAGAGCGGTAATTGATGTTCAAAAAGGAGAATTGACTATGAGAGTTAATGATCAAGAGGTGACCTTTAATATTTTAAAATCTATGAAGTATCCCTCAATGAAAAAAGATAATGAATGTTTTAGAATGGAGGTCTGTGATTACTTGAGAAATAATCATTTTGAAAATATATTTGAAAAAGAAGAAGAATATAAAAATATCTTTGAAGAAGAAAGTGAAGATGAAGAAAATTCAGATAATGAGAAGAGTGAAGATTTGGAGTATGTTCAGGAGAGATTTGAAATATTAGACACTATGGAAGGTGGAGATAAAAGCTTAATTCCATCTATCATAAAACCTCCTGAACTTGAAATGAAAATTCTCCCTAATCATTTAAAGTATATGTTTTTAGGAGAATCAACTACTTTTCCTGTTATTGTATCTTCGGAGCTAAACGAATACCAAAAACAGAAGTTGTTGGAAACTTTAAAAAGATAAAAGAAAGCTTTTGGATGGATTTTGGCAGATATTAAAGGAGTTAGTCCTTCGATTTGTATGCACAAACTTTTTTTAGATGAAGAACATAAACCGAGAGTTGATCCATAAAGGAGATTGAATCCTATAATGAAAAAAGTAGTTAAGAAAGAGATTTTAAAATGGCTAGATGCTGAAATTATTTATCCTATTTAGGATAGTGCTTGGGTAAGTCCAATACATTATGTACCGAAAAAGGGAGGAGTGACTGTTGAAGTGAATGAATGTAATGAAATTATACCCACGAGACAAATTAATGGATGGCGAATTTGTATTGACTATAGGAAATTAAATGCCGCCATCAGAAAAGATCACTTTCCTCTTCCTTTTCTCGATCAAATGCTAGATAGACTTGCTGGACAGAAGTACTACTGTTTTCTGGATGGATATACTGGTTACCATCAAATACCTATTGCTCCTGAGGATCAAGAAAATACAACATTTACTAGCCCTTATGGAACCTTTGCTTTTGAAGAATGCCTTTTGGACTGTGTAATGCACCTGCAACATTTCAAAGATGTATGATGTCTATCTTCAGTAGTATGATAGATAATGGAATAGAAATTTTTATGGATGATTTCTCTGTATTCGGGACTTCATTTGAAATTTGCCTGAAAAACTTAGCAAAAGTTTTGGAGCATTGTGAGAAAACAAATCTAGTTCTGAATTGGGAGAAATGTCAATTTATGGTTGTAGGAGGAATTGTGCTTGGGCATAAAATTTCTGAACATGGTATGGAGGTCGACCCTGCTAAAATTAGAGTGATTGAGAGATTACCACCACCCACTACTGTGAAAGAGGTGAGGAGTTTCTTAGGACACGCTGAATTTTACAGGCGATATATTAAAGATTTTCTAAAATTACAAAACCTTTGTGCAGACTTTTAAAAAATGATAGAAAGTTTAATTTATTGATGAATGTTTAAGAGCTTTCAAATTTTTAAAAGAAAATTAATCACTGCACCTATAATTGTTTCATCTGATTGGAAGAAACTATTTGAACTTATATGTGATACTAGTGATTATGCAATCAGAGTAGCATTGGGCCAAAGGCATGATAAAGTATTCAAAGTCATTTACTATGCTAGTAAAATTCTTAATGAGGCTCAAATTAATTATACCACAACTGAAAGAGAATTATTAGCTATAGTGTTTGCTTTTGAAAAATTTAGACCTTATTTAATTGGTGCTAAAAGTATTGTGCATACAGACCATTCGATTATTAAATATCTAATGCAAAAGAAGGATGCGAAACCTAGACTCATTAGATGGATACTTCTTCTGCAAGAATTTGATTTTATGATAGTTGAAAGGAATGGATCTGATAATCAAATAACTGATCATCTATCCAGAATAGACTATGATAAATTATCTGATTGGAAAAAGAAATTACTGAAATTTTCCCTGATGAGCAACTCTATACTATTATGGGAAATAATTTGCCTTGGTACACTGATATTGTGAATTATATTGTAAGTGATATTGTACCACCTAATTTAACAAGGCAACAACAAAAGAAATTTAAATATGATGCAAAATTCTATTTTTGGGATGAGCCCTATCTATATAAACAGTGTAAGGATCTGATTGTTAGGAAATGTGTGCCACAAGAAGAAACAAATTTGATTATTCAACAATGTCACGATTCTGAATTTGGAGGTCATTTTGGTGTTGATAAAACTGGTTTTAAGATTTTACAATCTGGATTTTATTGGCCTACTCTTTTTAGAGATGTTTATAGATATATTAAATCATGTGATCGGTGTCAGAGAGTAGGTAATATCTCTAGAAGAAATGAAATGCCTCTAAATTATAATTTGGAAGTTAAAATTTTTTATGTATGGGGATTAGATTTTATGGGACCATGTACTCCTTCATTTGGAAATCTATATATTTTGGTTGATGTTGATTATGTCTCAAAATGAATTGAAGCTGTTGCTTTACCTAGATGTGATGCTCGGAGTGTTTCAAAATTTTTAAAGAAAAACATATTTACAAGATATGGAATGCCGAGAGTAATCATAACTGACGGTGGATCCCATTTCAAGAATAATCGAATCAAGAGATTAATTGAGAAATATAATATCATTCATAGAATCTCTACTGCTTATCATCCCCAGATTAGTGGTTTAGCAGAAGTATCTAATCATGAAATTAAAAGAATTTTGGAGAAAACTGTGGATAATCATAAATTAGATTAGTCTACTGGATTAGATACTGCTTTATGGGCTTATAGAACTCTTTTAATACCCCTATTGGAATGTCTCCTTATAGACTAGTGTTTGGTAAGACTTGCCATTTACCAGTTGAATTGGAGCATAAAGCATATTGGGCGATAACAGAGTTAAATTTTAATTTGAAAAATGCTGGAGAGAAAAGATTTATGCAATTGAATGAATTGGAAGAGATTATAAATGCATCTTTTTACAATGATAGGATCTATAAAGAGAAAAGGAAATTATGGCATGATCGGAAGATATTGAAAAAGAACTTGGAAAATGGACAAAAGGTTTTATTATACAACGCAAGATTGAAGTTATTTCCTGGAAAGTTCAAGTCTAAATGGTTAGGACCTTTTACAGTTGTAAAACTTCATTCTTTTGGAGCTGTTGATATTAAAGATCATGATACTGGAAACATTTTTAAAGTTAATGTGCATCGATTAAAGCCTTACTTTGATGTGTTTCAACCTGACTTCAAAGAGGTTTTAATGTTGAGTCATCTCGATTAACTGAATGGTTCGTCAGGCCGACAGCGTTAAACCAAGCGCTTTATGGGAGGCAACCCATATGTATATTTGTGGTGTGTTTGTTTGTTTGTTGTAGTTGTGCTTTCTAGATAGTTGTTTTTGAATCCAAATTACTCCTAAATACTTTAAAAATTGATAAATGATGGATCGAATTAAGATATTGGAATATTTTGGATCATACGAAGTTTGGTGAGAATTTTTGACCACTGGCGCCGCCGGCGCCCTGTCGTATTTTCTACACTGAACTTGACTATTTGAGCGCTGCCGGCGCCCTATCGAATGCCGCCGGTGCCCAAAATCTGCTTGACAGTTTTTAAGTTTCAAAATGCAAATTTTGGCATTTTTTTAGCTGGATTTTCGTCCTTATAACTCCCTAAACTCCATTTTTGACTTCTTAACTCCAGAAAAACAAAAACCACATATCCCAATTCGTATCCTATGGATTCCTTTCCCATTGAAACCCCACAAATTCATGTTTTCAACCGAAGGAAGTTCATAAGTTTTGAAGCACAGCGTTTGTTCAACAAAGTTATGATGAAAAGAAGGATTATCAAGGAAAGAGGCTTCATAAATCGAGGTATTATTCTATTACTATAATTAAAGAAATTATTAAAGAGAGACGTTGGGAAGTGCTTTGCTACACTACCGCTGCTGTTGTTGTTCCCGTCGTGAAAGAGTTTTATGCAAATCTTCACGGGATCAACCAAGGGTTCGTATTTGTGCGTGGTAGATTTGTTCAATTCACTCCTGCACGAATCAACAATCTCTTTATGATCGAGAACATACCTATTTGCCATTATTCTAATTTCAATGCCACGAAGGATAATATGAATGATGTGTATAGATATCTGACGGATGAGAATGAAGAATGTGAAGTTAGAGAGAATGAATACATGAGTTTCCCATCTGCATCTCTCAATCCAGTATCGAAGCAGTGACATTACTTTATTTCGGAAAAGTTATTTCCGACATTGATGATCAGCAAGGTAACCAAGGAAAGCGCCATTTTGAATTTCTGTATTCAAACTGGGAGGCCGGTTAACATTGGTAATATTATTTTGAAATCAATACTTGGATTAATTGTGCATGGCTCTAAATATGGGCTTGGACACCCGTCCACCATTTTTTTGTTATGTAGCCAGTAACAGGTTTCTTATGAAAGTTGGGAAAAGGTTCTTCTTCTATGGAGGCCTATTGATCCAACTAATCCCTACGACTACCAGACAGTTGGAGATGAAGATGACATGAATTTGCTTGTTGATCAACCAACACAGACTTCACAGCCGATTCAACCCTATTTTCCTGAAGGTTCCAGAATGATATTGAAGAGGATCAAACAATTGGAGAAAGAGGTATGGAACGTTATGAATGTGATCAATAACATTTCTGATTTATTCAATCATATAGATTGGAGAATGAAAGAGCAATTCGATCACACTGGTCAAATTGAGATGGACCTGATCAATCTTATGAAGAAGAACGCGGTGATTGCTGAAGAATCATCTGATGAATTTCCATTTCGTCCATTTTATAACTTGTTTGTGCATTGGCAATCAATTGGAGACATTAGAGGAGAGGATAGTTCTGAAACTGATGTGGAGTTATTGATGGATTCTACTTATGTTTGTTGTGTGTTTAGTTTGCTTTGCTTAGTTATGTTTGGTTTGTGTAGCATTTGCTTTGAGATTTGAACTTGGATTTGGATGTGTTTACTTTCATTGTGTGATTAGATCTCAGTGCTTGCTTATCGTAGAGTACTTGCTGCACTAAACATCTAAGAATAGTTGGTTTGAATGAACATATATAGTGTCTATGATGTAACTTGGATTTTATATATATAAGATTGTTGTGTATTGTTTGTGTGAAAAATTGTGTTAATTATTGCTTATGAGATGATGTAAATACCTATTGAAGTGCTAAACATCATTGTGGACGTCGAAACGATCGAAATTACGAAAAAATTTTCGGACCCAGAAAATATTTTGGACTGGCGCCGCCGACGCCCAAATCCAGAGAGTTGGCCAATTTATTTAAATAGAGCGCCGCCGGTGCCCGAACCCAGAAAAAGGCCTAAAACCCTCGATTTTGCAATTTTTGCCCTGAGACCCGCAAAATTTTCTATTTTCTTCGTCTTCCTCCTCTATTTTCGCAATTTTGAAGATTTAGGGCTTGCTAGATCTCGGATTTAAGGAGATTTCAAGGCTTTTTGACACTGGATTTGTACCTCTCTTGGTAAGAGCTTCACTTTAAGTTAAAATTTTTGGATTTTCACCATGGAAATCTGTCACATTGCCTATGGTGGAAATTTTTGGAGTTTTAAAGTGATCTTGAGATTTCCATGATGATATTTGCTCTTACTTATTTAGAATGGATTTTGGCGTTGTTACATTGTGAATTTGGGATTTATTGTAATTTTCTTGCAAATTTTAGAAATTCACATGGATCCAAGAGGAAAGAAGAAATTGGATTTTGATGAGGAGAGGTTTGTTAATGTCAAAGCCCAATTTCACTACAACTCTATCTTTCACAACAAGAAGTGTATCTAGGATCGAGCTTTTGATAGTCCTAGCGGATTTGTAGAACAATTAATTGCAGAGCGAAACTGGGAGCAATTTTGTTATTTCACTGCGAATGCTGTAATGGGAGTTGTTAGAGAATTCTATTCTAACATACCCTGGACTGAGATTGAGTATGTGCTTGTTAGAGGGAAGATGGTTGAGTTTACTCCTCAGCGCATCAATGCTTTCTATCAAACTCGGGAACCATTTGTGTGTGAATTCGAAAACTTTGACACTGGGAGGGAGAATATGAGAGAAGTTGTTGCTTTTCTGACTGACGGGCGAGGAGAATGGAAAGTAAGTAAAAAAACAGTTGATAAATTTCCCCGCCTCCACTTTAAACGTTGCTTCAAAAGTTTGGCATTATTTCATTTCTGCAAGACTATTACTATCTTATCACCACAACGAAATTACTAGAGATAGAGCGATTATGAACTACTGTATTCAGAAGATGAAAAAGATTGATATTGGAGCTATTATTTACAAGAATATTCAGACGATTGCTAGAGGCGAGACCACTGGAGGATTAGGACATCCTGCTTTAGTTCATGCCCTTTGTGTTCAGTCTGGAGTGGAGTTCAGTAGTTCTGAGGAAGTGGCTATACCTTTGAGACCTATTACAAAAAAATATTATCCATACGTATGAGTCTCATGTGGGAGCCAGAGTTGAGCGTAGGAGTACTGATATTCCTACTACTAGTTATGATGTTCCATCTACTTCTGAGCCGCCTACCTTATCTGATATTATGGAGCAGCTGAGACTACAAAGTGCTAGTATGGATAGACTCCATGGTCGGATGGATGTATTTGAGGCGAGGAGTGATGTAAATGAAGATTATCTGCATAGGAGAGTTGAGTTCGATATTTCTTATTATGATGCTCAGGTCAGATTTATGAGGGGGGAGTCCGATGCGATATTTCCTACTTGCCTTAGCTTTACACCATATAGACATGACCCTGCTGATGACCCTGCTGCTGATCCTGGTGATGGAGACTGGTAGTTTGTTTGTTTTATTTCTATTGTTCTTAGTCTGTCATGTTGTATTGATGTGATGTAGTGGATACTTACTTTTTATGTGATGTGTAACCCTGTGTTGTACTGTTGTGATGTAGTGTTATTTACTTTTCATGTTGTACTGTTACTAGTGTGATAGTTTGTTTCATATTATAGTGTTCTGTTGGATGTTTAGATGTTTAATCTCAATTTCTCTTTACTCATGCAAATATTTAAAATTGTTATATCACTGATACTAATTGTTTCATGCCTGCTAGTTGTAAATTTTGATTAATACCAGATAGATGTTGAAGATTTCAAGATCCTAGCACAGAGAGGTTAGTTTTCTTCTACTCTGAACTGTTTCAAATTTACTGAAAAATTTAAGTTTTGGGGGGGGGGTAGATAAATACTAACTTTTATTTATTCTCAATTATTATATTTTCAAAAATTATTAGCATAACTTCTGGCAGTTGAACCTCATTATAAAATAACTAAAACTTTTATTTCAATTGAATATTAAGGAAGGATAGGATGAAAATTTTTAGTTATAAAGGTTGATTTTATAGAAGTAAGATATTTTGTATGAAAGGATTTGATTATAGTCAACTATTTAAAGTAAAGAAACTGTATTTTTAAAATGTTAAGGGACTAAAAGTAATGTGTGTTAAAAAGAGATTGTGCCTTTATGATGAATAATGAAGCTTATGCTTAACTATAAAGTAAGGAGACATTTCAAGTTTGAACTTTAGAAAGAGGAGAGTGAAGTTCAAAATCATTAAAGGCTATCCAGATATAATAATCCTTAATAAAAAAAAAGAGAAGAAAAGAAAAGAAGTATTGAAAAACAATCCCTAAAAGAAAAGAGAAAAGAAGAGAAAAAGAAAGAAAAATATTTATGAGGAGAAGCTTGAGGAGATGCCTAATCAAAAATTGGCTTCACTTGAATCATCTTAAAGGGAGAACTTGATTTCATTTCTGAATTTATGTTTTAAGTACTGGCCTACATACTAATGAAGTTTACATGAACTCCTTTCTCACATAATCTTTTGATGCACTCTTAATGTGACAAATTATGATTCATCATGAAATAAATAGAAGACCAAAACTCTTAGACTTGATTCTGAGTATTCTTATACCTATAGTGTTGACCTGAGTTACTAAATTTCTTTTTGAAAATCTCACCAATATATTCTTTTGAATGAAAAATTTTACTGTCTTACAGTTGAAAAGTACATTGCCTAGAGTTATATTTTATGTAGTAAAAAGATTACTTGAGGACAAGTAAATGTTAAAGTTTGGGGATTCTGATGTACTGAAAATATATACAGTTTTTGCTATCTAATTTTACCCATTTTGGTGATATTGCACTTTAAAGAAAGCTATTTTTCATGATTTGCTACAGGTATGATGAATTTAGGTGATTGGAGTGAAAAGAAGCAAAAAAGAATGAATCCGGAGCAAAAAGGAGCAAAAAGGCGCAAAATGGTGAAAAAGTGTTCTGGCACCGCCCGCGCCCAAATCCAGAGAGCACAGCAATTAAATGGCACGATAGAGCGTCGCCGGTGCCCTATCGGGCGCCGTTGGGGCCCGAAGTCGGTGGAGTTCAAATTTTAATAGTTTTGGCGACTTTTTAAAGGGATGCCTATGGAAACGCTTGGGATTTCATCCCTATCTTATAAGTAACTATTTTTGGACGAAAATGGTGTGCTTCATCAGTGGTTCTAGTGTAGTTTTAGTGAGTGTTAAGTGTTAGGGTTTAGGAGTAGAGAGTGTAGAGTGAAGATTTGAGAGGGATTCTTCTCTAAGGAGGGGAGGAGAAGAGGTAAAGTGCGAGATTGCATCTTTCTTTCCATTCTAAAGAGAGAATAAAGTGTTGTAAAGAAGAGAGAAGAAGATTCAAAGGAACTTCAAGGGAATTGCATTGGGGAAGAGAAAGAGATAAGTTGTATTTTCTTTTGTGGTTTGTATGACTTTTCTTTTATATATAAAATCCATGTTTTATTGTATCTTCTCCATGAATTTTGAGTAGTATCCCTTGTCTTTCTTCTTGCATAGAGATGTGATGATGGATTGATGTGGATTTGATGTGCTTTTAATGTAATGAAGAAATTGTGACGGTTTTTCATTTAGAACTTAATTTACTTTCAATTTGGCCAATTGAAATGTTAAAATATGTTGTTGAACATTAAGTTTGAAAGGATAGAATGTCCTACAAAAATAATGAAAGAGCCATTCAATTTCTATGGATGAATTGCGTAGTTTATGAAAATTGAGTGCAAATAAATAGAGAAATATGTTTTGATGGACTTCAATGTGGAGATTTCAGGGTGACAGGCTGAAATCCCCAAATTGGTTCTAAGATTAGTAATTAATATCAAAGGTTATCCTTCGGGTGAAGGGTGAGTGGGAGCTCCAAAGTGAGAGCCGGTATCCTCCCAGCCTAGCCTTAGAGTTAGTGACTAAACTTAGAATATGTCATTGTTCTTTTCTTAATTAGAAGAGGGGGTACTCTTTTAAGGGTAAAGAATAATCTATGCTCCTATTTGGCACAATAATATAGATAATTGTTCCATATCAATCCACACATCATATTCTCATTGCAAGAGGAAAGATACTTTTCTTATATATCAAAAATCTTTCAAATACTTAGTTTAGTGTGTCTGTTAGTTAATCTTGTTCTTAAAGTTATTAGAAGTAATTTTAGTTAGTTAATTGTTACTATTTCGTTGTTCTTACTGTTTCCTGCATAGTAGTAGTAAGTAGTAAACCTTAACTTTAATGCTTATTACATATTGTGTAACGATTTCTTAAAACTTTAATATTTTCCTGTGGGATCGATATCTAGGACTCCATTAGAGCCCTGTATTACTTGATACGATACGTATACTTGCGTTGAATGCTTGGACTTAACAAAATTATTATAAATTTATAAAACTGAGTTCATAAATTCTTGCAAAATATAAAGTCGAGCATCAACGACCGAACGATAAGAAGTTCAAATTCTTTGGGGAAACTCTGCCAAATTGATTCTTGAGACTCCTCAAGACCTCTTGAGCTCAATCCAGCCATCCTCCAGTCCTAATTCCCACTGCTCGAGCCTAATTTCTCAGCCAAATTCTTAGGCCAGAAACAAGTCACCTCTCCAAACTCCATAGAATCCCAAATTAATTACACCCACACCATCACCAGACTGAGAGAGGAAGATCCACCACAAAAGCCCCATCACAGAGAGCCCCTGACCATGACTTTGATTAACCCCCCGAATTGGGTTTGATCAAGTTCATACCTGGACCTAAGGAGAGCTCAAATTGGTGTTTGCTGAAGCTTCACGAGATTGCCACGAAGGTGTATAACCATTCTGATTGAGGCTTCCCCTCTCAAACTAAGTTATTGAGCCCTCCCCCTAGCCCGAACCTTATTTGATTCTCCATGCATGTGCAACGTATTTCATACCGTAAAAACCATATAGATAGATTTTTCAAGATCATATGTGTCTATAGAAACAAACCTCACTCGATTTAGTTGAGTCTAGCTCAAGATCTTTTGGTTAGAAGGTGGACGGCTCACGGGTTGAACCAGATGGGGATGATGAATGAGCGTCTTTGGAACACATGTGTATCCCTTGGACGACCAGGATGGATTTGGATGACGCTTCGGTACGTGAAGGCAGAGCCCAGTCAGTGCTGATTCAGAAGGTGACACCGAATCAAATGGAGAAGTGTGGCCTTTCGATCCGCTGTAGGTTGATGTCTTTAAGTAGGAAATTAGGTTATTTTTTATTTATTTTAATTCTAGAACATAGAAAAATTATAATTTGGTGTAAAAAAATCATAAAAATAAAATAAAAATATCCTCCTGCTTAGTGAACAGAGAAGAAAAATGTTGAAATAAATTTGAGATCATTTGGCTTATGTTTGATTTTTAATCAATGAAATAAAATATTGCATGTTCTAATCATATCTTGGCATAAACATTTCACCATGGCTTGAGATGATGAACTTTTATTCTCTCTGTTAATAGGGACATCTAATTTTTCTAGAGTCAGAGATCTCTATGATTAGATCCCTATTTTTTGAGTTAAACATCCCTCTTTTAGTATAAAAATTATAATAATTAAAATATTGATGGGGAAAATACAAAATTAGTTTTTGTAGGTTAATGTGGTTAAAGGATCATAGCAAAAATATAAAATGGGCTTAATAATTAAAATTGACACTAGGGTAATGAACTCATTAAAATCACTTAAAAAATTAAAGAAGTAAAATAAAAAGATAAAAATCACAAAAATGACTCTCCAATGTTAAAACCAATCAGGATAACTCTCCATAAAAAATTGGAATCAATTTGAGTTAATTTATCCATTAAAATGAATTTTCTAATTGAAATGGTATTTTTTTGAATTAAAATGATTATGATTATTAAAATATGAGTCAAAAAAATAATAAAATTGGTTTTGGGAGTTCTCTGTGATCGGAGCAACATAAGAAAAATAAAATGGGAATAAAAATAATTATTTCATTTTTTATTCTATTTTAAAAATTTAAATAATTAAAAATTCAAAAAAATTACAAAAATATTAAAATTCACTAAAGTGTTTTAAATTGTCTCCTGATCATTTGAGAGAACCTGAAATATTTTTCTTAATTTCCTAAGTGAAGATATTAAATTTTAAAGGGTTAAAAATAATTTTTAAGATTAAAAATGGACTTTTCTTAATTTCTCACTAAAATAATTATAACAATTAAAATATAAATCAAAAAAATATGAAACCTGATTCTCCAGGTTCCATGAACTCAGAGAGATTTAAGAAAAATATAAAACTTAATTTTCAAGTCAAAATATATTTTATATTTAATTAATACTCAAAATTGAATAATAATTATAATAATTAAATAAAAAAATTAAGAATCATGAAAATTGGTCCAAGTTGTCCACTAATTAGGTGAACATCTAATAATTTTTCAAGGACAGAAGCTTTGTCTTGATTAAGTTATTAAATTTACTTTGAAAATACTTATTTTTGCATTATAATAATTATATAAATTAGATTAAAATCAGAAAAATAACATTTTCTCCAATGATGTTTTAATTGACCTATGAGTGGGGTAACCTAAGAGTTTCAAAGTCATTTGAATTTGATTTAATGAATTATGAAGTAATAAGGTCTTAACGGGAAAAATGGTAATTAAAAAAATTATCTTAATTAATATTTTGGCCTAATCAAAGGATAAATGGACAATTAATGATCATAAATTGATAGTCCAAATTATTGAAACATAAAGGGTTAAGTGGTAGAAACTACTCTTATCTTTGTCACAAAAGGGATAAATTAGTAATTTTTTTAAATTATGTTAACTTGGAAGATAATCAAAATTAAATGATCTCAATGTTAGGGGTTTCACTTTGAAAGTTAATAATTCATCAATCTAATACCCCTAGTTGGTGTTTAAATGATAATTCAATATTTTTATAAGGATTAAAATCACATAGCTTAATATTTCTTAAAAGTTACAAATTTACCCATAGGTCTTAAGGACTTGTTAATGAATTGAGATTGATTCAAATTGTTTAATGAGATTTAGAAAAGTTAATATAATTGATCACAAACATTCTTGAAACACTACTAGGCCAACTCTAAGTTTAATTTGGCTAAATTCTTTAATAAAACAAATTGCCCCCTAAGTGCCCCACTCACATAATGCATGAATGAAATATCAAGTGATGATTACACCACTTAAAGGGATAATTAAAACATCAAAGGCCCATTGAGCATGTGGGTATGGATTAGATGAATCACTTAGCAACATAATAAGCTTAAACAAACTCGAGATGATTTGATGGATAGTGAAATGTCAAGGGTATTACCCGGGACCTTTTCATAATCCTTTGGATACCTTAGAGTACCCTTGAGCTTATTATGGTTTGCTTAATGAAATCATCCTCACAAATGAATAGATAGGAATCCACAAAATTATTACATAGGATTTGGTAGGTGCACTTTAGCCCTATTTTTCCTATTTTCTGGCATGCAATTTCAATTTCCTGCTGATTATACATACATATGTGCTACAAATGGTAATCCTTCAGCTACAGTGCAAGAAGAGGACTGGTACGCTTTTACAGTTTTATCAATATTTTGTTTTCCTTGCATTTACGTTACTGTACTTCCTGCTTATAAATTTGCATGATAAACAACTAGGTTACCCTGCATGTCAAAACTAAAACTTTTAGGATAACCACAAAACCAAAAAAAAAAAAAAACAAAACAAAGATAAAATTCACCGTCACAACAATCAAAATATAAGACAACTTAAATTTTAATCACAAACAAAACAAAATCTCAATTGCAACTAAATTAAATGTCTCTTTGGATGATAGGGAATCCCTCGGAAGAGGAAACCTATGGTTACTAACGAGATTTCTCATGGTCTGTATGAAAGTACTGAATTCTTTTAGCTGAATTTGGTAAATTCATCTAGACTAAATGAATCTGAAGAAAATAGTAGTGCTGAAATGAGGGAACCATAAGATCCTAACTGATGTCGCTATAATCAACTTAAATGTTTCTCTAATTAGACACAAAGACACCTCAATTTAAACATTTCTAAAAAAATGATACTTCTCTTATATCTTGAATTTGGCACTTCTAAAATTAAACCTGCTCTGACAAGAAGCTTAGAGCAAACATTGTGGGCAACACGACCTTCTTCAACAGCAAAACTCCTTAGAAATTAACGACAAGCTTTAGGAATCTGAGGTAGTTTGCCTAGTGCGACATAAACTCTCACTTTATCTTTTATGCCTTTGCTTCTCGTGCAATATAATCCTTATACTCACCTTAGCACTCTGAGGTTTTCATCTAATTTGACATAAATCCTCCAATCTTCCAGGCTATTCACATGATCGGTATCAAGTGAATGTAAGTTCTAATTAATTAAAATTGGTAAGAGATGTAACATCAAATAATTCCCTAGAATTGAAGCCAAACCTTAGGATAGTTGGGAAGTCACTAAGATTCTTATTGGATCTATGACTTCCCATAGCTTTCATTCCTTTGGATTCCAACAATAATTATTTCGAAACTTGAGCCACTCATCTACTGGAATTCCTACCACCACACACACTTTTGGAAAATCCTACCTTTTGGAAGTCACGAGAATATTATTTCCTGATATAAATCGAGCATTTTCTTAGGTGACTTCGGTTATCTAAGATGTAATTAACTATAGTGGCTTGCCCTTATAAGAAAGTTATAGACCCCAAATTAATATAAACCATATCTTATTCTTTTATATTAGATAGGGTAATTATTCGGTCAACATAAATGGTTCGCAGAACAAACGGATGTCATGGATTCTTTAGTTTATTTGATCAAGCCACAATGCCAAGAAATGTATCCATTCTTCAGGATCGATGCATGGCTTGTAGTGTAGTGCTTTATTATTTAAACTATTGCATATATGAGATCAGTTTGATTTCATATTTTCAAATTAAAAATGCTATTTTTCTCAAAAAATTCTATGTATATTTATATCTAAATTAAATCGAGACTCTTAAACGACTGACAAAATATTGAGAGTCAGTTGGGACAAATTGCAAATTAATTAATTAATAAAACCAAAGAAACACTTCCTAGTTATATAGAAGTAAATCCAAAAGACCATAATAAAGAGCAAGTAAATGTTGTTCAACTTAGAAGTGGAAGAGAGTTGGAAGGTAGAGTTCAAAAAGAGATTGAAATAGAGAAAGAAGAAATTAAAGAACATAAAGAGGATGCTCCAAAAGATTTTGAGAGACCTATTTCTTCACTTCAGATTAATTTAGAAAAACCGCCATCGCCTCCATTTCCTCAGAGGCTTCGTCAACAAAAGTTGGATAAATAATTTTCAAAATTTCTGGAAATCTTTAAAAAGTTCAAAATTAATATTCCTTTTGATGAAACTTTAGAACAAATGCCAAGATATGTGAAGTTTATGAAGGATATTCTTAAGAGAAAAAGAAAGTTTGAAGATAATGAAACTGTTGACCTCATTTTTGGTGAGGTCTTTTCTTTTCTCTTAGTGCTTAGGATCTTGCCATAGGACTTCTCCTTGACTATCCTAGAGGACTAGAATTGGGACCCACCCTTTAGCAATTCAGTTGCTTCTTAACTCCTCTTGGGTCCCCACTTGGATATTTGCAAACCTCTAAGTCACCTTGGAAGGTTAAAACCACCATATGGGCAACCAATAGTGAGTTCCTATAGGATTGATTGGACTTAAGGTGACCTTAGGTGACTTGGGCTTCTCTTGCACACACACACATCCCTAAGCAACTTAACCTAAACCTTGGACCCTTACCTTCTACCCTTTATGAAACTCACATTGTTGAACCCAAGCCACTAATCTTTGATTAAGATGGCTACACCATAACCTAAATTTGCCAATTTAACCCAATTTTATCAAAAGCTCAAATTTTAACCTATGACCCAAACCTACCCAAATCCAACCCAATTCAACCCAATTTCTCCCCAAATCAACTCTAAACCCTTCCTAGTACATCCCTACACCAAATACACCATCAATTGGCTCTCAATTTAAACCCAAACACAACTCAAAATTCATTTGAAATCAAAAACCCCAATTTTTTTTTAAGGTTGTCACCTACCCCTAATTCTCCAAATTGAATCCCCTAAACCCAAAATTTCCACCCAATTTCTATCCTAAACCTTTCCTAACAATCATTTGTGACATTTTGAACCGTCAAATGGCCTTGAACCAAACTCTAGCCAAACCTAAACTCAACCTAACCCATGGTGACCAAAATTAACCAAAACTCCAAAATCCTCCAATTTGAAACTCCAAATGAACTCCAATCCACTTCATGTCTTCATGAAAAATTTTCCTTACTATCATTTACATAATTTTGATCAATTAATTTGATCTAATTCAAACCCAAACTCAAGTTAACCCAACTCAAACCCAAGTGAACCCAATTGAACACATGAACCAAATTAAACTTAACCAAACCAAATTTGATCAAACCAACCCCTTGGCTGCCAACCCTAGACCTCCTAGGGTGGGTTTAACCTGACCTAGCACAAGACCCATGAGCCATGTACCAATGGTCCACCACTTTGGACCAAGGGACCAAGCCACATGGTCAAAGCCATGTCACATCTTTAATCTCCCTTTAAGCAACCATCTCTGCCAAATTAATTGAGCTAAACTCCTCCTCCACTCATCCTCAACCTGCCCAGCTACCTGACTATCCTGGCCAGCCATCCCAGCCGCCGGAACAGCCACGCCCGAGCAGCCCATTTGTCCTTGAAACCCAAAATTTGGCCTGGGCAGTGGCTAATCCTTTCAGCAGCCACCTGCCCTGCTCTGCCCTCACCCTAAGCGGCCCAAGGCACTCATTGCCTGGCCCCGAGCTCCCCTCTCCAACCATGGCTATAAAACTACCCCCTTTCGGTCAAGAAATAAGTGCTGAAATTTCTTTCACCAAACTCCCCCAAATTGCTCCAAGACCTTCTCCCAGCCTAGAGAAGAAGAGCCCCACTGTTTTCCTGCCCTAATTCCAACTGGTTGAGCTCAATTTCAGAGCTCAATCTCAGGCCAGAAAACACGACACCTCCTGAACCACCACCAAAATCGAATTAAACTCACCCACACCTTCCCAACACCAAGAGAAGGAGTTCCCCAGTGAAAGCCCCCCTCTCTTAGCCTCCCAATTGCTCTATCGGCCAGAGCTTGAAATCAGGGTTGGTCGAAGTCATACCTAGGCAGCTCACCAGGACTAGAGAATTCATTCGGAGGCTCCTCTAGATCCAACGAAGGTGCCGAGCATCTCTGATTGAGGCTTCACCTCTCAGAGCTAAGGTATTGACCTTTCCTCCCTCCCGAGCTTCCAACAATTCTCCATTTTGTTCTGTGCAATTTCGATGCATGTTAGCCATATATATAGCTTCGTCTAGGCTAGACACGTTGATAGAGACCAACCGCGCATGATTTGGTTGAGTCTGGCTCTCAGGTTAAGTTAGTTGGGGACGATGACAAGCCACCGTCAGATCGCGCTTGTATCAGATGGATGGTGGAGATTGAGCCGGACAGAGCCTCAGAACGGAAAGCTCGAGCTGCGTGGCGCTGACTCAGATGACGGCGTCGAATGAAGAAACGCCGCGTGGGACTTCAGATCTGCCGAGGATGACACGGCGCCGCGTCGGATAAGTAGGAAATTAGGGTATTTTTTATTTATTTAAATACCAGAACCTTTAAAAATGCATATCTTTACATAGAAAAATCCTAAAAATAAATTAAAAATACCCTCTTCCTCAGTAAACAGAGGAGATTAATGTGGAAAAGGAATTAAGTTATTTTGTCAAGTATTTTATTTTTAATTAATTTATACTGTTTTAATATTTAATTCTCCATTCATGCATACAATTCACCATGGCATGAGGCCATAGGGCTTTTGTAGCCTCTGATCTTAGGAAAATTTCCTAAATTTTCCAAGGCCAGAGGTTATCTATGTGGCAAGTTATCTATTTTCCAAGTTTATGTGCCTGTTTTGGTATTTTAATTCCAGTAATTAGCATAAAGATTAATAAAATCTAGAAAAATTAGGGTAAGTATCCCTAATCCAGAGGACCCTAGGAAAATTATGGTTTGGTTTAACTCATTCAAATGAACCCTAATTTGGCCAAAACCCTAAAATTAATATTAAATTAATTTAAAACAACCACTCATTAAAATAACACAAAATCAATTCTCCACCAATCTTTAGGGTCAGGAGAGTCTCACATAAAAATTTGAAATCAATTGAAAATGATTTGACGCACTAAATGAATTATTTAAATCACATTGCCACTTTTAAACTTTAAAAATTCATAAAATCTAATATACTTTTCAAAAGTTCACCAAATTCATTTTGAGACCTCTCTGGGATCAGAGAAGTCTAAAGAAATTAAAATTGAAATTTTTCTAAAATTTTCATTTTTAACCTATTTTTGAATATTTTAATAATTAAAAAATAATAAAAATCACAAAAACAATAAAATTCACAAAAATGTCATATTTGGCCTCCTAATCACTTAGGAACCAACCAAATATTTTTCTTAAGTCCCTAAGAAAAGATATTGAATTTTAAAGGCTTAATGTAATTTTTAATTTTAAAAATGGATTTTCCAACCCTTCCCACTAAAATAATTCTAAAAATTAAAAAAAAAAATCAGAAAAATATAAATTTATTTCTTTGCGTTCCTTGAGGTTAGAGAGATTTAAGAAAAATATAAAACTTAATTTTAAACTTTAATCTTATTTTATAATTAATTAAGACTCCAAAACTTAAAATAATTATAATAAATAAAATGTAATTCAAAAAATCACCAAACTTAGTCCAAGTGGTCATCTCTCAGTAGGAACATCCCATAATTTTCCAAAGGACAGAAAATTTATCTTGGTCATGTTTGTTGAACTTTCATTGAAAAATCCTTATTTTTCATTAAATAATTATATAAATTAAATTAAAAACAAAAAAATCACATTCTCTCCTCTAATGTCTTAATTGACATGTGAGAGAAGTGACATAAAAATCTCAAGTTCATTTGAGCTCAATTTAATGAGTTATGAAGTGAATATGCTTAAGAGGGCATAAAGGTAATTAAAGGATTTTAACCCTAATTGATATTTTAGGCTTAATCAAAGGGAGGGATGAACATTTGATCCTAAATTTTCTCTTAGATGATTGAAACTTAGGGAATTGAGGGGTAGAAACCCATTGATCACCTTCAACATGAAAAAATAAAACTTTAATTAATTAATTCATTTAAATTTTGGAAGAATAATTAAAATTTTGGATTATTAAAATAAGGGACATGACTTAAGAAGATACCAACTCTTTAATCTACAGTCCCTAATTGGATCAATTCAACTCTTAATTAATTCTAATAATGATGGTTGAAATTAATTAAAAAGAAAGCAATCCTTAATTAAATAAAAGTTTAAAACACTAACTGATTTAAATTAAAATAAACCCAAAACATTAAAGTTAATTTGAAATCACTTAAAACTTAACCTAAAGCAAATTTGAAAATTTAATCTCAAACAATTTACAATTAAGATGTAATAATCAAATCAGTTTAAGATATTTAAAACAAACTTGAACCATCAAAACTCAATGGAATTAAAGAAGTTAAACACCTCTTTAACTTAAACAATTTTAAAACTTTTAAAAATCAATTTGAAATCTTATAACTGAACTAAACTGTCTTGAAATAACAATCCAACCTTAATGGTTAAATCCCTTGACAAAATGATTTGCCTCTGAAGGCTCTCACACTTATAACCCTTAGGTGGAGTATCAAGTGAAATACTACTTTACTCACTGGATAATCAAATGTCTAAGTTCACTGAGCAAGAAACAAAACTTAACCAAATTCTTGGATGATCAATTCACCTGTACCTTAAAATTCATTTGGACTCGAAATAATCCCAGAAGCATCGAAAAGATGTTTAGGACTTGTCCTAAGCACTTTCTCAATATGATGGGATGTTTTAGAAGAACAATTAGACTTAATTGTTCTTTGGTGAAAAAAATCATCCTTAATAAAACACAAGAACATAGACGTCATAGGCATTGACTAGCAATAGGATTAGGATTTTGGTAGACAACCAGAACCATCTTTTAGCTTTACCTAGGTATTTCTTGAAAATATTTAAATGCCCTGACTTGTGTTTTGAGTGCAGCTTGGAATGAAGAGAAGACCCGCCGGGTACGCTTTTATTTTATTGCAATTTATTTACATGCGCTGCACTTTCTTTCTTGCAAAACTTGCATGTTAAACAAGAATGTCACCCTGCATGAAAAGTGAAGCCTTTTAGGATAGCCACAAAACTGAAACTCAAAACTAAATTAAAAGTCATAACAAGATAAAATTCACCGTTACAACATTCAAAAGATAAAATAACTCAAAATTTAATCACAAACAGAACAACAAAACTACAACTACAACTAAATTAAAACGTCTCGTTGGATGATCAGGAATCCCTCGGATGATGTAACCCACGTGTTACTAATGAGATTTCCCACAGTTTAAATGAAAGTGTGGAACTCATTCAATTGAGTTTAGCAAATTTATATGGACTAAGTGAATCCGATGAAAATAGCGGTGCCGGGATGACGGAATCGTGAGATCTTAATTGTTTCTACTTAATTAACTTTAAGATTTTTTTAATTAAAATATTAAGTCATCTGAACCTTAAGACTCTTCTAAACCAAAACACTTCTCTCAGCTCTTGATTTCCACCTTCTGAAACTAAACCTTTGCAACAACAAGGAGCTTGGAGCATAGTGGGTAGCACGACCATCTTCATCAGCAAAACTCGTGTCTACTTCAGCTAAACCTTTCTTAGAATTAAATAACAAAGCCATAGGATTTCTAGGTAGTTTGCTTAGTGTAACATAAATCCTCAACTTTTTGTTAGGCATTTGCATAATCATATTATGTAAATTAAGCCCTAACCGATCTTAGGACTCCGAAGTAGTCTTTTGGTATGACATAAACCCCACATCTTCGAGGCTATTTGTATGATTATGTCATACTAATATAAGTCCTAATTAACTAAAATTGGCAGAATTGAAACATTAAATAATTCTCTCAAATTGAAACCAAATCATAGGATAGTTTGGGAAGTTGCCAAGATTCTTCTTGGATCCTCAGCTTCTCCTACTTCTCTTCCTTTGGACTCTCAAAATAAATGTTCCAAATTTGATCCATTCCCTATTGAAATTTCCAAAATCCAATTGTTTGAAGACCTTAAAATTCTAAATTCTTGAGAGCAAAACCACTGATCATTATTGAGAGTTTTCTTAAGTGATTCCCATCACTTAGGATGTAATTAACTATAGGGGCTTGCCCTTATAGGGAACTTTAAGAACCCAGGTAATATAAACACTGCTTAACTCCTTCGTATTAAGCAGGGGAACTTGTCGGCTTATAAAATTGGTTCGCAGACCAAACGGACGTCACAAATCTTCTAGTTTATTTAATCGAGCCCCATCATCAAGTAGTGTGTCTATTCCTCGAAATAAATACACGGTTTGTGATGCGGCGCTCGTTTATATAAACTATTTGGGATGTGAGATCGGTTTGATTTCATATCTTAAAAATTTTCAAATTTAAAACTATTTTTTATGAAAAAAAATAAAATGCTACTTTCAAATTATATATATTTAAATTAAATCCAAAATTCACCGACAATTTCTGTAGGCGACTCCCTTTTTCAAAACACACAACTTATAAATGTGCCGACAGCTTCTGGCGACTTCGCTGGGGACTAGTTCCTCTCTCCATTTTTGACCAGATGGTTTTGCTTTCATAAATCGGTAGTGAATCCATGTCCCTTATGGATCAAACTATCATTCTTCCGTTGACGTATCTTGTTCATTTCTGTCTTGAACGGGTATGATCAACTCTTCTTGGATTTTGGAGCTACTGTTTAGACACCCCTAAACAGAGAGATTTCGAAATCCTCCTTTTTCAACTCTCCAAAGAGGCAAGGTGAGACCCCCAATAGGTGTGGTTTAAGACCAATCTACCAAATTGAGTTTCTTGTGGGGTTTTACCTTTCCTAAACTCAGGATAAGGGTCCTGCAGCTTCCTAATCAAATCTTCATCCACTTTCTATTTCCTGAATTCCTCTAATTAACTACGAACAAAATAAAAACATGGAATCAGAAAAGCTTTTACGAAATAAACAAATGAAATCAAAATGAAATTAATAAAACTCGTTTGGACTTTGCCTTGAGTTTTCTTTCTTTCGACCAAAAGATCGTTGCGACGATAAGGGAAGTATAGGGTAGCTTTGACGCCCCGAATCTTTTCTGCAGAAGATGTCTACACTGAAGCTGATCTTTTCCTTCGCTACTGGAACTGACTTAGCAATCAACCGTGATGGACTGCCTGACAACGCAATCATCCTCTTTGGACAAGGTTTCGACCAGACGGACATTAAGTTCGGGGACGTCACTGTCGCCTTACTGAAGTCCAAGACACCGGAATCTGTGGAACCCACAGTGGAGTTCAGCTTAAAGTCGACTCAAGAGTTTCCTCCCCTAAAGAGGGTCCCAAATGGAGGGAACACCGTTGGCCGTAAGAAATTGGCTGTCAAAGCTGATAAGACTGCCTCCTGAACTGTTGTCGCTACCCCCGCTGGTCTAGTCATCACTGCACCTACCCCTGCTAAATGGAAGGGCAAGGAAATCCAGACCAGTGATGAGCCTGTTATCGTGGAGGGTACGACTTTTGCTACGATACCGCCCGTCTTCGAGATAGGGTCCAGCTCGAGGATGACACCCCTGATAAAGTCTCAGAGAAGGAATAAGAACAGAAGAGCGGCCAAAGATAAAGCCGCTGAGGTTTCCATTCTTAAGGAAATTCCAGAGGAAGAAGAGGAACTGCTAGAACTTTCACCCCTGTTGGAAGGGAACAAATTTTACCCACTCTCTGCCGCTCCTGAGGAAGAAAGTGCTCAGAAGATAGCTGTCGCGTTACCCCGACCGACATATTACGATGAGCATAAAGGACGAAGAACAAGAAATACATTGCTCACTCGATTAAGAACGATAATCGAGAAGCTGGCAAGGAAAGATAATTGCTCTATGTTTGGGATCCTGAGAAGGATGGGGAGAATACCTGCCAAGGCACGTCGTGGACCAAGGGTACTTCCCCCTACCGTTCAAAAGGAACTTCCACCAAAGAAAAGGAAACTGAACAGCAAGAAGTTACCAACCGTGATATCTGGCCTGCACTTAGTAGGCACACCACATTTCAACCTACCGCCAACGAACCATCCAGTTCTAGGCACCCAATTGTAAAAAGGATGGTGTGGTGACCTAAAGTCGCAGAGCCAATACTGATAGAGCAGCCAGAAAGGAGAAGTGCTGATGCCGAGTCTAGAGCTAAGAGGAGTACTGCCGTCTCAGAAACAACTCCAGAGAATAATGTTCACCAACTGCAGTCTACCAGCCGTAGGACCGTTAGAGGAAAGTCACTTGAGGTCACTCTGGAAAGATTAAGATCAGATATTCAGCAGTTAGCCAAAGAACAGAAAGAAAGATCAGAAAATGAAGAAGACTTGTCATGATACATGGACGAGGATATTGCTGAGATCAAAGTGGTCGAGACCCGAGAATCGTCAGCCCTACTGGGAGCTCCAGTAGCTACAGAAGGAGAAGATTCGGAGGTGATGAGGCTCCGTCTTTGAGAAAAGGACGATATAATTCATCGAATGGAAAAGAAAACAGAGGAAATGGCGACTGCTCTAGCCACGCTTCAGAGTCAGCCTCAGCCCCCAAAGGAAACACCCCCGGAGGTCATTCACATTGCCGACGGAGGAAAGGAAAACACGTCCGTCAATGGATACGAGTAGCCAAAGAAGGATTCCACTCAGAATCTAATACCAGAAAAGAAAATTAAGACTATGGTAGAACAGCAGGTGCAAGAAGCCTTAGCCCAATTTAAAGGTGGGGCATTGATTTTAAAGGGTAGACCATACCCCGAAGAATTTGATGTCGTGCAATACCCTAAAAGCTTTGTAACACCTCTGTTCAAGACTTTTGATGAAATGAGAAACCCTCGACAGCATGTTGCACACTTTTGCGCGTTGCTGTAATGTGGGGGTAGCGACGCTTTGTTGTTCCACTAGTTTGTCGACAGACTTTCAGGAATTGCCTTTGACTGGTGATCTATAAAAAAAAACCTATTTCTTTATGTCTTAATTCTTATTAATTTCTAAGGATATTATGCTTTAATGAAAGGTATTTTTTGTGTTTTTGGATGTAGGTGATGTAAAAAGGTCTAAAAAGGAAAAAGGAGCAAAAAGGAACAAAAATGGAGCAAAATACAAAAAGTATAAAAAAATATGGCCTGGCGCCTATGCACCAAAAGCTGGCACCTAAGCGCCAGACTCGATACAAAAACTGTCAAGTTTTTGACAACGTTTGATTAGTTATTTTGACGGAGTGAGCGGTTATTGGACATTCTAGAAGACTGTCAGTTGTTCCTTGATAATAGGACATGTGATACATTGCATTTGGACGCTCCAAAACGGTTTTAAATGCGAAGAGGTGTTAGCGAAAGTGAAGAGGTGCGAAGAACTGGATGCGGTGTCCGGCGCCTAGGCGCCAGATTCCGGCGCCTAAGCGCCAGACTGACCTTCTATAAGATTCATTGAATGTGGACATGTTTTGAAGAGGTGCCTCAAGGAAACCCTTGAAGCCTATAAATAGGGGTCCATTTCTTCAGAAAACGTGCCCCTCCCATTGTAACCCTTTCTCTTATCCACTTTAGGATCTCTCATCCTTAGAGAGAGAAATAGAGAGAGAAATTTAGGGCCACTTTTATTTAGTTTAGTGAGTTTATTTTCAAGTTGTTGCATATGGAGTTCATTACACTGTGGAGTCAGTAGGAATCAGAAGATCTGTAGAAGAAATATTTGAGATAAGTATTTTTATATTTGATTCAAAGTTTATTTATCATGTTTTGCTATTTATTTTCAATGCGTTCTAAGTAGTTAGTTTACTTTTTTCCTTCAATTATGAAGAGATAGATAAGATAATAAAAAGATTCGATGGAGAATTGAAATTCAAAATATTTTCAAAACATTGTGATGACATTAGTACCTGATCTTACTTTACTTTTTAGATTGGCCATTTAAATTGTTAAAACCTCGTCGAAGAGTTTTGAGACCTTGAAGGAGAAGAACTCTTAACTTGTAAATGTCACATGAATCCTTGGGTAGTCGAAGGCCATGTGCGGGCTATTCAAGGTGAAGTGCAAATAAATAGGAAGATAAGATTTAAAGGGCGTAGAATTGATAAGTTTTTAGAGTGACGTACTAAATTCTTATAATTTGATTTATAGATTAGGAAAGGGTCGATAGTAGGGCCGACCATAGCCACCCTTGGACATCTAGAAGTGTGAGCCTAGATTAACCCATTCTACTAACAATACATCCGGCCCTATTCTGTAAATTAGCCAATGTTCTTTGCGCCTAGATCAAAGGGTAAAGAATAGGAATGATTCTATTTGGCACAATACCATAAATCAAATTCTCCAACGAATATTAAATTATCTTAAAAATCTTAGATTAATTGAAGGAAAGAAAGTTGTTTATTTTATATAGTTTTCATAAATCATTTTCTTATTATTGTTTTCTTTATTTGCATCTAGTAAATTAATAGTAATTTATAATTAAATTAAAAGATAAAAAAATATTTTTTTTTATTTAGAAAATTTATCACTATAATTCTTCTCTGTGGGATCGATATCGGGGTCTTTGTTTCAAAGCCCTATATTACTTGAAACGATACGTATACTTGCGTAGTACCCCTAGTGTGTAAAAATATTTTCTAAATATACATCATATTAATTTTATACACTAGCCGCTATTTATAAATTGAGTCAACGTTTTGGCTATCTTTTGAAGCGAATATTACTCGCGTTATTTGCGGTCGGGTCAAGTTTTTGGCGCCGTTGCCGGGATCGAAAGAAATAGAATAAGTATAAATTTTCTTATAAAAAAATAATTAAAAAAATAAAAAAAAGATATATATTTTATTCCTTATTTTATGTGAAGATTTGGTTCTGAAGGATTAATACCATTAGATTCTAAATTAGAAAGAACAATTAGAAAATTTTAAAAGGGAAAACAAATTCAAAAATTTCAAGAAATGGCTACTTTACAAAATCCAATTGAACTTAATGATCAAAATGTTTATAAACCATTAAGGGATTATGCTAACCCTGCAGTTGATGAACTTCATAGTAGTATTTAAATACCTACTGTAGATGCTAATTCTTTTGAACATAAACCGTCTATTATTCAAATGGTGCAAAACAATCAATTTGGTGGATCACCAAATAAGGATCCAAATTTACATCTTTTTAGTTTTTTAGAACTTTGTGCTACCTTTAAATATAACAATGTTTCTGATGATGCTATTAGACTTAGA
The DNA here is from genome assembly GCA_022702705.1 of Papilionanthe hookeriana x Papilionanthe teres. Taxonomy (NCBI): domain Eukaryota; kingdom Viridiplantae; phylum Streptophyta; class Magnoliopsida; order Asparagales; family Orchidaceae; genus Papilionanthe; species Papilionanthe hookeriana x Papilionanthe teres. Next base: position 84,920,086 of record CM040428.1, on the reverse strand, counting down.
CTCTTTCCTTTTTATTTAAGAGATAAAGCAAAGATGTGGTTAAACTCATTAGCGACTGGTTCTATTAAAACATGGGCTGAAATGGCACAAAACTTCCTTGCTAAATATTTTCCTCCTTCTAAAACTGCTAAATTAAGAAATGATATTACTTCGTTTAGTCAATTTGACGGGGAGACAATTTATGAAACTTGGGAAAGATTTAAAGAACTATTAAGAAAATGTCCTCATCATGCTTTACCTGATTGGTTGATTGTTCAAACATTTTATAATGGATTAATTGGATCTTTAAAATCAATTATTGATGCTCGCTGCTTGGAGGTTCTTTAATGTCTAAATCATTTGAAGAAGCTTACACTTTAATTGAAGAAATGGCTAATAACAATTTTCAATGGCCTTCCGAAAGGATTAATTCTAAAAAGATGGCCGATATTCACGATAATGAAGCCTTTTCTATCTTAGCTTCACAAGTTGCCGCAATGTCTAAGAAATTAGATAATTTTGCAATTAATATTTCGCATAATAACTCGCTAATATTGAAGATTCTCAAACTATTGAAACTTTACAAGCTATTGCAAGTAAAAATAATCCTTATTCAAATTATTATAATCCTCGGTGGAAAAATCATCCTAATTTTAACTCGGAATAATTCACAACAACAATGGGGTAATAATCAATCTCATCCCAAATGGAAATTGGAATAATCAAGTTAATTCAAATTATAAACCTCCTGGATTTAATAATAAACAGAAAAAGTTATCAATAGAATAATTAATTATGCAAATGAATAATCAATTACAAAATCAAAATACTGCTATTCGTAATATTGAAAATCAAATGGGGCAAATTGCTACTTTAATTAATAATGAACTCGTAGGAACACTTCCTAGTAATGTTGAAATTAATCCAAAGGAAACCGGAAAAGAACATGAACAAGTTAAAGCCGTGCAACTTAGAAGTGGAAAGGAATTAAAAGAAAGAAAGCAGAATGAAATTGAAAAAGAGATCGAGGTCGAAGAGATCGAAAAACCTAAAGAAACTCTCTCTCCTAGTCAAGATCGATCGTTATACTTGTTAATGTGGAAGTTGAAAAACCACCACCACCTTTTCCTCAAAGACTTAAACAACAGAAATTAGATCATCAATTTTCTAAGTTTTTTGAAATTTGTAAGAAACTTACTATTAACATACCTTTTGCTGAAGCTTTGGAACAAATGCCAACTTACGCAAAATTTATGAAGGATATTTTAAGCAAAAAAAGAAAAATTTGAAGCTTTTGAAACTGTTGCATTAAGTGAAGAATGCAGTGCAATAATTCAAAAGAAATTACCTGAAAAGCTTAAGGATCCTGGAAGTTTCACTATACCATGAGCTATTGGAGAAAAATTTTGTGGAAAAGTTTTATGTGATTTAGGAGTAAGTATTAATCTCATGCCATTTTCTATCTTTCGAAGATTGGATTTAGGAGATATTACTCCCACCACTGTAACCCTTCAGTTAGCTGATAGATCTATCACTTATCCTAAAGTGTTATAGAGGATGTCCTTGTTAAAGTGGATAAATTTATGTTCCCTGTAAATTTCATAGTACTTGATATGGAAGAAGATAAAGAGATACCTATTATTTTAGGGAGACCTTTTCTAGCTACCAGACTAGCTATGATTGATGTGCAAAAAGGAGAACTAACCATCAGAGTTAATGATCAAGAAATTAAATTCAATGTTCTTAAATCAATGAAGTACCCCGATAAAGAGAAATGTTATCGAATGGATATAATTGATTATTTAATTGAAAAACATTATCAAGAAAAATGTAAAGTCATTTCTGAAGAAAAATTTGAATTTTTAACTGATGAAGATGAAGTAGTAGAACAAGAAGAGACTCATTTTGTTAAAGATAATTGGGAAACTTTAGACATAGCTCAAAATAATATAATTTTACCCTCAATTAAAAAAACCCCTGAACTGGAATTAAAAATGTTACCTTCCCATTTAAAATATGCGTTTCTTGGAAATTCGTTAACTTTACCTGTTATTATTTCTTCTGAACTGAGTAAAGATCAAGAAGAAACATTACTAGGTGTGTTAAAGAATTATAAGAAAGCTTTTGGTTAGACTATTGCTGATATAAGAGGAATAAGCCCTTCCATTTGCATGCATAGAATCTTAATGGAAGAAAATTTTAAACATACTATAGAATCGCAAAGAAGATTAAATCCTATCATGAAAGAGGTTGTTAAAAAAGAAATTATTAAATGGTTGGATGTTGGTATTATTTATCCTATTTCGGATAGTCAATGGGTAAGTCCTATTCAGTGTGTTCCGAAGAAAGGAGGTGTAACTGTCATTGTTAATGATAAAAATGAACTTATTCCTACAAGACAAGTTACTGGATGGCGAATTTGTATTGACTATAGGAAATTAAATAAAGCCACTAGAAAGGATCATTTTCCTTTACCTTTCATGGATCAAATGCTCGATAAATTAGCTGGACACTCATATTTCTGTTTTCTGGATGGATATTTTGGTTATCATCAATTACTTATTGCTCCTGAGGACCAAAAAAAGACAACATTTACAAGTCCTTATTGGAACATTTGCTTTTAGAAGAATGCCTTTTGGTTTATGTAATGCACATGCAACTTTTCAAAGATGTATGATGTCAATATTTTGTGATTTGATTGACAAAGGAATTGAAATATTCATGGACGATTTTTCAGTCGTTGGAACTTCTTTTGAATCTTGTTTGGAAAACATAGCCAAAGTTCTGAAAAGATGTGAAGAAACAAATTTGGTTCTTAACTGGGAAAAATGTCAATTCATGGCCACAGAAGGCATTGTACTACAAAAATTTGGAATCAAACATAAAATTGCAACTGCTTATCACCCACAAAATAGTGGAGTGGCTGAAGTATCAAACAGAGAAATTAAAAGAATTTTAGAGAAAACTGTTAATCTTAAAAGAACTGATTGGGTTGATAGACTTGATTCTGCATTATGGGCTTATAGAACAGCTTATAAGACACCAATAGAATGTCACCTTACCGGTTAATTTATGGTAAACATTTTCACTTACCTGTAGAACTTGAACATAAAGCTTATTGGGTGATAAAGGAGTTTAATTTTCATTTGAATAAAGCAGGAGAAAAATGATTATTGCAACTAAATGAGATGGAAGAAATTAGAAACGAATTGTATGAAAATTCGAGAATTTATAAAGAGAAAATGAAGATGTTGCATGATAAGAAAATTTCAGAAAAATTTTTTGATCCTGGACAAAAAGTATTACTGTTTAATTCTCGTTTAAGACTTTTTCCTGGAAAGTAAAGATCTAAATGGATTGGACCCTATTTAGTTGAGAAAGTATACCATTATGGAGCTGTGGATATTAAAGATCCCAAAACAGGAAAATTTTTTAAAGTAAATGGAGTAAGATTGAAGCCTTATTTGGGAGATATTAAAAAGATTTATAAAGAGGCTTATGAATTGAGTCAACCTGATTAAAGATTTACTTAAGTCGGGCTAACGACGTTAAACCAAGCGCTTTGTGGGAGGCAACCCATAATTATCTTGTGTTTTGAGTGTTTTTGTGTTTTGATGTAAGGTTATGCCTCGATCTTGATTAATTTTATATTACTGTAGAAAAATTTGATGCTTATAAGTCTTTGATGACCCAGGCTAAAAATTATTTTGAAATATGTAAGATTTAAAAATAGGATCACTCTATTTTGAATATGAGTAAAAAGGAGATCAAGTTAACCTTCATTATGATTGTTTACAATGAGTGTTATTGAGTCTAAATTACTCTTACCAGTATAATTTACCTATCTTAGAGAACGAAATTTTGAAATTTAACGATTAGGCGAAACGGAGTTGAACATAGTTCCGGCGCCTAGGCGCCAGAATTCGGCGCCTAAACGCCAGAATCAACTATGTATCAATAGGTCCGGCGCCTAATCGCCACGGTTACTGGGTCGTGCAAAAACCGAAAATTTTATGTTTTTCACATGATTTTCCCCTTTAAATCAACCTATCTTCTTCCCTAACCATCAAACAATCAAAATTACGTCCCTTGCACTTCCTTCTTGAGATATTTGAGAAATTTTTGAAGAAATGGAAGGAAGAAATCATGGAGAAGAAGCTAGGGACAAGGTTTCAAAAGATCCTCAACCCTACTTCAATGGTTTCATCGCTTAGAGAAAATTTCTAGTCATTTGGATAAGTTTGAAGCGGAGTTTAAAAGCATTGGAGATCGCCTTCATGAGATGTTTCATCAAGTTGAACATCTAGAATGGCAAATGAAGCTTCAATTTGATCATTTTGCGGCTTATCAAGATGCTCAAGTTGAAATGTATGCGAAGAACAACTGGATTGACGAAAAGACGGCTACGGATTTCCCGAGAGCGTTAGTGTTCCTTCCAAGTGGAATACACAATTTCCCTTGTGAAGATTAGAATATTCTGGTAATGAGATAGTTATTATGCTTTGTTGAGTCGTTGTATCGATTTAGAGAATCGATTGTGTTTGTTTGTGTATTTGCTTTCATGTTTAATGTGTGTTGTTTTTGCTTAGAAATTGTTATGTTTGAGTGTGTATTAGGAACTTGAATCAAATATAATACTTATCTGGAACTAGTAGTTATAGATCTTTATGTTGAGTTACTCTGTTAGTTTGTTTAGTTTGTTTTGTTTGTTTAGTTTTGTGTTTGATGTATGTTGATTGATTAGTGTTAAGATTCTATTGTTAAAATATTCTTAGTATATTGTGTTGAGACTGAAGTTAGAATTAATTTATATTTTGTTTTAGTCTACTGTTTAGTATTTAGTAATTTTGCTTCTGTTTTAATTCTCGTTTCAAATTTAGTATCATCATAAAATTAGCTCGCTTACTTTTTATACATGCTTAAATTTTATCTTAATTATTCATAAAAGCATGATAAATGTTAATTTTTCTTTTTAAGATTGTTTTTACATACTTATTAAAAATTCTTATGATTTTCTTTCTTTCATACTTTCAAATTATCATAGTATACCAAAACTTATGTTTGGGGGAAGAAAAAATCCATTCAAAATTAAATTTTATTTGTCCTTAAAGAGCTAATATTTTCATAAAATAAAAAAAACTTTTTAACATAACTTAAGGAATGATGAATTTATTTGAGATCACTTTTATTTTTGAAATTATAAATAATTTAGTGAAAATTAACCAAAATTTTACTAACTTTGATTGATTTTAAGAATAGAATTATTTAACTTAAAGAAGAATAAGATAAAGAATTTTTTCTATTCATGATAGAAATAATAGAATTTTAGAAATATTAAGTAATAAAAAATTATCACTTGAAAAAGAAAAGATTGGAAATCTTTTTGAATTCTTATTTATGTTATAATAATTAAGTAGAAATGTATAAGTTTTGAAAATATAAGTTAAGGATAAGTGAAGTTCAAAACCATTAACGAAGCTATCCGGATATAAGTAATCCTCTATCTATATATATAAAAAAATAAATAAATAAAAGAGAAGAGAGGAGAAGCTTCGAGGAAATGCCTAATCAAAAATTGGCTTCACTTGAATTATCTTATAGGAAGAAAACTAGTTACATACTTTACCTATTTTTTATACATAAATATTTATTTAGAAAAGATTTTTCAAGAAGAACTTTTTCTTGTAAATAATCTATGAAAGCTTAATATAATAGACTTCTATTATTTTCTTTATGTCTTAATTCTTATTAATTTCTAAGGATATTATGCTTTAATGAAAGGTATTTTTTGTGTTTTTGGATGTAGGTGATGTAAAAAGGTCTAAAAAGGAAAAAGGAGCAAAAAGGAACAAAAATGGAGCAAAATACAAAAAGTATAAAAAAATATGGCCTGGCGCCTAGGCGCCAGGAGCTGGCGCCTAAGCGCCAGACTCGATACAAAAACTGTCAAGTTTTTTACAACGTTTCGATCGCTTATTTTGACGGAGTGAGCGGTTATCGGACATTCTAGAAGACCGACGCTTGTTCCTTGATAATAGTGACATGTGATACATTGCATTTGGACGCTCCAAAACGGTTTTAAACGCGAAGAGGTGCGAGCCAAAGTGAAGAGGTGTGAAGAACTGGACGCGGTGTCCGGCGCCTAGGCGCTAGACCAACCTTTTAGAAGATTCATTGAATGTGGACATGTTTTGAAGACGTGCCTCAGGGTAACCCATGAAGCCTATAAATAGGGGTCCATTTCTTCAAAAAACGTGCCCCTCCCATTGTAACCCTTTCTCTTATCCACTTTAGGATCTCTCATCCTTAGAGAGAGAAATAGAGAGAGAAATTTAGGGCCACTTTTATTTAGTTTAGTGAGTTTATTTTCAAGTTGTTGCATATGGAGTTCATTACACTGTGGAGTCAGTAGGAATCAGAAGATCTGTAGAAGAAATATTTGAGATAAGTATTTTTATATTTGATTCAAAGTTTATTTATCATGTTTTGCTATTTATTTTCAATGTGTTCGAGTAGTTAGTTTACTTTCTTCCTTCAATTATGAAGAGATAGATAAGATAATATAAAGATTCGATGGAGAATCGAAATTCAAAATATTTTCAAAACATTGTGATGACATTAATACCTGATCTTACTTTACTTTTTAGATTGGCCATTTAAATTGTTAAAACCTCGTTGAAGAGTTTTGAGACCTCGAAGGAGAAGAACTCTTAACTTGTAAATGTCACATGAATCCTCGGGTAGTCGAAGGCCATGTGCGGGCTATTCAAGGTGAAGTGCAAATAAATAGGAAGATAAGATTTAAAGGGCGTAGAATTGATAAGTTTTTAGAGTGACAGACTAAATTCTTATAATTTGATTTATAGATTAGGAAAGGGTCAGTAGTAGGGCCGACCATAGTCACCCTTGGACATCTAGAAGTGTGAGCCTAGATTAACCCATTCTACTAACAATACATCCGGACCTATTCAGTAAATTAGCCAATGTTCTTTGCGCTCGGATCAAAGGGTAAAGAATAGGAATGATTCTATTCGGCACAATACCATAAATCAAATTCTCCAACGAATATTAAATTATCTTAAAAATCTTGGATTAATTGAAGGAAAGAAAGTTGTTTATTTTATATAGTTTTCATAAATAATTTTCTTATTATTGTTTTATTTATTTGCATCTAGTAAATTAATAGTAATTTATAATTAAATTAAAAGATAAAAAATTTTTTTTTATTTAGAAAATTTATCACTATAATTCTTCCCCGTGGGATCGATATCTGGGTCTTTGTTTCAAAGCTCTATATTACTTGAAACGATACGTATACTTGCGTAGTACCCCTAGTGTGTAAAAATATTTTCTAAATTTACATCATATTAATTTTATACACTAGCCGCTATTTATAAATTGAGTCAAAGTTTTTGGCTATCTTTTGGAAGCGAATATTACTGCGTTATTTGCGGTCGGGTCAACTGGTATGCGGAGCTGCCCAATGGCTCAGTAAAGACATTCGCAGAATTGGAAAACCTATTCGTGAAATGGTTTGCTGGAGCTCAACACCACATCACCATCGGTGATCTTGTGGTCGAGCATCAGAAACCAAACGAAATTAGTGGACTACATCCTGCGATGGAGGAATTTAAGCATGAAATGCGAGCCGTAGCTCCAGGAACAACATGCCATTGGAATTTTGATGAAGTATTCACGATCTGATAGCATTTCTCCTTAAAGGATTTATAATTAAGACATTCAAGAAATTGTTCAGCAAGGCCACGAGCCTACAGGAGGAAGCGAAACAACTCAGCTTCACCGATAAGAACGATAAGCAGAAGCCAGTCAGAGCTTTCGAGAAGAATTCCGGGACCGTCGTAGCGATAGACAAGGGAAAATAACTGATGCAAATATGGACAGAACGACCTCAACAGAGCTATCAACAACCTCCACCGAGTTACCAACTACCTCAGCAGAGCTATCAGCCGTCGCAGCAGTATGGCCAGTAGTTATCTCAGCAATACAACCAGCAGCCATTTCAGCAAAAGCGCAGCCTAGCAAAACTTCTGAAGAAAGAGTACCCTTTCAAGAATGAAGCAGTTGGCAAGATGTTCTGCAGTCTGGTCAAGAAGGACGGATTCCAATTGCCAGAGCCCAGGAGGCCGGAAGAAGTTGATAAGAAAGATCACCCGTTGTACTGCCCTTACCACCGGATGATCGGACACAAGATCGAAGACTGCTTCACTTTCAAGAACTGGCTCGAGAACAACCTTCGGCAGGGGAACATAACGATCTTGAAAGAATACATGAAGGAGCCCCAGAAAGGAGGTTCCGTTAATATTATTTCGATAGATCCTATTGTCCCGATAGACCCGTACGCAACCAACGATGGATGGAGTACAGTTTGGACGAAGTCTTCAAAGAAAATTTTGGATCACATTCAAACCGCTTCGGTACGCACTTCGATTCAGATTTCGAAACCTGTCAAGTTGGCACTATCAATTTCAATCGAGGAATCACCCCAGAAGGAGGAGAAGATCGTTGAAGAAAAGAAGACTGAGGCTCCGAAGAGTAGAGTAGGGGCTGCTTTTCCTAGGATGGTTGTTTCTGATTTGGGGGAGAAATCCCTCGAATCCCTGACTCTGTATGATTATTTGCTCACCTCGGAAGGATCTTATAATGATAAGAGTTATGGTGTTGGCTACGTTTTGACTGTTTCTAGCGATTACGTACGACAACTGACCTAATCTGAATATTGATTTCAAAACGAATAACGATTCTCAAATCATACAAAACCTCAACGGTAGCGATTGCGATGGTCTAGATAATGACAAACCCGTCTGTGAATTCCAAGGATCTCCTATCGCGATTGAGCTAGAGTTCTCAGATATCGAAGTGACTCCAAAAGAATCTGCTGCTCCGATTCAGAAAGAGGAAGCGCCAGCTAATCCAGAATCAAACTCAGAGGAAGAGATAACAGAGGTCAACTTAAGGAGCGAAAAATTCCTACCCTGAGAGTGGGTCCGAAAGATAAAGGAAAGCAGGTGGTTACTCAGGAAGATCCAACCCTAGCAGAGGAATTACCCGTTCGGGAAGAAGTTGAAAGACCAGACAATAAAGTGGAGTATAATGTGCTAGCCCATCTTCAGAAGTTGCCCGCCAAACTGAGCATCTACAATGCTTTAATCCTTTCAAAGGAGATGAGAGAAACTCTGATCAAGGCCTTACTTGATCCAGAGATTTGCTTAGCTCAAATGGCCAGCAACTCCTTAGACGAGGTTTGCTCTTTAAGAGAACAGTTTGGTGTTACTTTCACAAACAGTGACTTGCTACTTGGGACAGCCGATCACAACCGACCCTTGTACATTTCAGTCGCCATCGGAAAGTTCACACTCTCTAGGGTGTTAGTTGATCTGGGAGCATCAATCAATATAATGAACCTTCGGACGTTAGTCTGCTTGAAAATTGATCCATAAAAAAATACTTATTTTTATGCCTTGATTTTTTAAAATTTAAAGGATATTATGCTTTAATGAAAGGTATTTTTTTATGTTTTTGGATGCAGGTGATGTAAAAATGTTCAAAAAGAAAAAAAGATGAAAAAGGAGCAAAAAGGAGCCAAAATGGAGTCAAAATGCAAAATTGCTAAAATAATGAATCCGGTGCCTAGGCGCCAGAATCCGGCGCCTAAGCGCCAGCTCGATACCAAAACAGTCACAATTTTGTAACTACTTTGGGTAGTTATTTTGACGGTTAGAGAGGTTATTGGACCTTCTAAAAGATTGGAAATTATTCCTGGATTATAGGACATGTGATACATTGTATCTAGACACTTGGAAACAGTTTGGATCGCGAAGAGGTGCGATCCAAAGTAAAGAGGTACGAAGAACTGGACGCGGAGTCTGGCGCCTAGGCGCCAGACACAATTTCTAGAAGATTCATTGAAGTTGGACACATTTTGAAGAGATGCTTTAGGCAACCCTTGAAGCCTATAAATAGGAGGCCATTTCTACAGAAAAAGAGCCCCCGAATCAGAGAGATAATTTTAAATATAGGGCCACACTTGTAGTTTACTTTCCTTCATAAATTAGTGAGTTTATTTTATTTAGAGTTTGTATTGAGAGTTTGGAAGAGTTGGTGCTTTTGAAGTCTATTTCACTTTGGAGTCAGGAGGAATCAGAGGTTCAGTTGGAGAAACACTTGAGATAAGTATTTGTAATTTGATTCAAAGTTTTATTTATATGTTTTGTTATTTAAATTCAATGTGTTCTGAGTAGTTACTTTACTTTCTCCTTTCAATTATGAAAAGATAAATAAGATAATATAAAATTCGTTGGAGAATTTAAAACTAAATTTGTTTTAATATTGTGATGATATTAATACCGGATCTTAATTTACTATTTAAATTGGCCATTTAAGTTGTTAAAATCTGTTGAAGAATTTTGAGACCTAGAAGGAGATGAATTCTTAACTAGTAGATATCACATGAATCCTTGGGTAATCGAAGGCCTTGTGCGGGTTATTCAAGGTGAAGTGCAAATAAATAGGAAAATATTATTCAATGGGCATAGAATTAATAAGTTTATAGAGTGACAGACTAAATTCTTTTAATTTAGTTTATAGAAAAGGAACGGGTCACTAGTAGGGCCGACCATAGCCACCCTTGGACATCTAGTAGTGTGAGCCTAGATTAACCCATTCTACTAACAATACATCCGGACTCGATCTATAGATTAGCCAATGTTCTTTATACTATCGAGCGAAGGTAAAGAATAGGAATGCTTCTATTTGGCACAATACCATAAACTTATATTTTCCACGAATATTACATTATCTAAAAAGTCTTAGATTAATTGAAAGGAAGAAAGTTGTTTGCTTATTATTATTTACATCACTCATTATTTTAGTACTGCTTTATTTCTGCATTTAGTAAATTAAATATTAAATTTAAAACTTTAAAAGAAATACATAAAAATAAAATTAAAATATTTAAAAATCTATAATCCTCCTCGTGGGATCGATGCTGGGGTCTTTTTTTAAAGTCCTATATTACTTGAAACGATACGTATACTTGCGTAGTACCTCTAGTGTGTAAAATATTTTCCATAAAATTATATTTATATACACTAGCCGCTATTATTATTTGGGTCAAAGTATTGGCTATAACATATTTTTGGAAGCATAAATTACTGCGTTATTTGCGGTCGGGTCAGAAATTGATGCCCGCGAGTTTCAAGCAGACAAAATGTTACTGAGAGGCTTCAACCAGAAAGGAGAAAGAGCTCCTGGATCAATAACACTGTCAATGAGGATCGGTGACTTAGCAAGGACAACCGCAAAATTCTACATAATTGACTCTGAAACATCATTCAACGCTCTACTGGGCCGACCATGGATCCATGAAAACCGGATGGTACCGTCGTCTCTACACCAGTGTATAAAGTATTATGAAGGAGGCAAGAACAGTGCATCAAAGGTGACTTGCAACCATTTTTCGTGCACGAAATTGGAATACATGAAGATGCTACCTACTACGCACATCCGAAGAAAACAATTTTCTTCAGAAATTACATGACGAATGAAGTAAAAGAAACTCATGATGATGAAGAACCTGAAATTCTAGTTCAACAATTACTCACCACTCCCTCACGGTGAGATGGTGAAGGTTTATCCAGAGCTCGCATCCGAGGTCGAGGTCGGGGATGAGGTTGAGGTAGAAACGGTGGAATAGTTGAACAAAAGAATCAGGTTATTAAAGTTGATTGGGAAGACAATTCTGAATAAGATGAAAAAGAAATCAAGAAAGAAGCAGCAACAATAAGTCCGAAGAAACCTCAGTTCAAGATCTCACTAGAAGATGAAAAGAACAAAGAATACAGAGCAATGTACGACAAGATAAACCACTATGTACATACTATGACCCTAACCCCGATCTACCCTAGTAAGGTTGAGGGTATGGTGGTCAAGGAAGTAGATGGTGGAGGTGCTAAGCCAATCAAATTCTACCGAGGTGCTTCTTCTTCAAAAACTGAAAATGATGTAAAATTTGAAGATGTCGCTTCATCCGAATTAACAGAATTGCCTTTTGAGTGGTATTCTCCCTGTGTTCAAAATTTAATTCAACGTGGTGTCTTACCTAAGCAGTGGTCAAATGATCAATCACACCGCTTTGAAAAGTTATGGAGTAATGCCAGAAGGCCTCCCAACTCAAAACATGGTCTTGGATTCGGCATGGTAGGGCTAGCTGACAATTCATAATTTTTCTTGGTTGTCACTTGTGAGTCTAATGAAGACTGCCTGGAAGCTTCAGATGATCTAGAGGACTTGCCAATCGGATACGCTCCGCCAGAATTAGAAGAAGAAATTAAATCTACAATAGAAGAGTTAATGGAAGTTAACTTAGGTACTAGCGATGGGCCTTGACCCGACCGCAAATTATGCAGTAATATTCGCTTCCAAATGTTGGCCAAAAGCTTGACCCAATTTATAAATAACGGCTAGTGTATAAAATCAAAATGATGTAAATTTTTAGAAAATATTTTTTTACACACTAGGGGTACTACGCAAGTATACGTATCGTTTCAAGTAATATAGGGTTTTCTTTAATAACCCCAGTATCGATCCCACAGGGAAAATTATAGTAATAAATTTTCTAAATATTATATTTTGAAAATAACTTTTTATCCTCTAAATTAACTATAAATTACTATTAATTTACTAGATGCAAATAAATAAAACATCAATAAGAAAATGATTTATGAAAACTATATAAAATAAACAACTTTCTTTCCTTCAATTAATCTAAGATTTTTAAGATAATTTAATATTCGTTGGAGAATTTGATTTATGGTATTGTGCCAAATAGAATCATTCCTATTCTTTACCCTTTGATCCAGGCGCAAAGAATATTGGCTAATTTACAGAATAGGTCCGGATGTATTGTTAGTAGAATGGGTTAATCTAGGCTCACACTTCTAGATGTCCAAGGGTGGCTATGGTCGGCCCTACTACTGACCCTTTCCTAATCTATAAATCAAATTATAGGAATTTAGTCTGTCACTCTAAAACTTATCAATTTTACGCCCTTTAAATCTTATCTTCATATTTATTTGCACTTCACCTTGAATAGCCCGCACATGGCCTTCGACTACCCAAAGATTCATGTGACACTTACAAGTTAAGAGTTCTTCTCCTTCAAGGTCTCAAAACTCTTCAACAGGTTTTAACAATTTAAATGACCACTTTAAAAGGTAAAGTAAGATCAGGTATTAATGTCATCACAATGTTTTGAAAATATTTTGAATTTCAATTCTCCATCGAATCTTTATATTATCTTATCTATCTCTTTATAATTGAAGGAAGAAAGTAAACTAACTACTCAGAACAAATTAAAAATAAATAGCAAAACATAATAAATAAACTTTGAATCAAATGTAAAATACTTATCTCAAATATTCCTTCTACAGATCTTCTGATTCCTACTGACTCCACAATGTAATGAACTCCAGATGCAACAACTTGAAAATAAACTCACTAAACTAAACAAAAGTTGGCCCTAAATTTCTCTCTCTAAGGATGAGAGGTCCTAAAGTGGATAAGAGAAAGGGTTACAGTGGGAGGGGCACGTTTTCTGAAGAAATGGACCCCTATTTATAGGCTTTAAGGGTTGCCTTGAGGCACCTCTTCAAAACATGTCCACATTCAATGAATCTTCTAGAAGGTAGATCTGGCGCCTAGGCGCCGGACACCGCCTCCAGTTCTTCGCACCTCTTCACTTTGGCTCGCACCTCTTCGCGATTAAAACCATTTTGGAGCGTCCAAATGCAATGTATCACATTTCTTATTGTCCAGGAACAACTGCCAGTCTTCTATAATGTCCAATAACCGCTCACTCCGCCAAAATAACCGATCAAACGTTGTCAAAAACTTGACAGTTTTTGTATCGAGTCTGGTGTTTAGGCGCCAGACAATATTTTTTAATACTTTTTGTATTTTGCTCCATTTTTGCTCCTTTTTGCTTCTTTTTCCTTTTTGGACCTTTTACATCACCTACATCCAAAAACACAGAAAAAAAACCTTTCATTAAAGCATAATATCCTTAATTGATAAGAATTAAGACATAAAGAAATAAGTATTTTTTTTATAGATCAAAATCCCCTAAACTTAAATGTTACTTGTCCTCAAGTAACTCTTTCTACTATATAAAATGTATAACCTTTGGAATAAAAGATAAATATTTAAGATTCCTTATAATTTTTGATTTTATGAAGTCTTTAGTAAATTGTTAACCCAATTACCCTAACTAGGTTTAATTTTAAGAATTTAAAGAATATTTAACTACCAAATCATAAGATTTCAAACTTTTCATTCATTTTGAAAATAATAGAAGTCTATTATATTAAGATCTCATAGATTATTTACAAGAAAAAGATCTTCTTGAAAAATCTTTTCTAAATAAATATTCATGTATAAAAATTAAGTAAAATATGTAACTAGTTTTCTTCCTATAAGATATTTCAAGTGAAGCCAATTTTTTATTAGGCATTCCCTCAAGCTTCTCCTCTCTTCTTCTTCTTTTTTTTCTTTTTTTCTTCTCTTTTTTTTTTCTTCTTCTTTTCTTTTTTTTATATAGAGAGGATTACTATATCTGGATAACCTGTTAAGGGTTTTGAACTTCACTATCCTTAACTTATATTTTCAAAACTTATATATTTCCACTTAATTATTACAACATAAATAAGAATTTAAAAAGATTTGCAATCTTTTCTTTTTCAAGTGATAATTTTTTATTACTTAATATTTTTAAAATTATATTATTTCTATCATGAATAGAAAAATTCTTTAATCTTATTCTTCTTTAAGTTAAATAATTCTATTCTTAAAATCAATCAAAGTTAGTAAAATTTTGGTTAATTTTCACTAGATTGTTTATAATTTCAAAAATAAAAGTGATCACAAATAAATTCTTCATTCCTTAAGTTATATTAAAAAGTTTTTATTTTTATTTTTAAGAAAATATTAGCTCTTTAAGGACAAATAAAATTTAAATTTGAATGTATTTCCCTTCCCCCAAACTTAAGTTTTGGTATACTATGATAATTTGCACGTATGAGAGAAAGAAAATCATAAGAATTTTTATAAGTATGTAAAAACAATCTTAAAAAGAAAAATTACTTCTACTCATGCTTTTATGAATAATTAAAATAAAATTTAAGCATGTATAAAAAGTAAGCAGGCTAATTTTATGATGATAATAAATTAAAATTAAAGCAGACTAAAATTACTAAGTACTAAACAGTAAACTAAAACAAACATATAAATTAACTCTAACTTCAGTCTTAACACAATCAATCCACACAGGTACAAAAATAAATCAACATACATCAGACACAAAACTAAACAAACAATCCAAAGAAAACAAACTAACAGAGTAACACAACATAAAGATCTATAACTACTAGTCACTAGCTGTAGCCTCATCATCATCATCGTCGTCACCAAAGGAAAATTCTACGTCCTTAGGATCAACAAATTGTGTGAAACTTGGAAAAGTAGAAAAACTAACATCTCGTTCACCCTTCAGAAATCTGACTAGGGCTTCATCATACTGAGCATCATAACTACTCTTCCTCTGGGTATAATCAGATAGATGATCAAGCTTCCTGTCAATAGTATCAATTCTGCAGTGAGTTTGAAATAACTCCTGCTGCTGCTCTAAATACTGATCATGCATTGATTCCCAGAAATCTGATGGTGGCTCAGCAGAAGCAGAGGGTCTAGAAGTAGAAGGTCTGCCTGAAGTATGTGCAGAAGTAGAAGGAGCGGTCGATCTCTTCCCTCGAAGACGATCATAGATACTAACACTCTCCTGCCCAATTGGCTTGGTAGACTTTAACTTCTCGTCAGAAATATCAGCAGTGACTCCATTACTAACACACAAAGAATAAACCAGAGATGGAAATCCCAATCCAACAGAAGGGTTGGATCTCGCAGTAGAATCTACAGAATCATAAATAATACTCCCGACATCAATAGGCTTCCTCTCCTGAATGTAGTAGTTTAAGATCGCTCGATCTCTAGTCACTTCACTCAGGTGGTTGGAAGATGATAATCTTGTAGAAATAAAATAGTGCCATGCTTTAGAAATACCATTTAATTCGAAGGATTTGAAGTTTACCCTTTTTCATTTCCTGATCTTCCAAGATCCAGTACCGTCAGTCAAATAAGCAATAATCATATCCAAATCTCCCTCAGGTGGTGATAATCCAGAATAATAGCACTCTATAGTCGGTGGCAGGCCATAAAATATATTGATTCTTTTAGGACTAAATCCAACTCCGATTCCTCTGACAAAGACTTCATAATCTTCAGCATCCAGAAAATTTGCATAAAACTCTCGAACAATCGGGATAACAGCAACAGCAGTGAAATAACAGAATCGTTGCCAATTGTGTGCAACGATAGTGTTTTCGATCATTTCTCCAGGATGATAAAAAATTCGTTCTGAAATGAATTTTCTAGACATCGCAAATTCATGGAAGCGAAAATGCGTAGCCGCAGTAGAAAATTTGCTGCTATCAAAGTTATCTCGTGCCTTCCAGCGTTTAGAATTCGGAGCCATCTAAACGTGAAGAAAACAAAAAAAAATTTAGGAATCAAAGATTTAAACTCTTTTTAAGTTTATAAAACTTAAAATAAGTTTAAAAATCCAAAGAAATCACTAAGAATCAAAAAATTTCTTTCAAAATTTCGGTTCTTAGCAAAACTAGGAAAATCTATGGTGAAAATCGAAAATAAATGGTTTAAAGTGTAGATCTGACCTTGAGTCGAAGAAATCGAGTGGTTTCGCGCTCAAATACTTGATGTTTTGACCTCAAAATGGATCTAAAAGGTGTATTTTCGCGAATATGGGGATGAAGATGAAGCTTAGGCGTCAAAAATGGCTTTTGGAGGTTATTTAAGTAATTTTTCGGGTCTAGGCCGAACTGGCGCTTAGGCGCCAAATTCTGGCGCCTAGGCGCCAGACTCGCCTTTCACAAAAAATTATTTTTAAATTTAATTTTCCACCAAAATTCATAAATTCAACTTCCAATTACTCATATCAGAGTAGGGCTTCAGTTTCTAACTTCCACATCATTTTTCAAAAAATTATAAAAATTAAATAATTAATCCACCAATCAAACAAAAGGTTTCAATCAAACTCACTAAATTCCATTCATAATCTTCAATATGACTCAATGCATTCCAGATAAGTATTATACTTGATTCAAGTTCCTAATACACACTCAAGCACAACAATTTCTAAGCAAAAACAACACACATTGAACATGAAAGCAAATACATAAACAAACACAATCGATTCTCTAAATCGATACAATGACTCAACAAACCATACAATGACTATCCCATTACCAGAATATTCTAATCTTCACAAGGGAAATTGTGTATTCCACTTGGAAAGAACACTAACGCTCTTGGGAAATCCGTAGCCGTCTTTTCGTCAATCCACTTGTTCTTAGCATACATTTCAACTTGAGCATCTTGATAAGCCGCTAAATGATCAAATTGGAGTTTCATTTGTCCTTCTAGATGTTCAACTTGATGAAAAATCTCATGAAGGCGATCTCCAATGCTTTTAAAATCAGTTTCAAACTTATCAAAACGACTAGAAATTTTCTCCAAACTTACAGCGATGAAATCATTGAAATAGGGTTGAGGATCCTTTGAGACCTTGTCCCTAGCCTCTTCTCCATGATTTCTTCTTTCCATTTCTTCAAAATTTTCTCAAATCTCTCAAGAATGAAGTGCAAGGGACGTAATTCTGATTGTTTGATGGTTAGGGAAGAAGATTGGTTAATTTAAAGGGGAAAATCGTGTGAAAAACTGAAAATTTTTGGTTTTTGCACGACCCAGTAACCACGGCGCTTAGGCGCTAAATCTAGAGCCTAGGCCCTGGACCTATTGATACATAGCATGATTCGGGCGCTTAGACGCCGAATTCTGGCGCCTAGGTGCAGGAACTATGTTCAACTCTGTTTCGCCTAATCGTCAAATTTCAAAATTTCGTTCTCCAAGATAGGTATATTATACTGGTAAGAGTAATTTAGACTCAAATGCAATCAAAATGAAGGTTAACTTGATCTCCTTTTTACTCATATTCAGAATAGAGTGATCCAATTCTTAAATCTTACACACTTCAAAATAATTTTCAGCGTAAGTCAATAAAGACTTATGAGCATAAAATTTTTCTAAAGTAATATAAAATTAATCAAGATCGAGGCATAACCTTACATTAAAACATAAAAATATTAAAACAAAAGATAATTATGGGTTGCCTCCCACAAAGCGCTTGGTTTAACGTCGTCAGCCCGACTTAAGTAAATCTTTAATCAGGTTGACTCAATTCATAAGCCTCATTATAAATCTTTTTAATATCTCCCAAATAAGGCTTCAATCTTACTCCATTTACTTTAAAAAATTTTCCTGTTTTGGGATCTTTAATATCTACGACTCCATAATGGTATACTTTCTCAACTATATAGGGTCCAATCCATTTAGATCTTCATTTTCCAGAAACAGCTTTTAAACGAGAGTTAAACAAGTAGTATTTCTTGTCCGTGTTCAAAATTTTTTCCCGAAATTTTCTTATCATGCAACATCTTCATTTTCTCTTTATAAATCCTCGCATTTTCATATGCTTCATTTCTTATTTCTTCCATCTCATTTAATTGCAATAATCGCTTTTCTCCTGCTTTATTCAAATTAAATTTGAACTCCTTTATCGCCGAATAAGCTTTATTTTCAAGTTCTACAGGTAAGTGACAATGTTTACCATAAATTAACCGGTAAGGTGACATTTCGATTGGTGTCTTATAATCTGTTCGATAAGCCCATAATGCGTAATCAAGTCTATCAACCCAATCGGATCTTTTAGGATTAACGAGTCTTCTCTAAAATTCTTTTAATTTCTTTGTTTGATACTTCAACCATTCCACTAGTTTGTGGGTGATAAGCGATCTGCAATTCTATGTTTGATTCCAAATTTTTGTAGTATGATTGAATTCTTATATTCCTGAAATGACTTCCACCATCCGTGATAATTACCTTAGGCATTCCAAATCTTGAAAATATCATTTTCTTTAAAAATTTAGAAACACTTTTGGAATCACAGCTTGGTAAAGCAACAGCTTCAATCCACTTTGAAACATAATCAACTGCTAATAAAATATAAATTTTTCCAAATGATGGTACAAATGGTCCCATAAAGTCTAAACCCCATATATCAAAAATTTCAACTTCCAATATATAGTTTAAAGGCATTTCATTCTTCCTAGATATATTTCCCATCCTTTGACATCGATCACATGTTTTCACATATTGTCTCACATCTTTAAATAAGGTAGGCCAATAAAATCCAAAATCTAAAACTTTAAATGCAATTTTATCTATGCCAAAGTGTCCTCCAAAATCGGAATCATGACATTTTTGAATAATAGCAAAAGTTTCCTCATACGGTACACATCTTCGAATCATAGAATCTCTTCCAATTTTAAATAAATGAGGTTCTTCTCAAATATATTATTTAGTATCATATTTAAATTACTTAATAAATTTGTTATCCAAGTCATAAGGCAAAATATTGCTAACTAAATAATTAACAATATCAACATACCAAGGTGTTTTGTATTCTTGAATAACATATAAAGATTCATCAAGAAATTTCTCATTTATATTTTCTTCCGAAATAATATCATTTTTAATTCTAGACAAATGATCAGCAATTTGGTTTTCAGTTCCTTTTCTATCTACTATTTCAAAATCAAATTCTTGTAGAAGTAAAACCCATCTTATAATGCTAGGTTTAGAATCATTCTTAGATAATAGATATTTAATAGCAGAATGATCAGTATGAACTATGCATTTAGTACCAAGAAGATAAGGTCTAAATTTATCAAAGGCATATACTATAGCTAGAAGCTCTTTCTCAGGTGGTAGTGTAATTTCTTTGTGTTTCGTGAGAGTTTTACTAAGCATAATATACAACTTTGAAAACTTTCTCATATTTTTGTCCTAATACAGCTCCAATTGCAAAATCACTTGCATCACACATTAATTCAAAAGATTTATTCCAGTCAGGTGCAACAATGATAGTGCAGTTATTAATTTTTCTTTTAGAATATTAAAAGAATTAATACATTCTTTATTAAATTCAAATTTCGCATCTTTTTCCAATAAATGACAAAGAGGTTTAGCAATTTTAGAAAAATCCTTTATGTATCTTCTATAAAATCCAGCATGACCTAGAAAACTTCTCACATCAGTGACAGTAGTAGGTGGTTGCAATTCAACAATAATTTTCACTTTTGCTTGATCTACTTCCATCCCTTTTGTGACACTTTGTGACCAAGTACAATGCCTTCTGTGACCATGAATTGACATTTTTCCCGCTTAAGAACTAAATTTGTTTCCTCACATCTTTTCGTAACTTTAGAAATGTTTTCCAAACAAGATTCAAAAGAAGTTCCAAAGACCGAAAAATTATCCATGAATATTTCAATTCCTTTGTCAATCAAATCACAAAATATCGACATCATACATCTTTGAAAAGTTGCGTGTGCATTACATAAACCAAAAGGCATTCTTCTAAAAGCAAAGGTTCCATAAGGACTTGTAAATGTTGTCTTTTCTTGGTCCTCGTGAGTAATAAGTAATTGATGATAACCGTAATATCCATCCGTAAAACGTAAATATGAGTGTCCAACTAATTTATCGAGCATTTGATCCAAGAAAGGTAAAGGAAAATGATCCTTTCTAGTGGCTTTATTTAATTTCCTATAGTCAATACAAATTCGCCATCCAGTAACTTGTCTTGTAGGAATTAGTTCATTTTTATCGTTAACAATGACAGTTACACCTCCTTTCTTCGGAACACAATGAATATGACTTACCCATTGACTATCCGAAATAGGATAAATAATACCAACATCGAACTACTTAATAATTTCTTTTTTAACAACCTCTTTCATGATAGGATTTAATCTTCTTTGCGATTCTATAGTAGGTTTAAAATTTTCTTCCATTAAAATTCTATGCATGCAAATGGAAGGGCTTATTCCTCTTATATCGAAGAATCGTCCAACCAAAAGCTTTCTTATAATTCTTTAACACACCTACTAGTTTTTCTTCTTGTTCTTTACTCGGTTCGAAGAAATAATAACGAGTAAAGTTAATGAATTTCCAAGAAACGCATATTTTAAATGTGAAGGTAACATTTTTAATTCCAATTCAGGGGCTTTTTTAATTGATGGTAAAAGTATATCATTTTGAGTTATGTCTAAAGTTTCCCAATTATCTTTAATAAAATGAGTCTCTTCTTCTTCTACTTCTTCATTTTCATCAATTAAAAATTCAAATTTTTCTTCAGAAATGACTTTACATTTTTCTTGATAATGTTTTTCAATTAAATAATCAATTATATCCATTCTATAAAATTTCTCTTTATCAGGGTACTTCATTGATTTAAGAACATTGAATTTAATTTCTTAATCATTAACTCTCATGGTTAGTTCTCCCTTTTGCACATCAATCATAGCTCGTCCGGTAGCTAGAGAAGGTCTCCTTAAAATAATAGGTATGTCTTTATCTTCTTCTATATCAAGTACTATGAAATCTACAGGAAAGATAAATTTATCCACTTTAACAAGGACATCCTCTATAACTCCTTTAGGATAAGTGATAGATCTATCGACTAACCGAAGGGTTACAAGTGGTGGGAGTAATATCTCCTAAATCTAATCTTCGAAAGATAGAAAATGGCATGAGATTAATACTTGCTCCTAAATCACATAAAGCTTTTCCATAAAATTTTTCTCCAATAGCACAGGGTATAGTGAAACTTCCAGGATCCTTAAGCTTTTCGGTAATTTCTTCGAATTATTGCACCGCATTCTTCACTTAATGCAACGGTTTCAAAAGCTTCAAATTTTCATTTTTTGCTTAAAATATCCTTTATAAATTTTGCGTAAGTTGGCATTTGTTCCAAAGCTTCAAGCAAAAGGTATGTTAATAAGTAAGTTTCTTAAAAATTTCAAAGAATTTAGAAAATCGATGATTGAGTTTCGTCTGTTTCGTCTTCGAGGAAAAGGTGATGGTGGTTTTTCAACTTCCACATTAACAGGTATAACAGTTTGATCTTGACTAGGAGAGAGAGTTTCTTTAGGTTTTTCAATTTCTTCAACCTCAATCTCTTTTTTAATTTCATTCTGCATTCTTTCTTTTAATTCCTTTCCACTTCTAAGTTTCACAGCTTTAGCTTGTTCATGTTCTTTTCCAGTTTCCTTTGGATTAATTTCAACATTAATAGGAAGTGTTCTACAGGTCTGTTATTAATTAAAGTAGCAATTTGCCCCATTTGATTTTTAATATTACAAATAGCAGTATTTTGATTTTGTAATTGATTATTCATTTGTAAAATTAATTCTTCTATTGATAACTTTTTCTGTTGATTATTAAATGCAGGAGGTTTATAATTTGAATTAACTTGATTATTCTAATTTCCAGTGGGATAAGATTGATTATTACCCCATTGGCTTATAAAGTTTTAATAGTTTGAGAATCTTCAATATTAGCAGAGTTTTTATGTGAAATATTAATTGTAAAGTTATCTAATTTCTTAGACATTGCTGCAACTTGTGAAGCTAAAATAAAAAAGGCTTCATTATCATGAATACATGCCATCTTTTTAGGATTAATCCTTTCAGAAGGGCATTGAAAATTGTTATTAGCCATTTCTTCAATTAAAGTGTAAGCTTCTTCAAATGATTTTGACATTAAAGAACCTCCAGCAGTAGCATCAATAATTGATTTTAAAGATCCAATTAATCCATTATAAAATGTTTGAATAAGCAACCAATCAGGTAAAGCATGATGAGGACATTTTCTTAATAGTTCTTTAAATCTTTCCCAAGTTTCATATATTGTCTCCCCGTCAATTTGACTAAACGAAGTAATATCATTTCTTAATTTAGCAGTTTTAGAAGGAGGAAAATATTTAGCAAGGAATTTTTGTGCCATTTCAGCCCATGCTTTAATAGAACCAGTTGCTAATGAGTTTAACCACATCTTTGCTTTATCTCTTAAAGGAAAAGGAAAGAGTCTAAGTCTAATAACATCATCAGAAACATTGTTATATTTAAAGGTAGCACAAAGTTCTAAAAAACTAACAAGATGTAAATTTGGATCCTCATTTGGCGATCCACCAAATTGATTGTTTTGCACCATTTGAATAATAGACGGTTTAAGTTCAAAAGAATTAGCATCTACAGTGGGTTTTTGAATACTACTATGAAGTTCATCAACTGTAGGATTAGTATAATCCCTTAATGGTTTATAAACATTTTGATCATTAAGTTCAATTGGATTTTGTGAAGTAGCCATTTCTTGAAATTTTTGAATTTGTTTTCCCTTTTTAATTTTTCTAATTGTTCTTTCCAATTCATAATCTAAAGGTATTAATCTTCGCATAAAACAAGAAATATATATCTTTCTTTTTTTTATTTTTAATTTTTACTATTTTTAATTTTTTTAATATATTTGTATTTTTAGAAATATAATATTTTTTTTAACAAAAATTTATAACTATTTTATTTCGATCCCCGGCAACGGCGCCAAAAACTTGATCCGACCACAAATAATGCAGTAATATTCGCTTCCAAAAGTTGGCCAAAAGCTTGACCCAATTTATAAATAGCGGCTAGTGTATAAAATCAAAATGATGTAAATTTTTAGAAAATATTTTTTTACACACTAGGGGAACTACGCAAGTATACGTATAGTTTCAAGTAATATAGGGTTTTCTTTAATAACCCCAGTATCGATCCCACGGGGAAAAATTATAGTAATAAATTTTCTAAATATTATATTTCGAAAATATCTTTTTATCCTCTAAATTAACTATAAATTACTATTAATTTACTAGATGCAAATAAAGAAAAAAATAATAAGAAAATGATTTATGAAAACTATAAATTAAACAACTTTCTTTCCTTCAATTAATCTAAGATTTTAAAGATAATTTAACATTCGTTGGAGAATTTGAATTATGGTATTGTGCCAAATAGAAGCATTCCTATTCTTTACCCTTTGATCCAGGCGCAAAGAAAATTGGCTAATTTACAGATCAGGCCCGGATGTATTGTTAGTTGAATGGGTTAATCTAGACTCACACTTCTAGATGTCCAAGGGTGGCTATGGTCGGCCCTACTAGTGACCCTTTCCTAATCTATAAATCAAATTATAAGAATTTAGTCTGTCACTATAAAAACTTATCAATTTTACGCCCTTTAAATCTTATCTTCCTATTTATTTACACTTCACCCTGAATAGCCCGCACATGGCCTTCGACTACCCAAAGATTCATGTGACACTTACAAGTTAAGAGTTCTTCTCCTTCAAGGTCTCAAAACTCTTCAACAGGTTTTAACAATTTAAATGGCCAATTTAAAAGGTAAAGTAAGATCAGGTATTAATGTCATCACAATGTTTTGAAAATATTTTGAATTTCAATTCTCCATCGAATCTTTATATTATCTTATCTATCTCTTCATAATTAAAGGAAGAAAGTAAACTAACTACTCAGAACACATTGAAAATAAATAGCAAAACATAATAAATAAACTTTGAATCAAATGTAAAATACTTATCTCAAATATTCCTTCTACAGATCTTCTGATTCCTACTGACTCCACAATGTAATGAACTTCAGATGCAACAACTTGAAAATAAACTCACTAAACTAAACAAAAGTTGGCCCTAAATTTCTCTCTCTATTTCTCTCTCTAAGGATGAAAGGTCCTAAAGTGGATAAGAGAAAGGGTTACAATGGGAGGGCACGTTTTCTGAAGAAATGGACCCCTATTTATAGGCTTCAAGGGTTGCCTTGAGGCACCTCTTTAAAACATGTCCACATTCAATGAATCTTCTAGAAGGTCGGTCTGACGCCTAGGCGCCGGACACCGCGTCTAGTTCTTCGCACCTCTTCACTTTGGCTCGCACCTCTTCGTGATTAAAACCGTTTTGGAGCGTCCAAATGCAATGTATCACATGTTCTATTATCCAGGAACAACCGCGCCTTCAGAATGTCCAATAACCGCTCACTCCGTCAAAATAACTGATCAAACGTTGTCAAAAACTTGACAGTTTTTGTACCGAGCCTGGCGCTTAGGCGCCAGGCCGTATTTTTTTAATACTTTATGTATTTTGTTCCATTTTTGCTCCTTTTTGCTTCTTTTTTCCTTTTTGGACCTTTTTACATCACCTACATCCAAAAACACAGAAAAAATACCTTTCATTAAGCATAATATCCTTAATTGATAAGAATTAAGACATAAAGAAACAAGTATTTTTTTTATAGATCAGGCCTAGGCCGACCTTTGTTAGCTCCTTACTCAACAAAGAAGACTCCAAAAATTTGATCAAGCTATTAATGGAATTCAAGGACTGTTTTTCTTGGAGTTACGTTGAAATGCAGGGATTAGCTCCAGAAGTTGCAGTTCACAGGTTAGGAGTGGACCACACTGCCGTCTCAGTCAGACAAGCTCCGAAAAGAATGCTTCTGGAAATCGAACAATAAGTTATAGCTGAAGTTAAGAAGCTAGTCGACGCTAAATTTTTCCGTGAAGAACAATACCTGACTTGGTTAGCCAACGTGGTACCTGTCAGAAAGAAGAATGCTCAGATCAGAATCTGCATGGATTTCAGAGATTTGAACAAAGCATGCCCAAAGGACGAGTTCCTGCTACCAATTCCAGAATTAATGATCGACATCATTTCAACACACGAAATCTTCTCTTTCATAGATGGATCGTCAGGATACAACCAGATAAAGATGGCACCGGAAGATGAAAAGCTCACAGCCTTCAGAATGTCAATCGGAGTGTACTGCTACCAGTAATGCCTTTCGGATTGAAGATTGCTGGAGCAACCTACCAAAGAGCAATGACAAGGATTTTTGATGATCTCATTCACAACCAAGTTGAGTGCTACGTGGATGATGTGGTCATCAAGAGCAAACTGAAGGAAAATCATCTATATGATTTAAAAATTGTTTTCAAGTGATTAAGACAATTTAACCTTAAGATGAATCCCCTGAAATGCGCCTTTGGCGTCATCTCTGGAAAATTCTTAGGATTTGTTGTCCGACATCGCAAAATTGAAATTGATCTGGAGAAGATTAAAGCTATCTTAGAAATGCCGCCTCCCAAAACCTTAAAACAACTACGATCCTTCCAAGGGAAGTTGGCGTATCTTCGACGCTTTATTTTGAATTTGTCAGGAAGGTGTCAGCCTTTTTCTGCTTTGGTTAAGAAGGATGCCAGGTTTACTTGGGACTCCAAATGTCAACATGCCTTCGATGACATAAGAAAATACCTAATGACACCTCCTGTCTTAGCAGCCCTGGTCTCAGGTAGATCGTTAATACTTTATACTGCGGCTTTAGACGACTCCCTTGGAGCCCCGCTAGCCCAGGTCAATGACGAGGGTAAAAAAAATGCTCTCTACTAATTAAGTCATCGTCTAACTCCGATAGAGATAAAGTATCCTTCGATTGAGAAGCATTATTTGGCCCTGGTCTTTGCGGCTCAAAAGCTCAGGCACTACATGCTTTCTCATCAGGTCAACCTTATTTCGAAGTTTAATCCATTGCAATACTTGATGACCCGACCAACGCTTTCCGGCAGACTTGCTAAGTGGTCGATGATACTATTGCAATTCGATATAACTTTCATTCCTCTTCGTGTCGTGAAGGGACAAGTCCTAGCAGACTTTCGCGCATCACACCCTTTATCGACAGAATTATTTCTTAATGACGACTTACCAGACGAGCAGATAATGAGCCTAGAAGACCCCGATGATCGACGTTGGGAATTGTACTTTGACGGAGCATCCTCAGCACAACGAGACGAAGAATTGCAAACAATAGTGCCCAGTAAGGCAGGAATCAGACTAATATTTATAACACCAAAGCGGGGAATGTTAAGGTACTCCTACCATGTAACAGAACCGTGTACGAACAATGAAGCAGAATATGAAGCCCTTATAACCGGACTGGAATTAACCATTCAGATGGGTATAACGGATATCAACATCTACAGTGATTCGCAGTTGATCATACAGCAGGTCGCAAGACAGTACAAGATTCTGAAACCAAGACTCGAGCAGTATTTTCAGTACACAATGAAGTTGCTAGAGCAGATTTCGAATGTAACAATATACAAGATTCCCATAAAAGACAATGCCCTTACAGATGCTTTGGCCCGACTTGCAAAACAATTCGCATGTCTACAGGAAGAGTCAATTGCAGTAACAGTGCAGGGACGACAGGTCCTATCACAGATTGACATAGACACTTTGCGCAGACTGGGAAATGAAGAAACAGTTGCCGCAGTGGCTGAAACTACAGAAGATTGGCGGCAACCATTAATAGACTACTTACAAACAGGAAAACTACCGGACGATAAGTCATTAGCCCATCAAATTAAGAAAAGAACTCTGTCATACGCGTTAATAAACAATACATTTTATAGAAGGTCTTTCGACCAGATGTGGCTAAGGTGCCTGAGTGGGTCCGAGGCTCATGAAATTGTTAAAGAAGTGCACTCAGGACTTTGTGGCGCTCACGAGTCAGGTCCAAAGATGAAAATGAAAATTAAGATACTAGGGTACTACTGGCCCTCAATGATGACTGACTGCTTGAAAGTTGCCAAAAGCTGTCACCAGTGCCAAGTGCATGGAGTCGTTCTACATCAACCTTCAAATGTGCTACATCCGACAATCGCGTCGTGGTCGTTTGAGTGTTGGGGCATGGATATCGTGGGTCCAATAGAACTGCCTTCCTCAAAAGGACATCGTTTCATTCTTGCAGCTACATATTACTTTTTGAACTGGGAAGAAGCAGTACCGCTCAGGGAAGTGAAAGCACATCACGCGTTATAGTTCTTCAAGAATCAAGTCGTCTACCGTTTCGGGGTACCGTGCAGAATTATCTCAGATAACGGGTCTGCTTTCAAGAGCACGAAGATCAACAATTTCGTCAGAAGACGCGGGATAGTCCGGCGCTATTCGACGATCTACTACCTAAGAGCAAACGGCTTGGTCGAGGCTTTTAGTAAAACTCTCGTCCAAATCCTGAAGAAAACTTTGGACGTCAATAAGAGAAATTGGCACGAGAAGCTATTAGAAGCCTTGTGGGCCTACAGAACAACTTTCAGAACGCCTACTCAGTCTACACCTTACGCTCTAGTATGCGGGTCCGAGGCCGTCTTATCCTTGGAGGTCCAGCTTCCGTCACTCAGAATTGCAATCGCAAGTAAGATCACTACAGAAGAGAATGCTAAATTACGACTGGACTAATTGGAAAGCTTGGAAGGGAAATGACTTTCAATGCAGCAGAATCTCGAACTGTGTCAAGCCAAGATGATTCAAGTTCATGACAAGCTGGTCTGTCCAAGAACTTTCAGAGTTGGTGAATCAGTTCTCGTTCTCAGAAGACCTATTCTTGCACACCGCAAGATAGGAGGTAAATTCAAACCGACTTGGGAGGGACCATTTGTAGTCGAGTAAGTCTACTCGGGGGGCTCCTACCAACTTGTGGATTGCCGTGGAGAGCGACCAATACTTCCCATCAATGGACGATATCTAAAGAATTATTACGCGACGTGATGTTTCGAGGAGCAGACCTTTCGCTCGTAGAAGCACCAGTGTGATAATTGTGTGCAACCGGGTCCGAACCCAAAATAATAATAATAATAAGAATTTTTAAAACGAAAATCCGAAAGAAATTTTCTAAAATAAAATAAAAATCGAAACTTGTTCCAATTTCAATATCCAAATCAAATCTTTCCTTCTCCTAATAAACTTATAAAAAAAATAAATTGTAATAAATTTAAGATTCTTATTGTTCTCGTTCTTCTTTGGCTTGGCCCCTGATCCCTTCCTTGTTTTCGCAGGAAGATGTCGAGCGGGAGGCTGATCCTTTCTTTTAAAGATGGCATAAGTCTTGCACTTGACGAAGAAGAGCTGAAAGCTGGTGCTATGATCGAGGTTGACTCAGACTTTGCGCAGCTAAAGCCGAAATATGAAGAGGTTGTTCGGACTACCATTGACTTCAGGGAGTCCCATGGAAAGACAGTGATGAAACTCAGGGAGAAATTTTAACATACTGCAAACTAGAAAAGGAAGATCAACGCAATCGACGACCACAAAATGAAATCAGTGATAACTGCCGCAGGAGGGAAGCTTGTCAGTGCCATCCCTACCGAAATCCAGGGGGAGAGGAGAGCCACTTTGACCCCAACTCAAAGAAGTAACAAGAACCTCCGTATCCACAAAGTGCCGAAGAAATTGATGGAAGAGCAGAACAGAGAAGAAATTCCGACGACTGCAGCAGTTGTCCCAAGGAGGCCAGTCCTCAGGAGCACCATAGCAGAGGTTGTTCCAGAGGAGGTTACTGCAGAGCCTGCACCTGAGAGAGTGATGATTCCAGGAGAACGTGCTGGCATGGAGCCGTACATTTCACAGTACGTCACTAGACCCCAACAATTCCATATTTCAGAGCACGAGTTGGAGATGATCCAGAGGGTGCGGAAACAGAATTTTGAATACTTTCAAAGAATTTGAGGCAGATATGTCAACATCCTGGAAGGACTGGAGTTGCATACAAATGTCTTCTCTCACTACGAGCAGAGTGAGATTGTGGACTACGTCTAAGAGCTGAAGAAGCAGGGTTGTGCAGGACGACTATGAAGCAAGACCTACTCCGAGCCAAAGAAATGGAAACGAGGCAAGGGGAGGATTACAATCTAATTCAGATGCTGTTACAACTTTGTTGATGACAAGAAAGGAAATCCGCCAGGGATACTCCGCTATGATGAAGTGGATCCACTGCCAGTTCTAATTAAGAAAATGATAAAGAGGATGGTGGCTTGGCGAGTCTTATCCGCTGATTGCATACCAAATAGCCGCATAATCAACATTTATGCTGAAGGAGACTGCATTCCACCTCACGTAGACCACCACGATTTTGTGAGACCCTTTTGCACCGTCTCCTTCATCAACCAGTGCAACATCATGTTCGGGACAGAACTCCGGATAGTCGGCCCCAGAGAATTCCGAGGGCCAGTAGAGATACCTCTACCGGTAGGCTCTGTCCTTGTACTACAAGGAAATGGTGCAGATGTGGTGAAGCACTGCATCCCAGGAGTCCCCTACGAGCGGATCTCCATCACCTTCAGGAGGATGGATGAGAGCAAGATTCCGGTCTACTTCCGACCAGATCCAGAATTAGAAAATTTGCAGCCCTACGAGTTGTAAGCTACATAGTAGTAGCACACCTCTAAAGCACACTTACGTGGGATTCTCCTCCGGAAAGTGGCTTAGAAGGTGATGTTATTACCTATGCAGTTTACTTTTCAGACATGGATGAATCAAACAGGCAATTTGTCAGAATACTTCAAGATATCAGTACAGTCTTTGTTCAGACATACATGGCATTTGTAAAAGTCTGTTTTCAGAAAGATGTCATCAGAAATGTTTTGATGGAATCACCTGATGTATTTCCGACATTTTTAATGGAAACGACTATGTCGTATTTTGCCTTCAGTTTTGTGCAATTAACTGCAAGTGCCACTAAATATGAGTTTGACTCGATTTAAAGAAAAGTTGAAAGAAGAACGATTTGAATAAAATAATAACAACAAAATAAAAATTCAAATTTAAAATCCAAATAAAACACTAAACAGAAACTCAAAGTAAATCAACTCAAAATCTCAAATTGTAAATCACAATAAATAAATGAAAACCCGAATCGAAATAAAATTTCAAACGAAACTTAAAAAATCAAAACAAAATCAAAACACTAAAAAGAAAACAATGTGAAAATGAATTCCTGAATCTGAAATCCCCAGCCTCAGGCTGTTCTCAAATCTTTTCAACTCCTCGCGATTCCTTTCCTATTTTGAGAAGGTCGACTGAGTCTACTGACACAGAACCACAAAATTTTCGATTTGGTTATGATGGCATGGATTCATATCCTTCGCCAAATAATCAAACTTTGATCAACTCTCTCGGGATGTGAAACACTTTCATGTCTCGTTCCAATCTTCTACTACACCAAAATTTCCGCAGAATCTTCAAAACCAAATCAAATACCAACTTTTGGGATTGGTACCTAAATTCTAGTTCCCATCCTTATGAGACTGGTACCCAAATTCTAGTTCTCATTTCGAGATCGATACTCAAATTTCGATTCTCTTCTCTGAATTTCCACCAAAATTCCGCATTCCTTCCGAGAAACTTTTCTGCATTCTAATCATCTGACCTAGGTGTGAGACCAACAAGGCATCTTATTCTTCGAGCTGCCAAACTCGCATCCTTCCGAGAAACTTTTCCGTATTCTAATCCTTTGAGCTAGGTGTGAGACCAACAAGGCATCCTATTCTCCGAGCCGCTAACCTTGCATCGTATCCGAGAAACTTTTCCGCATTCTAATCCTCTGAGCTAGGTGTGAGACCAACAAGGCATCCTATTCTCCGAGCCGCCAACCTCACATCCTATCATAGAAACTTTTCTGCATTCTAGTCCTCTGAGCTAGGTGTGAGACTAAGAAGGCATCCTATTCTCCGAGCCGCCAACCTCGCATCCTATCCGAGAAATTTTTCTGCAACCTAATCCTCCGACTTGGGTATGAGACCAACAAGGCATCCTAACATCGGTGACCGCCAATCTTGCACTCTTTCCGAGAAATTTTCCACACTCCCGAAGTCTCGGGGTTAGTACTCAAATTCTGATTCACATCCTAAGGGTTGACGTAATGTCCTGAATGGTAGTCATTTCCTCGACTAGATCCAGGTCGGACGTAATGTCCTGAACGGTAGCCCGAGCTGGTATAGTATTTTCTCAAGGGCGGTACCTAAATTCCGACTCTCTTTCTGAGATCGATACCTAAATTTCGATTCTCATCCCTTTTGAGACTGGTACCTAAATTCCAGTTCTCTCCTTTCTGAGATCCGTACCTAAATTCTGATTCTCATCCATTTCGAGACTAGTACCTAAATTCCAGTTCTCTCCCTTCTGAGATCAGTACCTAAATTCTGATTCTCATCCTTTTTGATCGATACCTATATTCCGATCCTGACTTCGAGGTTGGTATTTAAATTCCAGTCCTCACCCTTTTCCGGTATGGACTCTACTTTTGTCAATTCCAAATTCCCTTTCGATTCTAATCTCAAATCAATTTCAAATTAAAAATTCAAAATCCAAAATCAAATTTCAACCAACTTCAAAATTAATCATAAACCAAACTCTAATCAAACTCCCAAATCAATTTAAACCAATGAAATTTTAAAAATCAAAAATCAAAATTCAAAACCAACCAAAAGATCAGAATCAAAGTTTGAAACTTCAACCTTAATCAATCTTGAAGTCAATCAGCTTGAACTTCACCTCTTCCTCCCCAGCGAGAGTTCGGGAATCTTCAGCTTCGGAGATTTACCTGATACTCCCCAGCGGGAACCTTCTCTTTTTTTTCTGTTCTGTTCCAAGTGTGTAGGCTTGGAATGTTTGTGTTGGTCGGTTGATCTCTTCGATCAACGCCAATACGTGCGGTGTGCTGGGTCAGCACACCACACCTATTGGGGGTCCAATTGTTGACCTCATTTTTGGTGAGGTATTTTCATTTATCTTAGTGCTTAGGATCTAGCCATAGGACTTCTCATTGACTATCCTAGAGGACTAGAATTGGGACCCACCCTTTAGCAATTCAACTGCTTCTTAACTCCTCTTGGGTCCCCACTTGGATAGTTGCAAACCTCTAAGTCACCTTGGAAGGTTAAAACCACCATATGGGCAACCAATAGTGAGTTCCTATAGGATTGTTTGGACTTAGGGTGACCTTGGGTGACTTGGGCTTCTCTTGCACACACACACATCTCTAAGCCACTTAACCTAAACCTTGGACCCTTACCTTCTACCCTTTATGAAACTAACATTGTTGAACCCAAGCCACTAATCTTTGATTAAGATGGCTATGGTCAATATGTGAAGGATCATAAAGTGGTTACCATTTGGCTAGACTTGATCCCAAAATGGTTGGACTTGGCTAAGTCCATGGCTCATGCTTCCAAACCCTAATTCCATTCCAAATCAATTTTACTCAATCTTGACCCCACCTAAAATGATCCGATTCTTCCCTATTTAAAACCCCATTCATTTTCCCAAAATTTCTGTTTTTGACATTGGGTCCTATAAACTTACCTAAGATTACCTAAGTTGCCCCCACAACTACCAAATCATCCAAAAATTCCTAAAAATTACCCAAAATTCATAAAATTCCTAAGAATCATTTTAAAACAATTCTCACCTCCTAAATCCACCAAAATACCCCAATACCCTCTAAATAACCTCCAAATACCCCAAAATACTCTTTTAGCCTAAAATTCCAAAAATTCCAAAAATTCCCAAAAAATTCCAAAAAATCCCAAATATTCTCAATTTTGTTTTGTTAAACTACACCATAACCTAATTTTGCCAATGTAACCCAATTTTATCAAAAGCCCCAATTTTAATCTATGATCTAAACCTACCCAAATCCAACCCAATTCAACCCAATCTCTCCCCAAATCGACTCTAAAACCTTCCTAGTACATCCCTACACCAAATACAACATCAATTGGCTCTCAATTTAAACCCAAACCCAACTCAAAATTCATTTGAAATCAAAACCCCCAAATTTGCCTTAAGGTTGTCACCTACCTATAATTCTCCAAATTGAATCCCCTAAACCCAAAATTTCCACCCAATTTCTATCCTAAACCTTTCCTAACAATCATTTGTGACATTTTGAACCATCAATTAGCCTTGAAACTTAACCAAACTAAATTTGATCAAACCAACCCCTTGGTTGCCAACCCTAGACCTCCTAGGGTGGGTTTAACCTGACCTAACCCAAGCCCCATGAGCCATGGACCAATGGTCCACCACTTTGGACCAAGGGACCAAGCCACATGGCTAAAGCCATGTCACATCTTTAATCTCTCTTTAAGCAACCATCTCTGCCAAATTAATTGAGCTAAACTCCTCCTCCACTCATCCTCAGCCTGCCCAGCCACCTGACTGTCTTGGCCAGCCATCCCAGCTGCCGGAACAGTCACGCCTGAGCAGCCCATTTGTCCTTGAAACCCAAAATTTGGTCTGGGCAGTGTCTAATCCTTTTAGCAGCCACCTGCCCAGCTCTACCCTCACCCTAAGTGGCCCAAGGCACTCATTGCCTGACCCTGAGCTCCCCTCTCCAGCCATGGCTATAAAACTACCCCCTTTCGGCCAAGAAATAAGTGCTAAAATTTCTTTCACCAAACTCCCCCAAATTGCTCCCAGACCTTCTCTCAGCCTAGAGAAGAAGAGCCCCACTGTTTTCTTGCCCTAATGCCCACTGGTTGAGCTCAATTTCAAAGCTCAATCTCAGGCCAGAAAATAGGACATCACCTGAACCACCACCAAAATTGAATTAAACTCACCCACACCTTCCCAGCACCAAGAAAAGGAGTTACTCTGTGAAAGCCCCCCTTTCTTAGCCTCCTAGTTGCTCTATCGGCCAGAGCTTGAAATCAGGCTTGGTCGAAGTCATACCTAGGCAGCTCACAAGGACTAGAGACTTCATCCAGAGGCTTCTTTAGCTCCAATGAACTTGCCGAGCATCTCTGATTGAGGCTTCACCTCTCAGAGCCAAGGTATTGACCTCTCCTCCCTCCCGAGCTTCCAACAATACTCCATTTTGTTATGTGCAATTTCAATGCATGTTAGCCGTATAGATAGCTTCGTTTAGGCTAGCCACGTCGATGGAGACCAACCGTGCATGATTTGGTTGAGTCTGGAGCGAGATCTTAAGTCTAGAAGGTGGACGGCTCTCGGGTTAAGTTAGTTGGGGATGATGACCAGCCACCATCCGATCGCGCGTGTATCGGATGGATGGTGGAGATCCAGCCGGACAGAGCCGTGGAATGGAAAGCGCGAGCCGCGTGGAGCTGACTCAGATGGCGGCATCGAATGGAGAAGCGCTGCGTGGGACTTTGGATCTGCCAAGGATGACATGGCGCCGTGTCGGATAAGTAGGAAATTAAGGCATTTTTTATTTTATTTAAATACGAGAACCTTTAAAAATGCATACCTTTGTATAGAAGAATCCTAAAAATAAATTAAAAATAAGCTCTTGCTCAGTGAACAAAGGAGATTAATGTGGAAAAAGAATTAAGTTATTATGTTAAGTATTTTATTTTTAATTAATTTAATATTGTTTTGAATATTTTAATTCTCCATTCATGCATACAATTCACCATGGCATGAGGCCATAGGGCTTTTGTAGCCTCTGATCTTGGGAACATTCCCCAAATTTTCCAAGGCCAGAGGTTATCTCTGTGGCAAGTTATCTATTTTCCAAGTTTATGTGTTTGTTTTGGTATTTTAATTCTAATAATTAGCATGTTAATTAATAAAATCTTGAAAAATTAGGGGAAGCATCTCTAGACCAGAGGACCCTAGGAAAATTATTGTTTAGTTTAACACATTCAAATGAACCCTAATTTGGCCAAAACCCTAAAATTAATATTAAATTAATTTAAAACAACCACTCATTAAAATAACACAAAATCAATTATCCACTGATCTTTAGAGTCAGGGGAGTCTCACATAAAAATTTGAAATCTTATAACTAAACTAAACTGTCTTGAAATAACAATCCAACCTTAATGGTTAAATCCCTTAACAAACTGATTTGCCTCTGAAGGCTCTCACACTTATAACCCTTAGGTGGAGTATCAAGTGAAATGCTACTTTACTCACCGGATAATCAAATGTCCAAGTTCACTGAGCAAGAAACAAAACTTAACTAAATTCTTGGATGATCAATTCACCTGTACCATGAAATTCATTTGGACTCAAAATAATCCCAGAAGCATCGAAAAGATGTTTAGGACTTGTCCTAAGCACTTTCTCAATATGATGGGATGTCTTAGAAGAAAAATTGGACTGAATTGTTGTTTGGTTAAGAAAATCATCCTTAATAAAACACAAGAACCTATACGTCATAGGAATTGACTAGCAATAGGATTAGGATTTTGGTAGACAACCAGAACCTTCCCTTAGCTTTACCTAGGTATTTCTTGCAAATATTTAAATGCCCTGACATGTATTTTGAGTGCAGCCTGGAATGACGAGAAGACCCGCCAGGTACGCTTTTATTTTATTGCAATTTATTTACCTGCGTTGTACTTTCTTTCTTGCAAAACTTGCATGTTAAACAAGAATGTCACCCTGCATGAAAACTGAAACCTTTTAGGATAGCCACAAAACTGAAACTCAAAACTAAATTAAAATTCATAACAAGATAAAATTCACCGCCACAACATTCAAAAGATAAAATAACTGAAAATTTAATCACAATCAGAACAATAAAACTACAACTACAACTAAATTAAAACGTCTCGTTGGATGATCGGGAATCCCTCAGATGATGTAACCCACGTGTTGCTAACGAGATTTCCAACGGTCTAAATGAAAGTGTGGAACTCATTCAGTTGAGTTTAGCAAATTCATTTGGACTAAGTGAATCCGATGAAAATAGCTGTGCCGGGATGACAGAACCGTGGGATCTTAATCGGTTCTGCTTAATCAACTTTAAGATTTGTTTTAATTAAAAAATTAAGACATCTGAACCTTAAGACTCTTCTTAACCAAAACACTTCACTCATCTCTTGATTTCCACCTTCTAAAACTAAACCTTTGCGACAATAAGGAGCTTGGAGCATAGTGGGTAGCACGACCATCTTCATCAGCAAAACTGGTGTCCACTTCAGCTAAACCTTTCTTAGAATTAAATAACAAAGCCATAGGATTTTGAGGTAGTTTGCTTAGTGCAACATAAATCCTCAACTTTTTGTTAGGCATTGGCATAATCATATTATGTAAATTAAGCCCTAACCGGTCTTAGGACTCCGAGGTAGTCTTTTGGTATGACATAAACCCTCACATCTTCGAGGCTATTTGTATGATTATGTCATACTAATATAAATCCTAATTAAATAAAATTGGCATGATTGAAACATTAAATAATTCTCTCAAATTGAAGCCAAATCATATGATATTTTGGGAAGTTGCTAAGATTCCTCTTGGATCCTCAGCTTCTCCTACTTCTCTTCCTTTGGACTCTCAAAATAAATGTTCCAAATTTCATCCATTCCCTATTGAAATTTTTAAAATCCAATTGTTTGAAGTCCTTAAACTTTGAAATTCTTGAGAGCAAAACCACTGATCATTATCGAGAGTTTTCTTAAGTGATTCCCGTCATATAGGATGTAATTAACTATAGGAGCTTGCCTTTATAGGGAACTTTAAGAACACATGTAATATAAACCCTACATAATTCCTTTGTATTAAGAAGGGAAACTTGTCGGCTTATAAAATTGGTTCGCATACCAAACGGATGTCACAAATCTTCTAGTTTATTTAATCGAGCCCCATCATCAAGCAGTGTATCTATTCCTCGGAATAAATACACGGTTTGTGATGCGGCGCTCGTTTATATAAACTATTTGGGATGTGAGATCGGTTTGATTTCATATCTTAAAAATTTTCAAATTTAAAATATTTTTTTTAAAAAAATTAAATACTACTTTCAAATTATATATATTTAAATTAAATCCAAAATTCGCCGACAATTTCTGGATGCGACCCCCTTTTTTCAAAACACATAACCTATAAATGTGCCGACAGAAACAACACTTAGTTAGGAGTGTTGTGCTGTAATTCAGAAAAAAACTTCCTGAAAAGCTTAAAGATCTTAGGAGCTTCACAATTCCATGTGCAATTGGAGACATATTTTTTGGAAAAGCTTTATGTGATTTAGGTGCAAGCATTAACCTTATACATTTATCTATATTTAAAAGTCTGGGATTAAGACAAAAATTCTCTACAAATGTAACTTTGCAATTAACATATGATTCTATAATATATTCTAAGGGAGTTATAGAAGTTGTTTTGGTGAAAGTGGATCGATTTATCTTTCCTGTTGATTTCAGTGTTCTGAATATGGAGGAAAATTAAGAGATACCTATCATTTTGGGGAGACCCTTATTGACCTCATTTTTGATGAGGTCTTTTCTCTTCTTTCTCCTTAGTACTTAGGATCTAGCCTTAAGCTTTCTCCTTGACTATCTTAGAGGACTAGAAATGGGACCCATCACTTAGAAATTCAAACACTTCTTGGCTCTCTTCAAACCCCACAAGTTTGATTGTAAACCCCTAAGCCACTTGGAGGGTTAAAATCAAATGTGGAGGTTTAAAGGATGAGTTTCCTATAGGACTCTTTGGCCTTAGGATTATCCTGGGTGGCCTAGTCTGGTAAGGGTTGACTTGCACACACCTCACTCCCACACACACATTCCAAAACCCTAAAACCACACCTATACCTGATTTGACTCCCTGACTCATATATGTAATTCATATGGATGGACCTTAATCTCGAAGCCCCTGGTTAAGAGGGTTAGAAACAACATATTGAGTGCCTAAAATGAGTCCTCTCATGGCTTTTGTGAGCTTAATATGGCTTCATGGCTCAACCAAAATGATTTCATTTCACTCACACTTGATCAATCTTCATTTTTCCAAACTTTCAATTTTTGACCCCGGGACCCTAAACCCACCAAGCCTACCAAATGCCCTTGAAATTGCCCAAAATTTGCAAAATTGCCTAAATTACCCAAAATTACTCAAAACCAATCCTAAACATTTCCCCCCACCCAAATTGATCATCCATGGAAAAATATACCAAAAAGTCCAAAAATACCCCCTCAATACCCTCCAAATACCCAAAATACCCTTTTAACCAAAAAATTCCAAAAATTCAGAAAATTCCCAAAAAATTCCAAAAAATCCAAATATTCTCAATTTTATTTTGTTCAACTACACCATAAGCCAATGTTTCCAATTTATCCCACTTTTACCAAAACCCCCAATTTGACCTATTTTTAACCTAAGTGGACCCAATGTCCCACCAATCCAACCCAATTGACCTCAATTTTGATCTAATTCAATTCTAAACTTCAATTTAATATCCCCAATACCAATTTAGACCAAACCCAAACCCAATTTCATCAACATGTGGATCCAATTTCAATTTGAAGCTTAAAACCCAATTTTGGCCCATGACTTAAACTTAGCCCAAACCAACCCAACTCAACTCCAATTAACCCCAAATCTTTTCCTAAACCTTACTAACATCCCCAAAAACAAAACACTAACATGATTTGCCCCAAATTTTGAAACCAAACTTCACCCAAACCTAACCCAAACCAAAAATCCCCAATTTGGCCTAAATCCATCATGAATCTAAATGAGCCCAAATCTCAAAATCAAAGCCCAACCAAAGTTGAAAACTCTTTGTTAGACTCCCATAAACATTTTTCAGCATTAATTTTACATCAAACCCAATATTAACCCAACCTTGGCCCAAATTAGCCCAATTTGGCCCATTTTGTCCCCATTACTAAAAAACCCAAATTGAACCCATTTCAACTTCAAATGGCATCAAATCTCTTCTAAAATTCTCATGACACATTCCTAAACCAATCCCAACATTTATTTGACACAACCCCTCACAAATTTTTATCCATCATTTTATTTCAAATCCTAAAAGCCCACTTCCTTAAACCATTTTAAAAAGCTCATCCAAAATGATTTCAAAAAGCTCAAGACTTATTCCAAAGCCCACATGAAGTTTCCTCTCATTATCCTTTTAATTGAAATCATCCCTAAGTTCTAAATCAATCATCAAATAAATCCAAATCAAGCCTCATGCCCATTTCCCCTAAATTCATCAAAAATCCCAAAATACATTTCGATGTAAATGAGCCAAGCCATCCCTAAGCCAAATGGAGTCCTTGGAGCCATGCACAAGCCACATGAAAGCGATGAGAGCTTTGACTTATCACCACTCCCTAAATGGAAAAAGGAGGAAGCCCTTTAATGATTTCCTTAGGAGTGATTAAACACTCCCATGTATCCCCTAATCTTGCTTAAGCCTAATTGTACTTCGATTGTGACTTGACCCCACTAATCAAGCTGACCCAAGTGACTTTCTCTTCAGCCCAAACCAGCCTTGAGGAGGCGCACCTAGCCTAAACCATGACTTGACCAAATTGAACCTAAAATGACCTCTCCCCCATACCATTTAAATCAAACCTCTCTACACATGGCCAATACCCATTGCTTGCACCAAACTCAACCCCCGACCCCACCGAGTCGATGGTGACTCGACCCGGCCGGACCACCACCCGGCCGCCGGAAAACACCACACCCGTGAGCACCTATTGATTCAAATTTCAAATTCCTCCTTGCTGAGGTGTCCCAACTCAATTGAACTCCATGGTTGTTCTTCCCTTGCCCTGAGCAGCTGATCCTAGCCTCCAATTTCCCCTGGGAAGCCCTCCAGCCACCTCTATTTAAACACCACCACCTCTCGGCCAAAAGAGGTGCTGAACAAAAACCTTACCAAAACTCTGCCAAAATCACTCCACACTCTTCTCTTAGCATAAAGCACTTGATTCCCACTGAAATCTAGCCTTAATTCCCTCTGGCCGAGCTCAATTTCTCAGCTTAAAATCCACCCAAAAAACATGACACTTCACCACAGTGAGCCAATCCTCAAATTGATTGACCCAACACCTTCACCAGATCAAGAGAAGAAGTTCCCTAACAAAAGTCACCTCTCCAGGCCAGCCATTCCTCCTATCGGCCAAGCTTTGAAATCGGGCTTGGTGGAAGTCTAGTCTAGACAATTCACCAGGGCTAGAGGCTTCATCCCTAGGCTCCTCTAGCTTCAACGAACATGCCAAGCCCCTCTGATTGAAGCTTCACTTCTCAGAGCCAAGGTATGGAACTCCTCCTTCCTGAGAGCTTCTTTCGATTCTCCATTTTGTTTAAGTCGATTTCAATGCATGTTAGCCGTATGGATTTATAGCTCTCGTTTATACGAACACATAGGATCAAATTTCATGTAAATTGGTAAAGGAATGAAAGAGATATTAGGGTTTTAGTGTGGACGGCTCTCGGCACACACCAGTCGTAGACGATGACCAGGAACCTTCGGATCGCGCGTGTATCGAATGGACGATCCAGATCAAGCCGGACGAGGAGATGGAGCGAGACCGCGGGTGGCGTGGCATCCCAGTCAGATGGCGGCATCGAATAGGAGCGCGCCGCGTGGGCCTTCGGAGATGCCGAGGTTGACGCGGTGCTGACTGGGTTAAGTAGGAAATTGGGTATTTTCTGGTTTATTTAAATACCATAAACTTTAAAATCCATATCTTTGGGTAGAAAAATCACAAAAATAAAATAAAAATAACCTCTTGCTTAGTGGACAGATTAGAACAATGTGGAAAAGGAGTTAAGTTATTTTGATGAGTATTTTATTTTTAATTAATTATTTACTGATTTCAGTGTTTTAATTCTCCACTCACACACACAATTTACCATGGCATGAGACCATAGGGCTTTTGTAGCCTCTGTTCTTGGGAACTTTCCCTGAATTTTCCAAGGTCAGAGGCCATCTCTATGGAAAGTTATTGATTTTTCAAGTTTAAGTGTATGTTTTGAAATTTTAATTCCAATAATTAGCATGTTACTTAGAAATTTCTAGAAAAATTTGGAGAGGTATCCTATGACTAGAGGACCATAGAAAAATTTTAGTTTGGTTTGATTCCTCAAGAATAACCCTAATTGGCCTAAACATTCAAAATTGAATTTTAATTAATTAGGATTAACCACACATCAAAACCACTTGAAAACAACTCTCCACTAACCTTTAGGGTCAGAGGAGTCTCACATAAAAATTTGAAATCAATTGGAAATGATTTAACCCACTAAATAGATTAATTAAGTCACATAACCAAAATTAAACTTTAAAAATTCACAACTCCCAAAATACATCTAAAAAATTCACCAAATTGGTTTTGGGACTTCTCTGATATCAGAGAAGTCTAAAAAAATTAAAATTAGAATTTTCTAAAAATTTTCATTTATAATCATATTTTTAATATTTTAATAATTAAAAAAAAATAAAAATCACAAAATTATTAAAAATCATAAAAATATCACATTTTGCCACCTAATCACTTAGGAACAAACCAAATATTTTTCTCAAGTTTATAGGTTGAGATATGGAATTTTTAAAGGCTTAAAACAGTTTTTAATATTAAAAAATGAGTTTCCCTACATTTTCACTAAATTAATTCTAGTAAATCAAAGAAAAATTAGAAAAATATAAAATTTACTTCTCTGAACTCCTTGAGGTCAGAGAGATTTATGAAAAATATAAAATTGATTTTTCAACTTTAATTTTATTTTAAAATTAATTAACACTCCAAAACTCAAAATAATTATAATAAATAAAATATAATTCAAAAAATCACCAAAATTGGTCCAAATGGTCCTCTAGTCAATAGAAACATCTCATAATTTTCCTAAGGACAGAAACCTTACCTTGGTCATGTTGTTGAATTTTTATTGAAAACCTATATTTTTCATAAAAATAAATATATAAATTAAATTAAATTCAGAAAAATCACATTTTCTCCCCTAATGTCTTAATTGACATATGAGTGAAGTGAAATAAAAATTTTAAGTTCATTTGAGCTTAATTTGATAAGTTATGAAATGAACATGCTTAAAAGGACATAAAGGTAATTAAAGAATTTTAACCCTAATTAATATTTAGGTTTAATCAAGGGGAGGGTAAAATATCTGATTTTAAAATTTTCATTAAATGATTGAAACCTAGAGAATTAAGGGGTAGAAACCCATCAATCATCTTGAAAATATTTAAAGTAAATTTTAATTAATTAAACAATTTGAATTTTGGAAGAATAAGTTAAAGTTTGGATTATTAAGATTAGGGATATGATTTAAGAAGATATAAATTCTTTAATTTAAAACCCCTAAATGAATCACTTTAATAATATTCAACTCTTAATCAAACTCAAAAAATGATAATTAAAATTAATAATTAAATAATTAAAAGGAAAATAAACCTTAATTAAATTAAAAGCTTAAGACATTAAGTGATTTGATAATCAAATTGAAATAAATTTAAGACATTAAAATTAATTTGAAATTACTTAAAAACAAATCTAAAACAAATTTGAAACATTAAAGAAAATCAACCTTAAGACAATTCATAATTAAAAACATAAAAAATCAAACCAATTAAAATTGACCTAAAGTGTTATAATTAAGTCAAATTACATTTAAATCATTAAAAGTTTAATAATCTAAACACCTCTTTCAAATCAAACAATTTAAAACACTTAGGAGAAAATCAACTTGAATTTTGAAACTAAATTAAATCATCCTAAATCATCAATTCAACTTTAATCAAAGCGGTTAAATTCTCTAACAAACTCATTTGCCCCCTAAAGGCTTTCATTATCATAACTCTTAAATAAAACATTAAGTGAAATGTCACTTTACTCATCGGACAATCAAATGTCCAAGTTCACTGAGCAAGATATAGAACTCAACTAAACTTTGTATGATTAATTCACCAGTACAATAAAATTCATTTCGACTCAAAATAATCTCAGAATTATTGAAAAGATGTTTATGACTCGTCTTAAACAATTTATCAATGTGATGAGATGTATTAGAAGAACAATTGAACTTAATTGTTCTTTGATGAAGAAAATAATCCACAAAAACAAAAGAACCTAGACGTCATAGGGATTGACTAGCAATAGGACTAAGATTTTGGT
The DNA here is from genome assembly GCA_022702705.1 of Papilionanthe hookeriana x Papilionanthe teres. Taxonomy (NCBI): domain Eukaryota; kingdom Viridiplantae; phylum Streptophyta; class Magnoliopsida; order Asparagales; family Orchidaceae; genus Papilionanthe; species Papilionanthe hookeriana x Papilionanthe teres. Next base: position 84,876,275 of record CM040428.1, on the reverse strand, counting down.
AGACAACCAGAACCTTTCCTTAGCTTTACCTAGGTACTTGTTGCAAATATATAAAAGCCTTAACATGTGTTTTAAGTGCATTGGAAATGACGAGAAGACCCTCCAGGTACGCTTTTATTTTATTGCAATTTATTTACTTACCTATACTGCACTTTACTTTTCTTGCATGTTAAACAAGATTGACACCCTGCATAAAAACTGAAACCTTTAGGATAGCCACAAAACTAAAACCCAAAACTAAATTAAAAGTCACAACAAGATAAAATTCACCGCCACAACATTCAAAAGATAAAACAACTCAAAATTTAATCACAAACAGAATAAAAAAACTACAATTGCAACTAAATTAAAACGTCTCGTTGGATGATTGGGAATACCTCGAATGATGTAACCCACGTGTTGCTAATGGGATTTCCTACGGTCTAAATGAAAGTGTGGAAATCATTCAGTTGAGTGTAGCAAATTCATCTGGACTAAGTGAATCCGATGAAAATAACGGTGCCGGGATGACAGAACCGTGGGATCTTAATCGGTTCTGTTTAACCAACTTTAACATTTGTTTTAATTAAAACATTATAGACAATTAGACTTTAAGATTTCTCTAAATAAAAACACTTCTCTCATCTCTTGATTATAATTTTCTAAAACTAAACCTCTGTGGCAACAACAAGAAGCTTGGAGCATAGTGGGCAGCACGGCCATCGTCGTCAGCAAAACTGGAATCTACATCAACAAAACCTTTCTTAGAATTAAATAACCAAGCCATAGGATTTCGAGGTAGTTTTCTTAGTGCAACATAAATCCCTAACTTTTTGTTAGGCATTTGCATAATTATGTTATGTAAATTAAGCCCTAACCGGTCTTAGGACTCCGAGGTAGTCATTTGGTACGACATAAACCCTCATATCTTCGAGGCTATTTGTATGATTTTATCATACAAGTATAAGTTCTAATTAATTAAAATGGGAAGGATTTAAAAATTAAATAATATTCTCAAATTCAAACCAAATAATAGGATAGTTTGGGAAGTTGCTAAGATTCTTCTTGGATCCGTGACATCCCCTACTTCTCTTCCTTTGGACTCCTAAAATTAACTGTTCCAAATTTGATCAATTCCCTATTAAAATCACCAAAATTCAATCATTTGAAAACCTTAAACTTTGAAATTCTTGAGAGCAAAACCGCTGATCATTATCGAGAGTTTTCTTAAGTGTTTTCCGTCATTTAAGATGTAATTAACTATAGGGGCTTGCCCTTATAGGGAACATTAAGAACCCAGGTAATATAAACCCTGCTTAATTCATTTGTATTAAACAGGGGAACTTGTCGGCTTATGAAATTGGTTCGCAGACCAAACGGATATCACAAATCTTCTAGTTTATTTAATCGAGCCCCATCATCAAGCAGTGTGTCTATTCTTCGGGATAGATACACGGTTTGTGATGCGGTGCTCGTTTATATAAACTATTTGGGATGTGAGATCGGTTTGATTTCATATCTTAAAATTTTCAAACTTAAAGTTATTTTAAAAATCAAATACTTCTTTCTAAAACTATATATATATTTAATTTAAATTTAAAAATTTAAAATTCACCGACAATTTCTGTAGGCGACCCCTTTTCTAAAAACAACACTCAACCTAAAAATATGCCGACAACCCTTCCTAGCTACAGGAGTGTCGGCATATTTTTTAGGTTATGTGTTTTATTTTTGAAAAGAGAGTCGCCTACAAAAATTGTCGGCGAATTTTAATTTAATTTAAATAAATAATTTGAAAAGTAGTATTTGATTTTGAAAATAATTTTGAATTTGAAAATTTTAAGATATGAAATCAAACTGATCTCACATCCCGAATAGTTTATATAAACGAGCGCCGCACCACAAACCGTGTGTCTATCCCGAAGAATAGACACATCGCTGTAATGGGGCTCGATTAAATAAACTAGAAAGGTTTGTGACATCCGTTTGGTCCGCGAACCAATTTTATAAACCGACAAATTCCCCTCGCTTAATATGAAACTATTAAACAGGGTTTATATTACTCGGGTTCTTAAAGTTCCCTATAAGGGCAAGCCCCTATAGTTAATTACATCTTAAGTGACGGGAATCACCTAAGAAAACTCTCGATAATAATCAATAATTCTCGCTCTCAAGAATTTCAAAGTTTAAGTTTTCAAGGGGTTGAATTTTGGAATTTCAATAGGGAATGGATCAAATTTGGAACATTTTTATTTTGGGAATTCAAAGGAAGAAAGGTAGGAGAAATTACGGATTCGAAGCGGACTTCGTAATCTCCCGACTATCCTATTGTTTGACTTGGATTTAGGAAAGACCTAATGTTTATTTAATGTTTTAATCTTGCCAATTTAGTTAATTAGGGCTTATATTTATATGATAGAATCATACAAATTGCCTAGAAGATATGAGGGTTTATGTCGTACCGACGACTACCTCTGAATCCTAAGACCGGTTAGGGCTTAATTTGCAATGCAAATGCCTAACGAAAAATCGAGGATTTATGTCGCACTATGCAAACTACCTCGAAGTCCTATGGCTTTGTATTTAATTCTAAGAAAGTTTTGCTCGAAGTAGGTTCAAGTTTTGCCGACGACGATGGCCGTGCCGCCCACCATGCTCCGAGCTCCTTGTTGTTGCTAGAGGTTTAGTTTTAGAAATCATAAATCGGGAGGGTATTCTTGGAATTTTTGGTATTTTTGGCTAGGAATGGTCAATTTGAGTGATGTGGAAATGTTTAGGAATGGTTTTGAGGAATTTTGGGTAATTTGGAAATTTTGAGAAATTTGGGTAGTTTCAAGGGCATTTGGTAGGGTTGGTGGGTGTAGGGTCCCGGGGGTCAAAAATTGAAAATTTGGAAAATTGAAGATTAGGTGGATATAAGTGAAATGAAAACATCTTTTGTTGAGCCATGAAGCCATATCAAGCCCACATGAGCCATGAAGGGACTCATTTGAGGCATTCATCATGTTGTTCCTAACCCTCTTAGCCAAGGGCTTAGGGGTTAAGGACCATCCATGTGAATCACCTACATGAGTCGAGAGGTCAAGTCGGTATGGGTGTGTTTTTAGGAGGTGTGTGAGAGTGTAGTGCATAGGTGTAGTGTATGTGTAAGTCAGCCCTTTACTGCACTGTGCCACCTGTAGGCGGTCCTAAGGCCAAAGAGTCCTATAGGAACTCATCCTTTAAACTTCCACATTTGATTTCAACCCTCTAGGTGATTAGGGGTCTATAGTCAAGTTTGTGGAGTCTGGCAGGAGTTAAGAAGTGGTTTGAATTTCTAGGTGGTGGGTCTCAATTCTAGTCCTCTAAGATAGTCAAAGGAAAAGCCTAAGGCTAGATCCTAAGTACTAAAGAGAAGAAGAGAAGACCTCATCAAAAATGAGGTCAACAAATGGACCCCCAATAGGTGTGGTGAGCTGACGGAGCACACCGCACGTATTGGTGCCGACCGAAGCGATCAACAAAACCAACACGGATGTCCAAGTAACAAACTTAGGACGAAGTAGAAGAGCTTCGCTCGGGGAGTGTCGAGTATATCTCTGGGACAGGAGATTCTTGAACTCTCGCTGGGGAAAGGAAAAGGAGGTGAATCCCAAATCACATGATCTGGGAGAATTTCGATTTAGATTTTATTTTATTTCATGTTCAAGTCACGATGCGTGAGTTTAGATTTCAATTTGGAGTTTCAATTTAGATCGAAGTTTGTCAAGATTAATTTGAAGGAATTTGATTTGAAATGAAAATTGGAATTTTGAAGTTTTAGATGTAACATCTTCAACCCCAAAAGAAGATCGAATCGATTGGATTGAGTCATTACAATGAGGAAAGACCTCAGAATAATGCGGTATTGGATGTAAAATCCGTAACCTCAAGAGTTTGATTTGATGTATTTCAAAGGCAATAGGAAAAGAATCCTAAAGCAAGGCGATCTTGGATGTAAAATCCTCGACCCAAGGAATTTGAATTTGATGTATTTCAAGGCAATAGGAAGAGAATCCTAAAGCAAGTGCAGTCTTGGATGTAAAATCCTCGACCCAAGAGTTTGAATTCGATGTATTTCAGGTGCAGTAGGAAGAGAATCCTAGCAAAGGCAGTCTTGGATGTAAAATCCTCGACCCAAGAGTTTGAATTTGATGTATTTCAGTGCAGTAGGAAGAGAATCCTAAAGCAAAGGCAGTCTTGGATGTAAAATCCTCGACCCAAGAGTTTGAATTTGATGTATTTCGAGTGCAGTAGGAAGAGAATCCTAAAGCAAATGCAGTCTTGGATGTAAAATCCTCGACCCAAAGGTTCGAATTTGATGTATTTCAGATGCAGTAGGAAGAGAATCCTAGCAAAGTGCGATCTGGATGTAAAATCCTCGACCCAAGAGTTTGAATTTGATGTATTTCAAAGGCAAGAGGAAGAGAATCCTAAAGCGAGCAAGGTCTTGGATGTAAAATCCTCGACCCAAAGGTTTGAATTTGATGTATTTCAAGTGCAGTAGGAAGAAAATCCTAAAGCAAAGGCATCTTGGATGTAAAATCCTCGACCCAAAGGTTTGAATTTGATGTATTTCAGTGCAGTAGGAAGAGAATCCTAAAGCAGTGCGAGCTTGGATGTAAAATCCTCGACCCAAGAGTTTGAATTTGATGTATTTCAGATGCAGTAGGAAGAGAATCCTAGCAAGGTAAGCTCTGGATGTAAAATCCTCGACCCAAAGGTTTGAATTTGATGTATTTCAAAGGCAAGAGGAAGAAAATCCTAAAGCAAAGGCAGTCTCGGATGTAAAATCCTCGACCCAAAGGTTTGAATTTGATGTATTTCAGTGCAAGTAGGAAGAGAATCCTAAAAAGGTGCATCTTGGATGTAAAATCCTCGACCCAAGAGTTTGAATTTGATGTATTTCAGTGCAGTAGGAAGAGAATCCTAAAGCAGTGCAGTCTTGGATGTAAAATCCTCGACCCAAAGGTTTGAATTGATGTATTGTTTGGTGTGAGATCCGGAAAGATCGAATTTGAGATTTGAAATTTGACTGAGATTTGAAATTTGGAAAGATTGAATTTGAGATTTGAAATTTGACTGAGATTTGAAATTTGGAAAGATTGAATTTGAGATTTGATGGAGATTTGGAATTTGGAAAGATTGAATTTGAGATTTGATAGAGATTTGGAATTTGGAAAGATTGAATTTGAGATTTGATAGAGATTTGGAATCTGGAAAGATTGAATTTGAGATTTGAAATTTGACATGATGAGTTTGAACTCGGTTGAAATTTGATTTAAGATTTGATTTGAAATTTGGAAGATCACATTTGAAATTTGATTGAGATTTGATTTGAAATTTGGAAAGATTGAATTTGAAATTTGATTGAGATTTGATTTAACATTCTTGTTGATTTTGTTTATCCTTTAATGATTCGAATTTTATTTTGTTGTTTATTTAATGTTCATGTGAATTTGGTGTTTGTCATTTTTTAGATTTTTTTTTTTTTTAAAAAAAAAGTTTTCTTTTATCTTTTTTTTTTTCTTTTCTGTTCTTTGTTCGAAGTTCATTTAACTTTAACGGCGTTTCCCAATCAATTTGCACAAAAGAGGTGAAGGCCAAAAATGTGACATGGTCACTTTCATTCCAATCATGTAGAAGATACATCGTACAACTCGATCTGGAATATATTTCATACAATCCATGTAGACTCAAAACGGATCGTGTATGATCTTTGTCGATCCATCTAAAGAAGCATCCGTCAAAGGTCCATGTCCGAATAGTGAGATACATGGTCAATAACATCACCTTCCAAGCCATCCTCGGCAAGGATGCCGTATGGATGTACATCGGAGGTGTGATATTTTCCATGTAACTCACAGCTCGTAAGGCCGGAGGCTTTCTAACTCCGGTCCTGGCCGGAAATGGTAAGGTATCTTTCTCGTCGTCCATCCTCCCGAACGTAACCGAGATCCGTTTCACCGGTACTCCCGGTATGCAATGCTTCGGCGATATCCGCTCCGTTACCCTTCGCATCATGACGGAACCTACCGGTAGTGGTATCTTCACCGGCCCTCGGAACTCACCCGGGCCCGCTATCCGGAGGTCGATCCGAACATGATGTTGCACTCGCTCGGGAAAGAGACTCGTGCGTAAAGGCCCGACAAAATCATGGTGATCAATGTGCGGGGGTATACAATACCCCGTTTAGTAGATATCGATGATGCAACTATTGGGTATGCACCGTCTGCGCATTCCTCCATGTTATCAATCTCTTTACCATTCTCTCGATGACTAATGGCATCGGGTCCACTTGCCCATGATCGGAGTATTCTCGGCGGGTTTCCCTTCCCGTCCTCGCAAAGTTGTAACAAGATCCACATCGTATCGTGATTCTTCCTTTCCCCGGCATCCATTTCCGGGCTCGAGTATGTGTTTTCCTCAGCGGCCTCGCTCGGCCCAGTCTTTTCAAATCCCGGATGCAATCCACGATTTGCCGCTCGCTCATACTCCGAGAATACGTCCGTATGTAATTCGAGGCCCTCCAAGCATATCGATTCTTCCGCCTCTAATCCTTTCGAAGTATTCAAAGGTTTTCTTTTCAACATTTTGCATTCTCTCCACTTCGTATTCCGAATGATCCGCATGGCGAGGCCTCGTGACATATTGTGGGATATAAGGTTCGATCCCTTCACGTTCTCCCCGCATACCTCGGCTCCTCGGTGGATGATGTCCGTCGGGACATCCCCCGGGGTTGCTCCCGCAACAAGGTCATGCGTCATCGGTGGTTCTATCCGGTGGCGTGATAGCCTTCTTTCTTCCGGTCTTCGTGAGATTTCTCCGGTTCTTTCGTCATCCTAGAGCCGGCCTCCTTTCTTCCGGTTCTCGGTGAACCGGTGTCCTCGAAGTGTATGCACCGACATTAGCAACCGCCTCGTCGTGCCGATCCGCGCCTAGTTTTGTCAACATCTTACTGATACGGCGATTCTTATTTCTTCGTTGCGTCGTCGCGAGAGTAGCTCTCCGAACTTCTTGAATCTCCGCGGGCGCGGCGCCGACAAGCTCGCCCTCTCGCCGTAGCGACTACGTACTTCATTTTCTTATCTTCTTCAAGGTTTGTCTTTCTTCTCGTCGCCGGATCGGTGACTTGGGCCACCCACTTTCATTACCGTATGTCCAGCAATTCTTCTCTGCTAACCGGGACCCGGCTCACTTTCCTCGTATCGTAGGCTCGCCGGTGCGAAATCCGAGTCAATCTCGATTATCGCTCCATCTTTCACCCTCTTTTCATCAAGTGCAAGGCTTACGCCATTCTTAAAGTTCAAGACCAACCGCCCGCTCGACATTTCCCCGCGAAAAGACAAGGAAAAGGATCGTGGGCCGTACTAAGAACAAGAACATCAAGAAAATGTTTATTAAAGACATCTTGTTTTATTATTATTCTTATATTTTTAAACTTAACAGGATGAAGTGGAATAAGATCGTGTAAGAGATTTTGATTCGGAAAAGAAAACAAGGAAAATTTTATTGTCGTGATTTTATTTATTTTAGCACATTTTATTATTTTTGGGTTCGGACCCTTTCATAAGTAATCACTTCACCCGTGCTTCTAGGGATGGAAAGTTCATTCCTTCGAAACATCAGTAGCGTAGTACTTTTTCAAGTATCGTCCATCGATCGAAGCATATGTCGTTCTCCCTGGCAATTCACTAGCTGGTAGGAACCTCCTGAGTAGACTGCCTCAACTACAAATGGTCCTTCCCAAGTGGGTTCAAATTTTCCTCCTATCTTGCGGTGTGCAAGAATAGGTCTTTTGAGAACGAGAACTAAATCACCAACTTCAAGGTTCTCGCGACTCGCCTTATCATGAGCCTCGAATCATCTTAGTTTGGTATAATTCTAAATTCGTTGCGCCGCAAGTCTTTTCCCTTCTAGGCTTTCTAATTCTTCGAGTCGTAATTTGGCGTTCTCTTCTCGTTGTGATTTTATTTGCAACTCGCAATTCCGAGTGAAGGGAGCCGAACCTCTAAAGGTAACACCGCCTCGACCCATACACCGCAGCGTAAGGTGTAGCTTGCGTAGGAGTTCGAAGGTTGTCCGTAGGCCCATAAGGCTTCTAACAACTTCTCGTGCCAATTTCTCTTATTGTCGTCTAAAGTCTTCTTTAAAATTTGAACGAGAGTTTTATTAAAAGCTCTCGCTAGGCCGTTTGCTCTCGGGTAGTAAATTGTTGAATATCGCCGCCGATTCCGTGTCTCCCGACAAAATTGTTGATTTGTGTGCTTCGAATGCCGACCCATTATCCGAGATGATCTCGCGCGGCACCCCGAAACGGTAGACAACTTGGTTCTCGAAAATTGTAAGCACGTGATGTGCTTTCACTTCTCTTAGTGAACCGCCTCGCCCACTCGGAAAAGTAATCCGTAGCCGCAAGGATGAAGCGATGTCCTTTCGACGACGGCGGTTCTATTGGACCCACTATATCCGTGCCCCAACATTCAAATGGCCACGATGCAATTGTCTGGATGTAGCACATTCGGAGGCTGGTGTAGAACCACTCCGCGCACTCGGCACCGGTGACGCCTCTCGGCGATTTTCATGCAGCGGTCATCATCGAGGGCCGCAGTACCCTAGTCTTTTAATTTTCATTTTCATCTTTGGACCCGACCGGTGAGCGCCACAGAGTCCCGAATGCACCTCCTTAACAATTTCACGGGCTTCGGACCCGCTTAGGCACCTTAGCCACATTCGATCAAAAGACCTTCCGTATAATGTGTTGTTTATTAATGCGTATGACGCAGTTCTTTTCGATCCGATGAGCTAACGACCTATCGTCTGGTAGTTTCCCTGTTTGCAAGTAATCTATTAATGGCTGTCGCCAATCTTCCGTGTTTTCTGTCACTGCTGCAATTGATTCTTCTTCCTTATCTGATTTGCGTATCGTGTCAATGTCAAGCTGTGATAGGACCTGGCGTCCGTGAACTGACACTTCCACTGATTCATCTTGCAAACAGGCAAATTCTTTTGCAAGACGGGCTAGTGCATCCGCTAAAGCGTTTTCTTTTCTGGGAATTTTGTAGATTGTCACATTTGGAATCCGTTCCAACATACTGTATGGCATACCGGAAGTATTGTTCGAGTCTTGGCTTTAAAATTCCGTATTGTCCGGCGATCCGTTGAATGATTAACCGTGAATCCCCGTAGATGTTGATGTCCGTTATCCCCATTCGAATGGTTAATTCCAATCCCGTTATGAGGGCTTCGTATTCTCGCTTCGTTGTTTGTACATGGTTCTCGTCAAGTGGTAGGAGTATCTTAACATCCCCCGCTCCGGTGTTATAAAGATTAGTCCAATTCCCGCCTTACCGGCACTATCACTTGCGATTCTTCGTCTTTGTGCGCCGAAGATGCTCCGTCGAAATATAATTCCCAACGTCGATCATCAAGGTCTTCTAGATTCATTATTTGTTCATCCGGCAAGTCGTCATCGAGAGGAGATTCGCCGCAAAGGGTGTGCTCGCGAGGAAGTCTCGCTAGGACTTGTCCCTTTACGGCACGAAGAGGCACGAAAGTTATATCGAATTGCAATAATATCATCGACCATCCGGCAAGTCCGCCGGAAAGCGTTGGACGAGTCATCAAGTATCGCAATGGATTAAACTTCGAGATTAGGTTGACCTTATGAGAAAGCATGTAATGCCCGAGCTTTCGAGCGGCGAAAATCGTGGCCAAACAATGCTTTTCAATTGCGGGATACCTTATTTCCGTCGGCAAGAAACGACGGCTTAAGTAGTAAAGAGCATTTTCTTTACCCTCATCATCGACCCGGCTAACAGGGCTCCGAGAGAGTCGTCTAAAGCCGCGGTATAAAGTATTAGCGGTCTACTCCGAGACCGGGGCCGGCTAAGACAGGAGGTGTCATTAAATATTGTTTAATGTCTTCGAAGGCCCTCTCGGCATTTCTCTTCCCAAATAAATTTGGCGTCCTTTTTAACTAGTGCCGAGAAAGGTCGACACCTACCCGACAGTGCTCGAGATAAAGCGTCGAAGATATGCCGCCTTCCCTTGAAAAGATCGTAGTTGTTTTAAGGTTTTGGGAGGCGGCATTTCTAAGATGGCTTTTATCTTTTCCAGGTCGATTTCAATTCCACGATGTCGGACAACGAATCCTAAGAATTTCCCGGAGGTGACGCCGAAGGCGCATTTTAAGGGATTCATCTTAAGGTTAAATTGCCTTAATCGTTCGAAAACAATTCTCAAATCATACAAGTGGTTGTCCTTTACTTTGCTTTCGATGACCACATCGTCCACGTAGCATTCGACTTGATCGTGGATGAGATCATCAAAAATTCTCGTCATTGCTCTTTGGTAGGTCGCTCCCGCGTTCTTCAATCCGAATGGCATCACCGTGTAGCAAAATACTCCGATCGGCGTTCCGAATGCCGTAAGCTTTTCATCTTCTCGGAGCCATTTTTATTTGGTTGTATCCCGAAGATCCATCCATGAATGAGAATATTTCGTGTGTTGAAGCAATGTCGATCATTAATTCGGGATCGGTAGAGGAAATTCATCTTTTCGGACATGCCTTGTTTAAATCCCCGAAGTCCACACAAATTCCGATCCGACCATTCTTCTTCCCGACCGGTACCACGTTGGCTAACCAAGTCGGGTATTGTTCTTCACGGACAAATTTAGCGTCTATTAACTTTTTAACTTCAACTATGACTTGTTGTTCGATTTCTGGACGCATTCTTCCGGGACCTCGTCCGACCGGAACGTAGTAGGGTCCACTCCTAGTTTATGGACCGCGACCTCCGGAGCTAAACCCGGCATCTCATCGTAGCTCCAAGCAAAACAGTCTTTGAATTCCATTAATAACTCGATTATTTCTTCGAGTCTTCTTTATCGAGTAAAGAGCTAACAAAGGTAGGTCTAGTGCTCTTCGCTAGTACCTAAGTTAACTTCTATTAACTCATCTATCGTAGATTTGATTTCTTCTTCGAACTCGGTGGAGCGTCTCCAATTTGCAAATCTTCGAGTTCTTCTCGTAGTTTCCATGCAGCTTTCATTAGATTCGCAAGTGACAACCAAGCAAAATTCGCATCATCAACCGACTCTACCGTGCCGAATCCGAGACCATGCTTTGAGTTGGGTGGGCGACCGGAGTTATTCCATAAATTTTCAAAACGTTGTGATCGACCTTTTGTCCACTCGTCGAGGTAAGAAACCACGTCGAATTAAATTTTCGAACACAAGTGAGAGTACCACTCAAAAGGCAATTCCATTAATTCCGATGAAGTAGCATCTTCAAATTGTACATTATTTTCAGCTTTGGAGGAAGAAGCACCACGGTAGAATTTGATTGGTTTCGCACCACCGCTACGTACCTCTTCGACCTCCATACCCTCAATCTTATTAGAATGGATCGGGGTCGTGGTCATAAGTATGTACATAGTGGTTAATCTTCTCGTACATCGATTTATATTCTTCGTTTCTTTCATCTTCAATAGTGGATTTTGAATTGCGGCTTCTTTCGACTTATTGTCGCCGCTTCTTGTTCGATTTCTCTTTCTTCTTCGTAACTATCTTCCCAATCAACATTGATGGTCGGTTTCCTCTCGTCCAATCGTCCTAATGTCTCTACCACGACCTCGTCCCCGGCCTCGACCTCGGATGCGAGTTGTGGCGAAACCTTCACCATCTCGCCGTAAGGGAGTGGTGAGTGACTCGTTGGACTAGAACTTCAGTGTTCTTCGTTGTCCCGAACTTTCTTTGCTTCATTTGTTATGGTATCTCCGGAGAAGATCGTTTTCTTCGGTGGTGCATAATAAGCCGCATCCTCGTGGATTCCAATTTCATGTACGGAGAATGGTTGTAAGTCACCTTTGATGCACCGTTCCCCTCCACCGTAGTATTTGATGCACCGATGTAGAGATGATGGTACCATCCTCGTTTTCATGTATCCATGGTCGGCCCAAGCAGAGCGTCGAACGACGTTTCGAATCAATTATGTGAAATTTCGCGGTTGTCTTTGCTAAGTCACCCGTCTTCATCGCAGCGTTATCGACCCGAGGGCTCTTTCTCCTTCTCGGTTGAATCCTCTTAATAACATTTTGTCGGCTTCGAGTTCTCGGGCATCAATTTCCAAGTATGCTAGCGTTCGAAGATTCATTATATTGATCGATGCTCCCGGATCCACCAATACTCCGGAGAGTGTAAATTTTCCAATTGTAATCGAAATGTACAATGGTCGGTCGTGATCTCGCTGTTCCAAGTAGTAGGTCGTCGTCCGTGAAGGTAACACCTCGTCGTTCCTTTAACGAGCAAACCTCATCTAAGGACTCTCCGGCCATTCGAGCTAAGCAAATTTCCGGATCAAGTAAGGCCTCGATCGAGCTTCTCTCATCTCCTTTCGATAAGATGAGAGCGTCGTAGATGCTCGCCTGGTCGGTAGTTTCCTAAGATGGGCTAGCACGTTGTAGTCCACTTTGTTTTCATGTGTCTCGTTTTCTTCTCGAATGGGTGTTTCTCCCGCCGGGTTGGTTCTTCCCGAACAACCACCCGCTTTCCTTCGTCCTTTCGGACCCATTCTCGGAGGTAGAACTTTCCCACTCCTTAAGCCGACTTCGTAATTTCTTCCGAATCTATTGTCGAGCTTGCCGTGTCTCTTCGAATCGGAATGACAAGCTCTTCCGGATTAGCTTCGTAGTCCGAAGGCTCTAACTCTATCGCGACCGGAGCTCCTCGAAACTCGCGATAGATTCGTTGCTCGTTGAACTCTCGTAGCCTCCTCGATGGATGTCTTCTTCGTTATTTTGCTTGTCGAGATCGTGTATGATTTGAGAATTGTCGTTGGTATCAAAATCGATATCCGGATTATCGTTAGTTACGTAATCGTTAGAAACAGTCAAAACGTAGCCAACGCCATCACCCTTATCATTATATGATCCCACCGAAGTGAGCAGATAATCATACAGAGTCAAGGGTTCGAGGGATTTCTCCCCCGAATCGGAGACAACTATCCTAGGATAAGCAGCCCCTAGTCTAGCCTTAGGTGCCTCACCTTTCTTCTTCGTCAATTTTCTTCTTTTCTTCAATCGTCTCCCGTCGAGGTGGTTCTTCTATCGCAAGTGATAAGTATCGGCCTAACATGTTTCAAACTCGAATTGAAGCTCGCACCGAAGCGGTCCGGATGCCGTCTAAAATCTTTTTCGAAGACCTCGTCCAAGCGGTAGTCCATCCATCGTCGTCGTATAGGGATCTATCGGAATGATGGGATCGGCCGAGACAACATCGACGGAACCTCCTTTCGGGGTTCCTTCATGTACTCCTTCGGGATCGTTATATTCCCTTTCCGAAGGTTGTCACTGAGCCAACTTTTCAAGGTAATGCAATCTTCTATTTTGTGCCCAAGCATCCGGTGGTAAGGGCAAAAGTCGGGATCACCCTTCTTGTCGACCTCTTCCGGTCTTTTAGGCTCGGCAGTCGGAAATCCGGAGTCTTCATCGATCGCGGAACATTTTCTGCGATCGCTTCATTCTTGAACTGGATATTCTCTCGCTCAAAAGCTCTCTTAACGTACGTTGCGGACGAGGCGGTTGTTCATACCGCGGAGATGACCGATAGCCGGGCCGGGTTGCCGGTAATTCGTTGTGGTTGTCGCGGCCGTTCGGTGGTATTTCAGCACGGCTGCTCGCCTTTGTCAACCGCCGCAACGATCCCGGATTTCTTTTCAAAAGTCTTTACAGTGCTTTTGTTTGTCCGTCTTGTCGGTGAAACTTAATTGCTTCGCCTCTTCTTGCAAGCTTCCGGCCTTGCTTAACAACTTCTCGAAAGTCTTAATAAGTAAATCCCTCGAGGAGAAGTGCTATCGGGCCGTGGATGCTTTTTAGCAAAATGCCGATCGCATGCCGTTCTTGCAGCTCGTGGTTCACACTTCATACTTAAGTTCCTCCATCGGAGTATGTAATCCACCAAAGTCTCATTCGGCTTCGCTTCTCTACCACTAAATCACCTATAGTGATGTGGTGCCGAGCTCCGCGAATCGCTCGATGAAGAGGTTCTCTAGCTCCGAGAATGTCTTAACCGAACCGTTTGCGTACTCCGCATACCCGCCGAAGGCGATTCCCCGATGATCGCCGACGAACTCGTCGGAAGAGTAATGCATCGCTCCCGCCGCATTGCAACAACCGGCACGAAAGTGTGCTACATGCCGTCGAGGGTTCCCTGCTCCATCGAAGGTCTTAAACAGAGGTGGTACGAAGCCTTTCGGTATCGGACGTCGTCGAATTCTTCGGGTAAGGTCTACCCGTCCGAATGGATGTCCCGCTCTTCGATTGTGCTAAGGCTTCTCGCACCTCGCCGTTCTACCAAGTTCTCGATATCCTTTTCGTGAATCATACTTTGTGTTGTATCCTTTTTCGATCATCCCCATCGACGGACGTAATCTCCTTTCCTCCGTCTACAATGTGAATGACCTCTCGGGGGTGTTTCCTTTGTGGTTGTACTTCGACTCCGGAGAGTGGCCGCAGCTACGGCCATCTCTTCCATCCTTTTCGCCATTCGAGCGATCGTGTCGTCTTTCTCGAAGCCGTCTTCTCATCGCCCGGCTCCTCTCTTCGCGCGGCCGCAGGAGCACCTTGCGAAGCCGATGAAGCTCGTGTCTCAACCATGTTGATTTCTCGCGTATTCGTCGTCCATAAATTCCGATGAATCGATCTCGTCTCCGAACTTTTCCTCTCTTTCTTTTGCCAACCGTCGGATATCGGTTCTCAACTTTTCCATGGCATCTTCTAGCGGGGCTTTCGTGTGTCTTCGTTGTTGTCGTGCGATAGCCGCCGGTCCCTTTCTCACGAGTCCCCTTCATCGCGGTAGCACTTTCTTCGCATTCAAGTCTCCCGGCAAGACTTTCTTTCTCGGCCGTCGTTTCAATCTCAATCGCCCGCAAGTGGGACGCCATACCATCCTTCCGGCAGCAGAAGGTCTAGGACCGCATGGTCCGTCGGCCAAATGCCGGAAGGTGGTATCCTCCCTAATCCGTAATCCCGAGACGACAACAAGCGGACTAGCCTTCATCCTTTTACTCGGCTTTTCCGTCATGATGGCGGGCTCTACTCGGGGCCCAAGACGGGATTCGATCGGCACCCGCCCTATCCTCCGTAGAATTTCGATACGGGCGGCTTTTCCTTCTTGCTAACTTTTCTACCAAAGTTTGCAGTCGAGCAAACGGCGTAGTTCTAGTTCTTTTCTTACGGCTTTCGTTATAATATGCGGGCTCGTGGTAATTTGGCAAGCAATCTTGCGAATATTTTCTTCATCTTCTCGCGGCGGAGAGGGGATGAAATCGCTTCCTCCCAACGAGTGGTATGTATTCAGCAATGGCGAATATTCTGCAGCTTCGGAATTTCTTCTAGAAAGCAATTTCAGCAGCCTCCGGCTTCTTTAGCGATCCTTCTATTTCTGTTTCTTCTCCGGGTCTTTGTTAGTGACGGAATTCTCGAACCGGACCCGATCTCGAAAACGAAGGTCTTACAGAAGATCCGTACCCTCCACGCGTAATGTGTCCATCATAATCTTGGATTTCTTTCCCCTTCGATTCGGCAAAAGTCGGGGTAGGTGCGAAACAACTAGACCAGCTGGGGTAGAAAGAACAGCTCCTCCCGTGGGCAGCAGTTGTTCCTCTTAGTCGGGATCCTTCGCAGAGGAGGGAATTCTGGGTCGACCTAAGGTCGAACTCGGCGACGGCTCTTCGCCTGTGTTCCTTGTTCATCGATGCAAAGAGGGAGACGTTGGTGACCTCGACGTTCGTGTTTTCAAATCCTCGTCCAAATCGGATGATTCCATTGTCGGGCAACTCATCCTTATGCATGCCGAGGTCCACCCATCGGTGAAGGAGAAAACCGCCTTGGGGCTTCCATTTCGCAGGTAGATTCCGGTTGTCGATCCCAAATTATGCTTCTTTTCTTTAGGACGAAAAGAAAGGAATTGAAAAGAGTCCGAACTCATTCATGTTCATGTATTTATAAAAAGGAATCACTTATTAAAGGGTTTGTTTATTTAGAACGGAGTGTTCAAAGGTGTAGAGAAGGTAAGGAATCGAATCGGAGTTGGAAAGGAAAAGAGAGTCTTAAGCAAGACTTCTCGACCCGAAGGATCACTCCTAAACTAACACCTATCGGGGTCCACCCCACCTCGTAAATGAGGTAAAAGGATCTCGGAACCTCTCTCGTTTATGGGTGTCTAAACAAAGGGCTCCTAAATCCGAGAGAATGTTGGCTATACTCGTTCAAGGTAGAAATGAACATAGTATTCCAACGGAAAGAAGGGTAGCTTGATCCATTAGGGACATGGATACACTACCGATTTTTGAAAGCAGAACTATTTGATTAAAATGGAGAGAGGAACTAGTCCCCAGCGGAGTCGCCAGAAGTTGTCGGCATATTTTTTAGGTTATGTGTTTTATTTTTGAAAAGAGAGTCGCCTACAAAAATTGTCGGCGAATTTTAATTTAATTTAAATAAATAATTTGAAAAGTAGTATTCGATTTCAAAATAATTTTGAATTCGAAAATTTTAAGATATGAAATCAAACCGATCTCACATCCCGAATAGTTTATATAAACGAGCGCCGCACCACAAACCGTGTGTCTATCCCGAAGAATAGACACACTCGCTTGGTAATGGGGCTCGATTAAATAAACTAGAAAGGTTTGTGACATCCGTTTGGTCCGCGAACCAATTTTATAAACCGACAAATTCCCCGCTTAATATGAAACTATTAAACAGGGTTTATATTACCTCGGGTTCTTAAAGTTCCCTATAAGGGCAAGCCCCTATAGTTAATTACATCTTAAGTGACGGAATCACCTAAGAAAACTCTCGATAATAATCAATAATTCTGCTCTCAAGAATTTCAAAGTTTAAGTTTTCAAGGGGTTGAATTTTGGAATTTCAATAGGGAATGGATCAAATTTGGAACATTTTTATTTTGGGAATTCAAAGGAAGAAAGGTAGGAGAAATTACGGATTCGAAGCGGACTTCGGTAATCTCCCGACTATCCTATTGTTTCGCTTGGATTTCAGGAAAGTCCTAATGTTTATTTAATGTTTTAATCTTGCCAATTTAGTTAATTAGGGCTTATATTTATATGATAGAATCATACAAATTGCCTAGAAGATATGAGGGTTTATGTCGTATCGACGACTACCTCGGAATCCTAAGACCTAAGTTAGGGCTTAATTTGCAATGCAAATGCCTAACGAAAAATCGAGGATTTATGTTGCACTAGTGCAAACTACCTCGAAGTCCTATGGCTTTGTTATTTAATTCTAAGAAAGTTTTGCTGAAGTAGGTTCAAGTTTTGCTGACGACGATGGCCGTGCTGCCCACCATGCTCCGAGCTCCTTGTTGTTGCAGAGGTTTAGTTTTAGAAATCATAAATCGGGAGGGTATTCTTGGAATTTTTGGTATTTTTGGCTAGGAATGGTCAATTTGAGTGATGTGGAAATGTTTAGGAATGGTTTTGAGGAATTTTGGGTAATTTGGAAATTTTTGAGAAATTTGGGTAGTTTCAAGGGCATTTGGTAGTGGTTGCGTGTGTAGGGTCCCTGGGGTCAAAAATCGAAAATTTGGAAAATCGAAGATTAGTGTGGATATAAGTGAAATGAAAACATCTTTTGTTGAGCCATGAAGCCATATCAAGCCCACATGAGCCATGAAGGGACTCATTTGAGGCATTCATCATGTTGTTCCTAACCCTCTTAGCCAAGGGCTTAGGGGTTAAGGACCATCCATGTGAATCACCTACATGAGTCAGGAGGTCAAGTCAGGTATGGGTGTGTTTTTAGGAGGTGTGTGAGAGTGTAGTGCATAGGTGTAGTGTATGTGTAAGTCAGCCCTTTACTGCACTGTGCCACCTGTGAGGCGCCCTAAGGCCAAAGAGTCCTATAGGAACTCATCCTTTAAACTTCCACATTCGATTTCAACCCTCTAGGTGATTAGGGGTCTATAGTCAAGTTTGTGGAGTCTGCAGGGAGTTAAGAAGTGGTTTGAATTTCTAGGTGGTGGGTCTCAATTCTAGTCCTCTAAGATAGTCAAAGGAAAAGCCTAAGGCTAGATCCTAAGTACTAAAGAGAAGAAGAGAAGACCTCATCAAAAATGAGGTCAACAAGGAGGAGCAATGATAAATATGCAAAAAGGGGAATTAATTGTGCGCGTCAATGATCAAACATCTACTTTTAATATTTCAAAATCAATGAAATACCCTCTAGAAGGTAAAGATGATGAATGTTTCAGGATGGATGTAATAAGATAGCTTTGTGAATGCCATTTCAAAACAACTTATGGAGAGAATTAGAAATGAAAGAATTGGAGCACGAGGAAGAAGAGGAATTAGAACATTTTATTGATTTTATTGAAGAAGATTCAAATTTTGTTTTAAAAAGTTTTTGAAGTTTTGGACATGATGGAAAAAGATAAATCTTTTTGTCCATCAATTGAGAAACCTCCTGAACTTGAATTGAAGTTACTTTCGAAACATTTAAAATATACCATTTTTAGGTGATTCCTCAACTTTGTCGGTTATAATTTCCTCAAACTTAACTTCAAAAGAAGAAGAGTGTTTATTTAAAATTTTGAAGAAATATAAGAAGACCTTTGGATGGAGAATTGCTGATATTAAAGGAAATAGTCCTTCAATTTCTATGCATAGAATTCTGATGGAAGAAAACTGCAAACCCATGGCTGATCCTCAAAGGAAATTAAATCTCATAATGAAAGAAATTGTTATGACAGAAATTTTAGAGTGGTTAGATGCTGGGATAATCTATCCTATTTCAGATAGTGCATGTGTTAGTCTAATACACTGTGTTCCTAAGGAAGGTGTTGACTGTAACTGTTAATTAACATAATGAATTAACACCTACAAGTCAAGTTAAAGTTGGCGAATATGCATTGATTATAGAAAATTAAACCTTGCCATAAGGAAAGATCATTTTTCATTACCCTTTCTGAATCAAATGCTGGATAGACTAGCTGGGCATAAATACTTTTATTTTCTGGATGAATATATTGATTATCACTAAATATAAATAGCACTAGAGGATCAAGAGTAAACAACATTTACCAGTCCTTATGGTACATTTGCTTTTAGAAGAATGACCTTCAGTTTCTGTAATGTCCCTGCTACATTTCAAAGATGTATGATGGCTATTTTTCTGTGATTTGATTGAAAAAGGAATTGAAGTTTTATGGATGATTTTTCGGTGTTTGAAACTTCATTTGAATTGTGTTTAGAACATTTATCGCAAGTTCTTAAATGTTTTAAAGAAATAAATTTAGTCCTAAATTGGAAAAAATACAAGTTTATGATAGCAAGAGGAATTGTTTTGGGACATCACATTTCAGAGAAAGGTATGGAGATAGATCCTGAAAAAATTCAAGTGATCGCTAATTTACCTAACCCATCAAATATGAGGAAATTTGAGTTTTTTAGGACATGTTGGATTCTACATAGGATATATTAAAGACTTCTCAAAAATTGCTAAGCCACTATGCCATTTGCTCAAAACAGATGTAATTTTTAATTTTGATAAGTATTACCAAAAATCTTTTGAGCTTTAGAAGAAAAATTATTCACTGCACCACTTATTGTTTCACCAAATTGGAAAAAAATCATTTGAATTAATGTCTGATGCAAGTGATTATGCTATTGAAGCTGTTTTGGGACAAAAAAATAATAAAATTTTCAAAGTAATTTACTATGCTAATAAAACTCCTAATGAAGCTTAAATTAACTATACCACAACTGAAAAAGAATTATTAGCAATAGCTTTTGCCTTTGATATTCAGATCAAATTTAATTGGAACCAAATGTGTGGTGCATACAAATCATTCTGCTATTAAGTATTTAACGAAAAAGAAGAATGCAAACCAAGATTGATAGGATGGATTCTTCCTTTGCAGGAATTTGACTTTGAAATAGTATATAGAAAGGGACTTGATAATCAAATTGTTGATCATCTATCCAGGCTTGAATGTGACAAATCACTTAGCTCTGAAGAAGAAATTAATGAACATTTTCCACATGAAAAATTATTCAATGTTAATGAATGGCGTGTTCCATGGTATGCACACATTGTGAACTTTATTGATAGTAACATTTTACCTTATGGTCTGACACTCCAACGAAAGAGAAATTTTTATTGAAGCTAAGACCTATTTTTGGGAAGACCATTTCTATATAAACAAGGGAAGGATCTAATTATTCGAAGATGTGTGCCTTTAGAAGAAAATTTTGAAATTATCTAAAATTGTCAAGATTTTGATTTTTGGGGACATTTTGGTGTTGATAAAACAACATACATAATTTTAAAATCTATATTTTATTGGCCTACTATCCTTAAATATGTTAATGCTTATAATAAAAATTGTGATTATTGTCAAAGTGTAGACAATATTTCTAAAAAAAATGATTTGCTCCTCAATTATATTTTAGAAGTTGAAATATTTGACGTTTGGGGATTAAATTTCATGGGATCATTTAAACCATCTTTCAGAAATTTGCATTTACTGTTAGCAGTAGACTATGTGTCTAAATGGATTAATGTCGTTGCTTTACCTTGATGTGATGCTCAAAGTGTTGCAAAGTTTTTAAAAACAAATATATTTTGCAGATTTGGAATGCCGAGAGTGATCATAACTGATGGGGGAATTCATTTCAAAAATGCGATAATTGAAAAATTATTTAAGAAATATCGTATCAATCATCGAATTTCTACTGCTTATCATCCTTAGATAAGTAGTTTGGCTGAAGTTTCTAATCAAGAACTCAAAAGAATTTTGGAAAAAATCTATAAATCCAACAAAAATGGATTGGTCAACCAAACTTGATTATGCTTTGTGGGCTTATAGGACTGCATACAAAACTCCTATATGAATGTCACCATTCAGGTTAATTTATGGGAAAGCATGTCATTTACCAGTGGAACTTGAGCATAAATCTTATTGGGCTATTAAAAAAATTAATTATAATTTGAAGGATGCTGGTAGAAAGAGATTATTGCAACTATTACAGATGGAAGAGATAAGGAATGAGTCTTATGATTTTTAAAGATAAGAAAAAATGGCATGATCGAAAGTTTCTTACTAAAAATTTTGAGCCAGAGCAACAAGTTTTTCTTTATAATGCAAGATTGAGTTTATTTTCAAGTAAAAAGTCCAGGTGAATGGGCCCATTTGTTGTGATAAAAGTTTATCCCTATAGAGCTGTGGATATCAAAGATCCTAAAATCATCAAAATTTTCAAAGTGAATGGGCATAGACTGAAACCTTATTTCTTAGGGGATCAGACTAAACTAAATGATGTTTTGATGTTGGGTTACCCAGAATAAGCACAGGGTACGTTGGAGCTGACGACGTAAAACCAAGCGCTCAATGGGAGTCAACCCATCGTTATCGGTATGCTTTTGTATTTAATGTTATGTGATTGTGTTTGTTTTTGAAAATTGTGGTAGTATTTTGAAACTGTTGTGATACTTTTAAGACTTTATCTAATGTCTTAGACGTGTTAGAATGAGTATTTAGACGTTAAGCTAACTTATGCTAAAATAAGTACTGGCACCTAAGTGCCCAAATTTGGCGCTTAAGCGCCATAGCTATAAAAATGTGCCTCAATGATGTTCTAGAAGAATTAAACGTGGAATAGTGGTATTGAATGTTATTTGGTAGTTTTTAGACGAGCGAAGTGGGTATAGGTTCTTCTAAACTCTATAAATGGTATGAAATTGAAGAGAATTTTTTACTCTCTCCAAATTTTCATTCTAAAGTCTAAGTGAACAAAGATTTGAGTTTTAAAAGGTAATAAGTTAGCAAAGATGTCTTCTTATGAGAATGAATTGAAGAAGAAGGATGAAGCTATCAAGAATAAGTTTGTAAGTGCGCAAGATTTATATGATGGATTCTAAGCCTTTATTATTGAAGGAATAGCGTAGAAGATCGCAAAAATTAAGGCTGATGTGGCTTCAATTGAGGCAAAGTTAAATGAAAATAATGCACTTATAGCGTAAATTAGTTGACCACTCAAAATGCAATTTATTCATGTAAGTTATATTGAACAAGCGGACAAGACAATGTATCTAAAAAATAAATGGATTGAAGAGGATTCTATCAAAGTTCTGTTGACCTCATTTTTAGTTAGTTCTAAACTTCCTCTTAGTACATAAGATCTAGCCATAGGGTTTCCCCTTGACTATCTTAGAAGACTAGAGATGGATCCCACCACTTAGAAATTTGAACAACTTCCTAGCTCATTGAAATTCTACATGGTTAGTCATGAACCACCAACCCACTTGGAAGGTTAAGACCAACATGTGGAAAATCAAGAATGAGCCCCTATAGGCTGGTCAGGCCTTAGGACTAACCCTGGGTGGTCTGGTCTTGTTTAGGTCAGCTTGCACATACTACACCTTCTCACATACCCCAAACCCTAAAATCACTCACACTTAACCTGGCCTCCTGACTCTTTAGAGAGCTCATATGGATGAACCCAAACCCTTAGCCCTGGGCTGAGAGGGTTAGGAACAACATATTGAGTGCCCAAAATGAGTCATCATGTGGCTCTTATGTGTTTAACATGGCTTCATAGCCTAAATTCCCACTACCAAAATTGGCCAAATTACCAAAATGCCCCATCATAGCCCAAATAATCCAAATTTCCAAAAAAATCACAAAAATTTCTAAAAAAATCCCAAAAATTCCTAACCCTCCAAATATGCCAATTTCAGTTTGGAAACACCACATTGACCCAATTTGAACAACTTGAACCAATTTTATCAAAAGCCCCAATTTGCCCTTAAGGCCCAATTTCCCCAAATCCAAGCCCAATCTCAATCAAAATCAAGCCCAATTCGACTCCCATTTAGACCCAACTTCACCCAAAACTTGAATGTCCCAAAATGGACTAAGTAGCCCAATTCCCCAAATTGAAACCAATGTCAATCAATTCCCCACAAATTGAATTCTAAACTCTTCATAACATTCCCATAAACTAAATGCAACATTCAATTGCCTCCAATTTGGACCCAAACTTCATCAAAATCCAAAAAAACCTAAAATCTCTAATTTTGCCCTAAATTAGCCAAGTGCCCAAATGTCCCCAAATTGAATGACCTAACCCCAAAATTTCCACCCAATTATGTTGAAAACTATTTATCACATCCCCATAAACCTTTTGCAACCATCAATTGGCCCTTGACCCAACCTTAGGCCAACATTAACCCAACTTAACCCAATTTACCAAAAATCCACTAAATTGACCATCCAATTTAATTCAAAATCACCCCAAATCTTTTGTAAACTCTTCATAACACCTCCCTACACAAAACTTAACATTCAATCAGTCTAAATTTTGATTCAAACCTAACCCAAACTCAAGCCCAAGTTCACCCCAATTTAAAAGCCCAAATTCAAGCCCATCTCCCATCTTATACCAAATAGTCCAAAGTTCAATCAAAAGCCCACATGAAAATTTCTTCACATCAGCGATTGCATAAATCATCTACCTAAAGTTTTATTCCATGATCAAATCACTCCAAACATAGCCTCATGACAAATTTCATCAAAACACACAAAAATTTTAAAATCCTTTCTCATGCAACTTCTCAAGCTAAAGGCAAGCCATGAAGCCTTGCCACAAGCCATATGTTACCCAGTGAGCCCTTTACACCTCACCATTCCATTAATGGAAAAGGAGGAGCCTCTTTCCAACCCCCTTAAAAAAGCTCTTAACCCTTTTAATGACACACCCTTACCCATGTTTAGCCAAATCATCTTGGATGGGGACTTCCCTACCCAAATCTAGCTGACTCAACTGATCTCCTCAGCACCCAGACCCCCTCCTTAGTGGGTGAACCAAACCCAATTTCATGCTTTGACCCATTTGAACCCAAAATCACCCCTTCCCCCATTCCGTTTCAATTCCTCACCTTTACACATGGCCAAACTCAATGGATCACACCAAAATCAAGCCCTGACCCCCTGAGTTGGATGGTCACCCATGCCTGGCTGGCTGGCCACCGGAAAACACCAACCTAAGAGGCCAAAATTGGTTAAAAACCCAAATCACACCCATCCAAGCTGGTCAAGCCCAATTGGCCACTTGGGCATTTCTCCCCTCGACCTAAGCAGTTGGGCTAACCCACTGACTAGTCCAATTGAAGCCTCAAACACCTCTATTTAAACTTCACCTCCCTCATGGAGAAGAAGAGAGCCATTGGAATTCCTTGGGGAGACTCTACCAAATCTTCTTTGACCTAATTCAAACATAGAGAAGCCAATCCCCACCATTTTGCAGTCCTCAAATCCCGTAGCTGAGCTCAATTTTGGAGCTCAAAATTGAGCCCAAAACAGGACACCTCTCCAAACTCCACCAAAATCAAATTAACTTCACTTAATCCTTCCCCACATCACACTAAGAAGCTTTCCACTCAAAGCCCCATTACTGCACTCACTCTAAATAGTGACTTCCACTCGCACCCCCAAATCCGGTCTGACCACTTTCATACCTAGGCAATTCACCAAGGTAAGAGGCTTCATCCCTGAGCTCCTTGGACCTCTACGAACGTACCAAGCACATCGATTTGAGGCTTCATCTCTTGGACTAAGGTATTGAGTCATTCCCTCAAACTGAGCTTCTTTGAATTCTCCATGCATTTTTAGTTAATTTCAAAGCATCATAGCCATATAGATATGCTCTCCTAGTTTAGACAAGTCGATAGGACCAAACCTCTCTCGATTTGGTTGAGTATAGGTTGAGAAATTAGGGTTAGAAAGTGAACGACTCACGGTGCACACCAGTTGGGGACGAAGGCGAGCAATCGTTGGATTGCGCGGTTCTTGAATGGAGGGCTCTGATCGTGTCAAATAGAGGAATGGTTCTTGAACGCGTCGTCAAACTGAATAGCGCCAGCCAACCAGGGAGCGACACGCGTGGGCTTCGACGCCGCCGAGGATGACGCAGATAAGTAGATAAATAGGTGATTAAATAAATCAGAAAATACCATCCTAACTTAGAAAATCATAACTTTGCCTAATAAAATTCTAAAAATAACATAAAATAAATTTCTTGCTCAGTGAACAAAGGTGATTAATGTGGAATTGATTTCATTATTATTTGACGCATGTGTGATTTTTAATTAATTAAATATGTTTTAGGGCTTTTGATTCTCCATGTGCTTAAACATTTCACCATGACATACAATTTAGGGCTTTTGTAGCCTCTGTAGTGGGGGATCTTTTCTGATCTTTCCAAGACCAGAGAAGACCCCTATGAGGAGATATGTATTTTTTAAATTTAAGCACCTATTTTGGCAAATTAATTGTATTAATTAGCATGTTATCTAGAAAAATCCAGGAAAAATTTGGTAGGTTTCTTATGACCAAAGGACCATAGGAAAAATAGAAATTTGGCTTAACTCATTTAAAATAACTCTAATGGTCTCTAAAACCTAAAACTTAATGAAAATTAAATAGAATTAAATATAAATGGAAATAACTTAAAAATCATTCTCCACTAAAATTTAAGGTTAGAGGAATTTCCCATAAAAATTTCAAATCAATTGGGCTTGTTTAACTCACTCAAATAGATTTTTCAAGAGAAATGTCAATTTTAACCTTAAAAATAATTGTTATAATTAAAATACAACTCAAAAAAATAGCCAAATTAATTTTGGGACTTCTTTGTGATCAGAGGAGTCTAAAGAAAATAAAATTGGATTTTTTGTAAAATTTGTATTTTCAAGCTATTATTAATACTTAAATAATTAAAAATTAATTAAAAAATCATAAAAATCACTAAATCATTAAAATTCACCAAAATGTCATATTTGGTCTCCTAATCAAAATTAAAATAAATTTTCAAACTGTCCAAGTAAAGACATTTATTTTTAAAGGCTTAAATTAATTTTAAAAAGCTAAAAATGGATTTTACTTAATTTCTCACTAAATTAATTCTAATAATTAAAATATAAATCACAAAAATATGAAAAATATTTTAAGACAGAGATTTATGAAAAATATAAATTTGAATTTTCTACTTTTTAAAATACTTTATATTTTATTAATACTATAGAAATTAAAATAATTCTCATAATTAAAATAAAACTCTAAAAATAATGAAAATAGGTCACAGTGGTCCTCTGGTCTATAGGAATCTCCAATAATTTTCCTAAAGACACAAACTTTGTTTTGACAAGTTATTGAATTTTCCTTGAAAATCCTTTTTTTTTGCAATAAAGTAATTATAAAAATTTAATTAAATTCAGAAAAATCACATTTTCCCTACTCATATTTTAATTGACCCATGTGTAGGGTAACATAAAAATCTCAAAGTCATTTGACTTTAATTTAATGAATTATGAAGTGAACAAGCCTAAAGGAGTAAAATAGTAATTATTGAATTTAGCCTTAATGAATATTTAGGCTTAACTATGGGAAATGGGCAATGAAAAATCTTAAGTGATCTCCATAGATGATTGAAACAAGGGAGATTAAAAGAGGTAGAAACCAATTCAGCAAGTTTCAACATTAAGAGAAATATTATAATTTCCTTAGTTATTAAAATTTGGAAGAGAAGATATTAAGTGAAGAGTTTCAATCTTGGAAGATTTTAATTCACTGGTTTAAACCCCCTTATTAATGAATTAATCAAATTCTATTTTAATTCAATGTCACCTCTAATTATAGGCCCACCCAAAAGACTTAAGAAAACTCATTAATGAAATTTGAAATAAAATAATATAATCAAATGAAAATGATCTTGAAATAATATAATTAATTTAAAATAATTTAAACTAATACAATTAAAATAATTCTATGACAATATAATTAAATTTTAAAATAATATGATCAAGTTAAAACAACTTCAAGATAACATAATTAAGATAATATAATTAAATTTTAAAACAATATAATCAAATCAAAATAATATAATTAATTTGAAATATTTAAAAAAAAATATTATAATTAATTTGGAAAATTAATTTGAAACATTTAAAAAAAATTACTAATTCAACCTTAATTAAATCGGTTAAGTTCTTTAAAGAACTAATTTGCCCCTAAAAGCTCTCACTCACATAATTCCTAAATGAAATGTCAAATGAATGTTACCCCACTCGAGGGATAATCAAAACATCTTAGTTCACTGAGCAAGAATTAAAACATCATCAACAAACATCTTAGTCCACTAATTAAATCTAATTAATCAATTAAACCTTACTTAAATTAGGTTTAATTAATTATAACACAATTAGACTTAACCACTAATTAAGACAAATCAATCAATTAAACCATACCCAAATTAGGTTTAATTAATCATAACCTAATTAAACTTAACCACTAATTATGTTTAATTAATCAATTAAAACCTTACCCAAATTAGGTTTAATTAACCTTGACATAATTAGACTTAACCATAATTAAGTCTAAGTAATCAATTAAACCTTACCCAAATTAAGTTTAATTAACCTTAACATAATTAGTCTTAACCATAATTAAGTATAATCAATCAATTAAACCTTATCCAAATTAGGTTTAATTAATCATAACCCAATTAGACAACCACTAATCAAGTCTAATTAAACCTTACCCAAAATAAGTTTAATTAAACTTAACATAATTAGACTTAACCATAATTAAGTTTAATTAATCAATTAGACCTTACCTAATTTGGATTAATCAACTTAAACCTAAGTCAAACTCAAACCTTTAGATTCAACATACATTGAGCCTAACCTTAACCTATACTTAAGTTCAATTCATATTGAACTTAAGTTAAAACTTATAACTCAGGTTCAATCTAACTTGAACCCAAGTTAACTCAAACTTAAGTTCAACCCATATTGAACTTAAGTTAAAACTGCTAACTTAGGTTCAACCTAACTTGAACCCAAGTTAACTTAAGTTCCGCTTTAGATTTACTTTACATGTTAATAGGGTGTGCTAACTCTGTTTTGCAAGATGACATTCTAAAGACGGGACAAACGACAACAAAACAAAACAAAATCAAAACGACATCAAAACAATGACATTGACAAAACAAAACAAAACAACATTAACAAAACAAAATCAAAATGACAAATAACGAAACAAAACCTAAAACTTTTAGGATAGTCACAAAACCTGAAACTTTTAGGATAGCCACCAAACAATTAACAAACTACAAAACAAAACAACAACAAAACGAAAAACAGCAGAACAAAAATAAAAACCGACATAACAAATGACATTGACCAAATCAAACCTTTAGAGTAATACGTGACACTTAGAAATATATTACCCCTAGGATTGAACATTGATGTTTCTTTCCTTAATTTTAAAATCTCTTACAAAAATCGTGTTAACGCTAATCAGAATTAGATAAACTTAATTGTTTAAGATGTAATTAACTATAGGAGATTGCTTCTATAGGAGATTTAAGAACTTAGAAGAGGTGTCACACCTAAAAATCTCTTGTTATCAAAATTTCACATTTGATCCTCCTTACATAAAATTTTCTAGAATAAGGTATTCTAGAATCTCCTTGTGTAAGGATTATCACTGGCATTTCTTATTCTACTGTTTTCTATTTTATCAGCTCTTATTTTCTTCAAATTCTTAACATCGAAGGATCCTTTACATGATTCAAGGAAATAAGATTTCTTGAAGATTAGGATGATATGATAGATAAACAGACTGGCGACTCCCTCAAACAATGATATTGACATCGACACGAGAAAATCTTGGGGCCCAAGACACTCCGGATGCCACCAAACCAATTGATTTAACCCAATCAAAACCAATAACTAGCCACTTTAGAGGAGTTGGTGAGAAAATTACATTTAATAAAACAAAGTCATGGACTAGCAATTAAGAACATTGATGGACAATTGAGGCAAATTAGTGAACCGATTCAACCATAAGAACCCAGGAGCACTACTTAGCAATACTAAAGTAAACCTTAAGGAGAAAAGGAAGGAGCAGGTCCAAGCTATGAAATTGAGGAGTGATAAGGAGTTAGATGAAACTCAAAAGATTGTGAATGCCTCCATTTATGTATAATTTAATTTGAAAAAGGATAAAGAAAGACCTGCGAAGGAAATTGAAAAACATGAAACCCTAAGAAGAAAGAGCCCGAGAGACTTTCACCTTGATTCCCTCAGAGGTTGCAGAAGCAAAAATTAGATCAACAATTTTCTAGGTTTCTAGAGGTATTCATGAAGTTAACCATAAACATTCACTTTGCTGAATCCCTAGAACAAATGCTTAGTTAAGCCAAATACAAGAAGGACGTGCTGACCCAAAAAGGGTAATTAAGGAATACAGAGACAGTGGCAATAACAGAAGACTGTAGTGCAATCTTGTAGAAAAAGTTACTTGAAAAGATGAAAAACCCTGGTAGTTTCACTATCCCGTGCTCCATTGGAGAGAAATTTATGTGGAGGGCTCTTAGTGATTTGGGAGTTAGCATTAATTTGATGCCACTGTTAATTTTCAAAAGACTTGAACTAGGAGTTGCTACAACCACCACCTTGACCCTACAGTTAGCTAACAGATCCTTAGCCTTTCCAATTGTTATCATTGAGGATTATTTAGTTAACATAGTAAGCTTCAAATTCCTTGCTGATTTTGTACACTTGAACAAGGTGGAGGATAAGGAGATGCCTTTGATTTTGGGAAGACCTTCTTAGCTACTAGTAGGGTAATGATCGATGTACAACAAGGAAAATTGACCATGAGGGTGAATGATGAAGAGGTAACTTTTGATATCATTAAGTCTATGCGATTTCTTCAAGATCCAGTGATGATCATTCTTTAGGATTGACTAAGTGGATGGGGTGGTGATTAGCAAATTTTATGAAACTTTGGAAGATGGCCCAGCAGAGCAGAAGGTGTTTGAGGATGAGACTGAGAAATTTAGTGTCGAATTTGCTCTGCTTGTAGAGAGCGGCTCTCGGAGGTTTAGGGAGAGGTTTAATCCCTTAAACATGGCTTTGCATACCAAAGCCCTAGCACCGTCTTTAGAGATAGCCACATATCTAGAATTGAAAGCCTTCTCACTCACCTGAAGTATGTGTACTTAGGAGTGCTCTTAACATTACCTATGATCATATCTACTGAATTGACTGTGGTGTAAAAGGACAAGCTTATGAGGGTGCTTAGAGCAATTAGGAGGGAATTTGGTATACCATAGTTGACATCAAAAGAATAACTCCATCGTTGTAAATGCATAGAATTGTGATGGAGAGGGACATGTACCTAGAACTTACCCACAAAGGAGACTGAATCCTATCCTTAAGGAGGTAGTAAAGAAGGAGATATTGAAGTGGCTTGATGCAGACAATATATACTCCATCTCATATAGTGTTTTGGTTCGTTCAAACCACTATGCATGAAATAAAGGAGGGTCACAGTTGTGAAGAATGAGAAGAATGAATTGATTCCCACAAGGACCATTACAGGATGGAGGATTTGCATTGACAATAGGAGCTGAATGCCACCACTAGGAAAGATCATTTTCAATTGCCTTATCTGGACTAAATACTTTCTAGGTTAGCAGGGCATCTTTTTTATTGCTACCAAGATGGATATTCAGGATAGAAACAAATCTCCATAGCTTTGGAGGACCAGGATAAGACCAACTTCAAAACTTTTGACTTTAGGAGGATGCGATTTGGACTATTCAATGTGCTAGCCAATTTTTAGCGTTGAATGATGTCCATATTTTCTAACATGTTTGAGACCTGCATTAAAGTCTTTATGGATGACTTTTTTGTGCTTGGCACTTCATTTGATTCCTACTTGATTAATCTTGCAAAAGTTTTATAAAGGGACAAGGAAATTAATTTTGGCTAAATTGAGAAAAATGTCAGTTCATGTTAACTAAGGGGATAGTCCTGGGACACAAGATTTCTGAGAGAGGAATGGAAGGTGACCATGCCAAGATTGAAGCTGACCCCTGGGGGGATTTTGACAAGTTTGTTGGCTGAATCTTCACTTCAAGAGGGAGGTTCAAAATTATATTCCCTCCTTGATTGATTTTATCTCACTTTAATGCTAACACTTTTTCCTTCAGGAAATTTATGGTTTTGGAATAGCTTAATTTTAAAATTTGAGATTAAATTCAAGATTCCACTGAAATTGAGCATGAGAATGAATTTTCCTTTCAAAAACTTATTCGAAATATTATATGTTGGAAAGGTAATTTTAATTTTCAACTTTTAAAAAAAGTTTTGAAGATGGAAATGTTCGAATAGGTTAAATAATTTAGATTTAAACATTGGACACCCTCAAAACCTTGCCTTTATTGATATCTATCTGCAAAGATATATGTACTATTTTTGTCCAATGGATTGATCAAGTCAATTACTCTTCTATTTCCCTTCTTTTTTTCTTCAGTAGGGTTCATACTTTAGACCAACCCTCGGTGCAAAACTTGTCGTCCAAGATGGAAACAATGTTGATTCTCCATTCTTTTTGTTTAGTGATATAGCATTTGTAGTTGGTGTTTCGTCATATTTTACAATTTTTCATGATTCCTTCATCTACTTATAGATTTACAAAAGTGTGGAATGGGCAAAATAGTGTCTGGAGATTATTATCATTATGTGATAACATCATTTTTGTTTCTTCATTGATTTATATTTCTGAAGAATGCTATCTTAATTTCAAGGTCCCCTTAAGAGGATTTAAAAAGTTGTTTATAAATTAAGATTTATTTTGCTCTAGTTCAAGAATGAAATGATATGTGGATGGAGAGGTTTAATATTGAATAATTTTAAGATATCTTGATTGAACCACATTTATAAGAATGTAAAGTGCGCAAATGGATCAAACTTCACAAGGAAGTAATATTTTGATATCAAATGAATAGAAATCCCAAAATTTTACTTAAGAAAATGTTGCCACATTTTTAAGAGCTAAACCATTATGTTTGACCTTATTCATTTATGTAAAGAAACTTTTCATAAGGTTCAGGTTCTCTGTATTTATATTTCAACTTTTTGCTTAAGTGATAAGATGTTTATTACAATGAATTCTGAAATTTGTAGTTTCGGTGAAGAGAGAATTAGTGATAGATTTTTTTTAACATCATGGTATACGAAGCTTGTTCTTTTTTTTTCAGGGCCGGGAATTAAGAGTGATGTTTCTACCAAGAGAAGACTTTGTATAACTTGTCATACAAGTTCTTATACTTATTGTTGAGAACTTTCAAAGGTTATTTCAAGTAACTGGCTACCCTTATGTTGAGAAATATTCTTCAGATAAACACAAAGTTTAAAAGAACCAAAGAATATAATTTTATTGCATTAACACTTGAGAAAGATCTTATCCTAAAAAAATCAAATCTTCATTAATTATATTGCAATTAATAAAGTTTCAACATAATTTGATGACCAAGTCATTAAAGTTCGAATAGGTTGGACTCAAAAGAAAGACCAAAGACATCTTTTTATGAGTGAATTACAAACAAGATGTTGACAACGGTTTGATTTGGATTTTGACTTTATAGGGGTCTCAGACAAAACTATGTTCCATTCTTCCTCTTTTTTGTAGATGTAAGACACTTTCATATTTTCAACAAGACAACACCGACAGAGTTTTGTGTTAGCTTTCTAAGATATTCTCTTGGAATTATTATAGTTTCATTCTTGTGTTTCTCTTCTAGCTGGTATTTGAAAGTGAAATTCTTTTCAATTGTGTGGTTGAACATTTTGTGGAACAAACAATAGTTAGGATATACATCCATTTATAATTCTTCAAGTTTGTGAAACTCGAAGTGTTAAAGTTCAGATCCTTAGATATGCTCTTGAACATATCCTTGACTGTCTCATTCTTGATAGAGTATACCCGATTCTTGCTTTCTTGAAATGTAAGTCAACATTTTATGTGTCTTTCTGACTTATAGAGTTGTTATAGTTGTTTCTATTGTGGTGAAAATTTATCTTTGGTCCTGACATCTTGAAAGTGTGCAGATGCTGATGTCAGAATTAGATTTTGATTAACTAAGATGGAATTCATAATTTCTTCCATCTTCTTCTTCAACTTCATTATATGTTCATCATTACGTCTCAATTAATTTAGAAGACATTCACCTGCTGTATCGGGACATGAT
The DNA here is from genome assembly GCA_022702705.1 of Papilionanthe hookeriana x Papilionanthe teres. Lineage (NCBI taxonomy): Eukaryota > Viridiplantae > Streptophyta > Magnoliopsida > Asparagales > Orchidaceae > Papilionanthe > Papilionanthe hookeriana x Papilionanthe teres. The sequence continues at coordinate 84,843,148 of CM040428.1, read as the reverse complement.
TGTGAATCATCAGAGTAGTATTGATAAGTATTGATAATTTCATCAATCATTTTCTCCAATCTTTCTTTTTGTTCATCTCATCATATCAGTTGATCTAAAAGTTGTTGAGCAGTGTTTGGTAGAGTAACTTCTTTATCTTATAATTTAACATTCTCTTCTTGTGTTTTCTTAGTGAAGTTGTAGTCTTAATCATCATGATGATGGCAGCCTCTTCTGAAGCTTTAAAAGCTTCATCTTTTTCTTTGAGAGCTTTGATGCTAGCTTCACAAAACATGTCATCAACGGGTTTAACCCTGACATTCTTTGGATCAACTAGGAGGTGTTTGAGGAACTACATTTTCCTTCAACAGATATGACATGAAAATATAAGAAGCATTCCCTTGAATATCTGAATATTAATGAATTAAAAGTTAAAATTATTTTAGAAGGAGCTTAATCAAAGAATTAAAGGTTGGACCTTATTCACGAAGTGAACAAGGAAATGTTTTATATTATTTGGTTTGAAGTTTTGAGTTTAATTTTATTTTAAAGTGTTTTAGTTTTAAGTGTCTTCCAAAATTTAGTTTGAAATTTTGAGCTTTGTTTCAAATTTTTTCTTAGAGTGTTTTAAATTGAAAGATTCATTTTAAGTGAAAATTAGTAATGTATAGTGCCAAAATTGAATAGTGAAATCAATAGGCTCTAAACTAAACTAAGGTACGTAACTCTGTGCAAGGAGGTCTGAAAGAGAAGGTTCTGCTCATGAAATGGAGTTTAAAGGAGAGGCCTAGAACCCAAACGATATAAGATGGGACCCATAATCCAGGTGAAATTATTGGACCCATTCAAAAATGAAAAGTCCAAAGATAGTAATCTGAATTTGTAAGGGGTATAAATACTATTGATAATTAATAACCTGGCTAATTACAAAAGCATGATAGAAAAGCACATCCTCAGCGGAGTCGCCAGAAAAAGAGCCTGTTTGGGAAATTTTTGTTCGCCAACACCATAGTGCCTTTTGGAGGACATTCTATCTAGATGATTGAGCACAGTATTGTACATAATAATGTCCTTCAGAAGAAAGAGAATATTACCTTAGAAATGGGTCTAACCACCTGGATGATGTAAGCCTTCTTTTAGTCTATGGAATGAGGGTTTTTTCCTTAATTACCTCAAAGGTGTAAGATAAGTTTCATTTTAATCTAGGGCCTTGCTTCCTACAGGGACAAGGCCCCATTGATAATTGCATCCTTAAGGTCATGAACCCTAAAGAAAACTCTCAATTAATGTAATGAGACGAATTATGAAAGGATTTAAAGGATTTGAGCTCAAAGGGGTAGAAAAGCTTGATTATCTAGTAAAGTAGGTCTCATATCCAGGAGAATATTTTGAAATGATTGAAATGCTCTTTGAACTGATTAGATAGGTTTTACAAGGTGAATCAGCGATATTTAAAATGATAAACATGAATTAATGAGAACCCCTATACTATAGAGTAGGGTACAAAAGATTTCAAGATGGAAACTCAAACTTAAACTCTATAAAGAAGCCTAATAGGTTGACTAACCTAGACACTGAGAATTATTTACCTAACCAAGATGTCCACTGCTTTCTGTTATCCCAGAAAAAAATTTATCTGTTAAGAATATCCCTTATATGTCATAGCTCAAGGGATTTGTAGTCTCGAAGAAGTTTGAAATACCTTCGTCGGTAATTATTGGTTACATCCTTCTAAGGTATTCCCTTTAGTCTCCAGGGATGAGTTTAAGCGTTTTTTATGTCCTAGTCCTTAATTCGAGCTAGGTACCTAAACTATCATAGGGTTCTATTTTTAGACTAACCTAGGGTAAGTGAATGACCCTGAGTTATGATGGCCACATTAGCTAACCTAGGGTTCATGTCGAATCTGCCTAGGTTATATTTTAGTTCTTTATCATGGTGGATTTTAATTATAATTTGAAGTTCAAAACTCAATTAATCATTTGTTTGGTTTCCTAGATCTTGTCAGTCATGTTGGATAATCAAGGATTTTAATATTTTGTAAGTTTGTTATTTTTATATTTTTGATTTAGAATAAAACCACCTAGAAAGGGCTTCCATCTCTTATTTTTGTTGCTATTTTTAATTTCCTTTTTTTGTTGTTTTTGTTTATTTTTTAACATGAGAAACATAATAAAAATGCAAAAGAACATGAGAAACAAGCAATGACGTAACAAAATATGAAATAACACATTAAAATATGGCATAACTTAACAATAGCCTTGTATTAGACATGGGTTAATTCAGGGTAGTTCAAGTTTAAACCAGGCTGACTTGGGTAGGTTAGGGTTTGATTTGACTTGACCCGTGTTGCCTTAGGTTGAACTAGGTAGGTTAGGGTTTGATTTGGGTTGATCGAGTTAACTTAGGTTGACCTAAGAAGGTTTGGGTTTGATTTGGGTTGATTAGGGTTCACTTGCATTGACCCGGGTAGATGAGGGTTTGATTTGGTGTGTTTTGGGTCATTTGAGTAGTTTTGGGGTGTATTGAGTTATTTGGAATGTTTCGGGGAGTTTTGGGTCATTTGGATAATTTTGATGTATTTTGCTCATTTTAGAAATTTTTACATGTTTTGGGTCGTGTGGGTAGTTTCAGGGTGTTTTGGGTCATTTGGATACTTTCAAAGTGTCTTAGGTCATTTAGGTTGTTTCAAGGTGTCTTAGGTCATTTGGGTAGTTTTGTGGTGTTTTTAGTAGTTTGGGTTAGGTTAAGTCGGGTCTGGATTGGGTGAGGACTTGGTTAGGTTTTACGGTTTGGGTTATGTTGGGCTACATATAAGCTAGGTTTGTTCTAGGTTAGTTAGGTCAGGGTTGGGTCAGAATTGGGTTAGGTTTTAGATTTTGGGATATGTTGGACTAGACCTAAGTTGGGTCATGTCTAGGTTGGGTCAGGTATGGTTGGGTCAAACAGGGCTAGATTTCAGGTTTGGGTTTAGTTGGGTCAGGTCTGGGTTGGGTCAGACCTAAGTTAGGTTTATGGTTTGGGCTAGCTTGAGTCAAGTATGGGTTTGGTCAAACCTGGGTTAAGTTTTAAGATATGGGTTAGGTTGAAGTAGACCTAAACTGGGTCGGGTCTAATTTGAGTCAAGTCCGGGTTGGGTCAAATCTGGGTTAGGTTTAGGGTTTAGGTTAGGTTGGACTAGACCTGAGTTGGGTCGGGTCTAGGTTGGGTCAGGTCTGGATTGGGTCAGACCTAGGTTAGGTTTGGGTTAAGTTGAGCTAGACCTGAGCTTGGTCTGGTTAAGGTTGGCTTAGGTCTAGGTTGGGTTCAACTTAGGTTATGTTCGAGGGTTTGGGTTAGCATGAGCTAGACCTGAGCTTGGTTGGGTCTAGGTTGGGTCAGGTTCGGGTTAGATCACACGTGAGTTAGGTTTTAGGGTTTAAGTTATGTTGGGCTAAACCTAAACTAGGTTGGGTCCAAGTTGGGTCAGTTCTGGGTTGGGTCATACCTGGGCTAAGTTTAGGGTTTAGGTTAGGTTGGACTATACCTGAGCTAGATCGAGTGTTGGTTGGGTTAGGAATGGGTTGGGTCAGACCTAGTTTAGGTTTGGGTTTGGTTGAGCTAGATCTAAGATGGGTCTGGTCAAAGTTGAGTCTGCTCTAGGTTAGGTCAGACTTGGGTTAGGTTTTAGGGATTAGGTTAAGTTGGGCTAGATTTGAACTAAGTTGCGTCTAAATTGGGTTAGGTCTGTGTTAGGTCAGACCTGTGTTAGATTTTAGGGTTTGGGTTAAACTATTTTAGGGATTAGGATTAGGTCGGGTTTGGGTCGACCTGATTCAAACCCAAATCCAAGACTAATCCATGGCTATTGAATTAAGCTAAGCTAGATTCTTAACACAAATACATAAATTAAAACACATAACTTAAAGCAATAAAAGAAAAGTGAAAAGAAATACAAAGTGGCGGTTGAGCGGAGAACGGAGAACTGGTTCGAAACACTCTCCACTTTAACTCCACTGGATTACTCCCCCCCCCCCCCCCACAGGGACAAACAACCACCTATTATACGCAATGGCGGCTGCCCTGGGCTTTCGACCAGACGGGAGATCAACTATTAGGATTACTTTGGTGGATTATGCAATAGTCAATAGTTGTCAGATGTTTTCAGTCCTCCGATCGAATGGACAGTCAGAATGAGAATCCATTGGCAAATGGTATGGACTAGTGATGTAAGATTGGTGTTGGCCACGCCAGGCCTGAATGGGGCAAGTGTGCTGCTATTAGGGCTTAGAGGCACTTAGCCTTTCTAGATGCTGCATATGACTACGGAAGTTACATGTGACCCAAAAATGAGGTTAACAATGTAACTTTAATATAATTTTTTCACTTCTTCTCCCTTAATAAGAGCAAGAATTGCATGAAAGAAAGGTTTTCTATTTCCTTGAAAATCTTAATAAAGTAAAGGGATTACTTGAGGGCAAGTAATGAGTAAAGTTTGGGGGGATTGATATGCGTCAAATTTTCATACTTTTTATGTTTTAGTTTTAACAATTTTCCACTTAAAATACATGATCTTATGCTTTTGGAAGGTTAAAAATATATTTTGTAGGTTACAAGAGGACTAGCACAAAAATCAGAGCAAAACGAGGAATTATATGAAAATCTAGACTGGCCTAGCCATGCCTAGAATTGGTGTAGCCACACCACTTGAGCGGCGTGGTCAGATGATTTTGGGTGTAGTCACACTCAATAAGCTGAGAAGACTCGTGTGATCGAGCACTCACCACAGCCATGCCGAATTGTGGTGTGACCATGCCGCCCAACCCGAGGAGGCGGCGTAATTACGCCTTAGGTCTGGCGCGATCATGATAGTATGTATTTTCTAATTTGGAAACTCTTTAGTGTGATTCTGATCAATTTGGGAAGGATTTTTGAATTAATGCTATAAAAGCATTGTAATTGGGGATTGTAATTGGAGATTGATTGGAGAAGGAGGCTAAGGTTTAGAGAGAGATTTCTTTTTCCTGTTTTTTTTATAAAGGTATGTGAGAGAAACTTGGTGTTGTACTTGTAAGGGATGAGATCAAAAGGCTGTAAGTTATTTTTATCTAAAATAAAACGTTTCTTACAGGTTTTATTTCAAGGAAATTGCCTTTGCTTTCTCTCGAGCCATTCATAGCAAAATAATTTTTCATGTCATTGTAATTTTTTGGATGAATTTCTTGGTTCGATTTTTATTCCTGATTTTTTGTAACCTTTTCTGCGCTTTAATTTGATAAAAGTTCCTTAACCTCGTGGCCTTTGTTTACTCCTAAGCTGGCCAGTTTGGACATTAAAATCCATCGTGATCTATGACTTCGACAGAAGCATAGTGAACGATTAAGTTAACCACAATATGCAAATAAAATAGGAATATTTTATTCAGGAACTTGCATGGGGATCTGAATTTATTGGGGATGCAATAAAGATAAGTGGAAGTTATCATTGTGAAATTACAAATCTTATTGGGACCAAGGCATAGGCTTAAGGAGAATTTAATATCCCTGGTTGACAACAACCATGAAAGAGAAATTTATATGAAAATCACGCTAATTTCCACACCTAAATCATAAAGACACGATCCTCATCAATCTTGAAATAAATAATAAAAGAAATATGACCCATGTTTTCTTCTATTTTGTTTTCTTTAGAATATGCAAGAGTTAAAACTTTCTTTGATTGTTTTTTGATCTCACCAAACTAAGTTTAAATAATTAGTAAACTATAGCTTTAAGTTTTCAAAATGATTTCTTAACAAGCTTCCTCGTGGGTATGAAACGTGGCTCTCCTTTAAAACTGCATATTACTTTGACATGCATACCAGCGTGAAATGGCCACCAGCTTCGTGGCGCTTTTCTATCCATCACCTGGTTCCTTTCAACTTCTCATTTAATCCCCATTTAGTGAGTAAGCTTTAGTAGAGCTGTAAACGAGTCGAGCCTGGCTCGTGTTCGAAATGGCTCGTGTTCGAAATGGCTCGTAAACCGTGTGTTTGTGTTTGGCTCGAATATTATTTTCCAGCTCGAACTCGGCTAAAGTTCAACTCGAAATTGGAGATAACTCAGAAGAAGAAGAGGAAGATGACTTGCAAGAGGAAGAGGAAGAGGAAGATGTCTCGGAAGAGGAAGACAAATAGCAAACCCTAAGGTCTCACCGCCGAGACCCTTTCACGATTTTGAGAGGAGAAGAAGATGACTCGGAAGAGAAGGAGAGCCGAAACAGAATTTTTTGTTAGCAGCGAACACAAACGACGAACCCTAAGCTCTCACAGCCGAACGCCTTTTGCGATTTTGAGAGGAATGAGAAGAGTCAGAAGAGGGAGAGGCAGTCGAACTCGAGAACATTCAAGAGAGAGGTCGGGGCTTTAGAGTTAGGATTTTTTTAATTATATACTTATATATTATATTATATTAATTATATAACTTATATTATATAAATATAATAATATTTATATAAGTAATATTTATTAATAATTTGTTATATATTATAATTTATAGGATTTAATTTTTGAAAATTTAATAAATTTTTTAATTTTAAAAGTTTTAATTAATTACAATTTATAATATTTAATTTTATGAATACGTATTATATTTGTGTGTATATTTATTTATTTCTTTCTTTTCAAGCCAACGAGCGATTTGCTCGTGTTTGGCTCGTTTATATTTCAAGCTTAAAATTTATTCGTGTTTATCTCGTTAAGCTTAACGAACGATCCGAACACGAGCTGCTTAACGAGCCGAACACAAGTTGTTCATGAATAACGAGCCAAATTGACAGCCCTAAACATTCAAACTTTCTTTTATCAAATTTCTTTACGTTCCTTCCTTAGAGTGAGTAATCTTTTGAGAAACTTTTATTATAATTTCGCTAAGATTCAGTGATTCAAGAGTAAACTTCCCGGACATCCTTCTTTACACCTTAAATAGAAGAAAGATATCACTCCCTAAGGTGCTTGAAAATAGAACAAACCAGGTGCTAGACCTGATTTATCTCAATGATAGGTTTGTCATTAAGTTTAGGATGAGCATTGATCATCTTAATATGATCTTTGATGGTCTTAGCTTTTTGTCTATGGACCCTTAAATTGTTGATGAAGAAAAGCCACTTATAGAATTTAACATTAGCTATGAAGAAGATTTTTTACCACTAAAAAAAAGGATTATTGAAATATTCATTATTTTGATTGTTGTTGGCCCTGAAACTCATAAAATGTTATATCCTTCTGAGAAAATAGAACCTAGTCTTTAGCTCTCTGAAAATCGCAAGTCTGCTAAAGTAATGCATAAAATTCTTAATAGCCCATCAGTCTTTACATTTTGATCTTCCAAAATTTATCTTGTGTTAACCAAGACTCAATGAAGAAATAAAAATAGGAGGCTTCATATGGGCTAAACAAGAAAGGGAATTAATTGAAAAGAAGAATGTCTATGATAGAGAAATTGACTTACTTGAAACCTCGTCTCTTGGGAAAAAATAGGTTTTCGGAAAAAATAGGTTTTCGCTCACTTTATACAATATAAGATGTGCATAAAATAACTTAGTCATCTCTGTCTCCTTCTGGTTGTTAAATTCCTAGTAAAGAAAAGAAGAGAAATAACTCTACTTGTCTGCGTGGAATATTTAAAAGAATGAAAAAAAGAGAAAACTTCACTATGAAAAAAATTCTTGACTTTATAGGTGTAGTTTCTCAAAAAAAGAAAAAAATCCTGGAATATGATCGGCTCCTAAGGCTCAAAAGTAAGAAATATTATGAGTGTAAACAAAGTTCTTAGGAACAAGTTAATAAGAATAGGTTAACCAATGATAGCGTAATATTAACAGAGTTTGAAAGATTAAACTGGGGCTTTGCAAGTACCTCGTAAGTGCATCATGCACACCACTTCACACCTAGAGCAACTCCCTTTATCCTGCTTCTGAGAATACTCTTGATTAATGTTTTGAATTATATTATGCATAATTTTTTATAAATGTCTACGAGATTATTGATATCAAGTACTCAATTTGATGGATTTAAGACAAGAAATTTGAGTAGAATTTGAAGTTTTGGATAAGCTTGATTCGTGTTGATTCGCTTGAGCTGAAAAACTTGAGTTGGTTGAGTTTAATTTCAATTAAAGTTAGCATTGAATTACTTACGTTTGTTTTAGAAGTTGTTTGTTGAGAATATGTTTAAATTTTATTTTAAGTTAAGTTTGATTAAAATTATTTATGCAAGTTCTTTAAAATTGATTTTTTTGATGTTAATGCTGGTTAAAATCATTAGGTTTGTTTCTATTTTTTTTTTAGATTATTTTAGTTCATTTAAAGATTATTAAGTTCATATTATTAATTTTTTTTCGACTTCACTTAAATATTTAAGATTTATTAAGTTTATTAAAGTATGTTGGATTTAAGTTTCATAAAATTGCTTTGGAGTAATAAAGTTCGCTAAAGTTAATTTTAGTTTTTTAAAGTTTGTTAATATTTATTTAAAGAATGTTAAATTTTATTAACATTTAGTGGAATTGATTCAAGTTAAATTTAATTAAAATTATGAGGTTTAATTAAAGTTCAATAAGTTAAATTTAATTGAAGTTTTTTATATTTTATAAAGTTTGTTGAAATTTGATTACTATCTATTTAATGTTCATTAAAGTTCATTATCTTTCATTAAAATTGAATAATGTTGGTTGAAATTTGATTCTAGTTTATTATATTTGGGTTTCAGCTTTTTAGGTTTGATTTTTTAAAATCTTGAATCTGTATACAATTATAAATTGAAAATTAAAGTTTGATATCAAATTTAGGATTCGAATTTTAGTTTTATTTTAGATTGAGCGTGAGCAATGGGTAAGCTGATGTCAAGTCTAGAATTGAATTTTAGACAAAAGCAAGTTGATTTTGGTTTGAGCTTGGTAATTAATTTAAATTGAATTTGAGTTTGCCAAGTGGAAATTGAGTTTGAAATTGATATGGGATTGAGTTTGATTTGAGATTGAGTTTGATTTGAGTTTTAGATTTGAGGAAGTTGGATTTAGGTTTGAGTTTGACTCTAGAATAGGAGGTAGGAAAGGTTAGGAACATTTCTAGAAGGAGGTGAAACCTTAATCTAAAATAAATCTATAAAAAGAAAGCTGAATGAGTGTTCTAACCTAAATTTTGAGAATAATTTCTCCAGTAAAAATGTCAATGGATTTTCAACGTCCCGAGTGCCTTGAGATCCTTATACTATTAATCTAACTAGACAATAGGAGGTCTCCTTTATTGTCATATCGATGAATAAGATTGTTCTTCATAATCTTAAGTATTTTGGAGCAGTAATCATGGGTTACTTCATTCTAAGGTACACACATTGTACAAGAGGGTGAGACAATTGGTTTCATAGGTCTCAGTATTACTGGCTATTGCGCACCTAGTAAACTATCTTAAGTTTTGAAACGGACTACTCTCGAGTGTTTATGCTCCTCAGTTTTTTTCTATGTTAGGTAATCTAGAGTTCATAGGTTGGTTCTACCTATGTGGTGTTAGTAACCAAGAAAATCAAGGTTTCTTCTAAGTTTAAAGTTTCATTTTCTTAGTTAATAATTGGTGGAATAAATCAAGGTTTTCTTCTAAGCTCAACGTTTCATACTCTGTGTTGGTGAATAAATCAGGGTTTGACCTCCAGTGTTTGGCTATTTTGTGTTTTGCATATACCAAAGAGTTTAACTCAAACCTTCATATTTATATTTGTACATATGTAAGGTTCATCCACATTCTTACGAAATATGTTTTCTTTTACACATATAAAAAGAATTTTATAAAAATACTAATCGTTCAAAGAGTATTAGCAACGTCGACTTACTTGCACATGAAATGGTCCAAGCTTTACATGTGGAAGGACTAAGCTTATGAATTACATCCTCTTGAAAAGGAAACTATACCCGTGAATATGTAAGCCTTGCTTAGACCAAGTTTTTCCAGAGTATTTGCAAAGCTTATGTAGCATTAATATTTTAATTAGTAAGCTAATTTGAAAAGGACTTTTGTTGGTTTCTTTTAATTGAATTTGTTTTAATTTGTTTATTTAAGTTTAAAGGGCTTTTAGGTTTATTTCTCTGAAATAATTTGCATTTTTTATCTGTATGTAAAGTTTTCTGCTAAGAGTTTTTAAAAGGTTTGGTTTAGATTATTTAAATTTCTTACAGATTTAAGTTATTGTTGTTATTTATTTTCTTTTTAAAGTTTAAGGTTGTGGGTTTGTTGGTTTTAAATATCTCATTTAACCGAAAATTGACTTCAATAAGATCAGAAAAGTCTTTAAATATTATGTAATTGAAGAATCCAAACATTATACTACTTTTGAAGCTATAATTACTTTAAATAGGATTCGAATAGCCAACATACAATATAATTAAATGCCGGCCTTTGTTGAATGATAAAGTTTAATCAACCTTCTAAAGTGTATAATCAATCAAAGTAATTAGTCATGGTTTCAAAGCAAAATGGTCAAGTATATATTTGAAGTAAGAAAAAAATTTCAAGAACTTGAAAACTTTCAGATCTTTCAAACCATTTATTTTCCCAGCTTCATAATTTAATAAATGAAGGTCGGACCAGATGTTACAAATCCCTAAATTCTTCAGATATTTCTATCCAATTAATTTATTCTGATAAAATTAAACCCTATAAAGGTTGGTCATATTTACAATTTCTTTATGGAATCATCTTGAAGATTTATCCAGGAAGAAATCTAAAGTTCCATATTTCTCAAAAAACACAACTTGCATGACTTTTAGATTAACAAAAAAAAAAGCAGAAATAATTGCATGCAACACCATCGCATATTCCATATTTCCTAAAGAGTGGAACGTATCTTTTCATTGATAAATTTATGATACAAAAATGTTATAAGTAAAATATTGGGTGTCAGATAAATAAATGCATAAGAATTGTGTGGTAAGTATGTAAGCCTTCCAAAATTTGCTATTTCTTCTTTATGGCTTCAAGCCAAGGGCACTAACGTAAAGAGTGAAGACAAGAACAAAGCCACAATCCACTCAATTCCCTGTGCATTTATACATTCAATGAGTATAACATGAAAGATTGATATAACATTAAGAAACATTTGAATTTAAAGCATTGTAATGACTCCGGAGAGAGCATATAAATACCTCAACTATTCAAGTAGCAGAAATAATTAAATAAAATTAAAAACATCAATATCAGGTTTAATAGGAATGTATGAGTTCAAGAAAAAATTACATGCGCGCCACTCAGTCCCTCCATATTTACATATTCAACACCTAAATCTTATTTTTCATATTCATTTTATCCAAATCTTCATAGCAGGTCAATATAGCATCAATATTGTTTCTCATACATAAACATAAAGAGGTATATGTGAAGGATTTAAAACATAGAGCGTTAGATTTATAAATATATACAACTAAAGTGGTACATATATACATCTTCCTGAAGTTTATTTACTGACTGTAGTTACAATAAACATGTAATGGCAATTGTATAGACTTCATGACTACATATGATCCTAAGGTGGGATCATCAATCATTGGGCTTGAGATTTCATAACAAGTTTTAACAAAATTTTCAAATACCTCAAAACTCATGTTAGCTTTGTGTTTCCTCAGAATTAAATTTAAAAGAAAGCTCCCAAAATTTCCATAGGTCGAAGCATGAGGATTCCATATTTTCCAAAGGGTGAAATACATAAACTTCAAACTTTCATAAACAGATATATTGAAACTTCACATAAATCTATGGATTACTTCAGTTTTTATTCATAAATCTATGAATAAAGGCAATTTAATGAAGAACTTTCACATAGCAAGAAATTCCATATATATATTTGCATATATAAAAGCATAGTTCTTCATCAATTTAAATATCTAAGATCTAAAATTTTATTCCACGCTTTTTGTAACCCATCGAAGATAACCTGTCATGTTTAAAGGAAATGATGTCTGTATAAAGAAATTAACTTTTTAATGTATTAGACATATGATTACATAAAGATTGAATAAAATTATTCATTGATTTTATTTCAAACTCAAAAATCTGAAGTCAATCAATCAATTCCATTGAGATTATGTAGATATATATATATATATATATATATATATATATATATATATATATATATATATATATATATATATATATGCATATAACACTTTGATAAGACATAACAAAAGAGGTTCAAAATTATTTAAATATGTCATTTGATTCTTATGTATTTACCTAGCTAAACTTTAACCCTTCAGATTACCACTTGCTGATTTTTTTTTATATCCTATCGAAAATTTCATCAAGAACTTCCATGTACATGTGCAATGATAATTACATAAAGAAAATGAAGCTTACTTGTTTGATAAGTAAATACATAAGAATCATATAGTAAATATGAAAACTTCCTCAGTATTGAAATAACTATCACAAATCCTTGCACAAATTTAGGATTTAAACATAACCATTGCAAAATTATGGGAGCGACAATTCCAACAAGTCAATAATATACACACACCTTATTTTAAATTTAAAGAAGTAATGATATAATACTTGCATATGGTTCCTGTTCAACTCTAATCCAAGAAAGATCAGTAAAGGCTGAGGAATAAACATATGTTTTTTTTTTTAATCCATATTGGCCTTCTTTTTTTTTTTTTTTTTCTTTATCTTTATTAACAAAACTAGCATATCAAACCATCCCTTTATAGAGGTCAAATTGATCCGTAACAATAATAAAATACTCTTCTTATTTAAAGATATCGTAATCTGAAATAACTTTCACTCCCTACTTTTTTTTAAAGAAAATTAATAAGCAATAGTAGAAGGAGAAGAACCATTAAGTTTTCCGAAAAGAAAATTAATAGGTTATAGCATAGGTGAAATGATCGTTTACCTTAGCCCAATGATAAGGAAATTTAACACAAATTCAGATTTCAACTAAAAATTTACAAAGAATATAATAAATAAACAGAGGATCTTGATTTTAAAGTGTATAATCCGAATATTCAAGATGTTTAAGAAGGGTAGCAATTATAGTTGATAAAAGAATGCAATAGAAGTTTGGATTTACCGAATTTCTGAGATTTCTTGCGTTTTAATCGGTCATAAAAGAGGGAAATCGAACGCACAAAGTTTTGAGGCAGAAGAGTTGAGCGGCAAAAAACTCTCTCCATAAATCTCCCCTTTGCGGAGGTATTTGTAGCCGGAGCAAAGGGAGATTGCTTACCTATGATATCCCACTTGAACTTGTCAATTCGCACATTATTCGATCATGTCTGGAATCCTACCAATATGGGTGTCTTTTCTAGGTAAAATCAACGGACGCTTGTACGGTCTGTTTCGTCATCCAGTTTAGTCCTGAAAATTTCATCGATGATCGAACTAATTTAACTCTCATTTTGCTTGTGAGGTAGCAAATGAAGTCTTTTAGTCCGATCGGAGTTGTTCAACAAGCAAAATACCGATCGGTTCTCACCTAAGCGACAAGCAAAGTCTAGCAAAATGCTCTGGGCAACGAGTCACTCATCACATGTTGAGGGGTCTTCTTATGGCTTCGCCAATCCTTATGGGAACTCAACTTGAGTTTCAATATGTTGGTTTTAATCAACTCAACTAAATGTTGAGAATTCAAAACCACACCTATGAAACTATGAGGAGTCAAGAAGTAGTTCAATTTTTTAATTGGTGTGGGTTCCAATACTAATCCTCTAAGAGAGTCAGCAGAGAAATCTTATGGCTAAATTCTAGGCTCTAGTGCGGGAGACTGACCTCATAATAATGAGGTCAACAAATGGCTCCCAATAGTTGTGGTGTGCTGAACAAGCACACTGTGCGTATTAGTATTGACTGAATCGATCAACAGAATATGAAGGAATGTCTAAGTGAAAATACCTAAGATAGACTACAGATCAAACCAGATTTCGGATCGAATTTGAGTTGAAAATTTTAAAACACTCGCTAGGGATTTGGAAAGGTACCCAAGGAGAGGCTCAATAGTCATTTTTTAAGCCTGTGTTTTGAATTTTGTTTATTCATTCATTTGTTTCTTTTGAGAGTTGTCATTTTTGTTTTGAGATTTTGAGGATGAAAACTATCAAAACCCATTGCTAGGGATTTGATGGTTTCAACAAATTGATTTGATGCAGTGGATAATTTTGTTTGTGTGAATGAAAGCATCATAATGAGAAGGAAAGCATTGTGACTTAAATCCAATTCAAAAGTTAATCAGAAATGTTTTCTATATCGGGAAGGAAAGCACTAGGACTCACATCCAACCCAAGAGATAGCAGAAAACTTCTACCACATTAGGAAGGAAAATATCGAGACTCACATCAAACCTAAGAGGTCATGAAGAGATCTGATTGAAAAGGAAAGCACTAGGACTCACATTAACTTCAAGAGCTGATCGGAAAATGTTTGTTACATTGGGAAGGAAAGCACTGAGACTCATATCCAACCTCAGAGATAGCGAAAGAATGTTTATCACATTAGGAAGGAAAGCATTGTGACTCACATCCAACTTAAGATGTGACGAAGGGATCAGATTGAGAAGGAAAGAATTGGGACTCACATTCAACTCAAGAGCAAATTGAAAAATGTCTGCTACATTAAGAAGAAAAGCATTGATACTCACAACCAACCCAAGAGGTAGCGAAAATATGTATGTTACATTAGGAAGGAAAGCACTAAGACTCACATCTAACATAAGAAGTGACGAAGAGATCAAATTGAGAAGGAAAGCAATGGAACTCACATCCAACTCAAGAGATGATTAGAAAATGTCTGCTACATTGGTAAGGAAAGCACTAGGACTCACATCCAACCCAAGCGGTAGTAAAAAAATGTCTGTCACATTAGGATGGAAAGTAACGGGACTCACATCCAACCTAAGAGGTGATGAAGCGATCAGATTGAGAAGGAAAGCACTGTAACTCACATCCAAGTCAAGAGTTGATCATAAAATATCTACCACATTGGGAAGTAAATGCACCAGGACTCACAACCCAGTGGTTGTGAAAAATCTCTGTTACATTAAGAAGAACAGCACTGGAACTCATATGCAACCTAAGAGGTGACGAAGAGATCAGATTTACAAGGAAAGCACTAGGACTCACATTCAACTCAAGAGCTGATCAGAAAATGTCTTCTACATTAGGAAGGAAAGCACTTAGACTCACATCCAACCCTAGAGGAAGCGAATGAATATCTGTCACATTAGAAAGGAAAGTATTGGAACTCACATTAAACTTAAGAGGCGATGAAGAGATTAGAATGATAAGGAAAGCAATGGGACTCACATCTAACTCAAGTGTTGATCGAAAAATGTCTGCTACACTGGAAAGGAAAGCCCTGAGACTCACTTCCAACCTAAGAGGTAAGGAAGAAATGTTTGCCAAATTAGGAAGGAAAGTACTGGGACTCACATCGAACTTAAGATGTAACGAAGCGATCTGATTAAGAAGGAAAACACTATGACTCACATCCAACTCAAGAACTGATCAGAAAATATCATTAGGATGAGCTCAATTTCATAATCGAACACGACTGAATATCTATTCCATGCAAGTATTGACATTCATTTTTGTATGCTTGGCATGAATTTTTACAATTGAATCAAAATATCATATTTTTTCATGTTTCATCAATCTCCATTTACACTGATCCGATCGAACACTCTCTTCGGCTTGACCGATCAACTGTCACCAGTCTGATTAGTTTGACTGGTCCTCTTTCATCGATCAACCGACCACACCAGTCTGATCGACCGCTTTCATCAACTCGACTGGTTGATCGCCACTGGTCAGATCAGTCTCATCGACCCTACTTTGTAGATCTGCTATTCATGCTGGTTTGATCGATCACTTTAGTTTGGATCAACCGATTGGCCACCACCAACCCGATTAGTCTGAATGACCCTGTTTTGTTGATCGATCGTTCAAACAGGTCCTAACATTCACTTTCGTCGACTTAATCATTTGATTGACACCAGTTCTATCAGATCAATTGACTCTACTTGAATGTCACATAATTGCATGACTGTCTTATATTGCTTGCATGAAACACATTCGCTCCATGCACCTTGTTATGCATCCGTGAGCATATACCACCCATATGCTCATGGTGAGCGCTTATGCCTCTCTTTGGCATGACTTTTCATGCCTACCTCGTGAGAGCCTTATGTTACCAACATATTGTATGTTTGCATTTACACTCATGCATTATTGCAAGTTTGCTTATATTTACATGCTGCATGCTTGCATTGTATATGCCTGCGGCTTGTACCTTTGAGTCACTACCTCCTTAGCACTTATTCCTAAGTCATTGCCTCCTCGACCCCCAAGTCACTACCTCCTCAAAACACTCATTCTCCGAGTCACTATCTCCTCAACACACTCATTCTCGAAGTCATTGCCTCCTCGGCACACTCATTCCCGATTCACTTCTTTCTCAGCACAATCACCCAGTTACTGCCTCCTCGGCACACTCTTTTGCACAATCACTCCCGAGTCACTGCCTCTTTGGCACACTCGTTCTTTGAGTCACTGCTTCTATAACACACTCATTCTCGAGTCACTGCCTCCTCAACATACTCACTCTCAAGTCACTACCTCCTTGGCACACCCACCCACACTTGAGTTGTGTTTGCATGCACTACTCCGCACAATTTGCACAATCATCATTAGTATATGCCCTAATATACTTGTTATGAATGTTTGCTACCTTTCGATCACTCCTACCCCTATAGGACGATCACACTACATTGGATCACTTATCCCCGAATATTTATGCTTACGATTTAGATAGGAAATTATACTTTTATTATTTAGAAAATGGGATACTACACAAGTATACATATCGTTTATCAAGTAATATAAGACTTTTTAATTAAGCCCCGAGATATCAAACCCACAAGGAAATTTCTAAAAATTTAAAGAAATAAGAAAAATAACTTTTTAATTTTTAAATGATTTTGTAAAGTATGTTTTAAGATATAAAGTTTTTCAAATTTGTTTTTGGTTTTTTATGAATAAAAAGTAAAGAAAGTAACTAAAGTTAACACAACTTAAAATAGTATGAAAGCAAATGAGAATAAATATCTTTTTCCTCTTTCAATGAATCAGTAATAATTATGGAATTTCATTGTGAAAGTATCTAAAATGTGTTGTGCCAAATAGAAGCAATTATATTCTTTACCCTTACTTGGTTCTATAAAGAACATTGATTAATTTGATGATTTGAAATCTTGTAGATGGGTTATGTAGGAAAGATACTAGCTCTCGCTCTAGAGTTCCCTCGATTCCCTCCACCTGGGGGATAACATCTCATAACAAAATTTTTCACCTTAAACCAAATTAGCGGGCTTTAGCTTATCACTCTAAAGTCCTCTAATTTTACTCCCCATTATAAACATATCTTCCTATTTATTTGCACTCAATCATATGAACTACAATTCTCATCCATATAATTGTATGTGATTCTTTCCAATTGTTGATTGAGACAATACCGCAATGGATCTTATATAATCTCCCAACAAATTTTAACATCTTAATTGGCCAAATCAAGAAGTAAATGAAGTGCAGGGTAGTGAATCATTAGAACTTCTTCCAACATTGAAATTCTATACTTCACACAACTTCCATAATTTAATTACTTCATCATTTAAAAGGAAAAAGATAAAGAAAACTACTCAGAATACATGGAGAAAACACAATCAAAACTTAATTTGAAAGTAGAAATCATAGTGAAAACACAACAAGTTTTACTTAAAAATCAAATGTAAAACAAAGTTAAATACTTATCTTAAAATCCTCTCCACAAGACTCTTGAAGTTCTTTTGAAACTTTGCTTTCCCTTTATAAGAGGTTGGCGCCCAACTTTATTGACTCCAAATCTCTATTCTACTCTTAATAAAAACTAGATACAATTAATAATAAAAGTGGTGAAATGGAAATGTGTGCTCTCAATAACTCTCTAATATAAACTTGACTCTTAACACTAATCACACCCTACAACAACAACCCTTTTTCTGATCTTCAAGTCTTTTTTTTAAATTTTCCAAAATGTGTCTTGGTGTCTCTTCAAAATATGTCCAGATTCAATGTATCCACCAAGAATGCATCCATCCGTTCAAATTTTAAATTAGTTTTGGTGTTGATGGGAAGTTAATGAATTTTAAACCAAATGATGCTTCAAAAAAACCCTTCAAATTTGTGCCAAAATCAAATAAATTCGTCACTTTAACTATGGCGCCTATGCGCCAGTGATGCACTGAAAATATATACGGTTTTTGCTATCTAAATTTACCCATTTTTGGTGATATTACACTTTAAAGAAAGGTATTTTTCATGATTTGCTGTAGGTATGATGATTTAAGGTGATTGGAGTGAAAAGAAGCAAGAAGGAACGAATCCGGAGCAAAAAGGAGCAAAATGGTGAAAAAGTGTTATGGCACCGCCAGCGCCCAAATCTAGTGAGCACAGCAATTAACTGGCATGATAAAGCGCCGCCGGTGCCCAAAGTCGGTGGAGTTCAAATTTGAATAGTTTTGGCGACTTTTTGAAGGGATGTCTATGGAAACTCTTGGGATTTCATCCCTATCTTATAAGTAACTACTTTTGGATGAAAAGTGGTGTGGAAAAAGTGTCTAGAGAGTGTCTTGTGTCTTCTAGAGTGTTAGGGTTTAGGAGTAGAGAGTGTAGAGTGAAGATTTGAGAGGGATTCTTCTCTAAGGAGGGGAGGAGAAGAGGTAAAGTGAGAGATTGCTTCTTTCTTTCCATTCTAAGGAGAGAATCAAGTGTTGTAAAGAAGAGAGAAGAGGATTCAAAGGAATTCAAGTGAATTGCATTGGGGAAGAGAAAGTGATAAGTTGTATTTTCCTTATGGTTTGTATGACTTTTCTTTTATATATAAAATCCATGTTTTATTGTATCTTCTCTATGAATTCTGTGTAGTCTCCCTTGTCTTTCTTCTTGCATAGGGTTGTGATGATGGATTGATGTGGATTTGATGTGCTTTTAATGTAATGAAGAAGTTGTGACAGTTTTTCATTTAGAACTTATTTACTTTCGATTTGGCCAATTGAAATGTTAAAATATGTTGTTGAACATTAATTTTGAAAGGATTTAATGTCCTACAACAATAATGAAAGATTCAATTTCTATGGATGAATTGTGTAGTTTATGGGAATTGAGTGCAAATGAATAGGGAAATATGTTTTGATGGACTTCAATGTGGAGATTTTAGAGTGACAGACTGAAATACCCAAATTGGTTCTGAGATTAGTAATTAATATCAAAGGTTAGCCTTCGAGTGAAGGGTGAGTGGGAGCTCCGAAGTGAGAGCCGGTATCCTCCCAGCCTAGCCTTAGAGTTAGTGACTAAACTTAGAATATGTCAATTTTCTTTTCTTACTTAGAAGAGGGGGTACTCTTTTAAGGGTAAAGAATCATCTATGCTCCTATTTGGCACAATAAAATAGATAATTATTCCATATCAATTCACACATCATATTCTCATTGCAAGAGGAAAAATACATTTCTCATATATCAAAAACCTTCCAAATACTTAATTTAGTGTGTCTGTTAGTTAATTCACGTTCTTAAAGTTTTTAAAAGTAATTGTAGTTAGTTAATTGTAACTGTTTCGTTGTTCTTACTGTTTCTTGCATAGTAGTAGTAAGTAGTAAACTTTAACTTCAGTGCTTATTACACATTATGTAACGCTTTCTTAAAACTTTAATATTTCATTGTGGGATCGATATCCAGGACTCCATTAGAGCTCTGTATTACTTGATATGATACGTATACTTGCGTTGAATGCTTGGACTTAACAAAATTATTATAGATCTAAAAATCTGAGTTCATAAATTCTTACAAAATATAAAGTCGAGCATCAAGTTTTTGGAGCCATTGCTGGGGAAAGTAACGGAGTTAAGAAAGCAAAAGTTAAGTAACGAAGTAAGTTTATTTTGTAGTGTATAATTGTGTTTGTTTATTTTTATTAAAGTATTTGTGTTTGTATATGCGTAGTAGCGGATCTATAGGTTTAGTGCCTTACGATTCGAAGTTAGAATGTACTGTCAGAAAAATTAGAAAATAACAAAAACAAATTGAAAATCTTTGCAAAATGGCGAATATTCAAGATAATCAAAGAAATGAAGTTGGAAATTTGCCAAGACCTTTAAGAGAATATGCTAACCCAACAGCAGATGAAATTCATATAAATATTCAAAATCCTGATGTTCTTGCTAATTCATTTGAACTTAAACCTGCTATTATCCAAATGGTACAAAACAATCAATTTGTTGGAACACCTAATGAGGATCCAAATTTACATCTCGCTAGTTTCTTAGAGCTGTGTGCTACTTTTAAATATGATGGAGTGTCTAGTGATGTTGTCAGACTTAGACTTTTTCCTTTTTCATTAAGGGATAAGGCTAAGGCGTGGTTAAATTCGTTAGCACCTGGATCTATTAGAACTTGGGGAGAATTATCTTAAAAGATTCTATCAAAATATTTCCCTCCATCAAAGACTGCTAAACTAAGAAATGATATTACATCTTTTTGTCAGTTTGAAGGAGAGTAAATATATGAAGCTTGGGAGAGATTTAAAGATCTTCTTAGGAAGTGCCCACATCATGATTTACCAGATTGGTTAATAATTCAAACATTTTATAATGGATTAGTGGGATCATTGAGATCTATTATAGATGTTGTTGCTGGTGGATCATTAATGTCAAAACCTTTTGATGAAGCATACACATTAATTGAAGAAATGGCTACTAATAATTTTCAATGGCCCTACGAACGGGTAAATCTCAAGAGAGTAGCTAGTGTTCATGATTCGGATATGATGACTATGGTAGTTTCTCAAATTGCGGCCCTTTCGAAGAAAATAGATCGATATGGAATGAATTATTCTCAACCACCTATGAGTTTATATCATATCTATGCTTGCTAAAATACAAAATCTGCACTTGTACAATTATGTGGAGGTAGTTTGGATCATTCCTATACTTGTTTAAATAAAAAACATGCATTTATATAATTGTTTGGAGTTGATCTAGACCACTCATATGCTTTCTGAAAGTGAAATCATCGGCCATACATTTATTTGGGATTGGTTTAAACCAATTCTTATGTTAATGCTAAGTGAGAATTTGTATTGCAGCCATTGCATATGTTGGTTTTAAATGCCTCTTTGCTGCCCCTATATTAAAATCCCATTATTTGGCATGTCCCATGTTGGTTTAAAACATTTCTTTGCTAAGAGTTGTATTGGTGGTCACCTTACGAGTTGATTTAAATTATGTTCTTGTTGCCCTCATTTAAAATCCATCTTGGTGAGTACTAGATGTATTGCTTGCAAGAGAGGAAATGGTTTGCTTACTATTTCAAAGAGGGAATTGTAAGATATGATTCACGTTTGATTTTAAAGCTGTACTTGTGAGAAACTTACTTGCACATTTTCTTTACATTGCTTCAACAAACTCTCTACCTCGTTATGGTACCCTATGCTTATGCTATTTCTTTTGCATCATTGTGAATGTGGAGAATTAGACATCGCTATATACATGCTTGTTACATTGTTTTAGTTTTGGAAGTTTTAGGTGTGGAAAGGCATTTCAGCATCGTTATGCTGCCCTTTTTTTTTACCACCCTTACTTGTTGGGCCTGCTCCTTTTTTTCCTACTTATGTGAGCTATTTGGCCCTCTTTGTGGCTTTTTGTTGTGACTCTGTACGTCCCCGTTACATACCTTGCAGATGCTCCTCGCACCACGTTGGAGGGGTTACACTTTCTTTACTTTACATACCTTGTAGATGCTCCTTGTACCACATACTGAGTTTATTTTATCCTTTCCTTTGTGCGGTTTTGAGGAACGACCCGTCTTTATCATGTCGTGTTTTATACAGGATCATTTCCTCCTCTTTCTCTTCCTTGTCCCCTCGTCCTTATTTTACTTCTAGCTTAGGTCCTGTGCTTATGTAGGACACATAAGCACGCTCGTATAGCCTTTTACTATATGTGGGGCCATCAAGTAAGGCTGTAAGTAGGATGGCTAGGGAGGATGATGATGCATTGCATTAGAGAGGGATATGAGAAATTTCTAGAATAGTGCCTCTTGACTCAGAGACCCTGGAGAGGGTAGAGAAAGGAATTCACGACACTATTCATCCACCCTCGGGGTATCTACCACCGTCACCTTTAGGTTGCTAGTAGTCCTAATTTAATTAGAGGGTCAACCTATGGATCACACTATCTTACATGATATACAAGTACATTTCAAAATACAAAACTACCTCCACTACAAAACAACTTTTCACCCCATAAATTTTTACTTGCATGAAATCCAAATTGAAATGATTGAAAAATCTACAAAGGTCCACGGTTGGCTGTCTAGATCGAGTTAGACTGCCCTCTGTAGGATGACGGTCTGGTAGTGAGCACATAAAGGTGGGATTGACTACAAACGCCACCAACTGAACAGTTTGAATCGATTTAAATAAAAGTAAAAGTTGAACGAAGAACGATTTGAATGAAATATAACAAACAAAAAAGGAATTCACCCGAAATCCAATAAGATAAACAACAAAATAAAATTTAAATCCAAAATTTAAATAAGACATGAAACCAAGCTCAAAGCAAATCAATTCGAAGTTTCAAATTGTAAACAAAAGATATGAATGAAAATCCAAATCAAAATGAAATTCCAATCGAAATAAAATTTGAAGATCAAAACAAAATCAAATCACTAAAACACTTAAGAATAATGAAAATGAATCCCAAATCTAAAATCCCTAGCCTCCGGCTGTACCAAAATCTTTTCAACTCTGCGATTTCTTCCCTCTTTTGAGAAGGTCGCTGAGTCTACCGACATAGAACCGACGGAATTCTTGATTTGGTTCTGATAGCATGAATTTACATCATTCGCCAAACAATATGTCTTTGATCAAATCTTTCTCGATGTGAAACACCTTCATATCCCATTCCTATCTTCTACTACACTTCTAAACTCTAAAACCTTCCACAAGTCAATCGTCAATCTTCGAGGCTGTTACCAAAATTCTAATCCTCATTTCGAGGTCAGTACCTAAATTCTGACTCTCTCATATTCGGGATCAGTACCTAAATTTGATTCCTACCCTTTAGAGTTCAGTACCTATATTCTAATCCTCACCTTTTGAGACTGGTACCTAAATTCTAGTTCTCTTTTCTGAGGTCAGTACCTAAATTCTGGCTCTCATCTTTCTGAGATCGGTACCTAAATTCCGAATCTCATTCCGAGACTAGTACCGAATTCCAGTTCTCTCCTTTCAAGGTCAGTACCTAAATTCTGACTCTCAACTTTCTGAGTTCGGTACCCAAATTTCGATTCTCAACTTCGAGGCTAGTACCTAATTCCAGTTCTGTCCTTCGAGGCCGGCACTAAATTCCGACTCTCTTCTGAGATTGATACCTAAATTTCAATTCTCCTTCTCGAGATCAGTACCTAAATTCTAATTCGCATCTTCCGAGGTCGTGTACCTAAATTTTGATTCTCACCTTTGAGACTGGTACCTAAATTCCAGTTCTCATTTCGGGATCAATACCGTAAATTTGATCTCATCCATTTTTTAGATCAGTACCTAAATTCTGATTCTCATCTTCCAAGGTCGGTACTTAAATTCTGATTCTCACTCCGAGGTTGGTACCTAAATTCTAGTTCTCAACTCGAGATCACCACCTAAATTCTGATTCTCATCTTTTGGGATTGGTACCTAAATTTTGATTCTCATTCCGAAAATGGTACTTAAATTCCAAGACTCACCGCTTCAATTTAAACTCTGCTTTGTCAACTCTAATTTCCCTTTCAATTCCAACTTTTCAAATCAATTTTAATAAAAATTTCAAAAACCAAAGATCAAAATTCAAAACTTAAATTCAAAATTTAAAAATTCAAAATCAAAAGATCAAAATTGAAATCAAAATTTGAAACTTCTCTATCTAAATTAAACTCTAATTCAATCAAATTGAAACTCACACTCTTAATTCCCAGCGAGAATTCTGGAATATTCAGTTTCAAAGATTTACCTGATACTCCCCATCGAGAACCTTCTCTACTCTTTCTCTATTTCGTTTTGAGTATGTGAACTTAGAACGCTTGTGTTGGTCTCTTGATCCCTTTCAGCCAACACTCAATATGTGCGGTGTGCTTGGTTAGCACACCACACCCATTGGGAGTCCATTGGTTGACCTCATTTTTGGTGCGGTCTGATCTTCTTCTTAGTGCTTAGGATCTAGCCATAAGACTTCTCTTGGACAATCCTAGAGGGCGTTGGTACCCACCATTTAGAAATTTTCAGCCACTTCCTAACTCCTCTTGGGACCCCAATTAGATAGTTACAAACCTCTAAATTACCTTGGAAGGTTACAACCACCATATGGGCAACCAATAGTAAGCTCCGAAAGGAATGTTTGGACTTAGGGTAACCTTGGGTGACTTGAGTTTCTCTTGCACACACACACCTCCCTAAGCCACTTAACCCAAACCTTGAATCCTTACCTTCTACCCTTTAAGAAAATCACATGATTGAACCAAAGCCACTAGTCTTTGATTAAGATGGCTAGGGTAAATATAAGAAGGATCATAAAGTGGTTACCATTTGGCTAGACTTGGTCCCAAAGTGGTTGGACTTGGCTAAGATCCATGGCTCATGCTCCTAAAGCCTAATTCCATCCCAAATCACGTTTACTCAATCTTGAACCCACTCAAATGGTTCCTTCTTCCCTATTTGAAGCCCTTCATTTTTCCAAAATTTTAAAATTTTGACCTTGGGCCGCTAAACTTACCTAAAATTACCTAAATTGCCCCTAAAACTACCAAATCATCCAAGAATCATCCAAATTCCCAAAAATTACCCAAAATTCCTCAAAATCATTTCAAAACAATTCCCACCTCTTAAATCCACCAAAAATACCCCCAATGCGCTCCAAATAACCTCCATATACCCTAAATACCCCTCTTGGCCCAAAATTCCAAAAATTCCCAAAAATTTCAAAATCTCCCAAATATTCCCAATTTCATTTTCTTCAACTACACCATACTCCAATTTTATCTATTTTTTCCAATTTTATCAAAAGCCCCAATTTGACCCATTTAACCCAAAAGTGCCCATGTTAAACCCAATCTTAACCCAATTGACCCCAATTTGGCCCAATTTCACTTCTAAACTTCAATTCAACACCCCCAATACCAATCTAAACTATATCCAAGCCCAAATTAACCCACATTTGAATTCAATTTCAACTTTAACCTAAAACCCCAATTTCGGCCTTATGACCCAATCACCCTAAAATGACCCAATGCCACTCAATTTTTCCCAAACCAAATTCTAAACTCTTCCTAACACTTACAACAAAGTACAACATCAATTTGCCCCCAATCCAAAACTCAAACCTCACCCAAGTCCTATTCAAACCAAAATGCCCAATTTTACCCTAAATTACCGATGAACCTAAGTGTGCCCAAATTCAATCCAATTCAAGTCAAATTTTTTTAAAATTGTTCTAAAACCTTCAAAATACATTCCTATAACAAAAAAAATTCATTTAGCCAAAAGTTTAATTAAAATCCTATTCAAAATCACATGAAACCATAATCCTAAATTTGTCCTAAAGTTGCCACATGGCCTAAATTCTCCAAATCAATCCCCTAAACCCGAAATCTCCACCCAATTTCTATCCAAAACATTTCATAACAATAACCTACATCATTTTGAACCATTAATTAAACCCTAGCCAAGCTTAATCAAATCTAAATCCAACTTAACCCCTTGGTGACCCAAATTGATCAAATCACCAAAATCCATCAAATTCACTTCCCAAATCAATCCCAATTCACTCCAAACCTCTTCCATAAGCTTTTTGACAATCATTTAAAACATTTTGATCAACCAATTTGATCCTAATCAAACCCAAACCCAACCTAGCCTAACTAAACCCTAACCAACCCACGTGAACATATGGCCTAAATTGAACCAAATCAAACTAAATTGGACCAAACCAACTCCATGGCAGCCAACTTAGGCCTCCTAGGGTGGGTTTGACCTGACCCAACCCAAGCCCCATAGACATGGACCAATGGTCCACCACTTGGGACCATTGGGCTCAGCCACTTACAAGGCTAAGTCACATCCTTAAACTCCCCCTTAAGCAACCTCACTGCCCAGAATTAATGCACTAAACTCCTCCTCAACCTGACAGCCGCCTGCTCATCCTTGCCAGCTCCCCAGCCACTAGAATAGGCACGCCTGAGCGCCACCCATGAGCTTAAAACTCAAAATTGAGCCATTGTAGTGAGCAAGCCCCTCACCAGCCACCTGACCTGCTTAGCCCTCACCCTAAGCGACCCAGAGCACTCATTGCCTGACCCTAAGCTCCCTCTCTCCGGCCATGGCTATAAAATGCCCCCTCACCGCCAAGTTTTGGGTGCTGAAAATTTCTCATGAATCCCTGCTGCTTCTTGTCTGCTATTACAACTAAGAGAACTTGATCCCCACTCCGTCCTCCCGCCCCGAATCCCACTAACTGACCCACTTTCAAATTTGAAATTGTGACTAGAAATAAGACATCTCTGAATCTCACCAGCTTAGTTTGACCAGCACCATAGTCTATTCCTTTGTCACCAAGAGAAGAGTTCTGTGAAAGCTCTCACCAGTCACCTTATCTGTTCTATCGACCAAAGCTCTAAATCAGTTTGGACAAACTGGTTCTAGGCAATTCACCACGACCAGGGGTTCAACTGTAGGCTTTTGGAACTCTAACGAACGTGCCGAGTATCTCTGATTGAGGTCTCACCTCTTAGAGCAAAGGTATTAAATCTTTCTTCCTCCCGAGCTTCTAGCAATTCTCCATTTCATTATGTTCAATTTCACGTATGTTAGCTGTATAGATGTGTTCGTCTAGGCTAGACGTGTCGATAGAGACCAACCGCGCTTGATTTGGTTGAGTCTCGAGCGAGATCTTAGGGTTTTGGGGTGGATGGCTTCCTGGTTGAACCAGACGGGGACGATGACTAGCCACCGTTGGATGGCGCGTGTAACGAACGGACGGTGGAGATCAAGTCGCACGAGAGCCCTGTACGTAGCATGCTGACTCAGATGGCAGCACTGAATCAAACAGCGTCGTGTGTGTTTCTTGATCCACCGCAGGATCCAGTCAGCGCTAAGTCACTTAAGTAGGAAATTAGGGATTTCTGATTTATTTAAATTCCAGAAACTTTAAAATGCATAACTTTGCATAGAAAAATCCAAAAATTAAAAGAAAAATACCCTCTTACCTGAACAGAGGAGAATAATGTGGAAAATAAATCAAGTTATTTTGTCGAGTTTTTAATTTTAATTAATTAAATACTATTCTGAGTATTTGAATTCTCCATTAGCATGCATAATTCACCATGGCTTGGGACTACGGGGCTTTTGTACTTCCGTCATTGGGAACATTCCCTAAATTTTCCAAGGTCAAAAGAGACTTCGGACAGAGATCCATATTTTACAAGTTTAGGTGTTTGTTTTAATGAATTCATTATGAAAATTAGCATATTGCTTAGAAAAATCTCGAGAAATTAAGGGAAGTATCTCTAGACCGTAGGACCTTAGGAAAGTTATTATTTGATTTAACTCATTAAGAATAACCCTAATTTGGCCAAAACTCTAAAACTGAAACTAAATTGATTTGGAGCAACTACACATTAAAATGGCATGAAATCAATTCTCCACTATTATTTAGGATTAGAATAACCCCACATAAAAATTTCAAGTCAGTTGAGAGAAGATTTAACCCATTAAATGAATTATTCAAGTTACATGACTATATTTAAAATTAAAAAAATCATAAAACCCAAAAATATAACTAAAATTTACCAAATCAATTTTGAGGGCTCTCTAAGATCAGAGGAGTCTAAGAAAATTAAAATTAGAATTTTCCAAAATTTTTCATTTTAACCAATTTTTGAGTTTTTTAATAATTAAAAAATTATAAAAATCATAAAAATATTAAAATTCACAAAAATGTCATATTTGGTCTCCTATCACTTGGGGAACCAACCAAATATTTTTCCTAAGTCTCTAGGTAAAGATATTGAATTTTAAAGGCTTAGGGTAAATTTTAATATTAAAAAATGGATTTTTCAACCCTTCACTAAAATAATTCTAAAAATTCAAAGAAAA
Source organism: Papilionanthe hookeriana x Papilionanthe teres (assembly GCA_022702705.1). NCBI lineage: Eukaryota > Viridiplantae > Streptophyta > Magnoliopsida > Asparagales > Orchidaceae > Papilionanthe > Papilionanthe hookeriana x Papilionanthe teres. The sequence goes on along the minus strand of CM040428.1, from coordinate 84,814,958 downwards.
TAAAAAATATAAATTTTATTTCTCTGAGTTCCTTGAGATCAGAGAGATTTAAGAAAAATGTAAAACTTAACTTAGAATAATCACCTCAATTTTATTTTAAAAATTAATTAATTCTCCAAAACTTATAATAATTATAATAAATAAAATAAAATCCAAAAAATCACCAAAATTGGTTAAATGGGTCGTCTGGTTAGTAGGAACCCTCCCATAATTTTCTTAAGGACAAAAGTTTCATGTTTTTGAATTTTCATTGAAAATCCCTATTTTCACTAAAATAATTATATAAATTAAATTAAAATTTGAAAAATCAGAAGTTTTTCCTCTAATGTCTTAATTGACATGTGAGTAAGGTGACATAAAGATTTCAAATTCATTTGAGCATAATTTAGTGAGTTATGAGATAAACAAGCTTAAGAGGGCATAAATGTAATTAAGGAACTTTAGTCTTAACTAATATTTAGGCTTAACCAAAGAGAAAGGTAAAAATTTGATCTTAATTTCCCCTCTTGGATGATTGAAACTTATGGAGTTAAGGGATAGAAACCCATTAATCACCTTTAACATTAAAGAATGAATCTTAATTAAAGAACAGTCATTAAACCGTGGAAGTTAATTAAGGTATGAATTATTAAGGTTAGGGGATGTGATATAAGAAGATTCTAATTCTTTAAATTGAACCCCTAATCAATGAATGTATTCAATACTATCTAACCCTTAATTAATGGAACTCTAAAATGATTATTGAAACTAATAATTAAAAATGGAAATGATCTTGAAATCTTACAATTAAATCAAAGCTGGAGATATTTGAATTAATTTGAATGATCTAATATCAAATTAAAACAAAATTAAAATATTGAAACTAATTTGAAATCATTCAAAACTAAAGTTAAAACAAATTTGAAATATTGAGATTAATTTAAAAGCAATCTATAATTACAATATTATAATCAAATTAAACCAAGCTTAATTTAAAGCAACTTAAAACATCAAAACTTAACCGAATTAAATAATTAAAACACCTTTTTCCAACTTTAAAATATTTGAACCAAAACTTTATAACTAAATTGAATCACTTTAAATCACCAACTCAAACTTCAAATTAAGAATGGTTAGTGATCCATGAAAAAATTCCTATTTTTATGTCTTTATTTTTATTAAAATTTAAAGGATATTATGCTTTAATGAAAGGTATTTTTTTATGTTTTTGGATGCAGGTGATGTAAAAATGTTCCTCAAAAAGAAAAAAGATGAAAAAGGATGAAAAAGGAGCAAAAGGAGCAAAAAGGAGCAAAAATGGAGCCAAAATACAAAATTGCCAAAATAATGAGTCTGGCGCCAGCTGGGGCCGGCTCCTAAAGCGCCGTAATCCGCGTCTAGGTGCTGCTCGATACCAAAACAGTTACGATTTTGTAACTACTTTGGGCAGTTATTTTGATGGTTAGAGCGGTTGTTGGACCTTCTAGAAGATTGTCAGTTATTCTTGATTATAGGACATGTGATACATTGTATCTAGACGCTTGAAATGGTTTGGATCGCAAAGAGGTGCGATTTAAAGTGAAGACGTGTGAAGAACTGGACGTGGAGTCCGGCGCCTAAGCACACCAGATGCCGGCGCCTAGGCGCCAGACACAGTTTCTAGAAGATTCATTGAACTTGGACACATTTTGAAGAGTTGCTTTAGGTAACCCTTGAAGCCTATAAATAGGAGGCTATTTCTACAAAAGAAGACCCCAATCAAAGAGATAATTTTAAATATAGGGCCACACTTTTAGTTTACTTTCCTTCATAAATTAGTGAGTTTATTTTATTTAGAGTGTTTATTGAGAGTTTGGAAGAGTTGGTGCTTTTGAAGTCTATTTCACTTTGGAGTCGTAGGAATCGAGGTTCAAACTTGGAGAAACACTTGAGATAAGTATTTTGATTCAAAGTTTTATTTATATGTTTTGTTATTTAAATTCAATGTGTTCTGAGAAGTTACTTTACTTTCTTCTTTCAATTATAAAAAGATAAATAAGATAATATAAAAATTCGTTGAGAATTAAAAACTAAATATGTTTGAATATTGTGATGATATTAATATCGAATCTAATTTATTATTTAAATTATCTATTTAAGTTGTTAAAATCTGTTGAGAAATTTTGAGACCTAGAAGGAGACGAATTCTTAACTAGTAGATATCACATGAATCCTTGGGTAGTCGAAGGCCTTGTATGGGTTATTCAAGGTGAAGTGCAAATAAATAGGAAAATATTATTCAATGGGCGTAGAATTAATAAGTTTTTAGAGGATAAATACTAAATTCTTTTAATTTGGTTTATAGAAAGGGAACGGGTCACTAGTAGGGCCGACCATAGCCTCCCTTGGACATCTAGTAGTGTAAGCCTGGATTAACCCATTCTACTAACAATACATCCAGACCTGATCTATAGATTAGCCAATGTTCTTTATACTATCGAAAGCAAAGGTAAAGAATAGGAATGCTTCTATTTGGCACAATACTCATAAATTTATATTCTCCACGAATATTACATTATCTAAAAAGTCTTGGATTACTTTAAAGGGAGAATGTTGTTTGCTTATTATTATTTACATCACTCATTATTTTAGTACTGCTTTATTTCTGCATTTAGTAAATTAAATATTAAATTTATAACTTTAAAAGAAATACATAAAAATAAAATTAAAATATTTAAAAATCTATAAAACCTCCTCGTGGGATCGATACTGGGGTCTTTTATTTAAAGCTCTATATTACTTGAAACGATACATATACTTGCGTAGTACCTCTAGTGTGTAAAATATTTTCCATAAAATTATATTTATATACACTAGCCGCTATTATTATTTGGGTCAAAGTATTGGCCATAACATATTTTTGGAAGCATAAATTACTGCGTTATTTGCGGTCGGGTCATGTTTTTGGCGCCGTTGTCGGGGAGGCAAATTTTTAGATTTTAAATATTATTTTATTTTATTTATTTTATTTATTGTCAAAATACAAAAATATAAAATACAAAAACATTTGGAGTGTTAATTAATTTAAAAATAAAATAAATGTTGAAAAATGAATTTTATGTTTTTCAAAAATCTCTCTGATATCAAGGAAATCAGAGAAGCAAATTTTGTAATTTTCTAATTTTTCTATGATTTATTATAATTATTTTAGTGAAAATGCTAGAAAATACATTTTTTAATTTTAAAATTACCCTAGGGCTTTAAAAATTAATATCTCACCAAATAGGCCTAAGAAAAATATGGGGTTTGTTCCTAAGTGATTAAAATTCAAAATGTGACATTTTGGTGAATTTTATTATTTTTGTGATTTTTATTATTTTTTAATTATTAAAAATATTAAAATAATATTAAAAATCAACTTTTTTAGAAAATTGAAATTTTAATTTTCTTAAATTTCCCTGATATCAGAGAGGTTCCAAAACCAATTTGGTGAATTTTTGAAAGATATTTTGAAAGTTATGAATTTTTAAAGTTTAAAATGACTAAATGGCTTAATCAACCCAATTAATAGGGCTAATCAAGTCCGATTGACCTCAAATTTTTATGGTGGGTTCTTCTGACCCTAAAGGTCAATGGAGAATTGATTTGAAGTCAATTTGATGTATGGTTAGCTCTAATTAATTAGAGACCTATTTTGAGTGTTTAAGCCGATTAGGGTTGTACGAAAATGAACTAACTCAAAACCTATTTTTCCTAGGGTTCTCTGGTCATAAGGAACATCACCAAATTTTCCTAGAATTTATTTCACAACATGCTATTTATTGGAATTAAAATACTCAAAACGGTGACATGAATTTGAAAAATCAATAACTCTTCATAGGGATGACCTACGACTTTGGAAAATTTAGGGAATGTTCCCAAATTCGGAGGCTTCAAAAGCCCTATGGTCTCATGCCATGGTGAATTGTATACATGCATGGAGAATTAAATGTATGCAGAGAGTAAATAAATTATAAAAAATAAAATACTTGATGAAATTAAATGATTTCTTTTCCACATTATTCTCCTCGTTCACCTGAGCAAGAGGGTATTTTTATTTTATTTTTCGATTTTCCTACACAAAGATATGGATTTTTAAAGTTTTGATATTTAATAAATACATTAAATACCCTATTTATCTACTTATCCACGCGGCGCCAGCGAAACATCGGCAGCTCCGAAGGGGTACGTGTCGCGCTGTGATTGGGCGCCGCCATCTGAGTCAGCCGTCCCGGGGCCCGCTGTATCGTTCCGTCTCCTCATCCGGCGCGATCTGAACCGTCCGCTCGATACACGCGCGATCCGACGGCTCCTGGTCATCGTCTACGACTGGTGTGCACCCGTGACCGTCGACCTTCTAACCACTAATTTCTCACTCGATTCTCGACGGATTTTCGTGTTCTTATGCTCTATGGATTCGTCTTGAAGAGACGAACACATCCATACGGTAAACATGCATTGAAATTTATTCAAATGAAATGGAGAATCTCTGTAAGCTCGGGAAGAAGAATGAGTTCATACCTTTGCTCAGAGAAGTGAAGCTTCGATCTGAGAGTTGTTGCACCTTCGATTGGATCTAGCAAGCTCCGGATGAAGTCTCTCGGTCGCAGTGAATTGTCCAGGTTGGACTTCGGCCACGGCCGATCATAAAGCTTGGAGGCTGGAGCAAGCTGGGTGGCTCGGAGATGGGGCTTTTCTTGGTGGACACCTTCCCTTGGTGCAGTGAAGGTGTAGAACCAATCGATTTGGGGATTGGCTCATCTGTGGAGAAGTGTCCCGGTTTTTAGGCTAAAGTTTGAGCTCGAAATTGAGCTCGAGTTTGGAGAGAATTGGAGCTGGAATTCGGTGGGGATCAAATGCTCTATGTGTGGAGAGTGATGCGGAATGATTTTGGCGAGTTTCCTTAAGGTTAGGTTCGGCACCTCCTTTGGCCGAGAGGGTGAGGGGTTTAAATAGGCATGGTGGAGGCTCTCCGGGGGGTTTAATGGTTAGGATCACTTGCTTAGGTCGAGGGAAGAACGGCTACAATGGCCACTGGGGATGGGGCGGCTCGGCGGTGAGAATTCCAAGCTTGGGCTCACATGTGAGCTCTCGGCCATGGAGTTTTCCGGCGACCCGGGCGGGTGGCCGGCGGGCATGGGTCACCCTCGTGTCCAGGTGGGTCGGGGCTGGGGTTTAGTGCGATCGATTGGGCCTTGCCATGTGTAAAGGAGATGGCTTGGAATGGAATGGGGAAGAGGCCATTTTGGCTAGGTTTGGGTCAACCCATCCTTTTGGGCTAGGTGCACCACCCAAGGTCCGGTTTTGAGGCTGAAAAGAGTCACTTGGGTCAGTTGCCATGGAGTGGTGAAGTCTCCATCCATGGTGAGGTGGCTAAGCATGGTTTAGTGTGTGACATGCTTAAGGTAAAAAAGGGTTTAAGAAGGATTAGGAAAGGACCCCCTCTTCTTGCCATAAATGGACTAATGACAAGTCAAAGCCCTCATGGCTTCATGTGGCTTGAGAATGGCTTGTTCATGGCTCCATTTGGCTTGGGAAAAGGTTGACTTGTTTCATGAAAAGGGTTTTAGAAATATTTGACATTTAGGGGGTAATTTGACATGTGGCTTGATTTGGAATGGTTTAATTGATGATTTTGAAACTTAGGGGTGATTTTGATCAAATGGATGATGAGGAGAAGTGTCATGTGGGCTTTAGGATGATTTGGGCTTTTGAATTTTGAAGGAAATGGGCTTTTAGGAAGGTTTAAGGGAAGTGGGCTTTTAAGTTTAAGAATGTGTTCATAGATGAGAATTTTTTGTAAAAGTTTGGGCCAAATAATTGTTGGTTTTGGTTTAGGGATGCTTCATGAGTGGTTTGAAACAAATTTGAGGTGATTTGGGTTTGAATTGGGTTGGATATGGGCCTTTTTGGTAAAGAGGCTAAGGTGGGCCAAAATGGGCTACCATGGGCCAAAGTTGGGCTAGAGTTGAAATTGATGTAAAATTAATGTTGGGAAATGTTTATGGGAGTGTTTCAAAGAGGTTTTGGCTTTGGTTAGGTTTTGATTTTGGGATTTGGGCTCATTTGGGCTAGGTTTAGGTTTAGGTCAAAATTGGGCTTTTTGATTTTGGGTTGAATTTGAGTGGGGTTTGGGTCTAAATTTTGGGCAAATCATGTTAGTGTTTTGTTTATGGGGATGTTAAGGAAGATTTAGAAAAGATTTGGGGTTAATTGGAGTTGAATTGGGTGAGTTTGGGTTAGGTTTGGGTCATAGGTCCAAATTGGGCTTTAAGGCCAAAAGTGAAATTGGATCCCAATGCCAATCAAATTGGGCTTGGATTTGGTCTAGATTGGTGTTGGGGATGTTGAATTGAAGTTTAGAATTGAATTGGACCAGAATTTAGGTCAATTGGGTAGGTTAGGTTTGACATTGGGTTTACTTTAGGTTAAAGTGGGTCAAATTGGGGATTTTGATAAAAGTGGCGTAAATTGACAAAATTGGCCCATGGTGTAGTTGAACAAAATGAAATTGGGAATATTTGGGATTTTCTGGAATTTTCTGGGAATTTTCTGAATTTTTGGATTTTTTGGCTAAGAGGGGTATTTTGGGTATTTGGAGGGTATTGGGAGGTATTTTTGGAATTTTTGGTATTTTTGGTTATGGACGATCAATTTGAGTGATGTGGAAATGTTTGGGAATGATTTTGGAGAATTTTGGGTGATTTGGAAATTTTTGAGAAATTTGGGCTATTCAGGGCTTTGGGTAGGTTGGCGGGTGTAGGGTCCCGGGGGTCAAAAATTAAAAATTTGGAAAATGGAAGATTAGGTGAATGTAAGTGGAATAAAATCATTTTGGTTGAGCCATGAAGCCATATCAAGCCCACATGAGCCATGAAGGGACTCATTTGAGGCATTCACTATGTTGTTCCTAACCCTCTTGCGAGGGCTTAGGGGTTAAGGACCATCCATGTGAATCATCTACATGAGTCAGGAGGTCAAGTCGGGTATGGGTGTGTTTTAGGAGGTGTATGGAAGTGTAGTGTATGAGTGTAGTGTGTGTGTAAGTCAGCCCCTTCATCAGACCAGGTCACCCAGGGCAGTCTTAAGGCCAAAGAGTCCTATAGGAACTCATCCTTTAAACTTCCACACTTGATTTCAACCCTCTAGGTGATTAGGGGTCTACAGTCAAGTTTGTGGAGTTTGCAGGAGTTAAGAAGTGGTTTAAAATTCTAGATGGTGGATCCCAATTCTAGTCCTCTAAGATAGTCAAAGGAAAAGCCTAAGGCTAGATCCTAAGTACTAAAGAGAAGAAGAGAAGACCTCATCAAAAATGAGGTCAACAAGCGTGAAAGGGTAAACTTTCCTCTCTCAATGTTGAATGCATCATCATAAGCCTGACACTATTTTATTTGTTCTACCTTGTTACCCACTTACCACCATAGTGAGGTAACAAGAGCTAGAGCAGTTCTGAATTTCTGTATTCAGAACCAAAGAAGTATTAATGTGGGAAGTATAATTTATAAGAATATATTAGCCACTGCAAGAAATGAAAGTGGAGGAGGACTAGGACACCCTGGTCTGATTTATGCACTCTGCCAATTATCTGGGTAGAAATAAGGGATGATGAGGAATGGTTAGAGCCTATGAAACCCATTACTTCGGCTAATATTAAGAAATATGAATCCCACAAAGGATGGAGATCTGGGACTAGGAGCTATGTACCTTCTTCGAGTAGAGATATTCCCTCTACTAGTTATGACCCTCCTCCCTATAGTACTCCTACCCTTTAGGATTTGATGAATGAGATGACTCTACAATGGAAAAGTTTTGAGAAAATAGAAGAAAAACTGGAGCATATTGATCAGAGAATTAGAGGCTTAGAGAGAAGACATGATTATGACAGTGAGTATCTCCAGAGACATTCAGAGTATGAGATAGCCTATTATGATGTTGAGAATCGTTATAGGAGAGGAGAGCTCGATGTTGTATTTCTCGAGTGTCCCCAATATACTCATTACCAGCCTAATCCACCCACTGATCAAGAAAACGACGATATAGTTTGAGACTTTGATGCGGAAGATTAGATGCTATGTTTATTTGATTAGTTATAGACTCTGATGTTGTGATTGTTTGTTGTTTTAAATTTTAGTATTGATGTTTTAGTTTAGGAACTTAATTATGATGTAGTGTAGATTTTTTTAAATATTGTTGTTAAGATTATATAGTTTTTAAATTTTTAATGTTTTCAGACTGCTATTGTAACCTTGGATTGAATTAGTAAATGTATGTGGATGTAGTATAATATGTTAGTATAAAATGTGGTAGAATTGTGTTAAACTTCTTTACCCAGCACTTTCTTTAATATTTTGTGTGTAGAAAAATACTAACAGTACAGGTTAATTAAGTAATGGAAAAAGCCTGCAAAATTTCAAAAAGAAGAAATACCTTTAAATATTACAATTTGTTTCCTTTTCACCTTATATAGATAGATATAGAAATTTAAGTTTGGGGGGGGAATACAAATTTAATTATTAAATTGTTCTCAATTTACATTTTCAAAATTATTATAAAAATGAATTTTTGTAGTAATTTTAATTCAGTCAACTAGAATTGATTTATTTAATTATTATAGAAAGTTAAGAGAAATACTTTTAATGATTAACTAATTTTTTAGATTAAGGATATTTAGTATAAGAGAATAAGAATATAGTTAACTATTTATAGTAAAGAAAACTATATTTTCAAATATAAAATTCTTAGGTATTTAGTTGAGAAAGAAAAGATTGAAACTCAATAAAGTAAAAACTTTGAAATATATATAAGAGAAGTAAATGTTTCCAATTTCAAATTTAGGAAGAGGAAAATGAAGTTCAAAATTATTAACAGGCTAACCAAAAATAGTGATCCTCACTTAAAAAAGTAAAGAAAAGGGATTGAAAATCAATCCAAAAAGAAAAGAAAAAAGGAAAAATATATATATAAAGTGAGGAGAAGCTTAAGGAGATGTCTTATCAAAAATTGGCTTCATTTGAATCAACCTAAAGGATAAACTTCAATTACATTTCTGAACTTATATATATGGATTAGTATTTTACTAAGTAGTGCTTTCATGAAATTCTTATCATCTAAATATCTTAAGTAATTTAATATTGAAAAGTATAGTCATTCTTGAAATAAATAGAAGACTAGAAATCTTAAACTTGAGAACTAAATAGCCTTACATCTATAGAATTAGTTTAATTATTTTAAAATATTTCTATTAAAATTTACTATAATACTTATTTAAATCAAATTCATATTATTTCTGAATTAAAACTTTACTACAAATAATCATTTACTTTTATGTAGTATCTAAATTACTTGAGGACAAGTAATAGTTAAGTTTTGAGGAATTTCATCACTAGAAAATATATTAAGAATTTCATACCAATTGTATATGAAATTGCACTTTAAAGAAAGGTATTTTCTTTGTTTTATTACAGGAATGAAGTTTTATAAGTACTGAAAGCAAAAAGCACAAAAGAAGCAAATTTGGAGCAAAAAGGACTAAATTAGATGAAAATTGAACTATCCCGCCGATGGCGAGATTTAGGCCGCCGAAGGCGAGTTTTTCCCGAAAGATTTTTAATATATTATAAGGAGCCCGCTGACGGCGAGATCGAGCCCGCCGACAGTGAGACAGTTGAAAAGAGCCAAAATACATTGAACCTGGACGCTTTTTGAAGAGGTGCTTAAGCAACCTTTGGAGATTTGACCCCTTCTATAAATAGAGACGAGTTCTAGTCAGTTGTGTGTCAGTTTTGTGTCATTTGTGTAGAAGTTAAGTGTAATTTAAGAGTCTTTTTAGTAGATAAAGTGTTTAGCGTTTTGGTGTGCTGTACTGGAAGGAAGAGTCAAAGGAACTTCAAGGAGTCTGCTTGGGGAGAAGAATTGAGATAAGTATATTTGTTATTTGTTTGTTAACTTTAATGAAATCCATGCTTTGTGTTACTTTTTCCATGCATTCTGAGTAGTTTCCTTAGTCTTTCTCCTTGTTATTGAGATTTTGTGAAATTATGAATTAAAGTAGTTGTGCCTAAAAATATGAAAATAGAAATTGTGCTAATCTTTTACTTAAATCTTAATTTACTTTCAATCTGGCCAATTGATTTGTTAACAAATGTTGCATTATCAACTATAGTAAAGATTACATCCAAGATTCAGGGAAGTCAAAAGCCTTGGAAGGATGGTGCAAATAAATAGGGAAATATTAACTATCGGGCGTAGAATTGGACATTTTAGTGTGACAGACTAAAATATTCAATTCGGTCTTATTGTTTGGGAGCTGAAGTGTAGATGTTAGCCCTCAGGCGAGGGGAATGTGGAAGCTGCGAAGTGGCGGTCGATATCCTCCCGGCCTAGCCGCGGATTCAGTAATCAAACATAAGACTAGTCAATGTTCTTTGCACCTGGACCAAAGGGTAAAGAATAGGAATGCTCCTATTTGGCACAATACAATTAAAAACTCATTTAATTCGTCATTCACTTAATTCTCTAAAATAAGGAAAAAGATACTTTTCTAAAATCTTATATTCAACTTTTAAGCATTAGTTTATTTTAGTCTAAGTGTTCTTAATTTCCGTATACTAGATTAGTAAGTAAGTTTACTTTAATTTGTCTTTGAATTCTCTAACTTCCCTGTGGGACGATATCTAGGACTCCATTAGAGCCCTATATTACTTGATAATGATATGTATACTTGCGTAGTATCCACAATATAAATAATAAAATCCATAACAGAATCATCAGTATCTATATATATTCAGTACGAGATCAAGTTTTTTTTGTCGTTGTTAACTTTTCATATCATAGTTGTAAGTATAAATATCAAAAAGTGGATCATTTATTTCAGTTTCTTCATAAGGCACACATCTTCTAATAATTATATCCTTACATTACTTATATAAATATGGTTCATGCCAGCAATACGTTTTAGCATCATGAATGAATTTTTTCTATTTTTGCAGAGTTAGCATGGGTGGTAAAATATCACTTACAATATAATTAACTATATCAGCATACCAAGGTATTTTCCACTCATTTATATTATAAAGTTGTTCATCAGGGAAACTGTCTGTAATTTCATTGTTAGTGTCAGATAATTCACAATATTCTAATCTTGAAAAATGATCTACAATTTGATTATCAGTTCACTTTCTATTAATTACTTCAAAATCAAATTCTTGCATCAGTAAGATCCATCTGATTAATCTTAGTTTGGTATCCTTTTTGCATCAAATATTTAATAGCAGAGTGATCAGTATGCACAATACATTTAGTTCCAATTAAATAAGATCTAAATTTATAAAAAGCATATACAATTGCTAATAATTCTTTTTCTGTAACTATATAGTTAATTTCAGCATTATTAAGAGTTTTACTAGCATAGTATATAACTTTAAAAATTTATCATATCTTTGTCAAAGAACAACTCCTATTGCATAATCACTAGCATCACACATAAGTTCAAATGATTTCTCCCAATCAGGTGAAACTATTATAGGTGCTGTGATTAATTTATCTTTTAATAATTTAAAAGCATTTAAGCATTCTTTAGTGAATTCAAATTTCTTGTCCTTTTCTAAAAGTTGGCATAGAGGTTTGGTAATTTTTGAAAAATCTTTCATGTAGCGTCTACAAAATCCGGCATGTCCAAGAAAACTTCTTACCCCTCTCACTATAGTAGGAGGTGGTAATTTAGCTATTACCTGAATTTTTGCAGGGTCTACTTCCATGCCATTTTCTGAAACTTTTTGTCCTAATACAATTCCTCCTGCAACCATAAATTGACATTTCTCCCAATTTAGAACCAAATTAGTTTTTTTGCATAGCCCCAAGACTTTTTCAAGATGATCCAAGCATGCGTAAAATGATGTTCCAAATATAGATAAATCATCCATAAATACTTCTATTCCATCATCAATTAATTTACTAAATATAGACATCATACATCTTTGGAATGTTGCAGGTGCATTACATAGTCCAAAGGGCATCCTTCGAAAAGCAAATGCTCCATAAGGACTAGTAAATGTAGTTTTCTCTTGATCCTCAGCAGTAATAGGAATTTGATGATAGCCAGTATATCCATCTAAAAAACAAAAATATTTATGGCCAACAAGTCTATCTAACATTTGGTCTAGGAATGGTAAAGGGAAGAAATCTTTCCTGGTGGCTGCATTTAATTTTCTATAATCAATACGTATACACCACCCAGTAACTTGTCTGATAGTTATTAAATCATTATTTTCATTAGCTTCAACAGTTACTCCTCCTTTCTTAGGAACAAAATGAATTGGGCTTACCCAAGCACTGTCCGAAATACGATATATAATATCATTGTCTAACCATTTTAATATTTCTTTCTTGACTACATCTTTCATCATTGGGTTTAATCTCCTTTGGGTTTCAACTCTTGATTTATGTTCATTATCCAAAATAATTCTGTGCATACAGATTGAAGGACTAATTCCTTTAATATCTTCTAAGGTCCAACCAAAAGCTATCTTATACTTTTTAGTGTATCCAGAAGTTTTTGCTCTTGAAATTCATTTAACTCTGCAGATATAATGACCGGTGAAGTTAAATAAATTCCCAAGAATGCATACTTCAAATGAGTAGGTAAAACTTTAAACTCAAGTTCATGAGGTTTTATAATTGACGGAACTGTATTCTTTTCAGCATTTTCCGTAATATTCAACATATCAAATCTTTCTTGTATATAATCTAATTCTTCATTTTCTGCTTCTTCAAATAATTCTGTATTTTCTATTTCTTGTTTATCTTCAAAGTATTCTTTAAAATGTTTATTTCGTAGATGTTCAAGAATTTCCATTCAAAAATATTCATCATCTTTTTCAGTAGCAGGATATTTCATTGATTTTGCTATGTTGAAAGTTACTTTTTGATTATTTACTCTCATAGTTAATTCTCCTTTTTGAACATCAATCATAGCTCTTCCAGTAGCTAAGAAGGGTCTTCCTAAAATTATGTGTATTTCCTTATCTTTCTCCATATCTAAAACAATAAAATCCACAGGAAAGATAAATTTTTCCACTTTTACTAACACATCTTCAATAACTCCTTTAGGATAAGTCACTAAACGATCAGCTAACTGAAGTGTTACTGAAGTAGGTGAGACTTCTCCCAATCCTAATCTTTTAAATATTGATAGAGGCATAAGATTAATGCTGGCTCCCAAGTCACATAAAACTTTTCCATAAAATTTTTCTCCAATCGCACAAGGTATAGTGAAACTACCAGGATCTTTTAATTTCTCAGGATGCTTTTCTGAATAATTGCACTACACTCTTCGCTAAGTGCAACAGTTTCATTGTCTGTGAATTTTCTTTTCTTGTTTATAATATCATTCATAAATTTCACATAATTGGGCATTTTTCTAATGCTTCTACAAAGGGAATGTTCATTGTTAATTTCTTCAGGATTTCAAGGAATTAGAAAATTTCTTATCCTGATTATGTTGCAATAATCGCAGAGGAAATGGTGGTGGTGGTTTTTCTACAGAAATTTTCATAGGTATTAGTGGATTCTAAATCTTGATCTTATTGATCCTTTTCTTTTTCAGTTTCCACTTTCTCTTTTTCAATTTCTATTTCTTTTTGTACTCTTGTTTCTAACTCTTTTCCACTTCGTAACTGTATCGCTTTGATTTGTTCTTTTCCTTGGTCTTTAGGATTTATTTCTACATTACTAGAAAAAGTTCCAGGAATTCTATTATTAAGCGCAGTAGCAATATGCCCAAGTTGAGTTTCAATATTTTTAATTGCAGTTCCTTGATTTTGTAATTGGTCCCCTTGAATTTATAGCTGATTTCCTTGATTCTGCAAATGTTGACCCATATTTAATATCAATTCTTCCATAGATAACTTCTTTTTCTTAAATTGAGAGTTATTATTAAATCCAGGTGGATAAGAAGGTTTATAATTTGAATTTCCTTGGTTAGATGAATTTTCTAATGGGTTTACTGAGTTGTTCATCCATTGTTGATTAGAAGAATTATTATTCCAATTAAAATTTGGATGATTTTTCCAACCAGGGTTGTAATAATTTGCATAAGAATTATTGGGTCTATTATTAATAGCATTTAAAGTTTCATAAGAAGGTTGAGCATTCACAAATTGTCCAGATGAATTTTCTTCTATTATATTAGGAGAATAATTCATTTCAAAATGATCTAATTTCATATATATAGCAGCAATCTAAGAAGCTAACATAAATATTGCTCAGAATCATGGATACTAGTTATTTTTAAGGATTTAACCTTTTAGAAAGCCATTGAAAATTGTTGGTAGCCATTTCTTCAATAAATGACTAAGCCTCATCAAATGGTTTTTGCATTAATGAACGACCATTGGTAGCATCAATGATAGATCTAAGAGATCCTACTAATCCATTATAAAAAAATTTGAATGATTAACCAATCTGGTAGCGCATGATGTGGGCATTTCCTAAGAAGATCTTTAAACTCTCCCAAGCTTCATATATCGATTCTCCGTCAAACTAACTAAAAGAGGTTATATCATTTCTAAGCTTTGTAGTTTTTGAAGGAGGAAAGTATTTGGATAGAAATTTTTGTGATAATTCTTTTCAAGTTCTAATAAATCCAGGTGCTAACGAATTTAACCACATTTTAGCCTTATCCCTTAAAGAAAAAGGAAAAAAGCCTAAGTCTAACAGCATCATTAGATACTCCGTCATATTTAAAAGTAGCACAAAGATCTAAAAAACTAGCGAGATGTAAATTAGGATCTTCGTTTGGTGAACTACTAAATTGATTATTCTGTACCATTTGGATAATTGCAGGTTTAAGCTCAAATGAATTAGCCACTACATCAGGGTTTTGAATAGTTAAGTGAATTTCATCTAATGTATGGTTTGCGTAATCTCTTAAAGGACTTGGTTGATTTTCAATTGCTGGATTATTTTCCATTTGATTTAAATTTATAATTTCTTTTTTTTGTTTTCTAATTTTTTTAATAGTGTGTTCTAATTCTAAATCGTAAGGTATTAATTTTTCGGTTCCAAATTTACGCATACAAAACTTAAGTAAAATTTAAATAGTCAGTTACTCTAGTAATTATTTTAATAATTATTTATTAGTTATCTTAATAATTACTCTACTTCCCCGGCAACAGCGCCAAAAACTTGATCCGGAGGGTAGTGTGGTGGCGAAAGCGTACAACAACTATATATAAATGTTTAATCAGTATAAAAATAATATTCAATAATAGATAAAAAAATTACCCCATTTATCAACGCAAGTATACATATCGTTTAAGTAATACATGGCTCTAATGGAGTCCTGGATATCGATCCCACAAAGATGTTAGAGATTATGAACTAATTTTTAGCAGATGCAATTACTATCTAGTATACGAAAATAAAGAACACTTACACTAAGCTCTATTACTAATTTTTGAATGGAAGATTGCAATTTAGAAAAGTATCTCTCCCCTTGTTTAAGAGAATTAAGTGAAAGGATTGTCGAATTAGTTAGAATTATATTGTGCCAAATAGGAGCATTCATATTCTTTACCCTTTGGTCCAGGCATAAAGAATATTGACTAATCCTATGCTTGGTTACTGAATCTGCGGCTAAGTTGGGAGGATACCGGCTCTCACTTCGGAGCTCCCACGTTCCCCTCGCCTGAGAGCTAACATCTACACTTCAGCACCCAAACGATAGGATCGAATTGAAGATTTTAGTCTGTCACTCTAAAATATCCAATTTTACGCCTGATAATAATATTTCCCTATTTATTTGCACCCTTCTTTCAAGGCCTTTGCTTTCCCTGAATTTTGGATGTAATCTTTACTTTAGTTGTAAAATCAACATATTTTAATAGTTCAATTGGCCAAATTGAAAGTAAATTAAGATTCAAATAAAAGATTATCACAATTTTTATCTAATATTTTAGGCACAACTAATTCAATTTTTCATTTCACAAAATCTCAAAAACTAGGAGAAAGACAGAGAAGACTACTCAGAATGCATAGGAAGAATAACACAAATCTTGGATTTCATATAAAATTAAAATTATAAAACAATAAACAAAACTTATCTCGAATTTTCTCCCCAAGCAGACTCCTTGAAGTTCCTCTGACTTTTCCTTCTTGTATAACACACTCAATTAAACTCACTAATATACTCTCTAGAACACACCAACACACTAAATACACTAATTAATGACACACCAATGACACAAAGAAGACACCTAGAAGATACCAAAAAGACACACACAAGACACACATTCGGCCTAAAATCGTCTCTATTTAAAGAGGAAGAAAGATTTCCAATGGATGCTTAAGCACCTCTTCAAAAAGCATCCAGATTCAATGTATTTTGCTTGAACCGACCTTCTCACCGTCGACGGGCTCGATCTCGCCGTCGGCGGGCATCTAGAACGTAGCCTAACTGCTCAGGCTCGCTGTTGGCAGGCTCGATCTCACCGTCGGCGGGCTCCTTTATAATAGATTCAAATGCTCTTTTAAATACTTATATGTGCTTTTAAATGAAGGAGTAAATGGTCCCCATAAAATCCAATCCACATACATCAAAGATTTCAACTTCTAATTTAAAATTTAGAGGCATTTCATTTCTTCCAGAAATATTTCCTACTCTGTGACCTCGCTCACATGTTTTTATATATGTGTATACATCTCTAAAAAGACTAGGCCAATAAAATTCAGATTGTAAAATCTTATAAGCAGTTTTACCAACACCAAAATGTCCTCCAAATTCAAAATCATGGCATCTCTAAATAATTGGTTTAGTTTCTTCATACGGCTCACATCTTCTAATAATAAGATCCTTACACTATTTATATAGGTAGGGCTTATCCCAAAAATAAAATTTAGCATCATATCTAAATTTCTTTTGTTGTTGTCTTTTAAAATCAGGTGGTATAATATCACTTACAATATAATTCACAATATCAGCATACCAAGGCAAATTCCTTTCCATAATAGTATAAAGTTACTAATTAAGGAAAGTTTCTTTAATTTCCTTCTTAAATTCAGATAATTTATAATACTCCAGTCTAGACAGATGGTCAGCAATTTAGTTATCAGATATTTTCCTATCAACTATCACAAAGTCAAATTCTTGCATTAGAAGTACCCATCTGATCAGTCTTGGTTTGGCATCCTTATTTTGCATTAAATATTTGATAGTTGAATAGTCAGTATGCATTATGCATTTAGTTCCAATCAGATACGGTCTAAACTTTTCAAAGGCATGCACTATAGCTAGTAATTCTCTTTCAGTAGTGATATAATTAATCTGAGCTTCATTAAAAGTTTTACTAGAATATTAAATCACCTCGAACATTTTATCATACATTTGCCAAAGCAACTCCAATCGCATAATCACTGGCATCACACATAAGTTCAAATGGTCTTTCTCAATTAGGTGAAACAATTATAGGGGCAGTGATTATTTTTTTTTTTAATAGTTCAAATGCATTCAAACATTCTTCATTAAAATCAAATCTCTTACTGTTTTCTAAAAGTGGCATAAAGGTTTAGTAATTTTTTAAAAATCTTTAATATAACGACTGTAAAATCTAGCATTTTCTAAAAAAACTTCTTACCCCTCTCACAGTAGTAGGAGTTGGTAATTTCTCAATAACCTGAATTTTTGTAGGGTCTACCTCCATACCAAGTTTAGAAATTTTATGCCCAAGCACAATTCCTCTTGCAACCATAAATTGACATTTTTTCCCTATTTAGAACTAAATTTATTTTCTTGCAAAGCTCCAAAACTTTTTCTAAATCTTTTAAAAATATGTCAAATAAAGTTTCAAATATAGAAAAATCATCCGTGAATACTTCTATTCCATTATAAATTAGATTCTTTGAAACGTTGCAGGTGCATTACATAATCTGAAGGGCATTCTTCGAAAAGCAAAAGTTCCGCAACGACTAGTAAATGTAGTCTTCTCTTGATCCTCAGGAGCAATAGATATTTGATGATAACCAGTATATCCATCCAAAAAGTAATAGTACTTGTGTCTGACAAGTCTATCCAACATTTGATCTAAAAAAGGAAGAGGAAAGTGATCTTTCTTGGTGGCGACATTTAATTTTCTATAGTCAATACAAATTTGTCAACCATTCATTTTTCTCATTGGTATAATTTCATTACGTTCATTCACATCAATAGTCACTCCTCCCTTCTTAGGAACATAATGAATTGGATTTACCCGAGCATTGTCTGAAATTGGGTAAATAATTCCAGCATCAAGCCATTTTAAAAATTCCTTCTTAACTACTTCTTTCATCATTGGATTCAGTCTCCTTTGCAGATCAGCTCTAGGTTTATGTTGTTCATTCAACAAAATTCTGTGCATACAGATTGAAAGATTGATTCCTTTAATATATGCTAAGGTCCAAACAAAAGCCTTTTTGTATCTTTTTAAAGTCTCCAATAATTGTTGTTCTTGATATTCATTCAAGTCCAAAGATACAATGACTGGTGAGGTAGATGATTCTCCTAAAAACATATACTTCAAATGATTAGGAAGAATTTTCATCTCAAGTTCAGCAGGTTTTATGATAGATGGAATTAAACATTTATCACCACTTTCCATTGTATCCAACATTTCAAATCTTTCCTGAACATAGTCTAACTTTTCAATCTCCATATCATTAAAATCATTTTCTATTTCGCTTTCATCCTCACACTCCACATTTTTATATTCTATTTTCTCTTCTAACACTTCTTTAAAATAATCATCTCTAAAATAATCGCAGATTTTCAATCGAAGCATTCATCATCTTTTTCCGCTAAGGGATATTTCATAGATTTTTAGAATACTAAAGGTCACCTCTTGATCATTAACCCTCATAGTTAATTCTCCTTTTTGAGCATCAAAGCTCTCCTGGTAGTAAGGAATGGTATTCCTCAAAATAATTGGAATTTCTTTATCTTCCTTCATATCTAATACAATAAAATTCACAGGAAAGATAAATTTATCCACTTTCACTAACACATCTTCCACCACTCCTTTAGGATAAGTAATGGAATGATCAGTCAACTGAAGAATCACAGATGTAGGTGAAATTTCTCCTATTCTCAATCTTTTGAAAGTTGATAAAGGCATAAGACTAATACTAGCTCCTAGATCACATAAGCTCTTCCAAAAAATTTCTCGCCTATAACACACCGGATAATGAAATTACCAGGGTCTTTAAGTTTTCGGGAAGCTTCTTCTCAATAATTATACTACACTCTCCGATAAGTGCAACAGTCTCGTGATATGTGAAATTTATTTTCATTTTAAGAATATCCTTCATAAACTTTGCATAATCATGCATCTGCTCTAATGCTTCAACAAAGGGAATATTTACCATTAATTTCTTAAGGATTTCTAAAAATTTCGAAAATATGTTATCCCTATTTTTTTTTTTCAATCTTTGAGGAAACGAAGGAGGTGGTTTTTCAACAGTAATCTTCATTGGTTAAAGCAAACATTCTAAGTCTCGACATATCTTATTAGAACCTTTCTTTTCAATATCCACCTTCTCTTTCTCAACTTCAACTTCTTTTTGCACTCTTATTTCTAATTCCTTTCCACTCTTTAATTTAATAGCCTTAATTTGCTCCTTGTTTTGATCTTTTGGATTGATCTCAACATTTCTAGGAAGAGCTCCAAATGATCTATTATTAAGCGCGGTGAAAATATGTTCTAATTGATTCTCAATGTTCTTAATCGCAACACTTTGAGCTTGTAATTGATTACCCATATTCAACATTAATTCTTCAGTAGACAACTTCTTTTCCTTAAATTGTGGGTTACTATTAAAGTCAGGAGGATAAGAATGTCTATAATTGGTGTTTCCTTGGTTGTTCAAATTTCCAACTGGGTTAATAGGATTGTTTCCCCATTACGGATTAACAGTAGCATTCTTGTTATTGTTCCAGTTGAAATTTGGGTGATTCGTCCAACCAGGATTATAATAGTTCGAATAAGGATTACTGGGTCTATTATTTATAGCATTTAAGGTCTCATAAGGTGTCTGATATTCTATTATCTGTCCTACTGAATTTTCCTCTAACATTGGGGGTGTTTGAGAATAATCCATTCTGTATTGATCTATTTTCTTCAAAAGGACAATAATTTGAGAGGCTATCATAGTTACAGCATCAGAATCATGAATACTAGCTACTCTCTTAGGATTTATCCGTTCAGAGGGCCATTGAATATTATTAATAGACTCTCTTCTATTAATGAATATGCTTCATCAAAAGGTTTTGACATTAATGATCCACCAGCAACAGCATCTATAATCGATCTCAAAGATCCCACTAATCCATTATAAAATTTTTGAATTATTAAACACTCTGGTAAAGCATGATGTGGATATTTCCTAGGAAGATCTTTAAATCTTTCTGAAGCTTCATATATTGATTCCCCTTCAAACTGACCAAAAGATGTTATTTCATTTCTTAGCTTAATAGGTTTTGATAGAGAAAAATATTTTGATAGAAACTTTTTTGAAAGTTCTCCCCAAGTTCTTATAGATCCAGGTGCTAACAAATTTTACTACGCCTTGGCTTTAACCCTTAATGAAAAAGGAAAAAGTCTAAGTCTAACAGCATCATTCGATACTCCATCATATTTAAAAGTAGCACACAGTTCTAGAAAACTAGCGAGATGTAAAATAGGATCTTCAATAACTGTTCCTCTGAATTGATTATTTTGTATCATTTGGATAATAGCAGGTTTAAGCTCAGATGAATTAGCAGCAACATCAGGGTTTTGAATGGTTATATGAATTTCATGTGGTGTTGGGTTAGCATAATCTCTTAAAGGTCTTGGTAAATTTTCATTTCTTCGATTTTCTTGGTTGTTCGCCATTTTGTGAGGATTTTTAGATTGTTTTTGTTATTTTCAAATTTTTTTAATAGTGTGCTCTAAATTTGAATCATAACGCACTAAACCTATTGATACACCTAAAATATATAGTATTTTTTTATGCACATTTTTATACCTATTTTTGATGATATTGCACTTTAATGGGAGGTATTTTATATTTTTCTTGTAGGTATGATGAAAATAAGTGATTATGATGAAATGAGCAAAAATTGGATCAAATTTGGAGCAAAAAATGAAAAATAAAAATTTGGGCACTGGCGGCTAAGCGTCGCTGTGCCGGCGCTTAGCCACTACAGTTAAAAATCGAGATTAACTTAAATTTGGTGTCATTTTCAAAGAGGATGGGATGCAACTCTTGTTGGTAACTTCCATAACTTCCTTTGGGCGGTAAGTTTGAATGAAGGGGTCCATTCTTTGGTGGATACATTGAATCTGGACACATAATGAAGAGACACCAAGGCACCTTTTGGTTTAATATTTAAAGAGAGTCTTAGGAAAGATTAGGGACTCTTCCATTGCATTTTGAAGAGATTTTTTACAGAGTTTTTATTTTATTCATTAGGAGTAGGAGTAGAGAGTAGAAAAGAGAAAAAATTAGGATTGAAGCCTTCTTCTTCCCACTTCTTTTCTTTCCTTTAGTTTAGTTTTTATTGAAGTCTGGAGTCTGTTTCTGAGTCATCGGAGTTAGGAGACCTGCTCTGAGGAGTAGTTTAGTGAAGAGTCAAAGTTTCAGAGGAACTTCCTGAGTCTTGTGGAGAGGATTTTCATATAAGTGTTTACTTTTGTTCTTACATTTAGTTTTTAATTAATACTAGTAGTGTTTGTCGTTTTTCTTATGGTTTTTAATTTCAAATCAATGTGTTTTTGTATGTTCTCAATGCATTCTGAGTAGTTTACTTTATCTTTTTCTTTCTTAAATGAAGAAGTAAGTAATTCATGAAGAATTGTTATGTATGTGTTTAAAGTTGGAAGAAGTTATGAAAATTGATTCTATAAACTTTATTTATTTCTTAATTTGGCCTCTTAAGATGTAAAATTTGTGGTGAGATTATATAAGATCCAATGTGGTATTGTCTCATAAAATTTAGTAAGAATCACATGCAATTATATGGGTGAAAATTATAGTTCATATAATTGAATGTAATATATTAGAAGATGTTTTAAAGGGGAGTAAAATTTGAGGATTTTTAGTGTGACAGGCTAAAAGCCCCTAATTTGGTTTGAAGTTTTGAATTTTGTTATGAGAAGTTAGTCCCCAGGTGGAGGGAATGAGGGAACTCTAGAGTGAGAGCTTGTATTTTCCCTGCCTAACCATGTTCAAAATGATAAAATTTCAAATTAACCAATGTTCTTTATAGAACCAAGTAAGGGTAAAGAATACATTTGCTTCTATTTTTCACAACAAATTTAAATACTTCCACAACAATACTTTCATAATTATTACTACTTTATAAAGGAAAGAAAAAGATATTCTAATTAATAGTATTTTTCATATCGTGTTTACAGTTATTATCATTTCAATTTCTTGTTTGACTTTTACAAGAAAATTTTTCAAAATCAAAACATACTTTCAAAAGCCAATTAAAAAAGTAAAAAAGATAATTTTCTTATTTCTTTAAAGATTTCACTTTCCCTGTGGGTTCGATATCTTGGGGCTTAATCAGAAAGCCCTATATTACTTGATAAACGATATGTATACTTGCGTAGTATCCACATTATAAATCATAATCTTCATATCAAAATCATAAGCATATATATCCGGCGGAGAAAAGTTTTTGTCGCCGTTGCCAATTTTCATATCATAATTGTAAGTATAAATATCGGGTGGATCACCTATAGATCCACTCCTACGCATATAAAATCACACAAAACACATTAAAAAGTAAACAAGCACACACAATTGCAAACTACAAAGTAAAGGTTTCAACTACTACAATTTTGATTAGTTACTGTTTATACCTTCTCGAAAATGGCACCAAAAACATTAGCGCAACAACTGCAAACTGCCTCAAAAGTCAATATTCAAAAGATAATTTCAGTTTAGTTTTGCAAATAGACTAATTTAATAATTAAACAGTCACCCGTATACGCAAGTATACATATCGTTCAAGTAATACAGGGCTCTAGTGGAGTCCTGGTTATCGATCCCATGAGGAAGGCAAGAACTCTTCAAAATATAGCAAAGATGTTGAAATCCAACACTCAATTTACAACGCAAGTTTAAGTACTATTTAATGCTAATGCAAAGATAACAACAACTAGATTTACTACAAGTTACTTCTAATTTTTTTAAGCAGGATTAACTGACACACACACTAAGTTTTGTAATTGAAAGGTTTATATATGGAAAATTGTCTTCTCTCTTGCAATGATTCTATGGTGAGTGGTTGATATGGATTGATAATAGATTTTTATTGTGCTAAATAGGAGTATTCATATTCTTTACCCTCGTCAGAGTACCCCCAACATTAGTAAATCCTAGGCTTAGTCACTAAATTTGTGGTTAGGCTGGGAGGATACTGGTTGTCACTTCAGAGCTCCCACCACCTAAAAACTAACCCTAGCTTTAGTTACCAAACTTTAGGACCAAATTGGGGATTTCAGCTTGTCACTCTAAAACCTCCAATTCGACGCCTGCTAAACCATATTTCCCTATTTATTTGTACTGAATTCTCATGAACTATGCAACTCATTCATGGACATTGAATGGATTCTTCACTATTGTTGTAGAACACATAGTCCTTTTGGATTGGTTGTTTCACAACAGATTTTAACAATTCAATTGGCCAGATCGAAAAGTAAATGAAGTTTAAAGTGAAAAAATCATCACAATTTCTTTAACATTTTTATGGCACATCAAATCTACATCAACACTTCACCACATCTCATTGTAAGATGAAAGATAAAGGAATCTACTCAGAACTCATGAGGAAGATACAACAAAACATGAATTTTATATATAAAAGCACAGTCATACAAACACAAAATTAAATACAAATTATTCCTTTCTCTTCCATAAGAAAATCTCTTGTAGTTCTTTTGAATCTTTTCTCTCTTCTCTTCAACACTCAATTCCCTCTTTAGAATGGTAAGGAAGAAGCAATATCTCACTTTACTCCTTCTCCTACACTCCTTAAACAAGAATCCCTCACAATACAAGACTTTTGCACACTTTCATCACACTCACACCACCCTCTCTCTCACACACACACACACCACCCTCTCTCTCACACACACACACACCACCCTCTCTCTCTCCTTTGGTGTCCAAAATAGTCTAAAATAAGTTAGAAACAAATTATCCAAGAGTTTACTCAAGCAACCCTTTAGAAGGTCATCCAAATACATTGAACTTGACTTGAACAGACTTTTGGCGCCGACGGCACTAGATAGAGCGCCAACGACACTAGATAGAGCACTGACGACTCTGGATAGAGCGTGACAGCACTGGATAGGGCGCCGACGGCATTGTGTCGCCAATTAATTGTTTGAACTCTCTGGAATTGGGCACCGGCAACGCTGGAAGCCAATTTTTTTCATTTTGCTCCTTTTTGCTCCAAATTTGTTCATTTTCACTTCCTTTTGCTCCAATCACCTCATTATACCTGCAGCAAAACATGAAAAATACATTCCTTTAAAGTACAATATCACCAAAAATGAGTTAAATTATATAGCAAAAACTTAATATATTTTTGGTGCATCAGCTACTACTACTGGAGGTTTGGGATTCCCTTCCTTAATCTTTTCTTTATGTGAGAAAGCTGGTGTTAAATTTGATAGTTGGGAGGAGATTCTTCAATCTTTGAAGCCTATTACTAGTGTGAATGTAAAGGCTTATTCTGAACATTCAATTTTTGGGTGGAGAGGAGGATTTTCTAGAAGTTCAGGTGTTTCTATGTCACATGCTTCTACATCTAGAACTCCCACATCTTGTGGCAGATCCAGTCCTGATTCTCAAACTAGAATGCTGCAGACTATGATGGATAACATTGATTGTGCTATTGATAAGGTATCAAATCTTGAAAATGATGTTGATCATATCAATTCCTATTTAGGGAGACATAGTGATTATGAGGATAAGTACAACACATGTATGGATTGACTTGTTAGAGGTGATCGGAGTATGGTATTTCCTACTTATCCACGGTGTACTTAGTTTAATTATGCTAGTTTTTGGACGGATGATGTTGATGAAGGATATGATGATGGAAGCAAGGATGAGTAGAGATTGAGTTGTATTAGGTTTTAGTTGAACTGTTAGTTGTTTTGATGTTTAGACTACTTTATCTGTTGTTATTTGTGGTTGTAGTGAACCTTATTGTTATTGTTTGTTATAATGTGTATCTATGTGATGATGATGTGGTAGTATGTGTTGACCTCATTTTTGATGAGGTCTTTTTTCTTCTCTCTTTAGTACTTAGGATCTAGCCTTAGGCTTTTCCTTTGACTATCCTAGAGGACTAGAATTGGGACCCACCACTTAGAAATTCAAACCACTTCCTAACTCCCTGCAAACTCCACAAACTTGATTGTAGACCCCTAATCACCTAGAGGGTTGAAATCAAATGTGGAAGTTTAAAGGATGAGTTCCCATAGGACTCTTTGGCCTTAGGACTGCCCTGGGTGGCCTGATTTGGTGAAGGGGCTGACTTACACACACACTACACCTATACACTACACTTTCACACACCTCCTAAAACCACACTCATACCCAATTTGACCTCCTGACTCATGCAGGTGGTTCACATGGATGGTCCTTAACCCCTAAGCCCTTGGCTAAGAGGGTTACGAACAACATAGTGGATGCCTCAAATGAGTCCCTTCATGGCTCATGTGGGCTTGATATGGCTTCATGGCTCAACCAAAATGATTTCATTTCACTTACATTTACCCAATCTTCAATTTTCCAAATTTTTAATTTTTGACCCCGGGGACCCTACACCCGCCTAGCCTACCAAAAACCCTTGAAGTTACCCAAAATTTTTAAAATTCTCCAAAATCACCCATATTCCTCAAAACCAATCCTAAACATTCCCACATTACTCAAATTGATCATCCATACCCAAAAATACCAAAAATTCCAAAAATACCTCCCAATACCCTCCAAATACCCAAAATACCCCTCTTAGCCAAAAAATCCAAAAATTCAGCAAATTCCCAGAAAATTCCAGAAAATCCCAAATATTCCCAATTTCATTTTGTTCAACTACACCATAGGCCAATTTTGTCAATTTACCCCACTTTTATCAAAACCCACAATTTGACCCATTTTAACCCAAAATGAACCCAATGTCAAACCAAACCTACCCAATTGACCTAAACTCTGGTCCAATTCAATTCTAAACTTCAATTCAACATCCCCAACACCAATCTAGACCAAATCCAAGTTAAATTTGATTGACCTTTGGATCCAATTTCACTTTTGGCCTTAAAGCCCAATTTGGACCCATGACCCAAACTTAGCCCAAACTCACCCAATTCAACTCCAATTAACCCAAAATCTTTTCTAAAACTTCCTTAACATCCCCATAAACAAAACACTAACATGATTTGCCCAAATTTTAGACCCAAACCTCACTCAAATTCAACCTAAAATCAAAAAACCCAATTTTGACCTAAACCCAAACCTAACCCAAATAGGCCCAAACCTCAAAATTAAAACCCAACCAAAGCCAAAACCTCTTTGAAACACTCCCATAAACATTTCCCAACATTTATTTTACATCAATTTCAACCCTAGCCCAACATTGGCCCAAGTTAGCCCAATTTGACCTACATTGGCCCACTTACCAAATGAACCCAAATTCAAACCAATGCAATTCCAAATTACACCAAATTGACTCCAAACCATTCATGGAACATCCCTAAACCAATTGTAACATTTTTTTGGCCCAATCCTTCACAAAATTCCCATCCATAAATTTACTTTTTTTAAACCGAAAGCCCACCTTCTTAAACCTTCCTAAAAGCCCAAATTTCATGCTAAAGCCCATATGACAAATTCTTCTCATTATACCATTAATTAAAATCAACCCCTAAGTTTGAAAATTCATCATGAAGCCATTCCAAATTAAGCCCCATACAAATTCCCATCAAAATAACAAAATTTTTCTTAAATCCATTTCCATGAAATTGACTTAACTTTTCCCAAGCCAAAGATGAGCCATGAAGCCATGCATGAGCCACATGGGAGCCATGAGAGCCATGGAATCTACTTTCCACCTCACCATACCCAAGATGGCAAGAGGAGGAGGCCCTTTCCATACTCTCTTAAGAGTGATTAACCACTTCCATGACTCCACTAAATCATGCTTAAACTTAATTGTACTTGGATTGTGACTTGACCCCACTAATCAAGCCGATCCAAATCACTTTCTCTTCGACCTAAACCAAGCCTTGGGTGATGCACCTAGCCCAAATGGATGGGTTGACCAATTTGAGCCAAAATGAGCCCTCTCCCATTCCATTCTAGTCCAAGCCTTTTACACATGGCATTTGCCAATCGCCTACACTAAACCCCGGCCACGACCCACTCGAACAAGATGGTGACCGGTGCACGGCCGGCCGACCACCGAGCCGCCGGAAAACACCATGGACGAGACCTTGGGAGGAGCCAAAAATTCAATTCTCCCTTGCTGACTTATCCCATGCCCAATGGCCACCATGGCCGTTCTTCTCCTCACCTAAGCAGCTGATCCCGGCCCTCGACTCCCCACGGGAGGCCCTCCAGCCTCTCCTATTTAAACCCCTCACCCTCTCGGCCAAAGGAGGTGCTGAACCAGACCTTACTGAAACTCTGCCAAAATTGCTCTAGATCATTCTCCATACTTAGAGTAGTTGATCCCCAGTGCCAATTTGCCCTGATCCTCACCAACAGAGCCCAATTTCTCAACTGAAATCTCACCCAAAACCAGGACACTTTGCCACAGTGAGCCAATCCTCAAATTGGCTGGTCCTACACCTTCACTGGACCAAGGGAAGAAGTCCACTAGCAAAAGCCCCCTCTCCAGGCCACCCAGTTGCTCCAGCCTCCAAGCTTTGTGATTGGGCTTGGTCGAAATCACACCTAGGCAATTCACCGGACCGGGAGACTTCATCCGGAGCTTGCTGGGATCCAATCGAAGGTGACACAACCCTCAGATTGAAGCCACACTTCTCTGAGCAAAGGTATGAGCTAACTCTTTATCCTGAGCTTCTGTAGATTCTCCATTTCAAATGCTTTAATTTCAATGCATGATCACCGTATAGATGTGTTCGTCTCTTCAAGACGAATCCATAGAGCACAAGAACACGAAAATCCGTTAAGTATTGAGTGAGATATTAGGGATTTAGTGTGGACGGTTCTTGGGTTAGGAAGCTTAGGGACGATGAACGGATGCCGTTCATTTAATACACGCGCGGACGGACGGCTCAGATGGCGTCGGATGAGGGGATGATACATGAACAGCGGGCCGTGTGGCGCTGAGTCAAAAGGCGGCGCCGAATCAGGAGGCGACGCGTGTGAGTTCGGGGCTGCCTAGGATGAGTCAGCGCCGCCGTTTTAAATAGAAAATTAGGGATTTTTCTAATTTATTTAATTCCCTGAACTTTAAAAATTCATAACTTTGTGTAGAAAAATCCTAAAAATAAAATAAAAATACCCTCTTGCTCAGTGAACAGAGGAGAATAATGTGGAAAAGAAATCATTTAATTTCATTAAGTACTTTATTTTTAATTAATTATTTACTCCTTGCATTGTTTTAATTCTCCATGCATTCATACAATTCACCATGGCATGAGACCATAGAGCTTTGAAGCCTCGAACTTGGGAACATTCCCCGAATTTTCCAAGGTCGAGGCCATCTCTGTGAAAAGTTATTGATTTTTCAAATGCATGTTGCTTGTTTTGAGTATTTTAATTCCAAAAATTAGCATGTTGTGAAATAAATTCTAGGAAAATTTGGTGATGTTTCTTGTGACCAGAGGACCCTAGGAAAAATAGATTTTGAATTAATTCACTTGGAACAACCCTAATTGGCCTAAATACCCAAAATTGAACTTTAATTAATTAGAGTTAACCATAGATCAAATTGACTTGAAATCAATTCTCCACTGACCTTTAGGATCAGAGGAACCCACCATAAAAGTTTGAAGTCAATTGGGTTTGGTTAACCCTATCAAATGGGTTGATTAAGCCATTTAGCCAAAATTAAACTTAAAAATTCATAACTTTCAAAATACTTTTCAAAAATTCACCAAATTAGTTTTGGAGCTTCTCTGATATCAGGGGAATTTAAGAAAATTAAAATTGTAATTTTCTAAAAAAGTTGATTTTTTATCATTATATTAATATTTTAATAATTAAAAAATAATAAAAATTACAAAAATAATAAAATTCACCAAAATGTCACATTTTGAATTTTAATCACTTAGGAACAAATCCCATATTTTTCCTAGGTCTCTATGATAAGATATTAAATTTTAAAGCCTTGGGGTAACTTTTTAAAATTAAAAAATACATTTTCTAGCATTTCCACTAAAATAATTCCAATAAATTAAGGAAAAATCAGAAAATTATAAAATTTGGTTCTCTGATTTCCTTGATATCAGAGAGAATTTTAAAAATTATAAAATTCATTTTTCAACTTATATTCTATTTTTAACTTAATTAATACTCCAGAACTTAAAATAATTTTAATAAATAAAATATAATTTAAAAAATCACTAAAATTGGTTCAAGTGGTCCTCTGGTCATTAGGAATGTCCCATAATTTTCTTAAGGACAGAAACTTTCCCTTGGTCAT
This sequence comes from Papilionanthe hookeriana x Papilionanthe teres, assembly GCA_022702705.1. Taxonomy (NCBI): domain Eukaryota; kingdom Viridiplantae; phylum Streptophyta; class Magnoliopsida; order Asparagales; family Orchidaceae; genus Papilionanthe; species Papilionanthe hookeriana x Papilionanthe teres. The sequence goes on along the minus strand of CM040428.1, from coordinate 84,785,260 downwards.
ATTATTAAATTTTCCTTGGAAATCCTTATTTTCCACCAAAAATAATTAAATAAATAAATTAAATACAGAAAAATCACATTTTCTCCTCTAATGTCTTTATTGACATATGAGTGAAGTCACATAAAAATTTCAAATTCATTTGAGCTCAATTTAGTGAGTTATGAAATTATTAAGCTTGGAGGGCAAAATGGTAATTAAAATTTTAACCCTTAATTAAAACTTTAGGCTTAATAAAATGGAAAGAGTAAAATATTTGATCTTAATCTGATTTGGATGATTGAAATTTAAATAATTAAAGGGTAGAAACCTATTAAACAATTCAACAATAATTGAAATGAACTTTAATTAGAATAATTAATTAAATTTGGAAGAATAATAAAATTGGAATTATTAAAATAGGGATGTTATTAGGAAGAAGTTTGCTCTTTAATTTAAGAATCCCTAAATTAATCATCTCAATAATATTTAATCCCTAATTAAAATGATAATCCAAGTTTAAGATTTAAAATGCTAAAAGACTTAATCATTAAATTAAGTTAAGGTTAAATTATTTAAAACAAACCCTTTTAAAATAAAAAATAAATAAATAAAAATTAAAAATTAATTAAAATAAAAAAAATTAAATTAAATTAAATTAAATTAAATTAAATTAAATTAAACTAAATTAAATTAAATTAAATTAAATTAAATTAAATTAAATTAAATTAAATTAAAAATTAAAACAAATTAAATTAAAGCAAATTAAATTAAATTAAATTAAATTAATTTAAAACATATTGAATTAAATTAAATTAATTTAATTTAATTTAAATTAAAACATATTAAATTAAATTAAATTAAGCTAAATCATATTATATTAAATTGAATTAAAATTAAATGAAAATTAAATTAAACCACATTAAATTAAATTAAGTTAAGTTAAATTGAATTGAATATAACATCACCTAAGTCATAAAGAATTCAAAATAAATCTAAAATAACTTGAACACTATTCCAAACTTAAATCATTAATTTGAACTTAAATTTGAATCACGAAATCATTAAATATCATTTTGCCCTTAGGAACTTTTACTTATTATAACTCCTAAACGGAGTATCAAGTGAAATGTCACTTCACTCATAAGGATATTCGAAACATCCTAATTCATCGAGCAAGAAATAAAACTTAACTTAAACACCTTGGATGATTAATTCACTACGCATGATAGAATTCATTTGGACTTAGGACAATTCTCGAAATATTGAAAAGATGTTTAAGATTCGTCTTAAACACTTCCTCGATATGATGGAATGTCCTTAAGAACAAATTGAGCTTAGTTGTTCTTTGGTGAAGAAAATCATCCTTAAAACCAAAATTGAAGACCTAGACGTCATAGGAATGACTAGCTATAGGATTAGGACTTTGGAAGAAAACCATAACCCTTCCCTTAGCTTTACCTAGGAAATTGCTTATAAATGCTTAAATGCTCTAAATTGTATTTTAAGTGCGGCTTGGAATGACGGGAAGACCCTCCAGGTATGCTTTTATTTTATTGCAATTTATCTTACTCGCAATTCATTTACTCGTGTTGCACTTTACCTTTCTTGCATGATAAACAACGAGTTGCATGAAAACCTACACCTTTAGGACGAAACCAAAGCTGAAACCCATAACTAAATTAAAAGACACTACAAGATAAAATTCATCGCCACAACATTCAAAATATAAAACAACTCAAAATTTAATCACAAACAAAACAACAAAACTACAACTACAACTAAATTAAAACGTCTCATTGAATGATCGGGAATACCTCGGATGATGTAACCCACGTGTTGCTAACGGGATTTCCACGGTCTAAATGAAAGTGCGGAACTCATTTAGTTGAGTTTAGCAAATTCATCCGGACTAAGTGAATTCGATGAAAATAACGGTGTCGGGATGACGGAACCGTGGGATCTTAATCGGTTCGTTTAATCAACTCTAAGACCTGTTTTAATTAAAATATTAAAGACACATGGAAATTAAGACTTTCTCTAAAACCAAACACTTCTCTCATCTCACGATTTATGACTTCTAAAACTAAACCCCTGCAACAACAAGGAGCTCGGAGTATGGTGGGCGGCACGGCCATCGTCATCGGCAAAACTCGAGTCTACTTCGGCGAGCTTTCCTTATAATTAAAATAACCAAGCCGTAGGACTTCGAGGTAGTTTGCACTAGTGCAACATAAATCCTCGATTCTTCGATAGGCATTTGCATGATCATATCGTGTAAATTAAGCACTAGCTGGTCTTAGGATTTCCGAGGTAGTCGTCCGATACGACATAAACCCTCACATCTTCGAGGTCTATTTGTATGGTTTTATCATACAAATATAAGTCCTAATTAATTAAAATTGGCAAGATAAAAACATTAAATAGACATTAGGACATTCTTAAATTCAAGCCAAACAATAGGATAGCCGGGAAATTACCGAAGTTCGCTTCGAATCTGTAATTTCTCCTACCTTTCCTCCTTTGAATTCCCAAGATAAAATGTTCCAAATTTGATCCATTCCCTATTGAAATTCCAAAATTCAATCCCTTGAAAACTTAAACTTTGAAATTCTTGAGAGCGGAACTACGATTATTATCGAGAGTTTTCTTAGGTGATTCTCGTCACTTAAGATGTAATTAACTATAGCGGCTTGCCCTTATAGGGAACTTTAAGAACCCGAGTAATATAAACCCTGCTTAATTCATTTATATTAAGCGAGGGAACTTGTCGGCTTATAAAATTGGTTCGCAGACCAAACGGATGTCACAAATCTTCTAGTTTATTTAATCGAGCCCTATCATCAAGCAATGTGTCTATTCTTCAGGATAGATATATGGTTTGTGATGCGGTGCTCGTTTATATAAACTATTCGGGATGTGAGATCAGTTTGATTTCATATCTTAAAATTTTCAAATTTAAAATTATTTTCAAAATCAAATACTACTTTTCAAATTTTTATTTAAATTAAATTAAAATTCGCCGACAATTTCTGTAGGCGACTCCCTTTTCAAAATAAAACACATAACCTAAAAATATGCCGACAGTATGTATTTGAACTTATTCCTGATACTTTAGGAAGTTTAGATAGAGCTAACTTTCATTTAAAATTTAATGTTTAAATTTTAATTTACTACCATGAATTTTCTATTATAGATGTGATATTATATTAGTTTCTGTGATTCGCTTTTATTTTAGCCTCCACTGCATATAAGTCTTTTGAATCTCTTAAATATTAAAATCAAAATGAATTGAGATCATTTTTAATCATGTTTTTAAATTTTTATACTTGTATACATAAGATATGAAAATTCTTGTAAGCATAATGTTTTAATTTTTCATTCCTATCTTTATATATTATATGCTAAAATGTTTAATCTTTGTAAAAAGTTAAGTTTGGGTGGGGGATGAAAAATTAATTTTTAAAACTTAAAATTTATTTTTTTCTCATGTATACTATAAATAAATTTGATTTTTAATTTGAAAAATGATTTTGTATGAAGTTATATTAGGGTAATAAAATTTTGAATATAGAAAAATGTAAGAAAATTTGGTAAAACTTTATAGTGATGAAGAAAATTTTCAAGTTAAAAATTTTCTTAGTAAAGAGATGTTAAATATGATGTAAATATCTTTAGTAAGAGATATTGTATTTTTGAAAAATATAGAAGGATTTGACTTTTATTTTCAATACTTCAATTTTTTTATTAAAAATAGTTTTCAGAACCATTATTATATTTTTGAGTAAATGATATATATCAAACCTATGCTTTAGGAAAGGAAGAGTGGAATTCAAAATTATTAAATGCATATCCAAATATAAAAATAAAAAAAAAAGAAAAAAAGAAAAGAAAAAAGAAAAAAAGAAAGAAAATAAAAAGAAAAGAAAAGAAAAGAAAAAAAAGTATAGTATCAGAGGAGAAGCTTGAGGATTAGTGCCTAATCAAAAATTGGTTTCACATCTGATCATTTTAATGCATAAGATTTGAGAAACTCCTAAGCTTAAGGATATAACATAGTGAGTATGATTATTTTTAATAAAAATTTTTAAGTAAAGAAGGTAGAATGCATATACTCTATATTTGGAAAATCTATAAGTATTTATGAATTAGATAGGAGCTCATATTTTCATACTTTTTCACTATAAATATTTTCTAAACTTTTAATTGGTCTCATTCACTAAAATTTTTTCTAAATCGGAATACTACATTTCTAGAACAAAATTTTAGAATATCCTAAAGAAACTCATTTACATAATTTGCTTTTATTGGTTTTGAAAGACTGTAGTGTCACTTGAGGACAAGTAATATTTTAAGTTTGGGGGAATTTGATATACCTAAAATATATAATATTTTTATACACATTGCTATACCTATTTTTTATGATATTACAGTTTAATGGAAGATATTTATGTGCTTTTCTTTTAGGTACACTTAAATGGACCAAATTTGTCAAAAGGAGTGAAAAATGATCAAATATGGAGCAAAAACTAAGGTGTTAAAGTGAACTAGGGCGCCTAAGCGCCCAGATCTGGCACCTAAGTGCCAGCAGATAGAGAAGGTTGCGCCTAAACGCCAAAACCTATGCTTAAGCGCAATTAGTTACCTTGCAATTTTAAAGAATTTTTAGCAAATTTTGAAGAGGTATTTGAGGCATCCTTTGGTACAAACGTGGGTAACTGATCAAGTGTGCCAAATGACATTCAAATTTTACTTGAAAGAATGCATTTCTTGGGTAGATTCATTGAATATGGACACATTTGAAGAGACACCAAAGCATATTTTGAGAAAATATAAAAGGACTTGAAGAGAAGTTTGTGTGTGTGTAGAGAGGCTGTTAAAAAGTAGGATTACTGTGTTTTTACAAAGGTTAGAGAGTAATGAGTTGTAGGATTCTTACTTAGGGTTTCTTCGCACTTTTCTCATTCCTAGTGAAAGAGAAGGTGAGTAGGGATTCCTCGGAAAAATTCTATTGTTGTAGAGAGATTTAAACCCTCTTGGGTTGGGCGACTAGTCCAAGGGAGTCATGTAAGAGAAAGAAAGAGATTCAAAGAAATTTCAAGGGTTTGGTGGAGAGGAACTTGATATAAGTTTTTATCTTTATACTTTATTTGGTTTTAATTGAGACTTTTTTTGTTTTCTACATGATTTCTACTTTTAAAACTTTTATTGTTATGTATTTTTCATGGATTCTAAGTAGTCTTCTTTATTTTTTTTCTTAAAATGAAAAGTAATTAAGTGTTGGATGAAAGTTGTGGAATTATTGATCTTTAATGTTGGAAGAAGTTGTGTTGATTTAACCCTTGCACTTAATTTACTTCTTGATTTGGCCAATCATGATGTTAACATTTGTTGTGAGAACATGTAAGATCCTTGTAGGTATTGTCTCAATTAACAATAGGTAGAAATCACATGGGATTGTATGGATGAGAAAGTAATTTTTATAATTTTGTGCAAATAGAGAAATATACTTTGATGAGTGTAGAATTAGAGATTTTAGGGTGATAGACTAAAGCCCCTAATTTGGTTTATTGTTTTAGGTTTTGATGCAAGAGTTAGCCCCAAGGTGGAGGGAAAGGAGGGAACTCTAGAGTGAGAGCTAGTATTTTCACTATCTAACCCTCTTCAAAACTATTCAAACTTTAAACTAGTCAATCTTCATTACAACATCTCTAGTAAGGGTAAAGAATAAAATTTCTCCTATTTGGCACAGCAGATTTTGAATACTTCCACAACATAATTCCTGTACTTATTACTTATTCATGATAAGAAAAAGATATTTTCATCTATACTTCTTTAATCTTACAAAAATCTTGTTATAGTTAGTAAATTGTTTACTTTATTTCATAATTTAAGAAAATACCAAAAAGAATCACATTTTAAAGTTTCTTGTTATCTGAGACTGTTTAAGTAAGTCTTTTCTAAATAGAATTTGTGATCAAAAAATCTTTTTATCTTTTAATATCCATAATTTTCCCCATGGGATCAATATTTCGGGGCTTAATCAGAAAGTCATATATTACTTGATAATGAAACGTATACTTACATAGAATCCCTAAATTTAAATATTACTGTTGCATTTTTATTTCCATCGAAATCAAGTTTTTGGTGTCTTTGTAAAGAATGAAATTTTGCATTAAAAATATAAGTATATTCTGATTACCACAAGCATAATTTTACCAGTATTTATCTGGTAGTAAAAAGAATCGGGATCATCGGTCAACACCAATACGTGCAGTGTGCTCGTCCGGCACACCACACCTCTTGAGGGTCTAATTATTGACATCACTTTTGTTGAGGTTTGGTTTTTCTTTAGATAGCCTAGGATCTAGCCATAAGACTTTCTCAGTGACTATCTTAGAAGACTAGTAATGGAACATTTACCCTACATATATTCAATTCACTTCTTTGCTTCACTTGAAGTTTCAAACGCTTAAAATCTAACCTCTAAACACTTAGTAGGAAGAGGCTAACATAAGGAAGCTCAAGGGGAGTCCCCTATAAGATGATCAATCCTTATGTTAAACCCTGGATGTTTTGGACTTAGGCTTGCACACACACTCACACCTTCACGACACTTACACTCACCATCTCAAACCCTAAACCAAACTTCTTCAAATTTGATCCCCTACTCTTTAGAAACACATGTGGGTGGTTCCCCAAGCTCTTAGACTAAGCTAGGGTTTTGTTAGGACTAACACATGGAGGATCCAAAAGGGGAATTCCCTAGGTCCATGGCTCAAGAGGGTTGGCATCCTTTTAAGTTAAAATCCTAAATTTTACCAAATCTCAACTTTGAGCCTTTGACCTTAAACTTCCCCAAAATTATCAAATTGCCCCTACAACCCTAATTTTGACCAAAATTCCCAAAATTGCCCAAATCGCCCAATTCCCCCAAAAAATCATTCCAAGATGCTCCCCACCATCAAATATGACAAAATACCCTTCATGACCCAAAATTTCCAAAAATTTCAAAAATTCACAAAATTCCCAAAATCATCTCAAATCTCTCCAAAACCAAGTTGAACCACTGCATTAGGTCCAATTTGACCAAATTAACTCAATTTGACTAAAAGCCCTAAATTGTCATTTAATGCCCAAAATGTCCAAATTACCACCAATGTCCGCCCAATTGAATGCAATCATCCCCAATTCCAATTCCAAATCAAATTTCATCATGTAAAATCTCAATCTAAACCATATCCATGTCCGATTGAACAAATTTTCAAACCCAACTTCAACCCAAATAAAAAAACCTTAATTTTAGCCATATGACCCAATTCCCCCAAATTGAACCCCATGATCAAATCAATTCCCCCAAATTAACATCTAAAACCCTTCATCACATTTCCCTAAACCATATTGAGCCACAAATTGACCCTGATTTGAACCCAAATCTAACCCAACTCAAAATCCTCAAATTTGTCCCAAATATGTCGTATGCCCAAATGTCACTAAATTCAATGCCCTAACCCCAAAATTACCACTCAATTTCTATCCCAAATACTTCATGACATTCTTCTATATCAAATTGAAACATCAATTAAACCCTAACCAAAATCTAGCCTAACCCAAACCCAAGTTAGATGAGATTGACCACATGCCCAAATTCTACCAAATTGACCCTCCAAACCAATTCAAAATCACTTCAATCCTTTTCTAAACTCTTCATGACAATCATATATACCAATTTGAACAATCAATTGGATCCAAACCAGGATCAAACCCAACCTAATCCAACTTGAACCCAAAGTCCCCAAAATTGAACCAAGACCTAAATGTCACCCAAGCCTAGCCAAGTTGACCAAGCCAAGTCTTCTACAGCCATCATGTGGACCCTAGGAACAACCCAAGATCCACTTAGCCCAACCAAGTTGGGTCATGGACCAAGGGTCCCCTAATCTGAGGGATCTCCTCCCATTTATGGTTAAACCATATATTGCCTTGCCCAAAGCTTTCCCCAAATCAATTAATCACCTTAATGACCTGCCCACCTGAGCACCTGACCATGAGCACCTCCTTGGTCTGGCCGGCCAGCCTAGCCGTCAGAGGAGCCAAAACTGAGAGCCACCTCACTTAAATTCAAACCCATTTGACCCATCTAACCTGTCAAAATCCAATTGGTTGGTTGCGCCACTCAGCCCTCCACCTCAGTAAGCTAATGCACCCACCAACAAACCCTGAGCTCCACCATATGGCCATGGCTATAAATTGAGCTCTTTACAAACAAAGGGGAAAGTGCACTGAACCTTGTCGAAGCCCTGCTAAAATCCTTCAAGAGCTTCTCTAAACTTCCCTAAGTGTCATCCCACTATTCTTCAGCCCTAACTCCCACTATCCATAGCCACTTTATTAACTGAAATTTGCCCTAAAACCTGAACATCTTCTATAAATCCACCACAGTGCACCAAACTTCAAATTGATTTTCTCCTCACCATCTCCTGACCAAACGAAGATGATCCCCCACAGAAGCCCATCCCAAAGCCTCTCCAACCCAGACTTCCATCAGACCTGAAATCTCCTCTAAATCGAGTTATGTTGCAGACCCAAAGAGAGATCAAATTGCTGCTTGTAGGAGCTTTGCGAGGTCACGATGAACTTGTTGAACATTCCCAATTGAGGCCTCACCTCTTAAGCAAAGGTATTGAACTTTCATCTCAGTCCGAGCCTATTTTGATTCTCAAAGCATGTACATTGTATTTCATACCGTATAAACCATATATATGTGTTTGTCATGACTAGATGCGTCTATAGGAACAAACCCAAAGTGATTTTGTTAAGTCAAGCTCGAGATCTTAAGGTTAGAGTATGGACGGTTCATGGGTTAGGTCATTTGGGCACGATGAACGGATATCGTCAGATTGCACATGTATATAATGGAGGGCCTGGATTTCGCTGGATGAATGATATAAACATAAAGTGTGGAAGCGTGGCTGCTGAGTCAGAAAGCGGCGTCAAATGGCAAAGCGACGGGTGGTCTTTCGGAGCTGCTGAGGATGACACGACGCTGTGGTGGATAAATAGAAAAATATCGATTTAATGTATTTATTTAATTTCAAGAACTTTAAAAATGCATAACTTTGTGTGAAAAAATCACAAAAAAATAATAATACCCATATGACTAGTGAACAGAGGAGAATAATGTAAAATAAAAATAAAACTTATTTGATATATATTTTATTTTAAATAAATTAAATACTCTCTGTATTATTTTAATTATATTTAGCTAAATATAATTCACCATGACAAGAGGTTTGGAGGGCTTATAGGCTTTGTGGTTAGGAATCTTTCCTAATTGTTCCAATGTCAGGGGGGCATCTCTAGCAAGAGATCCCTAATTTTCAAGTTAATCCCCTCTACTCAGGTATAAAATTTATAATAATTAAAATATTGATCATAAAATACAAAACTTATTTTGGTACGTTCACTATGGTCACAAGACCTTGGGAAAAACATAAAATTGATTTAACTCATTAAGAATGGTCCTACTTATAATTAAGCCTGTAAAATGAAAGAAAATTAAAATGGTTAAAGTATAAGTGTAAAAAGCACAAAAATAATTCTCCACTATAAATAATGGTAAGGGGAACTTACCATAAAAATTTGAAGTCAATTGGAATTAATTTGATCACTAAAATGAATTTTCTATGTGAAATGACAATTTTGGAATTAAAACAATTATACTAATAAAAATATAAGTAAAAAAATTATGAAATTGGTTTGGGAGTTCTCTATGACTAGAGAAGTCTAAGAAAAATAAAATTGGAACTAAAATAAATATTACATTTTTAAGCTATATTTTAATATTTAAATAATTAAAAATTCATAAAAATCACAAAATATTAAAACACACTAAAAAGTCACATTTGGTCTCCTCATCACTTGGAAGCAATTAAAATAATTTTCTTAATTTTCTAAGTGAAGATATTAAGTTTTAAAGGCTAAAAATAATTTTTAAAGGATAAAAATTGAATTTCCCTCAATTTTCCACCAAAATAATTCTAATAATTAAAATATAAATCACAAAATTTAAGATTTATTTCTTTGGGTTCCCTACACTCAGAGATATTAAGAAAAAAATAAAAATTGATTTTCCACTAAAATAATATTTTATATTTAACTAATACTCAAAAGAAACAAATTATTCTAATAATTAATTTAAAACTCAAAAAATCATGAAAATTTGTCCAGGTGGTCTTCTAACCTAGGTAAACCTCCAATTATTTGTTAAGGACGGATTTTTTACTTTGGTTAAATTAGTAAATTAATATTAAAAATCCCTATTTTTCACTAAAATAAATATAAAAATTAAATTAAAATCAGAAAAATCATATTTTCTACTCTAATGTTTTAATTGACCCATGAGTGGGGTAACATAAGAATTTCAAAATCATTTGAGTTGAATTTATTGAATTAATGAGTGATAGGTTTTATTGAGGCAAAATTGTAATTTTGAAATTTAAGCCTTAATTAAATATTTAGGCTTAATCATAAGGAAATGGGTAATTAATGAGTTTAATTGACATATCTAGATGATTGAAATACAAAAGACTTAATGGTAGAAACCAATCTCACGCTTCTCCACATTAAGGATAAAATTGCAATTTCTTACATTAAGGAAATTTGGAAGATAATTAAAATTAAATGATACTTATATGAGGGGTTGACTTGGAAGATAATAATTTACCAATTTAGAACCACTAGTCAATGGTTTAATGATATGTCAATATTTTTATAAGAATTAAGATCACATGAACTCAATATTTTTAGAATTACAAACCAACACATTAAGTCTTAAGTGCATAGTAGTGAATTAGGCTTAATCAAGATTTAGCTTAAGAAAATGAAATATAATCAACATTAAAACTTTAGAATGCTACAAGCCCAACTTCAAATAAAAATTGGTTAAATATTTTAATCAAATCAGTTTGCCCCTAAGGGCCTTCACCCATATAATTTATAAATGAAGTATCAAGTGCTGATTAGCCCACTTGAAAGGATAATTGAAACATCAAGATTCATTGAACATAAGGGTCTAATGCAGATGAATTATTTAGCAACATATTAAGTTCAAATAAACTCGAGATAATTCAAAAGGTTGTGAAGTGTCCAGGGTATTACCCCGGACCACTTTATAATCTTTTCGATATCTTGGAGGACGACTGAAACTGTTATGCTTAGCTTAAGAAAAATCATCCTCACAAATCATCCTACACATTATGACATAGGATTTGGTAGGTACATTTTAAAGATGTTTTTTCTTATTTTCTGACATGCAATTTTAAATTCCCTACAAAATTATATTTGTTGCAAAAAGCTAATCTTTCAGCTGGAGTGTGAGAAGATGACTGATAAGCTTTTACAGTTTACAGTACTTTATTTTCCTTCATTTGCTTTACTGTATTTTCCTGCTTATAAAACTTGCATGTCAAAACTAAAACTTTTAAGATTGTCACAAAATCAAAATAAAACAAAATAAACAAAAACCAAAATTCACCGCCACAACAAAACAAAGTATAAGACAACTCAAATTTTAATCACAAATAAAACAAAACCACAATTGAAACTAAATTGAGATGTCTTTTTGGATGATCGGGAATCCTCAGAGGAGGCAACCTACAACTGCTAATGAGTTTTTCCCGGTCTGAATGAGCTTATGGAACTCTTTCAGTTGAGTTTACTAAATATATTTGGACCAAGTAAATCTGAAGAAAATAGTGGTGCCGGAATGAGGGAATCGTGGAATCCTAACCGATGTCGCTTAATCAATTTAAATATTTTCTCCTTAATAAGACCTCAATTTAAATGTCTCCTAAACATGACATTTCTCCATCTCTTCAATTTGATACCACTAAAACTAAAACTGCTATAATGAGGAACTTAGAGCATACACAGTGGACAGCATGGTCATCTTCAACAACAAAATTTCTTTCTTAGAAAGAAACAAACAAGACATAGGATTTTGAGGTTGTTTTGCCTAAGACTGCTAACGATTTTTCCCCGGTCTGAATGTGCTTATGGAACTCTTTCAGTTTAGTTTAATAAATTCATTTGAACCAAGTGAATCTGAAGAAAATAGTGATGTCGGAATGAGGGAACCGTGAGATCCTAACCGCTGTTGCTTAATCAACTTAAATATTTTCCATTATAATACCTCAATTTAAATGTCTCCTAAACATGACATTTCTCTCATCTCTTCAATTTGATACTACTTAAACTAAAACTGCTGCAATTAGGAGCTTGAAGCATACACTGTGAGCAACATGGTCATCTTCAACAGCAAAATTTCGTTCTTAGAAATAAACAAACAAGACGTAGGATTTCAAGGTTGTTTTGTCTAGTGCAGCATAACCCGCACTTTATCTCTTTAGGCATTTGTACCTCGTGTAATATAAGCCCTATACTAAGTCTTACGATTCTAAAGTTGTCATTAGATATGACATAAATTTTCTAATCTTTCAGGCTATTCACATGATCAATATCAAGTGAATGTAAGCCCTAAATAATTAAAATTAGTATGATTAAACATCAAATAAATATCTCAAAATTGAAGCCAAACAATAGGATAGTTTGGAAAATCACCAAAATTCTTCTTGTTGATTTTTTTCCTCTAGCTTTCTCTTCCTTTGGATTCATATAATAACTGTTCCAAACTTGAGTCACTCACCAATTAGATTTCCTATTACAACATTACCTAAAAAAAAATCCTACCAGTTGGATGTCATGAAAATAATATTATCTGATCTAAATCGAGAGTTTTCTTAGATGACTTCAATTATCTAAAATGTATTTAACTATAAGAGTTTGCCCTTATAAGAAATTTTAAAAACCGCAGATTAATATAAACCTTATCTAGTTCTTTTGTATTAAATAGAGAAACATGTCGGTCAACATAATAGGTTTCGCAGATCAAACGGATGTCATGGATTCTGTAGTTTATTTGATCGAAGTCACACATGCCAAACAACATATCTATTCTTCAGGTTATATACATGATTTGTGGTATAGTCTATATATATATATATATATATATATATATATATATATATATATATATATATATTAAATCGAAGTATAACTCTTAATGTGCCGACAAGATCTTGTAAAATTTAAGAATATTTTAAAAGAATTTCCATATGTATCACTCAACTCCATGTTTTCGCATATATAACGCTTTAGATTTTTTTTTTTTTTAATTTTTCGTACAACCTTACTTGAGTACAAGAAGAAATGCATAGTGATAGTACTTTCATATGACAAAAGAGATTTAGGAATATAAATATAAAAAGGTAAAGTTTAGAGTTTAGATATGTATATACATAGGAGTTGGGTGGTATGTATGTAAATGCCTCTAAATTTAAAATATATAATAAAAGATGAGTTTTTAGCTGTTTAAAATGCGTTCAAGTGTTGAATCAACAATAGCGCAGCTGCTAAATAACAATGGTTATTGCTTGTTTTATATTGAGAGATGGTTCAATGCTTGGTATATGAAAGACTGAAATATATGCTGGTTTCAAGGCCTAGCTCATGGGTGTTTCGGCATTCAAAATCACCATAAAATGTTTCAAAATTAATTTAATATGCTTGATATCAATAATAAGGATGATAACAAGCATGGATTAGCAGTGAACCTAAACTCCTAATCCTTATATATTCGCATATTATTTTGCTTTTCATATTTCTCATCATTAAGTTTTCATAACACATCAACATATTATTAATAAAAAAATTCTATGCATACATAAAGTGGTATGTATGTAAAACAAAACAATGGAGTCAAGCTGTTTGGCATGCGAATACATAGGAAACACATGCATCTAATTCTCTCCATTGTTGTAATGGCTAAAATACAGAATAACCATGATTTGCAACAGTTTAGCAAAGAAAACTGAAATATTCCAACAAATTTCTAAATAAATTCAATGTGGTATTCCATTAGCAAGATATAAGCACCAATGTTATGAAATTATTACTGAGATATGGACAAAAAGTTTAAGAAACAATTAGACAAATGTAAGTGATTGTCGAGTAAATAAAATTTTAACAAAGTTTAAAAGAAGAAATAATCATATTAAGTGAAGCATAAGCACCTATATGTATGTCAAATAAACAATCGTTAACAAAACTTGTAAATTTCGCATGGTCACAATGCCACTTTCACCAAATGCCAACATGCATGTTAATTTCCAAGAAAACCTTCTTCTCCATGTATAGATTAAATCGATTAGATAATTCAAGAGAAGAAAGAGTTTACAACATACTGCTATCAGAGAAGACGGACAAAGAATCATAGGCTCTTGACCCTCTTTCTTTCTTTCTTTCTATTATTTTCTATAGTTTTTCTTGGCAACAACACAAAATATTTGGCTGTCCTTTTATATTTCAGAAAGAAAAGAGGATATCAAATTCTTGACTATAATTGAATCAAAGCATAGCATTATACTTTCGAATATATGATTGCACCTAAATCTCTTTGCGTTTTATAAATCACCAACCCAACAGAAATATATACGTATTGGTCAAATTACTTCATACAAGAAATGACAAATGCAATTCAAAGGAACCGCAAAAGCTTCACAAAGACATAAGCTTAGCTCACTGATTACAGAAAGAATCAGGTGAATTAAATTATACACGAAATTTACAAAAGCAGAAGAGAGAGGCACAGATCTAATGGTCAGATTGAAGACAGTAAAGGAATAAGGGAATCTTGTAAATTCATCAGGTAGCAACCAAGAAATCCATCCACAATTCTTGATGATTGAAGAAAAATATTAAGTGCAAGAAATTCCTTGCTGTAAGATAAAGAATAGAGAAGAGAATATTATATAACAGAGTATTCCATAGACCAACCATAGAAGGAAGAAAGAGAAGAGATCTTACTCTCAAATGCTTACAGAAAGGAATATTGTGCTATCGATTGGAGAGGAGAGGAGAGGAGAGGAGAAGAGAGTAAATTTGATTGAGGGCAGGGGGTCGTATCCTTCCCAAATCGCATGAGGGATATTTAATAGCCAGAGAGGGAGAAAAGGGCTCGGCTAGGAGGCCGGTCGAGAGAGAAGGAGAAGCAGAGGGAGGAAGTTAGGTACTACCGAGAGAGGGGGAAAGAACAAGAAGGTAGTTTCGTTCGGCCAAGAGAAGGGACGACGAGGAGTTCGGCCCTCGGAGTTTCGTTGAAGGAACAAAGAGAAGAATCGGGGAGTGGGGTTTAGGTCACGTGCATAAGTTTTATGTTATAAAAGAATTTTTTTAATATTATTTTTTCATTTATATTTGTCAATTCACCCAATTCGATCTCGCTCAGAACTATACCAATATGAGTGAACTTCATATGTAAAATTATTGCTCTGGATGCACTCGTGTGATCCGTTTCGTGATCTGAGATCGTCTGAACATGTTAGTCGATGAACGTGCCAATTTAACTATGATTTGCAGGCAATCCGAAAATTGAAGTCTTTTGGTCCGATGGGAGCCGTTGAGCAAGAGAAATGCTGACCGGTTCTTGCTCAAGCAACAACCAAAGTCTAGCATACCGCTCGTGGCGGTGAGTCGGCCTTCACAAGTCGAATGGTCTCTTTATGAATTTTCCAATTCATATGGGAACTCGACTTGAGTTTCAACATGTTTGTTTTAATCGACTCAAATGAATGTCGAGAATTTGAAATCACCTATATAAAACTACAATGAGTCAAAAAATAGCTCGAATTTCTAAATAATGTGGGTTCTAATACTAGTCCTCTAGGAAAGCCAAAAGGAAATTTTAAGACTTGATCCTAGACTCTAAGAAGAGAGAAAAGAAGACCTAATAAAAATGTGGTGAACAAGGTAGTTCCTATGAGGGACTTGGTGCGTAAGGAGAGGCAACAAAAGGGTTCATTGGAGTGGTTGCAAGAGTGTTGTACCTGTCAGCGCCACTAACGACCTTCTCAAGCCTCTAATATGTGTTCCCCAAAGTCCCTTGAATGTGTTTTTCTGCTGCAAAATTCAAATAACTGCGGTCAAATGTTTTCAAGCTTCACTTATTGGGGGATGAGTCATTGTATTAGAACTAACAGATATGATACTATGTCATATCATGTGGGGAGTTGTGGGCATAGAAACATTAAGTCGTTGGAGCCGTGGAATGAGAGGAAAATAAAAGATGCGTTTGTAAAGAATATTTTCTAATTTTTACTCTTTCTCTACCATGGTTGGAACCTATAAACACTGTAAAATCTGCATTTCGTCTCGTGTGCATCTTCTCTGTAATATAACATAAGGTCGTTTACACAGGAATTTAAAATGTTACTACCTGATTAAAACATGCTCTGAGCATATTGAAATCTGATTTGATACTTAACATTCTCAGAGCGACTGATAACTTCAATTGTAAAGTGCATCTTTTCCACAATGGTTGTTGTGCAACATTTAATAATTCATAGAATTATTGCACTTCACTATTCGATTCCTGGTCATCATCAGGCACTCTCCCAACAAAATGACCCATGCTCGCATCATCAATCATTTCCTCATGCATGTCTGAATCATAAACAGTTAGAGAGGCATAACTTGATGAGGCTCCAACATGGTCATACTGAACATCTAGTTCAAATTCATCACGTGAAGTCCAATACCAATAATCGGTTTAAATTCCCTACGCCATAGGTCCAACTTCACTTCTTCAAGTGGCAAGTATGCTTGATTCTTGTGCTTCTCATAGAAGCATCATAACCTACCTTCTGAAAGTTAAACAGACAGCCGCGATGCCACATACACGAACTCTTCAACACCAGTCATACAGACATCAGTTAATCCTTTTCTTTCTAGATATAATGTATTATACGTTCACGATCTAACGTTTTGATTATTCATCTGTATCATAGATGTAGCTCTATAGATTAGTACAACGTCATTGTGTCCCACTGAGTACCATATTTTTTTTATTTAAATTCTAGCCCAATTTCACACTCACATGCAACTTTAGACTATAATATACATATCCTAAATGAAGCATTAGTTCAACTACACATCATACCCGAAACCTAAAGCCAATAAATATAGAGAAACAACCAATTAACTCATTAACACATAAACTAACCAATCATTCAACTAACATAATAAATTACCATACCATTATCTTACCCTTAACCAAATAAAAGTCAATACCAGCCTAACTCCACCCCAAACATACATATCCCAAATTTCTTATGTATTTATATATATCACACCAAAATTTTCATATTTATATATTTACATATATAGCACTAATCTTATGTATTTACATATCTCACACCTAAAATTTCATATTTACATCATATCCCAAATTTCTTAAATATTTACATATCTCACACAAAAATTTTCATATTACACACCCAGCACAAATTTCTTATGTATTCACATATCTTAGACCAAAATTTTCAAATTTATACATTTACATACAAAGAACATATTTACATACATAGCACTAATCTAATATTTTCACATATCTCAAACCTAAACAAATCATTTACTCACATTTGTGATCTCATGTAAAATCATCAGAACTAAAATTGCATAGAACAAAATTCTTACGTATTTACGTATCTCAAATCAAAACTTTTATATTTAAGCACAAACCACTCTACACTTATGTAAAATTATGAAATCCATGTACATTGCATATCTAACAAAGGAATATGAAAAATACTTGCGCAAAACATATATATTTTTTGATCTAACTCCTATGAAAGGAAAAAATATGAAAGCTTATGTTAATCAAAGCTTGGCCGTGTGGAAGAAGATTTATCATCTTAGACGATGTTGGAGAGGTGAATCGGAGCCGGAATCTCCGAAAAAGCTTAGACGCGACGAAGGAAAACTGAAGGAGAAGGAGATGAGTTTGGGCAAGAAGAAATGTGAACTGGAGGCCGCGGTTCGTGGGAGCCTATTTTATGGCTCTGCGTCGGCATTAGTGTCCGCTAATGCCAATCCTAATAAGTTTAGCATTGGCTACTGCGGACGCTAATCCAATGCTATAGTGTCGCCTTAGCGTTTGCCACTCGACGCAACTCCTCTGCATTGGTTCATTTGGAAGCGGGACTGTGGGCGGCGCTAACCACACACAAATCAGAAGATAATTTTGCGTCGGAATTATGTGTCGTTAATTTTGATGCTAGTTCACAATTTTTCTGTAGTGACATAAACATATATGTGAAAACTCTATTTGAGTTTGAGCCGATATAGTCAAGTCAAATTCAATCCAGGACATAATCGACATGACTCGACTCAATTACACCCTTAATTGAGAATAGTTAAGGAGCATAAATCATTGTTGAGTCGTTTCATTATTGCAAATATTATATCTTCATTGATGATGAATCATGATGAATCATGATTAATAAATGATTTGTCCATTAATATTTCATGCATGCGTGGCACTCAATATCGTTCTTCTTTTAACAATTCAGTACTGTTAATTAAAATTTTTGTGAGGAAGTTAATAATTGGCTGGAGGAGGAGTTATAATGTAAATGGCTGTCACTTTGGAATTTAGATTTCCTGAGTTCCAGTGAAGTTTGATGCTCTTTGTACTTTCTATTTCTGATTATATATATAGCTAAGATGATAGAATTAACGTGCATTAATTATATACATAAGAATGGGATGAGCAGTGTTATAATGACTAATTTATGTGAGGCCTGCATGAATTATAGCATGATAATATATTTTTTTATGGACAATTCCCATATTGTTGCGCTACATAACTACTAATGATTGTGATTATAATGAGACGCAAAAGGTCATGACATTTATGAGCATAGCTTACTTAATTTGCAATAGCTATTTTGTAGAGCGTAATGTCGGCTTGAGACCGATACAATATGATATAGTTTACAAACTAGAGCCAAAATAATCGAGAGAAAGTAAAACACATTGTATGGCATGCACATATTATTATTATTATCATTGATGTGTTATCAAGATTTTTTTTTCGCCTGACAAAAATTTCTATTCATTTTTTTACAAGAAATATTACATCTTCAAATTCAAATTCATATAGGGCCCCCAATTTCAACAAGTTTATAGTCAAACTGACCGTCTCCATAAGATGAACCCAACCAAGCTATTAAAAGGCTTTGAGAGGTTTTGGAATGTTAATTGTATAGTCAAATGAACTCCAAATTTGACATATTTTTATTTAGATTGAGTGTCCTGAAAAGAGAAATCCAACAAGCCTAAGATTTCTTAATCTTAAGTTCATTAAATAACTCAAATCAACCCTTATGATAAAGAGATACGAATCATCTGATTAGGTGCTTACGGAAGTTATTCGTCAAATTACCAAAATGCCCCTCTTCCAGAAACCATAAAAAACCCTCTCTTTTAACTTGCGAGCTAGGAGAAGAAGTCAAATTCAATATTGTATGGAATGAAGACCCAGCAATAACATCTGTCCTTCGTAAAAGCTAGCCACCGACAACCACTACTCACCTAGTGTCGTCGACCATCACTAGCCTCCTCTACTCTCCACTATTAGTGAACTCTGGTTGCTCATATAAATATAGTGAAATGAATAATATCGTGTTTATGACTCTAAAATAACTTTCGACCTCCTTAGACACCAATGACCCTTGCATATCGTATCCCAAATACGATCGTAATTGTTGGCATCGAGTTTTCTTATCACGTGTAGATGATATCCACTTGAACAATTCAAGTTGACTATGTGTCCATTCATACCATTCTAAAGCTCAAGACATCTATCTGGAACTTCTGGTACGTGTCATGAGCACGGAATCAAGATCAACATCAATTTTTACTCTATCCTTGTAAATTCACCATGGGATGGGATTCGCTCTGGCTCAGAACATGTTTAACATGTGTCTCAATGTTTAGAGACCTTTCCTTATCAATCCAGACTAGTTCAAAACCAACTGGAGTAACAAGACTAGCCGGTGGGCACTACTGGATGAGAATTCGGGTTTTGGGTCACTTTGCGCCGCCCGGGGATGACTAGTATTTTGAGGGGTTATTTTGGTGTTACTGACCCGACCCGCAATTACGTGTTTTTTTAATATCCAAAATATTGCCAAAAATATGTTCCAAATTATATTTAGAGGCTAGTGTGAATAAATGTAATGATTTAGGAAATATATACTAAATTCTCACAGTATGGGTACTATACAAGTATACGTATCGTTTCAAGTAATATACAATTTTTCTTAAAAATCTCAGTATCGATCACACGAGAAAAGCTGAATCTCTTGAAATTAACTTGCAAAATTTATACCTAGATTACAGATCAAATATACAAGTGAACAACGTTGATAAGCTTGCAAAAAGACTACTACTAAATTTAAAAAGAAAGTAACAATGAAGTGTAACAATTTAATAAAGTAAACTAATGAGTTTGAATATTATGGAAAAATCTTTCTCCTTGCAAAGAGATGTTAACCTATGTAGGATTCAAGCGACTAAAAACAAAATAATTTATTGTGACAAATAGAAGTAATCATATTCTTTACCCATTCCCGGTTCTAGCAAAGAACATTTGCTAATTTAGAGTTTTTCACCAGCTTGTGTAGTAGTGCTGAATAGATCTGGCCTCTCACCTCCAGATTACCCATTGTGTCCTCTCTATAGGAGCTACTAGGGACCCTTAGGATCCAAACTCTAAACTGAATTGATAAAATAATCTAATCTGTCTCCTTAGAAAAAATCAATTCTACACCCATAAAAAACTTATCTCTCTATTTATTTGCACTCTCCCTTAGGTGATCGCAACGAATCTGCCCAAAATGAAGTGTGGTATTCACTCGTTGGGTGAAATCATATCTCTCCCAATTCATTATGTTTTTTAATGGATTTTAATCTCACAAGTGGTCAATTTGAAAAGTAAATGAAAAATCGGTGAAAATACCATCAAAATTTTTAAGAGTAAAAAGAGGTCTTTAAATCGCATTCATCCCACAAGATTAATTCTCATATGCAAGGAGAAAGAAAAAGAACTGCTCAGATTCATCGAGATTAAATAATAACACATAATTTTAGGACTCTTGCTAAATTGGCATTTTTCCCAGTTGAGAACAAAGTTTTTTTCTTCACAACATTTTAGGACTCTTGCTAAATGATCTAAACATAAATTAAAAGAAGTCCCAAAAAATGAGAATCATCCATAAAAATTTCAATTCCTTTTTCAATTAAATCATAAAAAATTGACATCATACATCTTTAAAAAGTTTCACGTGCATTACATAATCCAAATGACATTCTTCTAAAAGAAGAAGTTTCATAAGAACTAGCAAATTTTGTTTTCTCTTGATCCTTAGGAGTAATAAGTATTTGGTGGTATCCAGAATATCCATTCAAAAAGTAAAAATAACGGTGCCCTGCTAGTCTATCCAACGTTTGACCATAAAAGGTAAAGAAAATGGTCTTTTCTAGTGGCGACATTTAATTTTCTATAATCAATACAGATTCATCATCCATTAACTTGCCTTGTCGGAATTAATTCATTCCTTTCATTTTCAACTATAGTCACTCCTCCTTTCTTTGAAACACAATGAATAGGACTGACCCAAGAACTATCTAAAATTGGATAAATAATCTTAGCATCCAACCATTTTAAAATCTCTTTTTTAACTACTTCTTTCATTATGGGATTCAATCTCCTTTGAGGATCGGCCCTAGGCTTATGGTTATCTTCCATCAGATGTCGATGCATACAGATTGAAGGACTGACTCCATTAATATCAGCTAATGTCTATCCAAAGGCTTTTTAAGATTCTTTAATATTTGTAATAATTTTTCTTCTTGTTCTGCAATTAAATTTGAGGATATAATAACTGGTAAAGTAAATGAGTTTCCCATATATGCATATTTAAGATAAGTAGGTATAACTTTTATCTCAAGTTCATGAGGTTTTTTAATAGATGGAATCAGAGGTGTACTACTTTCAGTTGTATCTAAAATGTCATAATTCTCCTGAACTTAATTTGAATCCTCAGTGATTAACTCATTTGATTCTTATTTGAAATCTATTTCAGTCTCAGCTTCTTATTCTTTCTCTTTTGAAATGACTTTATATTTTTGATCCAATATGACTTCACATCTATTTTTGAAAATGATTAATAATCATATCATAAATGATATCCATTATATAATATTTTCCATCAGGATACTTCATTGTTTTGAGCACATTAAATGTAACTTCCTGATCATTCACTTTCATGGTTAATTCCCTTTTTGAACATCAATCATTGCTCGTCCGGTGGCAAGGAAATGTCTCCCCAAAATAATATAAATTTCATCATCTTCTTCCATATCTACAATAAAATAAAATAAAAAGATAAATTTATCCATTTTAACCAGCACATTTTCTATAACCCCTTTAGGATAAGTGATAGGTCGATCTGGTAATTGTAGGGTTGCAGTAGTGGGAGAAATATCTCCTAAACTTAACCTTTTGAATATAGTTGGTGGCATAAGGTTAATGCTCGCTCCCAGATCGCAAAAGCACTAGGCACAGTAAAGCTAACATAATCTTTAAGTTTTCAAGGAAGCTTTTTATGAATTATTTCACTACACTCTTCAATAAGTGCAACAATCTCATAATCTAAAAACTTCCTCTTTTTTTAAAAACTTCTTTCATAAATTTGGCATAACTTGGCATCTGTTCCAAATCCTCAACAAAA
This sequence comes from Papilionanthe hookeriana x Papilionanthe teres, assembly GCA_022702705.1. Lineage (NCBI taxonomy): Eukaryota > Viridiplantae > Streptophyta > Magnoliopsida > Asparagales > Orchidaceae > Papilionanthe > Papilionanthe hookeriana x Papilionanthe teres. The sequence goes on along the minus strand of CM040428.1, from coordinate 84,762,590 downwards.
GGGATATTAATTGCAAGCTTCTTGAATATTTCAAAAAAATTTGAAAATTGTTGATCCAAATTTTGTTGTTTTAATCTTTGAGGAAAAGGTGGCGGAGATATTTCTAAAGTAATCTTAGTTGGAGAGTTAGGTGTTTCCGCTTCCTTAAGAATAATTCTTTTTGGTATCCCAATTTCTTCAACTTCTCGCATAACCTCAGTCTCTTTTTGAACTCCAATATTTAATTCCTTTCCACTCCTTAGTTGGACCACTTTAACTTGCTCTGACTTTTTACTTTTGTCTTTAGGATTGATCTTTACATTACTAGGAAGTATTCTCTGAGGCCTATTGCTAAGTACATTAGGAAATTGTCTCAACTGATTCTTCATATTTCTAATAACACCACTTTGACTTTGTAAATAATTACTCATCTTTAACACTGCTTCTTCTATAAATAACTTCTTCTCCTTACCTTGTTGATTAAATCCAAGAGAATAAGTAGGTATAAAGTTAGTACTACTCTGGGTGTTCCAATTTATCAATGCGCTTACTTGAGCATTCCCTCATTGTTGACTTCCACCACTTAGATTATTGTTCCAGTTAAAGTTAGGACGGTTTTTCCAACTAGGGTTATAATAATTGGAATATAGATTATTAGGTCTGTTGATAGCATTTATAGTTTCCATTGTAGTATGAGAATTAATTATTTTTCATAATGAATTTTCTTAAACCATTTGTGTTGTTGGAGAAAAATTCATTCCAATTTAGTTTATCTTCTTAGACAATGCAACAACTTGATACGCAATCATTGAAATAGTATTGTTATCATGAATACTGACTACTTTCATAGGATTTACCCTATCAGAAAGCCACTAAAAATTATTTGTAGTCATTTCTTCAATTAATGAATAAGCTTCATTAAATGGTTTAGACATTAATGAATCTCCAACAGCAGCATCTATAATAGATTTAAGGGATCCTACTAACCCATTATAAAAAGTTTGAATGATTAACCGGTATGGTAAAGCATGACGTAACACTTTCTAAGAAGTTCCTTAAATCTTTCCCAAGCTTCATATATAGACTCTCCTTCATACTGAGTAAAAGAAGTAATATCATTTCTAAGCTTTGTAGTTTTTGAAGGTGGAAAATACTTAACCAAAAATTTTTGAGCTAAATCTTCACAAGTTATAATAGATCCAGGTGTTAAAGAACTTAACCACATCTTAGCTTTATCTCTTAATGAAAAAAGGAAAAAAGTCTATGTCTAATGACATCATTTAACACACCATTATATTTAAATGTAGCACATAGTTCTAAAATGCTTGATAAATGTAAATGGGGACCCTCAAATGGTGTTCCTCCAAACAGATTATTTTGTGTCATTTATCTAATTGAAGGTTTAAGTTTAGCCTATACAATAGGAGTTTGAATACTTAAAGGAATTTCATCTACTATAGGGTTCACATAATCCCTTAAAGGTTTTTGTAAATCATGATGTTCAATTTCAGCAGTTTGAATTTCAATATGATTTAGCAATATGTTAGCCATTTTTTGAGAATTATGATGTCTTCATTGTTTTCGAATTTTTCTAATAGTTCGTTCGAATTCAGAACCGTAAGACACTAAATTTTTAGATCTAGAGCAACACATACAATATAAAATTATAGAAAAATAAAACAGCACACAAAACAACAACAACAACAAAGCCTTAATCCCACTATGTGGGGTCGGCTACATGAATCCTTTTTCTCCATTGCGTCCTTTTTAGTGTCAATTTTCGTTTAATTCTAATAAATTAAGATAATTTTTTATACAATAAGCCCAAGTTTTCCTAGGTCTACCTCTGCCTTTCTTAACATAAGTTGTATTTAAAACATCTACTCTCTTAATCGGATCATCAGGTGGTCGACGTTTAATGTGACCAAACCATCTAAGACGACTCTCTCTAATTTTATTCGTCACTGGTGCAACTCCAACCCTATTACGGATATATTCATTTCACATTTTGTCTCTAAGTGTAAAGCCACTCATCCACCTAATCATTCTCATCTCGGCAACACTTAACTTAACATTATGCTTCTCTTTTAAAGGCCAACAAGGATTCATGTCATGATTTTTTTCGACAAGTTTTATGCTGGCTGTCGACTACCTAACGTAACCCTCCACTTTTCACATCCGGGCTTGGGACCGACAACGGCAGTGTTAAAAAATGAAATAAAATTGTAAGTCAAAAAGTTTTGTCGCATTTCCAGGCAACGTCGCAAAAAATTTGACTCAATCAGCAATTACGTGTATTTTAAATCTCCAAAATTTTGCCAGAAAATATGCTCAAATTATATCAACCGGCTAGTGTAAACAAATATAATGATTTATGAATTATATAATCAATTTTCACAGTAGGAGTGCTACACAAGTATATGTATCATTTCAAGTAATATATGATTTTCCTTAAAAGCCTCAATATCAATCCCACGGGGAAAGCGGTAACTCTTAAAATCAACTTACAAAATTTCTATTTAAATGTTAAATTAAACAAATAAGAGGTCTATAATGACATGCTTACTAAAAATTACTACTAAAAGTTAAAAGATAGAAACAACTAAAAAGTAATACTTAATAAAATATAACAGCTGGTTTGGGAATTATGGAAAATCTTTCTCCTTGCAAAGAGATTTTAACCTATGTAAGATTCAAGTGATTTAAAACAAAATTTATGTATTGTGAAAAATAGAAGCATACATTATTCTTTACCCCCTCCCAGTGCCAACAAAGAACATTGGCTAACTTAAAGCCAATTCTTTAACATCTCGATTCCGCATTAAAATTATCTAGCTTCTCACCTCTAGATGTCCCCAAGCCTATGCCACTATGATGGACGAATCCCAGTGTCATGGTACTAAACCTTAAACAAAATTTATAATAATCTAGCATGTCACTCTAGAACTAACCAATTTTAGGTCCATCAAAACTTATATATCTATTTATTTGCACTCCCTCTTAGGTGATCGTCATGGCTCTGCCTAGAATGAAGTGTGGTATCCACTAGTTGAATGAAAATCATAGCCCTTCTAGGTCATTATGTTTCTCAATGGATTTTAACCTCACAAGTAGTCATTTTGTAAAGTAAATGAAAATTCGGTGAAAATACTATCATAATTTTAAGAGTAAAAAAAGTCTTTAAATCATTCTCATCCCACAAAATTAATTAAAAAAAGTCTTTAAAAAAATGTGCAAGGAGAAATAAAGGGAATTATTCAGAATTCATAGAGATTAAACAAAAACAAAACATTTACATTGAAATTCAAGTCTTACAAGAAAAACTTAAATACAAATACAAAGTACCTTATATCTTCTCCTTAAGTAAACTTCTGGAGTTTCCTTTAAGCATTCTCCAAACTTTTACACAATAAAACACACTCATTCTTACACTTAAACTCAAAATAAGAAAACATAATTTACTATTGCGGCCCAATTAAAGTTTTGAGGCTTCAAAAGGTTTATATATTCAACCAAACCCTTTTCATTTAATAGAAAATAGAAAATAACCAAGGTTTGCTTCAAACACCCCTCCAAAATTTGGCCAAATTCAATGAATCTCTTAAAAAGGTAGTTTCTGGCGTTATAACACCAGTCTGGGGCGCTATAGCGCCCATCTAGCTGGAGAATGACACTATTAGCGCCAGGGGTGGCGCTATAGTGCTACCAATATTTTCTCAATTTGCTCCTTTTTTTTCCACATTTTCTCTAAACGTCTATTGCAAGTGTCTGAAACCAAAAAAATGCAAAATACATTCCGTTAGAGTGCAATATCATAAAAAATTTGCATAATAGGCTGATAAAATATACACTAAAAACATGTTATTTTTAGGTGGAACATTAATCTCCTTTAATCAAACAAATTAGACATCATCATCCAGATGCTTTCATTTATGAATAAGTGAAGGTTGTGCAAGCGCTATTCATAATTGTATCTTCATAGCATTCTTATAATGTAAAGTGTGTGGGAGTAAAGTATATGAATAAGGTGTCAAATTTATGAGAGCTCAATTCATAATTGTATCTAAGTACTTACCAATGAATTGCTTATAAAAAGCAATCTAGAAAGAGAAGAAACCAAGTAACTTGGTTGAACAAATCACATCATTTTGCAGTGCTCAGTAGATGCCCCAGAAGTAAGAATGACAAATATACTCAATCCAATTAATATTATTAGCTAAAAAAACATTAAAGAACTACTCCATTAGAAAGTAATTTCTAAAAATCATCCATAAAAGATAGAGCAATCCAATGATAACATAAAATAAGTTCATCACATCTAGGGCTGTCAAAAAAGCTCGTTGTTCGCGAACAGTTCGTGTTTCGTTCGCTAAGAAGTTTGTGTTCGATTTGTTCGATAAGCAAACGAGACGAACAAGAACACTTTTTTTCGTTCGGTTTGTTAAACGAACCAAACACGAACAGTGCTGCGTTCGTTCGTGTTCGGTTCGTTATTGTTCGAAATATAAAATAATTTAATATATATATATATATATATATATATATATATATATATATATATATATATATATATATAATTTATAATATTTTAAAAATAATTATATACTCAAATTATTTGACATATTTTAAAAATGATATTCTGTAAATAATAATATACAATAAATTATTAATAATAATATATTTATATACTACTACTTAATAGTAATATATAGTTATCTAATATAAGGTATATAATTAATATAATATATTATACATATTATTTATATATATTAATATCAACAACTGTAAAGCCCTAATCCCCACTTTTCCCTTCGTCGCTTCGCAGTTCGCCCTTTTCCCTTTCCCCTCCCGCAGTTGCACGCCGCTGTAGGGTTTTGGCTGCTCCTCCTTCGCTCAAAAATGTGAAAGCTCGTCTCGGTGAGAACCCTCCTTCTCTCAAAAACGTGAAAGCTACTCTCGGCGAGAACCCTCCTTCTTCTTGTCTCAAAATCGTGAAAGCTTTCTCTCAGTGAGAGCTTAGGGTTGATTGTTTGTGTTCGTTCTCTAATCTCTACTTCTATTTGTCCTTAATAAAGTTTATTTGTCTTCGGCGAGTCGGAGTTTGAGTCGAAGTCTCGGTATTCTGGATTCGGTGCTTGGTTGCTCGGTATTTTTGCTTGGTTGCTTGTAAGACCACCTAGTCTGTCTTCTTTGAGCTTATTTTCGTTAATATTTTATATTTATCTTCAGGTATGCATCTTAGCTTAAATTTTCAGAATTTTTTTTAGGTTTATTTAATTTTTTTGAGTGAAACATAGGTTTATTTAATTTTTTTGAGCAAAATCAAAGTCATTCTTAGCCATATGATATTTTCTACACTTCATGGCTTTATGGGAGATTGAGGGTGCCTCTGAGTATGAGTTATGTTTTGCTTTGTTTGGAGTTTAAGAAGCAAAGCAAATTGTGCAGCATTCTATTTTCCTATCTTGTCTTCTATTTTTCTATATGGATGCTTGTCTTCTGAATGTAAATATTGAACTTTAGGGGTTAGCTTACAGTTAGCGGTCTTATTGAAGTGCTGACAGTTAGCAACTTTCATTAAGCTGTCAAAGCTTTTGTTTGTACTAATAATCTTTTCTGAAGTACATATTTGGTATATTTTATTGTTTTACATTTTCAGCATGTATGGATATTATTCTGAGAATACTTAGCACTTCACTTGATGCCATTAATAATTTAGGGTGGCAGAATTTTGTTGATAAGTGGTTTGTTGTGCTCTGCCTGAGCTCCGGAAAATATGGTATGTGGTACTTGACAAGCACTGCCTTTCTTACAATTTGACACAATTTTCTAGAGTAACAACTAGTATATTTTAGAACAAATTACTTGTATAGTCCAGATGATGCAATTGAGCTGTGATAAAGTTTGCTTAGATATTTTATTGCTCACCAACATATTTTGCTGTTTAAGACACATTGTACTCTTTGGATATGGCTAGATGAATCAATATAGATTTAGAAATTATAAGGTCATTATTGAATAGCAGGTTGGCTGAGACCTACACCAAACTCTATAGTAAAACATAGAAGGCTTGATTATGGTTGGATGATAAACAATTACATTTTGCAATTAATGGTGACTCATATTTTATCATAAATAATTACATATGTGGCATTTAAAGACCATATTGCTCAGGCTTATCATGCAGGAAATGACTTATCATTTCTAAATATATTGCTTAGGTTTATAATGCTTGGGGTTTTGTTTGGCATTGTTTTTTTAAAGATTTAGATACATGCGAGTAGTCTCAATGACATAATGTGGAACTAGAGCAAATTCATCTTATTTCATGAGTGATTATATAATTGAGATGGGTGTCCCTATTTAGCTATTACTAGATCTACGGAAGTCATTTTAGGGGCTTGTGAGAGATTCAACAACTCCCAAAATTGGTGAGAGGGCTGTTTCTCTCTCTCACCTCCATGATTTCTGTTTAGTTGCACTTTTTAGCTTTTTTTTTTTCTTTTGAAGATTCATATACATACCATTCAATCTACCTTGCTTGAATTGGTATATTTCCCTCTCTCCCCTCTCTGGTTTTTAGTAATGATGATGCAAATTTGGAGGAGAATGGTCTTGTGAGATGTAAGAATAGTTAGCTTTGATCTTTATACACGGCACGGTTGTCAAACACGCTAATTATGATTTTACCCCAACAAATGACATAGCGAGCAGGAAATAAGTGGCTTTGGAATCAAAATAACTCCCCTGATTTGAAAATTTTATGAATCTGCTGCAAATGAATGTGGTTTCACGTGACAGTTAAATCTTAAGTTGTTTTTCAGAGAATATAAGACGTGTTCTTTTGTCAGTTGTGATATTTGTTGGTCAAGCTGGAATCCATTGAAGCTATTCATTTATTCTTGAGCTATTAGATGTGGAAATGAATTCCACTATGGCATAAATAAAGCTGTCTCGGGGCTTACCAAAGTGAACTGCCTTAGGAATAGAAATGATTTAAGATTGGAAATGAAAGATTTTATATTCTTCAATGTAAAGTTTAGCCTAATCTCAATTTTCTTTTTGTAACGTGTTAGTCTGATTGAAGTTTTTGCCTTATTATGTAATGGTAGGAAGACTTTTTATGTGAAAAGATTAGCCAAGAATGGTATGAAAAAGTTTTGGGAGTTACCATCTTTGTTCCATTGAATTTGATCGAAGATATTGTATTCCGTTAGAAATAGAATATTTCCATCAAATATTAAGGAGTAATTCGTAGAAAGCAAAATTGTAGATGAGGCACTTTATCCTTTGAAATAGGTTAGTCTATCTGAAGCTTTTCTATAAGCATGTGTGTAAAAAAAAGTTATTTCTCTCTCATTATTAAATAATCCCAAATATGGGATATTTATATTTATTTCACTTATTTGGGGGTATTGCAACTTTGGTTCACCTACACGCACACACTCACACAATGTTACCTACTTTGGCCCATTGTCTCTAGTTTTTCAAACACTGGTTATGCTTTGATCAAATTTGGTAAAGGGCCAATCAACAATATAGTATATAACTCAAGTAAAAATCATATAGGCTTGATTCACTAAGTTTTTTAGGCCAATGTGTGTTTGAAATAAACTTTCTCGAACCAAAAGAGCCTGATTTGAAGCAACAAATTGCAACTTAAGCATGCTATTGGACTTACTATCTTCATTTAAACAATAAACTTAATCATCCTTATGATAGACACAAGTCATCCAGGTGCAAAAATCTCATTACTTAATGGGTCCACATCTTGTAACCCTTAAAATTAACAATTAAACTCCTCTTATCATTTGTGCTTTTATATTCCATGTTGTTTAGGGAGAAAAGGGATGGATATTCTCTGCTTGGGGTGTGTGAGAAAATGAAAACAAAAAATGGTGAAACCCTACAATAAATTGACAACAATTTTCCTCGAGATATAGGGAGTGCTCTTCAACCTTAGCCCTACTCTCTTATCTTCTTGATTGACGTCTTATTGATGTTGTTGATAGATTCTCGTAGATTTGAAGCCAACGATGTCGCCCATGTGAGATTTTCATGGCGCAATGGTGACGCCTTATCTTATTAAGTGCTTTTTTACATCACTGACACATGATTATCACGACGTTATAGAGATATTTGGCTTTGACGCTTCGCTCATTAGCATATACAATTTTTTTGCAGGATTTACTATCATCTTCTGTTGATGAAACTGTTCGTTTGTTGAAATTGGGGTGCTACAATACCATGGTTTGTGGCTTTGTGCATTACTGTATTCTTTACTTGCTGGTTTCTTACTTCCCTTTTTAATCTTATAATGGAACTAATTTCCTTGTTTTGATGGCATTATGCAGTGACTACAATTCAATTTGATCCGTCCGACGAGAGATATTTCATTAGCGGTTCTATGGATTTGGCGTAGTTTGTAAGGTAATCATAGTGTTAATTGTTTGTGAGCTATATTACATTTTTATCTTTGATTTAATATAAAAATTTAAGTGTTGATTAACCAGGGAAAGCTTGAAGATGGTCAGGAAATAGTTGTGAAGAGTTTTTAGAGTTTGTAGAGTTTTTGTAGAGTTTGTCAAGTTTGTAGGCTTTTCAGAACTGAAATTTGAGCAAGAGATGTTATGTAATTAGTGAATCTGTGTTGGTTGGCCTGATATCTTGGTTAAACAAATGACTGATATGAAATTATTAATTTGATCTATAATTATTTTCACAACATCCCTTTATTCTACATATTTCTGTAATTCTATGTTCCTTTAGTAAATTTAATTAAATACCGATTTTCTTCTTTTTTTGTAAATTTCATTTTTCTCCGATTTTATTCATATGATTATGTGTAATAATGATTTAGATCAACTCATACTTTTTCTATTGTATTAATGTGACAATCAATTTATTATAACTATTTACTTTTTCTTTCAAAAGTACTGCATTTTTAGCTCATTTAAAAAAATATCTATTAAAATATAAGCACAACAAAGAAAATCCATAAATAGTATAAACAATTTCGAACAATTCAAACAATTCGAACAAATTCGAACAATTCGAACTAATTTCGAACAAATCGAACCGAACACGAACACGAACGGAACATTCACGAACAATTTCGAACACGAACCGAACACGAACAACTTAATTTTCGAACGAACCGAACACGAACACTAGTTCTGTTCGTTCGTGTTCGGTTCGTTTACACCCCTAATCACATCCAAACCATCTAGCATAAAACAACATTCCCCCATAACAGAGATTGATTACATGTAATTTGAAAATTAGTAGAATGCTCAAAATAATAGCTCAATGTTGAAGCAACATGATGAAAAATATAAAATTGATTAAGAACCAACCATATTAGAGGAATAGAGCAAGCAAACATCAACCACTTAATAAAGTAAAAGAAAAATAGTAAAAATAGAACCCTAAAAAATTAGTGAAGAATTAGAGAAAAATGTTATAAAGTGTGGAAGATCAATAATTTGTGTTCTTACATCTCTTAATTATTATTATTATTATTTTTGCATGAAATTTTATGCTAGGAAATAAATTTTTGGAAGCATGGAATGCAATTATGATTTATCATGTTGTAAATAGCCTAAATATTTAAAATAAATACACACATGATATGCAAATAAACCTTTCTATCAATAAGATGTTGATGGTGTGAAATCTAAAACTTATTATTAAATGTATTCAAATAGAAAATATTGATCCATAAGAAGGGTGCATTTAATCAAACACAGAGAATGTGCATTAAAAATTGTATTGTTAGAGGTGTTTTAAAGTCAAATATTTTCCAAATGATTTAAATTTTTTTACTTGAATTTTGCTTAAAACTAAGTCTTCATAGGCCAACTTCTATAAAATGAATAAAATTTCGTTCCCTAAATTTCGCTCATGACTAGTTCTTTACAACCCACATTTTTTAAATGAAGAGGAAGTGGGGGCATGCCATCAAGAGAGAGGGATTTCTAACTTAATAATCAATTACTAAAAAGATAAGTAGTTATGACTTAATCAAAGTATAGAATAATCATTTTAAATTATAAAAAAATAAGGAATAGCAATTATTTATTAATAGTTTAAAGGGGCAATTAATTAACAGCTTAGCTACATATTCATCAATAATGAATTATTTAAGCTACATATTTATATTTGAATAGATTATCATGAATTAATTAAAACTAAAATATTCTTTAATGTAATTAAAGCTCATTATTTATTTAATAAATAGTTGTTTATAATTTACTTTATTAATAAAATGTTTAAAAATTAATTAGGACTATCACTTATTTAATACTTTCTACCTTCACACATCCTAACACTTTCTACCGTCACACATCACACATCCTTATCGTCGTTAACGGCCATCGTGCAGTGCAAATAAGGCAGACTTTCGTCGCGTCTTGCGTGCATACGGCAACTGAACTATCAACTAAACGCAACCTAGCCGCCAATCGACCGAGAGGAAATTTTACTCCGTCTTCAATGGCAACTTACTTACCATTCCTTGGTGAAAGGAACGGTAATCCTCAAACTTCATCCTCCTCATTCAAAGAGGGAAAGATCAAACGCTTCGCTGTCTCCATTTTCTTTATTCTATATAACTTCACTCGTGTCCTCAGATTGGTCTGAATCTTCTTCTCCGCCGATAAGATGTTGTCCTCCTCAATGGCGTCAGCGATACTGCTATTGGTCTCTGTCTTCGTTGCAGAGGTTAGGGCAGGTTTCGTCCAGTACAATACCAGCGCCGGCATAGTTGACGGGAAGCTCAATGTTCATCTCGTACCTCACACTCACGATGATGTAGGTTGGTTGAAGACTGTAGATCAGTACTATGTCGGCTCTAACAATAGTATACAGGTTAGTTCTCTCACTTCATATTAGTGTTGAATGCCATTGGGGAGGTGATTTCGAGATCATTGCTTACTTTCAATATGTGTATAGGGTGCTTGTGTTGCCAATGTGCTGGACTCTGTGGTTGTCGCGTTGCTCAAAGATCCAAACAGGAAGTTTGTTTACGTCGAGCAGGTATAAAATTGGTCTTTTTCTGGATTTTGCGTTCTGTTTCTACTTTGGATATGTTGAAGTGTGCTGATCTTTGCGTTTAACAGGAGCATGTAGTGTATCTGCTATCTGAACAGTCCATTGCTGAGTGATTGACTCAAGAATAAAAGGAATTGATTGTAAAATGAAGGACTAGTGAATTTGTTTTAATAAGATCCTTATATGGCTTGTCGCATATATGTTTCACTAACATCTGCATTATAAAGCTAGTCTGATAGACTTATAAGTAAGCTCAAAATTATTCATTATCAGAGGTTTATTTTTGTTCTCATTATCAATCTAAATTTATAAGTTAAACTGCGAACGATTTAGCTTTAGTGAGCAGTTATATGTCTAGTTTGTTCGCTTTTTTTTCTTTTCATGGGAAGAAAACTTTGCATTTGCCACTGAAATATACTAATATAGTACCAAGAGCAGCATGGGTTTTCTCAATCATTGATCAGAACATACAAACTTCACATACTTGGTTGTAGAGTTGAATTTTTAAAGTTTAGGTGGGTAGTCCATTGAAAGTTTCACCAAAGCCAGAAATAAATATTAACACAATTATCATAAAAAAGTGCAAAGAAATAAACAGATTGTTTTGATGTCATTTCCACCCATTTTTTATGCTGTTGTAAAATCAGCTGACATTCAAGGCACAATTTTGCTTGTTTGTTATTGGCGTCTAAACTTCAAGTCTACACCTATCTCATATTTGCATTTTAAATTAAATATACAATAACTTGTTTTTTTTAATTCATGCCTATATTTTTTATTATTTATATCTACAAATTAAATACTTAAAAAGATTTGATGGACCATAGGCTTTTTTCCAAAGATGGTGGGGAGAACAAAGTGAGGCCACGAAGGAAGTGGTTAAAAAGTTGGTTGATTCTGGGCAATTGGAGTTCATGTATGTGTGAAATTTTGATCTTCTTTTGAGATATATTTCTCTTCACAGTGGTTTTGCTTAAGCGTGACAAGGATCTCTTTGTTTGTAGAAATGGTGGCTGGTGTATGCATGATGAAGCAACAGTTCATTACATTGATGTTATTGATCAAACTACTCTTGGCCATCGGATGATAAAGAAACAATTTAACAAGATTCCTCGAATTGGTTGGCAAATAGATCCTTTTGGACACTCAGCCGTGCAAGGCTACCTACTTGGTGCTGAGGTAATGCTCATCTCCTTCAATTTGACCTGCCTAACACTTTTTCAAGACATGGAATTAGATGAGCAACTATGTTTATAGAAGTCATATGCATTGCTGCGCTCAAGCATTTTTATTTATTTCATATTACCTGCTCATATTTATTTTTTTATTCTTTTTATGTCTGCTGGATTGGGTGGTTGTTGGGGAAATTGTGTGAACATTTACCCGCATCTGGTAGGACTCCTTGTTCAATGATGCTTACATCTGACATGTTTCCCATCTTAAAGTCTCTAAACCATGCAATTATTCTTCAACTTAATGTGCTCATAATAACTAAGGGTCTAGCTTTCATTTCTATGATATACTATCAAACAGGAAAAACACGGGATACTATTCAACTTGAAGTATCCTCAATCCTTCTGAAGTTAAAAAAAAAAAAAAAAAAAAAAAAAATTCAAAACTGTCAATGCAAGCCCTTTGTATGGATCTTTCTGTAAGGGTAGAGCCTCACCACAAACGCATATCATTTTAAATCATAAATGGTATGATATGTTGATTCTTTATCTTAATGTTCTGCGGACTAACCCAAAAAAAAAAATTGTTTTCTTTTTTTATTCTTTTGTTATTTTGTCTACTTCAGAATCAAGTAAGAAAACTACTGTATAATCTTTAACCACAAAAACTGTCCTTCTGCTTCAATGTTCTAATGGTCAAAGTTGTGGTATTTATTAAAATACAAGCCTTCATATTTTAATTTGATTTAAAGATCAGTTTCATTGAAATGGTCTTTGATTTTTTTCAACCATGCATGTAGGTGTTTGTTTGATTTAAATACTTCTACAATTATTTTGATGAGTCAATTAATGTACAATCCAGACCATCCAATAAGTGCTGCCTCTAATCATTGGTACATTCAGAACTAATTTTAAAATTTATTTTTGACCTACCGTTTTATTTTTATGCTGGTGCAAATCAAGAATGGTTTTCTTTTTTAACTATACATGTGTTCTCGTTTTTTATTTTTATTTTATTCACTATTGTGATACTCTATTGGTATATGTTTTGCATAATTCACAAATATGATACTCTATTGAGTTTTTGTTTGTTATACATACTCGTTGCTTGGGTTCTATATCAATCCTAAGCTTAGTGCACATTTGCTTGATATGCATGCACATTAATTTTAAGCATATTTATGGTAGTTTTAGGATGAATATTTGCATTCTCATGCATATTTTTAGATTCCATTTGTACTTCACAAATTCACATACATAAACGTGAAATCAATGGTGGAATACATGACCAGGTGGTTTACGTATATTTTTTAGGGGAAAATTTATTGGATACTGTGAAATTTCAAATTATGCTCTAGTTGATTCCATAGAGAATTCACCTATATGCGAGTACAAGTACAAAGCACAGCGAAAAGAAATTAAAGACTTCCTATAATTACGAATAACATAAATGCTAAAATTAAGGAATTAAAATAATGATCGAATATAGAAAGTATTAAAGTATATTTATGAGCGTAATTTCACACTTACCCTCAAGTCAAGGTGGGCTGCATTGTACATTCCCAATCCTCAAGGTTAGCCTCATCAAAGCTCGACTTGTGAGAGCTCTCATGCATCACCGCGTTCGGTTCCTGTGAGCATGTAATTCAATTCAATGATCTCCATCGTCCACTTTCTCCGAAACGGTTCCGTCAATCTCAATGTGTTTTGTTCTCATTACGATGAATGTGGTTCTTTGCGATACCGATTGTTGCTTCGATTGTCATGCAGAGCATCCTTGACAGATTTTCTCCATAACCTCAAGCTTTCGGTGAAATCTTTTCATCCACATTCCTTCGTCGTATTCCTGGGCCAAGCACAAGCTCGTATTCTCGCTTCGCACTACTCCGAGATACCACCGATTGCTTCTCGCTTCTCAATGTCACTAGATTGCCGCATACATAATAACAATACCGTGTGTTTATCGCTTCAGAGGATATGTTCCCCGCCACGCATTAGTAAAAACTTCTACTTTTCGACTATCATTCTTCTCGAATATTAATCCTTTTCCCGGAGTCATCTTTTATTAATCTTAAGATCGGGGTTAACAAATCTCTATGCTTCTCAATGTTACGCTCATGAATCGACTCACTTTACTTACCGAAAAACTTGGCGTTCGGTCTCGGTGCGGATAAGTAAATAAGTCTTCCAACAAGCCGCTGATATCGTCCTTCGTCGATCGGTAAACTATCCTTCTCCGTTCCAATTTTATTATACTCGGTTTATTGGAGTATCTATCGTTTGCATCCAAGCATACCGCTTCTTTCATCAGTTCAATGTGTAATTTTCGAATTACTATCCCCATTTTGGATTCGCAACTTCCATTTCTATTAATTTCAAGTCTCCGAGGTCTCGATTTCAACTACGCGGCTAGAAACTTCTCGCCTTTGTCAATTATTCAGCAGATCACTCCGTAAGAATGATGTCATCAACATACACGATGAGTACACATCAATCTCTTCTGATCTTTTGCGAACATCAGATGACCAAGACGCGGCCGAGTATAACCGACGGATGGCCGATCAGGACCTGGGCACCACATGGAGATTGTTGGAGACCACATGTAGAGATTTCTGTAGCTTCGTATACTTTGCCACTGTGGAAGGATCTTTTCATCGTATAAATCCATGCATACATCCTCTTCTAAGATCTCCATTGCTGGCGCATTTTCGACATCGCCGCATACGTCGGCCTCGATTCGTCGTAATGGCAGTGTGATTCTAATGGAGTTCGCTTACACGGGCGAATGTCTCTCGATAGTCAATTCCGTATGACTCCGTATAACCTTTTCGCAACTAGCCGGGCTTTCAACCGATCTATGCTTCCGTCATTTTACATTTTATTAATGGTGGTAAATAACTACCTCGCATCCTATCGGTTCCCGTATTCTCGGCAATCGTACACAATCCACGTTCCATTCTTTTTCTAAAGGTGTTAACTTATTCATTCACAAACTTTTCTCCATCCTGTGCGGTGAGAGCGTTCCGAATGTGGGTTCTAGATCTCTATGTTGTCAATAACAGTTGACAAATGCATGATAAAGGAGGAGATAACTTCTCATATGAAACAAATCGAGAGATGTGATGCTGGCTGGCAGCGAACATCGAATCATCTCTCATGCGCGGTGGCAGAAGTACTCATAATCACGCTGTCTATAGACTCCATACCTATGAGTTTCGCAGAAGTTCGAGCTCTGGACATTCTCGGGATGCCACTGAAGTGGTGCCTTGCCCTCTATTCTTTCGCCAGCTCTATTCCTTCGTATGTAATTCGAAGTTCCCGAGGTGCGATGTGTAGATAAAGCCTGCATAGGAGATGAAGGAGGTCAATGTGAGATGAGGAGGTTTGACGGTTTGCCAAAGTTAATTCGTGTCGTATTGGTAAAAGAACACAGAATACATGACATGACTCTCCCTAAACGACGAATGCAGAGGTATGAATGATGCTCAAAAGGTGATATCCATAATTATGCATCTTTTACTGGTTGGCAATAACACTCGTAGCCTTTCTATCACCAATAATTCTATAAGATGATTTTATCGGATCCTGTATCTAATTTGATTGCGTGCTGTTTGGTGAATACGAACAAAGACGGAAAGAACCACAACACGGTAGGATAACCGAAGGGGAAAAGGATACGAGTAGTCGGAAAGGATCGAAGGAGGACATCAATCGACTAAGGAAACCCGTATCATGAGAGGGCAAAGAAGCACGTCGCTCGCCCCTAATAACATTTAACGACCACTTGGTGAACATGACCGCGGGCTACCTCCAACAAGCGACGATTTTCCACTCGGCAATCCCATTTGTCGGGAGTATCAACACAAGTGCCAAGGTGAAGGATGCCATCGCGAGTAAGGAAAGTTCTTAGAGGTGTTAAAAATATCTTGCATTATCTCGTTTTAATACCGAATTCACAGGTCAAATCTATGAGCATCATTCGATAAGACACAAAATATCAATCCTAATTTCTGATTTATCACGCATTGGAGAATCCAGTTACGTGACAAGTAATATCATCAATAAAGACACATGAACCATTTCCAAGCCCCAAAAATATTTTTTACGAGAAGCGTATCCTGCATATCACTACGATTAGAAAGGATGAAAGGAATAGATGGTAAACTATAAAAACGAAGTACGAGAAAGTGCGTTTCGATGTCAATAAAATTCGCAATTAAAAGTAGACTTTTTATTAATAAATAAATGGCGAAACGCTCCCAAGATACATAAAATCGCGATTTACCCCAAACGATAACGAAGTTAGCTACGATTTCACTATCATTATTACACCGTAACGAGCATTTACGTATTAAGAGTGATTTAAGCAAGACAAACACTAGATACGAGCACAATCGTTGGGTGAAACAAGACCAACAAAGAGGTTTGTTTAAGATAGGTAATTAATCGGCGCAACTCAAGATCGCCAATCATCCTCCCCGACTTCAAATCCCGAAATTCACAAACATATGGAAAAAATTTAGCCACACAATGACAATCATGAGTGAGCTTAGTAATAGACCGCATTACAATCCATAAGAGTAACGTGAAGCAATGGCTTGGTGAATAGATCCTGAGAGATGCGACGGTAACCAATACCAAGAAATTTAGAGGCCGATCCATCGGTGGTGTCCCGATTGGGTATGGGCTCATTACACGGCCGCAATCCACTAATAAGGAGAGATATCCCTATTATATGCGGACGTGAGGCAACTGAGTCAACAACCAGCGGCGAGAAGAGGCCGACTCCAAGACGAAAGCAGATGAGGAAATACCTTGTCAAGTGTCGGTGGCTGCAAGTGGCACCCAATGTTACACTGTGAGGATGGGATCGAGAGCCGCCGACCGAGCATCTTCGGAGAGCATGAATCGTTCTTCGCCGAACGGGCTCGTTCCCCGAGAGGCTTCTATGATGGTGGTAGTCGCCCGAGAATCACGTTTGGTCTTTCCATCGACGAGTTTTCCATGAATCCGCCAACAAGTATCCCGAGTATGGCCGGTGGACGCGCGGGCAAAGTGATCACACCAAGGGCGGACTGCTTCTCAAGGCCGTCTCGTTGGAAAGGATGTGAGCGCAAGGGCGATCTCATCAAGGATCGAAGTGGAAGAGGAAGCACCTAACATGACCTTGGCGACTCTCTTCACAAACATCGAAAAACTTCACGAATTGGATGGAGAAGCCTTCGCACTCAAAATCCGCGAGTGAGTCCGGTCAAACTCGCATTCGAGGCCGAGGAAAATTTGTTGTCGCTTCGTTCCACGATTCGCTAGCGATGATAGTGTCTTCTGGACACTTCCAAGGATACACCCGACTGTATCTAGTTGCTGCCAATACCGCAGCAAGAGTATCAAGCAATGGAAAGTGATTCGAGATTACCTCGACGAAAGTCATGAAGAAGGGTTCAACCGCAAAGAGTTCGGCCGTATTATCCAAATCAATACGTCTCACGCTGCAAGATCCCGTATATCCCCCAAATTTAAGATATGTAGAAGAAAATTCTCGTCAATATCAATGGCCATCGAGTTAACAAGACGTACCATAACCATATTATTCTCGGATTTTCAAGTTTTGTATGACGGACCGTCATCGTCGGAGCCGGAGCATCACTCGCTGAGGTGGGGCCATCTTTACCTTTGCCGCATACAAACATCATGACCGACCGCGACCATCGGAGATAATTATGGCCGGTGAGTTGCGGTCGTATTTGCGACGAGTTATTGTCCGAATTGCCGGGGCGCCGGAGACCCGCCTTGCGAGGGGTGGCTAGCTTACATCACTAGTGGAGGACGAGCTGCGGCATGGCCGTACTTAGTCATCTGGAGAGGAGCGGAGTCCGGCCGGAATGACCCGAGAAGAGGTTGCGCTCGACGAGGAGCACGGCCGGAAAGGCCGGGGTAAGCCAAGTGCCTGTCGGAAGAAGCATCGGCCATCGGAAGTGGACAAATTGCGGATAAAGGACCCGCGTCGCGCCGGATGAACTACGATCGAACGATCGCAGTGAAGCAGACGAGCGGACGATCGAACGATCGCGGGAGACGAACGAGCGGACGATCGAACGATCGCATGAGACTCGCAGGGAAGTGTACGTCCAAAGGAATCGAGTATGGGATCACTCGGCGAGCGATCGGCAGGAACGACGCCGAGCGGTCGCAGGAAAGACGTGAGAAAGCAGCCGAGCGATCGCAGTGGAACGACAGAGGAACGATCGGCAGGAACAATCGTTCGATCAGCGACGAACGATCGCAAAGGAAGCTGGGGACGAGCGGAGAGCGCCGGAAAGGACATCGAACGGAACCTCGGGGCCGTGGACGATCGAGCGGGACGAGGCTTCGATCGAGTGGAATGCATCTCGAGCGGGAGAGCTTCACCTATGGCTCGATACTATGTGAAATTTCAAATTATGCTTTTAGTTTCGATTCCATAGAGAATTCATCTCTCCGAGTAACAAGCCGAGTACAAGTACAAGAATAAGGAAAGAAATTGGTACTTTCTATAATTACGGAATAACATAAATAGCCTAAAATTAGCTTTTAATTAAAATAATGATCGAATATATAAAGTATTAAAGATATTTATGAGCGTAATTCCACAGATACCATACATAACATTGTAGTCATATAGGATTTGTCATCAAGGTTAAATTTTATCTTGAATAAAGTGTGAAGTTGGAGCGTTTATGTTATGTGCTATTTATAATTAATCAAAATTTCAGTATTATTTTATTTGAAAGGTATGCATATGGAGCTTAGGATACATTAGCACAGGAACCAAGTTGTTAGATGTTAAGAATGGTTGTCAACTTTATTGTTCTTATTTATTAATGTGCCACAACATGTGTGGTATGGATGAATCTCAATCTGTCATTAGCATGTAACTAAATTGATTTGAATATTTTGGCAGTATAATTATAAGATAGTTTATAGGATTTTTTCCATTCACAATTTTATATGTATATATTTTCATGACTTGACTTTGGAGATTTGTTTATTAAGGTGGCAGCATACAATCAGATAAAAGTTGTAATACTTTTTACATTAAAAAACTTTTTATGGCAGTCTATGACAAATTTTTCAAACAGTTATTTCAATACATAAAAAAGAGAAACTAAACCAAGGAGTTTGCTCATCTTAACAGGACAAGATACAATGACTTTTTCTTAATAATAATTGCTAATACATATGAGTGTTTTTATTGTCTATAGGTGGATTAAATGTCTTCATTTATTGTTCTCTTCTATTTAGCTTTTGTTTGGTGGGGTTCTTTCTCGAGAAAAGAATTTTTAATTAATAAGAGTGAATTATATAAGAGTAATTCAATACTGGTCATCATAAATATAACTTGGCTTTTAATATTAGTTATCATAAACATATGCATTTTATTAAATTGTAAGAATAGAAAATTAATCACAATTTTTAATAGCATGTCGATATCATAAACTAGAGAAGGCATCATATTAGATCTTGTCTTATTTTATAAAGAAACTTTCGTAGGAGCACCGCTGCTTGTACCATTCAAGATAATTCAGTATCTTTGTTTAATCCTAAGTGAGGCAAAGTAGTAAATCCTCCACTAGTGGGTACAATTGTCATTCTTTCTAATGGCCTAGGAAATCCTCCACTAATGGCCCCATCTTTGAACTTTCACATATAAACATTTTTATATAATTGACATTCTCTTTGTATATAATATCTAATTGTAAAAAATTTTGCATTGTACTGTACAAAGAATTGACACGTAGAAGGGAGACATGCTCTTCAATATGAAAGATCATTTACTGTGAGAGAGAGAGCTAATTCGAATTCATTTATGACAACTGACTTGTAACAATAGCACTACATTATTCATATCAAATAGGAAGAATCTTAAAAATAACAATTAAGTGCACAATGTATGTGAGAAACGAAACTTTGCTCCAATCGAGAAATGAAAATATCACTTATCCTCCAAAGATTTGATTTGCCAAGTAATTCTTTAATGTCACCTCCTTTAACTTGATGCCTATATACAATATATAATCACACGTAAGATCTTCACAATGAGTAGTTTATTTAAAAATTTATTTTTATTATATATCAAAATTTATTGTTCAGAGAGATGGTGGTATAGATGGGGATGTTATTAGTAGAATGCAAGTTGGTTGGCTGAAGTGGAGGAATGCTTCGGGCCTATTGTGTGACAGAAAAGTGCCGCTTAGACCGAAAGGAAAATTTTATAAGATGGTGGTGAGACTTGCAATGCTCTATGGCGCTAAATGTTGGCCTGTAAAAGAGAAGTATAAAACTAAGTTAAGTGTTGTCGAGATGAGAATGATTAGGTGGATGAGTGGCTTTACGCTTTGTGACAAAATGTGAAATGAATATATCAGTGATAGGGTTGGTGTAGCTCAAGTGATGGACAAAGTTAGAGAGAGTCGTCTTAGATGGTTTGGTCACCTTAAATGTTGACCATCTGATGATCCTATTAGGAGAGTAGATGTTCTAGATTCGACTTATGTTAAGAAGGCAGAGGAAGACCTAGGAAGACTCGGGCATATTGTATAAAAATGAGCTTAATTTATTAGAATTAAATGAAAATATGACACTAAATAGGACGCAATGGAGAAAAAGGATTCATGTAGCCGACCCCACTTAGTGGGATAAAGGTTTTGCTGTTTTTGTTGAATATATCACTTTTATCAGATTTTTATCCTTATTAGTTGGGAATTTTACATATGTAGCACACAATTCTCGTGTATCTACATATCTCACGCATAAACTTTCATATATATGTACATAACATTTTGTTGCTTTAAACTTATGTATCAAAATGTCTATTTCATTTTTAAAAAAGTGATAATAGTGCTATTTTTTTTGTGATATTAAAGATTCGAGTGCTATGTGTGTAAATGGTGTGTGATATTTAAATATATAAGAATTTTGTGCTTTAAATGTAAAAGCCCCTAATTTTTTTGTTCATGTATATAATCAATCTTTGCAATCTCTAGCTTACATTATAATCAAGCTATTAACTTCTAAATTTTATTTCAAAATATATACATAACATGATGTTTTGGTTTTCTTTCTTTTTTTCTATTTTTATTTGTATTTAAATTACAACTTTATTACTTATAAATTAATTGCTAAAATAAAAATGTAGAAGTTTAATTCAAGTTAAATCTTTATGAAACCTAGTTTTTAAACTTGTAATCATATATTTCCAATGAAGCTTCAAATTTCTACATATAGATAAACCCAAAATATCATTCCTACCCTTTCTTTATTGTAGGTTGCAAATCTATTTCCTTCCTCTCTCGATCTATTCTCTTCATAGAAAAATCAAAATCCTACAAATTTTTTAACAAATCATTTTGCGAGTAAAGGTTAGATGTAGGATTTTCTTATTTGAGAAAATATAAAAAAAAATTATTCCGAAATTTACCTTTGAATTGAAGAAAAGAAAAGGAGAAAAACTCTAGCCCTCAACTTCGCACAACTCATCATCTTGCTTATGCTTGATTTGACTGACCTCTTTTAGTAGATCTAGCATGTACTTTCTATGGCACATCACAATTCTCCTCTTGGACATGACCACTTTCATGCCTAGAAAGTATCTCATAGCTCCTAGATTCTTGATTTCAAATTCAGTGGCAAGAACTTCCTTAATGTTAGAAATATATTTTTTATTATCACTTGTTAGGGTATATCATCTACATGGATAGTATAGTTTTATCTCTCTGTGTATGCTTTATGAATAGTGTATGATCAGCTTGGCATTAGATGTATCCATTAGATTTCATAGCCTTGGCAAACTTGTCAAACCAAGCCCGTGGAGATTGTTTGAGGCCATGAATTTATTTTCTTAGTTTACAAACTAGATGTTTGTTTTACTCATTTTATAGCCTTGGCGGGATTTTCGTATACACTTCTTCCTCAAAGGCTCCATTCAAAAATGCATTCTTGATATTAAAGTTGATGCAGTTCCCACTCATTGCTCGTTGCCAAGGAAAGAAGAACTCTAACAATGTTAGCTTGGCCATTGGTGCAATTCTTTTAATAGTTTATACCATAAGACTGAATGAAATCTTTGGTAACCAATGTAGTCTTGAACTTCTCATTCTCACATCTGCTTTGTACTTAACGTTGAACACTCTTTTGCACCCAATAGGTCTTTTATCTCGATTAAGTTTTGTAAAGGTCTAGGTGTCATTTAGATCAAGTGCTTGGATCTCCTCTTTAAGTGTCTTTTTTTATGCTGGACTTTCAAGTCTTCATGAATAGATTTGAGTATCCACACACTATCAAAAGTAGATACAAAAGCTTTATGAGGGGATGATAACTTCTAATATGCAACGTACTTTTGGATATGATAATTTGTGTAACTTTCCATGTTTTCTCCATTGGATTCCCCCTCCCTTGTAACTTCTGAGATGTGTAGATTCAAGTTTGCTTGTGAATAGTTCTATGGTTGTATATTGTTTTTATCTTGCTAAATGAATTTTTTCTCCTAGTGTACACGAAGTTTATTGTGCATTTCCTTGTTGCCAATCTCAAGGTTGGATATCGTCCAGTGGTTGAAGTTGGACGACATGATGGTTAGAGGAATGTATAATGGGTTGTGGTGACTCTAGTTCAGGGGGTATCCAGAATAGTGTCCCATATCTATCATTCATCCAGACTCTTCTCCTAAGTTTTAGATTAGGGACAATAGGATCGTATTTCAAAGAATATAACACCTATGAAGTTATAATTTTTCTTAGTAATGAGAGAATAATATTTGTTCCTCTCTCTGTTAGAAGCATAATCAAGAAAGATACATTTAATGAATTTTGGGCCTAGACAACTAATTATTTTTAGAGGAAGCTTGGATGAGAATGCTTTAACATGAGGTATGTTTCCATCAAAACATGGAGATGGGCTTTGAAATCCAAGGATTTTACTTAATATTCTATTAAGAGGTAGGTGGCTATTAGTGCTGCATCTCCCCAAAAATTTTGAGATATTGTGAGAAAGTATTATATAGCTAGATACTTCAATAAGATGCCTATTTTTCCTCATAGATATCTTATTTTGTTGTGGAGTCTTAACATAGGAATTCATATGAATGATTTCACTCTTTGTAAGGTAGGGTCAAAGGATGTATTTGAAATATTTCCTTGTATTATTAGTTTTTATAATATGAATTTTACGTTGGAGCTGAGTGTAAATCATGTCATGGAAAGTCTTAAAGATTGTGTAGTTTCAGATTTCTCCTCTATGAGGAATATCCAACTGGTTTTTATGTGATTATCAATGAAGGAAACAAACCCTCTGGCTTTATTGATGGTTTTTAATTTGGATAGTCACGATATGTCACTGTGGATGATTGAAAAAGGATGTGAGGGTTTGTAATAAGAGAAGATATGTACGACGAGGATGCTTATCCAATTGACATGTTTCACATTGATGAAACTCTAGTTTTTTATTAATAAAAATAGTGGGCTACAAATTTGCAACATAATAAAGAATTAGGATGATCCAACCGACAAGGTTATAATTGAACTTGACTTTCAATAGATTTAGACACAACAGATGCAATAACATGAGGAGGATGGTGGAGAATACACTTGTGTATAGGTATTAATCTTGATGCAGTTTTTCACTACCAAGTAACTTCCTTGAATCCACCACATGAAATTCACAAGAGTTAAAATTGAATTTAATAACATCGTTCAAGTCATGAATAAGCTTGCTAATTAATATAAGTTGCAATCTATTTATGGTACATATAACACAAAAGAAAGTTAAATATCTTTGGAGACTTTCACTTCTCTTTTCCCAATAATCTTGGAGTGAGATTCACTGGCAATTCTAACACATTTGAAGGTTTTGATCTTTTGATGGTTGGTGAGAGCTTGAATGTCTCCAATCATGTGATCAAAACAACAAAATTTATTAACGAAGCTTGAAATCTTCCACTATTAGCAAGATAGGAGGAGGATATTCTACTTTTGTGTTTCACATGCTAGTAAGCTGCTCAAGCGTGCTAGTAAGGAGCTTCTTCAACACCTTTAGCTATTCATTAGTGAATGGACTAGAGTCGGTCAACCCTTCAGAAGAGGTAGCAGCATGAGCCTTGCTATCTGTGATTCCTCCCTTGTAGGTTTTCAATCTATAGATTTTCTATTTAGTTTTTAGCACTTGTTCTTTGTGGGACCAAGTTTCTTATAATGTTTACACAAAGAACAATTCTTCTTTGTCTTTGAATCATGGGAGGAGTTGTGTGTGTACAAAGCTGAGCTTTTAGTGCTAAGGGGTTGTTTGTTTTGCTAAAAATAAAATACAATAAAAGATTTGTAGAGTATTTTGATACAATGTATTTGAAATAAATTCAAGTTGTTTATTTCACTGTAAAATAAATTGTGCTCGCTGGATTACTCATGTAACTACTGATCACTCTCATTGCACGTGTAATGTCTAGCTTTGTGCATATCATTGCATAGATCAATTTTTTAATTGTTAAGGCGCATGAACTTTTTTTTATCCGTGCTTGCTCTACTTCATATCCAATTATTTCTTATATAACTTAAAATGACTACACAAGGGGGTGCAAATTGGTTTTGCCTCACACCTATTTAACCTGTTTAAGACCTCAATATATTCTGCCTAAGAAAACTTCAAAGTACCTGTCTATATTGATTCACATATTGATGATTTTCTTGGTTGGACCTAAATCCTTCATTTCAAACTTCCTTGATAATTGCTCTTTTAAGTTTCTAATCTTCTCCATATCCGCTCCTGTAATTGGCATGTCATTCACATACAAAAGAAGTACAATTTGACAATTACAAAACTATTTGATGAAGCAACTGTGATTTATTTAGCACTTCATGTACCCATTATCTGATATAAACATTTAAAATCTCATGTACCATTGTCTTGGGGCATGCTTCCAATCATAAATGTTCTTTTTCTGTCTGCAGTCCTTGTTTTCTTTTCCTTGAACTCTATATCCATGCGACTGCACTATATATTGTTTCTCTTCTAAGTCACTATGTGTGAAGACTGTCTTCACATCCATCTATTCCAGTTGTTGATCTTTCTCTACTTCCAAGCTCAGCACAACTCTGACAATTGTCATCTTCACTTTAGAAGAAAATTTTTCGCTGTAATCCACTTCTTTTTGCTGAAGCCCTTTCCAAAAAGTCTCGTCTTGTAGGATCTGCTACCATATAACTCTTCTTTCACCCTATAAATCCACTTAATGTGCAGTGTCTTTTTTTCATCTGGTAATTTTGTCAAATCCCATGTCTAGTTTGACCTTAGTGACAACATCTCATCATCTATGACAAACTTGGAGTCTTCCACTTGAGTGACACTTCTTGGAGTCTTCCACTTGAGTGGCATCTTTATAGCGCTCTGGTTCACCATTATATGTTAACAATAAATAATGCAAAATAGAAGAATACTTTTATATCATTTGTATGATTTTGTCGGGGCTCCTAGATTTAGTACCAGGAAGATCTTATGCTTCATCAGATTGAACACCTTTCTTTTTCTCTATCTTTTTGATCACCAATATTTTCTATCTCAACATGGAAGGCTCTTTTGAAGTAATTGATGAAAATTTTGAGTTATGTTTCTGATTTATACATTTTTTTTTTAATTTTGAAAGTAATATCTAATACTAATAGTCCTATAATTTATACCCAAATTTATTTAAGCTATATCTAATGAAAGTGCACTTGACAGATTTTAGATAAGGCTTACCCCTCTATCCTGCATTAGCATGAACCTATGATGAACAATCAAATACTTTCGGGTGAAATAAATTTACCTCTTTGCCATTCCAAGCTTCTTTAAGTAAGCATTCATCTAAAGTTACTGACTGATCATAACTTATTAGTTAAACTATAATATTCAATGTTCCTGTCCAAAAGTGCTTTGGCAAGCCTGCATGCAATCTCATACTCCTGACATGCTCTGTAACAATTTTATTCATGCATTCAGTGATTCCATTTTTCTGTGGTGGCATTTGAACAATAAACTCATGTCTGATTCCTCATGAAATACAGTAACTCTAACTTTTGATCACAATACTTGTCACCATTATCTGATTTGAGACACTGTAATCTCAAGCTTGTCTCATTTTCAACCATGAATTTTCACTTTAACACCTCAAATACATATTATTTATGTTTTAAGTACATCCATACATTCCTGATGCGATTATCAATTAAAGTGACAATATTGAGAATGTCCAATAAATTGAGTTGGAGTTGACTCCAATTTTTTGGATTTCATCTATAACTCACTTTTAGAGAAAATCTATTTTTTTCTTGCAGTAAACACAATCTTTGCAAAAATCTAAATCTATAGATTTGAAATCATGAAGTTTATTTTTAGAAAGGATCTTCATATCTTTTTCACTCATATAAGCAAGTCTCTAGTGCCATAGATCTGGATCATCTTTTGTTCCAACAACACCAATTGAATTATGCATTTCATTAATAAAAAAAATAATTTCTCCAATGTTGCCTCGAGTCATCACAATTGTTCATCTTATCACCTGTGAAAGTAGTCATATCCTGGCCTTGCAAGTCGGCTCAAAGAAATTAAATTTTTGTTCATAATTGAACATGTATAACTTCATTGAGCTTTAAGATTGATTCATCTGCCAACTTGTTATGAACATCACCCTTTCCAACAATAATGCAAGCTTTGTTATCCCCGACATACACATTCCCTATATCACTTGACTGTAGTTTTTAAACACCATTTTGTTGGGGTATGCATGAAAAGAAGTACCTGAATCTACTACTCATGGTTCAATACTATCTTGGGACAAAATAAGATCCTTTTGATTTCATTCGTGAAAGCATTTGTAGAGAGTTTCCTATCTGGAGCTCCTTTGCCGACTTTCAGATTTTGCAGTGCTCCTTGAAGTGACTTTTCTTCCCATAGTTTCAACATTCACCTCTTTTTTTTTCTTTTATTGCTATGGACTTTCCTTTCATAGACTTGAATCTTTCCCTTCCAGTGTTTCTATCAATATTCTTTCCTTTATTTTCAACATTCAAAGCAAAATTTGATGTTTCATTGTTCACCTTCTTACGGATTTTTTCATTCAGCACTAACCCTACAATGCCATTAAAATTTAACTTGATGTTACTCATTGTAGTGACTAGTTCATCTCAGCTTTTTGGCAACGAAGAAAAGAGTAACAGTGCCCTGACCTCGTCATTGAATTTACTTTCAATTGAACACCATTATCTTCATATTGAACTATGTCATTAAAATTTAACTTTCAGTCATAACGTTGAAGTTATTCAAGTGCTCAGCCACTAAACTACCATCTACTATCTTCATATTGAAAAATCTCTTCATCAAAAAAATTTTATTTGAAGCAGAAAGCTTCTCATACACCATTGTCAGTGCAGCCATGAGATCAACGGTAATTTTCTCATTCACAATGTTAAAAATAACATATGAGAAAAATAATCAAATTTAGTGTTGTTCGATCAAACACTTTCTACTCTTCAAGAGTCATCAATTTAGGCTTTTTGGTGATTCATTCCAGTGACAAATACTGTTTTATTTGATCCAATAAATATTCAATTTGCACTTTTTTAGAAAACAAGTTCGATCCGTTGAACTTCTTCATCTTATAACTTGCTTTATCAGTCATTGCTTCAACTCGAATTAAAATGCTTCAACAAATTCCGCTTTAATACCACTAGTTGTGAAGAAAATCATGGAAATACTGATTCAAGAGACCAAATCAAAACTATGAACATAAGCGCAAAAATAAGAAAACTCAGAAAAAACAAAAAACACAAATATTTAACATAGAAAAATCGAGGAACAGGAAAAAAACTTCGGAGTCACACCATACTAAGAAATCCACTATGAAAAGAGGAGAAATAGTATAGATTACACCACACTCAAGCTTATCTACAATCTTGAATCCCATGAACACTCCTTTTTCTCTTTCGCACATGATAACTCACGAAATATGACTTTAGTACACACTCTTTCTTTTGTTTGATTGCTTTCCTGCAACAAAAAATAAAGATTTAAATCCCAAACTGCAGAAATCCAATTTCAGGCACCAAACTTGGGCACCGAGTGTCTAAGCGCTCTTGTTCTGAAACTAGAAATGCACTTATCCGGGTGTTGGGGCGCCTCAATGGCGTTGGAGCATCCAACCAGGCTTTGGGGCGTCTCAATTGCAGTGCCTAGGCACTACAACCAGGCACAGAGGTGCCTGATATAGGTGTTGGGTTATGGGTGCAATTTCTTTGACACTTAGGTTCCACATGCAACACATTTTATCTCAAAAAATTCACGAGGTAACTCTTATGGCATAGTACTTTGTCCTGCATGAAATTTAATTGCCATCTTCTTGTTGGTATATTTCTCTTATACCAGGCTTTCATCCATTGAGATATTGTCCTTTTTAGCATGCTAGCTCTCAGTTTTATCCATTTGGTACAGTTTCTTAGTAGACCACTTACCTCAAGAGTGTTCTAGCATAAGCACGCTTAGCTATAAAATTCTTGATGAAACTCAACTATTACATTAAAAATACTTTGATATTTAAGAGTTCTATTTCATTGCAGCATTCATACGACCGGTTGAAATAGTCAGTTCAAAACTAGTTATGTGAATATTACAGTTGACACCAATAATATATTAAAATTAGATAATTAGAACTCATAAGTTTAACATAGTCATGTAATAATTTCTTTTACTTTTCTTTTCCATCATGCAGCTTGGTTTCGACTCAATATTTTTTGCAAGGATTGATTATCAGGATAGACAGAAACGCAAGCTAGACAAATCTCTTGAAGTTGTATGGCGTGGTTCAAAAACTTTTGGTCCTTCCTCCCAGGTTCTCAGTTTTCTGTATTCACGTACATGTTTTCTTGAAGATGTTTTTGTTTATTGATGGGGATTGTGGATACTCTAGATTTTTGCAAGCGCCTTTCCTCAGCATTACAGTCCTCCAGGTGGATTTCATTTTGAAGTCAATGATAATGACACTCCTGTCCAAGTATGCTGTTTGAATGCACTAATTCCTTGTTATATATATCCCCAAGTTTTCTGACATTTTTTTTTAATTTGCAGGATGATCCTCTTCTTTATGACTATAATGTTGATGAACGGGTCAATGATTTTATTGATGCTGCTTTAGCTCAGGTAAACATGAGATGTGCACTTAACTTTACTTCTCTGGATAGGTATTTATGCATGGCATCAATTTTTATACTACTGTAATTTAGAATTTACATTGCATTGCTATATTCAATAGTTGAATGCTTGCTGTCAGGCTAATGTGACACGAACAAATCATATTATGTGGACAATGGGCGATGATTTCCAGTATCAGTATGCTGAATCTTGGTTCAAGCAAATGGACAAGCTTATCAATTATGTAAACCAGGTATTTTTATCATATCATATTGAAAATTACCGTAAACCCTTAATATTTTTGTTGAAATTCAGAATATGCGGAATAATATTATTGATATGAAACAAAGTATTAATAACATTTACATGCATCCTAGAATAGGAATGACAATAAAAAAAAAGAGAAAATTATAGATATAATATCTATATCTCTAATTAATCAATTCATGTTAATTATTTTGAGATAAATGAAACAACATAAAGCATAAAATAGGTAAGGAAATAAATTTAATTCTCGTAATTTCTTACAAGAATAAATTATTTCCTAATATAACTTTATCACTCCCCCTCAAGTTGAAATATTGTTGAAAACCATGTTAAACTTGAATTTGAAAACATCAAACAATGTGTGAGGAAAATTCTTTGTGAGGTAGAACTTGAAGTCTTCACCCGACACTTGATAATCAACCCCAAGTGTTTTTAGTAGACTACGGTTGTCGTTGATTGCAGTTTTTGTAGTGTCTATAGGTAGGTGAAAGACTTCTACATGCAATGCTGTTGGAAAGTTTGCAGGAAAGTACATAACAAATAGGAAAAGCTGCAGGGCATAGCATCCAACAAAAAAAAAAAAAGAAGAAAAGTTTCGGAGGTAGGCCTTGTTGCAGAAAAAGGTTCTGGAGGAGGGCCTGCTGTAGGAAGAATCCAGGTGGAGGTCAGCTACAGAAAATCTCCGGAGGAGGGCCTGATACAGGAAAAAGTTTTGAAGGAGGGTTTGGTGCAAGAAAAGCTCCGGAGGAGGGTCTCCTGCAAGAAAAGCTCCGGAGGAGGGTTTGCTACAGGAAATATTTCGAAGGAAGGCCTAATGTAGGAAAAAGTTCTAGAGGACCTTATGCAGGAAAAGGCTCTTAAGGAGGGTCTGCTGCAGGAAGAATTTCGGTGGAGGATCTGCTCCAACAAAAGCTTCGGAGGAGTGTATGATACAAGAAAAAGCTCTGGAGAAGGGTCTGCTGCAGGAAAAGCTCCTGAGGAGGGTTCACTGCATAAAAGCTCAGGAGGAAAGCCTGTTGTAGGTAAAAGTTCCGAAGGAGGTCTGCCGCAAGAAAAAATTCTAAAGGAGCCCTGATTCAGGACAAAGCTCCAGAGGAGGACCTGCTGCAGGAAAAGCTCCGGAGGAGAGTTTGATATAGGAAAAGCTTTGGAGGAGGACCTGCTGCATAAAAGGCTTCAGAGGAGCGCCTTCAGTGAGGTGGGCTTGCAACAATATACTTCTGGCTACAGGGAGAGTTCTGGTGGCAAAGGAAAACATAGAAGACCTGCATAGAGTTTTTTGGCAGTAGGGAAGAAACCGACGAAGAAGGGCATGTGGGCCGACTGCTGGGATTCCATTCAAGGATACATCTAGTCTCGCCTCTGTAATAACCTTTCTCAAGTTGTTTTGAAAACAAACCAAAGATGAACTACTCTGTAAGAAGCTTCCTTTCATTTCCACAATCCATGCATGTGAAATGGCGGGAGGACTCCACAGATGTAGCTGCCGAAATTTGCGACAAGGTGCTTGTAAGGTATGCAGGAAAGTTTTCCAGTTAGCAAGATGATTTTCAATTGTTTGGGACCTGCTAGGAGAGAACCGATAGCCTTGGCAGGAGGTCCAGCTGGCAGGAGTTGGTCCAACGTCTGGTAGGTATGCAGGGAAGGGATCTAACTGCCTGAAATCTGTAAGGTAGTTTTGACGGTGGGAAAGATTGTATGAGGGAGTGTTGGCGGTGGGAAAGGCTGTAGTTTGGTGCCTCACGGTCATGGAAGGAGATCAGAAGGGATGTCCAGCGGCTTGAAAATCCTGCAGGAAGGATTAACAGGTGAAACTTTCTAGGAAAATGGGGATAGGGGAACCAACAGGGAAGCCGGCGGAGATGGGAGAACCAACGAGGAAGACAGTAGGGAAAAGAGGTCCTTCTCTCTCTATTTTCGCTGGAAAACAGAACTAAATCTTGCATGCAGACTAGGATTTCTACTGGAGAGAGAGTCACCGCCTCTGCAAGGTCGGCAAAGTCGTAGCTCCCGGCTTGATAGATTCACGAAGGGAGAAAATCGTGTGGGATTGCTATAAAAAAGGAGGCAATGCTTCGAAGGGGCTGTAGGGATCTACTCTGGTGGTGAGGGCCTGCGAACAAGTATCAGGGAGGATGATAGGAAGGGAGTTTGATGGCTCTAGAGGGAGGACCGGCGGCTAGGTTAGGAAATTTTGCTCTAATACCATGTTTAGAATAATTCGGAATAACATTATTAATATGAAACGGTGGTATAAATAATCCTTGCATAAATTCTAAAATAGGCAAAAAAAAAAGAAATAACAGTAAAAGAAAGATATAACACCTACATCTCTATTAATCAATTCATATTAGTTACTTGGAGATAAAAAATAATATAGATCATAAAATAAGAAAGGAAATATTTCTAATCCAAGGAATAAATTTAATCCTCATAACTCTTAATGATATAACTTCTAACAGTTTTATCTCGGATGAAATATAAATACTCTAGATGAAAACTAATTATCTTTTTCAAACGGAGAAATTATTACCCTCCCAACATTTGATTTGGTTTTTATTACTCATAAAAGGTCCGTACATAATTCATAGTGCTCGATATTAGTGCCATTGTTCTAATTATTCTGGAACAGTTATAATTCATCTATTATATTTATTCCTTGCAATATTAGTTCAATGGGTAAACTTGTAATACTGTTTTTTTCTTTTTTGTGCATTCAACAGAATGTATAAACTTATAATTCAGAACAGATTAATTTCTGTATTCCGCATTCACTTTGTATAGCTTGGAAGGCCCTTTGGGTGTCTTTTTTATGTACCTACAAATACAAAAAAATTAACCGCTTGCTTGATTTTTTTAAGATGGAGATGCATTTTGTTTGGACTGATCACAAAACATGGAAACAGGAAAAGGTTGTTAAATTAGAAATGAAGAGAAGGCTTGAAATTGGTGATGGTTATAAATGTAAACACATAATTTATTATTTGAAAATTATGAAATTGTTATGAAAAGAGGTGTTGCTTGTATTTTGTATCTCAAAGTCTAGCGAAATCCCTGCTATTCACATGTTATCTAAATAATGCTTTCATTTAATACATTGTATCCAAAGGATTTTCAAATAATATTTGAAGTAGCAATAAAGGCTAGTTTTTTTTCAAGCAAGAAATTTTTTTATTTCCGACAAGAGGTGATCAAGCGATGGGTACATGCACAACATTATTTTTAATATGTCGATGGCAACTGTAGACTTCCACTGAATTAAAAAAAAAATTAGGAAAATGATGACAGTAATAGTTAATAAATATCTTACGAAGCATGCATGCTCTAGGGTACGTAATGTGTGCTAACACATGTTCTGCAGCTAGATTTATGTATGTATTCTGAATTTTCAATCTAGTATTGAGACTCTTTAATGTAAGTGCAACACAGTTCATATACATAAATATCAAATAATGCAGTAAAAACAATTGAAGGTGGAGAAACAATCTTCCCATATCCCATAATTTTTAAATTATATCCTTTCTCCTTATTATATGAGGAACGGCTAGGGCAAATATGATTAAGGCCGGTACAACTTATCAAATATAAGACAAACAATAAGAGAAGACATACAACATTATAAGAAATGAACAAAGAAAAAAAGAATTAAGTAAAGCTGAAATAAGAAACTTGTTGTTATAGCTTTGAAATATTGAATCAACGGGGCCCATTGTTGTGATAGAAAAATCAGATTCTATCGATTTACACCCAATCACACCGTGGAAGAACACATTGGTTTGAGATATCCAAAACAAAAAATTGATAAAAAATGCTCAGCACAAAAAATCCAGAAAGTATAGAAGATTTAGTGTGGAAAAACTTGAGAACTAGAAAAAAATTCATGGCTTCACACCACACCAAAATTCCGGTCTAAAATGAGGAGAAAAATTTCAGATTAAACCGCACTCACAGTTCCTCTTTACCAGCCCACAACTCACAAATACTCCTCTCTCAATCACACGATAACAATCCACAAAAATCCAACACAGAACTTGTTGCACTGCGTGGTTTGTTCCACTCTTTTTTTACACACTGCCAAGAGAGCTTATTCCTCATATAGTAGTTAAGGACATTAAACTTGCTCGAAAGAGAAAGTGATTCTGGTGTTGGAGCACCACTCCCGAGCGCCGCCTTTTCACGCCGCCTATGTGGATTCATTCTTCTGGGCGCTGTATGATCCATCATGAGCGCTAAATTTTCTATGTCTCTGTTTCTGAAAGGTTGGATTTGTGCTTTTGGGCTTAGCAATGCCCTCTTTCAAGTGTTGCTTTTCCATGCTCTCAAGTCCGTGGGTAGAATGACACTGGGGCGTCTGTAGCCAAGCGCTGAGGCGCCCCTCTTAGCTTGGTGCTGCTGCTGCTTTGTTGCCTTGTTGCATGCTGCTCGTCTTTAATCAGGCTTCACTCACAACAATCTCTCACTTGGAGACTGATTTCATGTAATCCTCTCCTCCAATCTATACCCTTCGTAGTATATTGTAGTGTGACTGACCCTCAGTCTCAGTCTTTTTCAACTCCAACTGAAGCCAAACATAGCTTTAATTTCTCAATAATGTCCTATCTTAGTAAACATATCTGCAGGATTCCGAGCTGTTTGTATCTTCTTCAAGAATAATTTTCCATCTTTTAGAAGAAAATGACTAAAATGATACCCCAGTTGAATATACTGTCTTGACATAAAAAATGATATTCTTAGATGAATATACTCATACTATCACTATGGAGCTTTCTATCTCTTGCTCCTTGCCCATTTCTATCATAAAGCTCTGCTGCCAAATCATCTCAGTGATAACAATATATTTGGCTTCTGTATTTCAAAGTGCAGTAATCTTTTATAACCTGGAAACCCAACTTACTGTTGTATTTCTCAAAGTGAAGATATACTCTGTTGTATTTCTTCTACCATCTATATCCACTGCCAGTTTTGAATATACATATTTTTGTAGATCAATCCCTATAGTTCTGAAACAAAATATTTTGTTAATTGTTCCTCTCAAGTATTTGAGAATTTACTTCACCGTCTCTCAATGATGTCTGCCTGGATTACCCATATATTTGCTGACTACTCCTACTGCATGTGCAATATTTGGTACTGTGCATATCATTGCATACATCAATCTTTCAACAACTGAAGCATTGAAGATCTTTCTCATTTTTGTTTGCTCTGCTTCAGACTCAGGCTATGGTTTCTTAGATAGTTTGAAGTGAGTACTTGAAGGGATGCACACTGGTTTTTCCTCACTCATGTTGAACTTATGTAGGACCATTTCCACATGCTTTGTTTAAGACAACTTCATTGTACATCCAATCCATGTTGAATCTCATCCCAAGGATTATTTCCACATGCTTTGTTTAAGACAACTTCATTGTACATCCATTCCATGTTGATTCTCATCCC
This sequence comes from Papilionanthe hookeriana x Papilionanthe teres, assembly GCA_022702705.1. Classification (NCBI taxonomy): domain Eukaryota; kingdom Viridiplantae; phylum Streptophyta; class Magnoliopsida; order Asparagales; family Orchidaceae; genus Papilionanthe; species Papilionanthe hookeriana x Papilionanthe teres. The sequence goes on along the minus strand of CM040428.1, from coordinate 84,727,497 downwards.
AAGGATTATTTTGGTTGGACCTATATTCTTTATCTTAAATTTTATCGATAATTGTTCCATAAAGTATTTGATTTTCCCCATATTTGTTCATGCAATCAACATATTAAGCACATATAAAAGAAGCAAGATATAATAATTACCAAAATTTTTTATTAAGCAATAGTAGTCTAATTGACACTTTATGTACTCATTATTTGACATGAACCTGTCAATCCTTTTATACCACTATTTTGTGGCTAGCTTCAGACCATAAAGACTTTTCTTCAACCTGTAATTTATATTTTCTTTTCGTGAAACCTCATAACGCTTTGATTGCACTATATATGATTCACTCTCTCTAAATGTTGATCTTCCTCCATTACCAAAGTCAGCGCAGCTCTGATTGTTGTCATCATCAATGCAGGAGAAAATATCTCATTATAATTCACTCCTTCCTTCTGTAGAAACCCATTTTGCAACTAGTCTTGCCTTGTAGTGTCTGCTAAAATACGACTCTTCTTTCAGCCTGTTAACCCTTTATTGTAAAGTGCCCTTTTGTCATCTGATAAATCTGCTAAATTTTAAGTCTAATTTTACCTCAATGACTGCATCTCGTCATCCACGACAAACTCTAACTCCCTTGAATGTTCAATTTAACTGACCTCTTTATAACACTCTAGTTCGCCACTATCAGTTAGTGAAAGATTATATAATGAAGGAGAATACTTCTATGTCACTTGTGCGATGTTACTGGATCTTGGTGTGCCGTAGAGGCAGCAACCCAAAGAATGAGTGTGCTCTGGAGGAAGTGACCCGAAAGCACGAGCGTGTCATAACCCGAAAGGACAGGTGTGCCATGGAGGCAGCGGCCCAAATGATGGCTATGTCGTGGAGGCAATGTACCGAAAGGGCGGGTGTGCCGTGGAGACAACGGCCTGGATGATGGGTGTGTCGTAGAGGCAATAACCCGAAAGGGTGAGCATGCTGTGGAGAGTGGCCCGGAGGATGGGTGTGTCCTAGAGGCAATGACTCGAAGAATTGGGCGTGCCATGAAGACAACAACCAAAATGATGAGTATGTTGTGGAGGTAGAGATCCGAAAGGGTGAGCGTGCCGTGGAGGCAGTTGCCTGAAGGTTGGGTGTGTCGTGGAGGGGTGACACGAAAGAGTGGGTATGCTGTAGAAACAATGGTCCGTCTCAGTAGCAGGTGTCTGAAGAATTTTCTGTGCTTCATTAGATTGAGTACATCTTCATTTGTTATCTTCCTGATCATTGTTACCTTCTATCTCAACATACTTGGATGAATATTCAGAAGTAACTGATGGACAATCCAGAGCTCTATTCATGTTCACGTCTTTGTACATTTTCATTTCATTGAGTATCAGATTTCTGCTTGTGATGAACTTCTATTATGATAGTCTCAAAATTGTGCTCGAATTCATTTGTCATACCCTATGAATGTGCAATTACATCGACATGAACATATATTGAACAACCAAATACCTTTAGTTGAGAAAAATTTATTTTCTTGTCAAGACTTCTTAGCTTTTATTCAAAGTACTGACACACCATGATTTATCAGATAAATTGTATGTTCACTGTTTCTGTCCAGAACTGCTTTGGCAAGCTTATATGCATTCTCATACTCCTGGCATGTTCTGTGATAGTCTTATTTATGCGCCCAACAATAAAATTTCACTGTGGTGTCTTTGATACAGTGAACTTATACACGATCCCTTCTGAAGCACAATAGCTCATGAAACTATGATCACGATATTCGTCACCATTCTCTAATTTGAGATATTTTACTTTCAAACTCGTCTCATTTTCTGTTATAGTCTTCCATTTTCTAAACGCCCCATATACACTATATTTATACTTTAAGAAGTAAACCCATACATTTATGATATGATTATTTATAAAAGTGACAAATTAGTGGGAATCTACAATTGACTGAACTGGAGTAGTACCCCATAAATCATTATGCATTAGTTCTAGCTTCTTTGACTTCACCATTGACCCACTTTGAGAAAAGAAAACTTTCTTTTGCATTTCATATACAAAGTTTTTAAAAAAAATCTTGATCTAGAGGTTTTAAACCCTGAAACGTGTTCTTAGAAAGTAGGGATTTCATATTTTTCTCACTTCTTTGACCAAGCTTGCGGTGCCCAAGACCTGCATCAATCTTTCTTCCAATCACATCAATTGATTCTATTGTCTCATTGATATGGTAATGAGTGTCTTCAATAATGCCCCGTGTCATCACAATTGCCTCCTTTGTCACTTTTCACAAATCACTTATGAAAGTAGTCACGTACTCTGACCTTGCAAGCTAGCTCACCGAGATCAAATTTCTCTTTAAACTTAGAACATTTCTAAGTTCACTGAGTTTTCATATTGTTCAATTTAGCAATATGATATCAACATCACTTTTTTCGACAATACTGCAAGCCTTGTTATTATCAATATACCCTCCCTAGATCATTTTGAGTATAGTTTTTAAACATCTCTTTGTTGGAAAAAGCATGAAAAGATGCACCTGAATATAATATCCAAGATTCAATACTTTTTTAAGGATAAAGCTAGAGAGTTATCTTGGATTTCACATGTGGAGATATTTATAGAAATATTCTTGTCTTGAACTCCACCAACAACCTTCTTCGGAGCTTTATAGTCCTTGAAATGAAATTTATTCTCGTTGTTCCAACATTGACCTTTGCTATTTCCTCTTTCTGACTTGAATTTTTCTCTTTTGAACTTGAATCTATCTCTACTTGTATTTCTATCCATATTCCTTCCCCTGTTCTCAATTTTCAAAGCAGAATCTGAAGTTTCACTGTTTGCTTTCTTGCAACCTCTGAGATTAAAGTTTAACTTCATATTATCATAAGAGTTCCCACCATAACCATTCCATCCTACACTATCTAACAATGAGGATAGAATTTACAGTGCTCTGGCTTCGTTATGGAACTTAATGCTTATAGAATATAATCGGTTTGTCATAGTGTTGACATTCAATTATTCAAACGGTGAACTCCCTTTCACATTCTTCATGTTGAATAATATCTTCATCAGAAAAATTTTATTTGAAGCTGAAGACTTCTCATACATTCTTGTTAGTATCACCACGAGATCCATCATAGTTTTCTTATTAACAATGTTGAAAAACATCTGAGAAAAGTGAAAAACAAATCAAACCTAATGCTATTCGATTAAGCTCTTCTCATTCTTTTAGAGTTAGAGTTAGGCTTTTTGTTAATTCATTCCAATGTTATATACAATTTCTTTGATACAACAAGGCTTCAAGTTGTGTCTTCCAGAATGCAAAATTCGGGTCATTTAATTTCTTCATCTTATTCCTCGCTTCGTTAGTCATTGCTCCCACTCCAATCAATGATCTTTAGAAAATCTCGCTTTACTACCACCTCAAAATTGATCAAAAATCAATTTTGATCAATTCACAATCAAATCGCACCACTGAAATCACACTAATTTGAGAGATCTGGAATAAAATATTGAACATATTTGCTCAACACAAATAATATAGAAAAGCACAGAAGATTTAACTTGGAAAAATCTAAGAATGTGAAAGAAAATTACGGAGCTACATCACACCAAATTCCATTATGAAATGAAGAGAACAATTACATATTACACCATATGCATAGTTCATCTCTACAAGCCTGGAACTTATGAACTCTCCTCCTCTCTTGTTTGCATAAGGCAATCCGCACAAATGCAACACAGAACTCGCTGCATCGTACACTCTGTCCCTTTCTTGTTTCACACATAGCCAAGTAGTTTATTCATTGTATAGAAGTTAACATAAATCTTGATCAAAAGAGAAATTATTTTTCGTACTGGAATGCCACTCCATGGCGTTGCTTTTCTATCTAGAGTTGTTTTTTTGGATGCTGGATCACCCATCTTGAATGCCAAGTGTCAATCAAGGAGGACGACAGTCAAGAAGCTAGATTTGTAGTTCTTTATAATTAAGGAGCCTATTCAAGATTCTTCTTATTTTTCTCAAAATTTTGATATGGTATCAGAGCCAAATTTTAGCCTTAACCACCGATAGTAGTTGGAGGACCGTTGAGTTTCCATTCCCGCCGGCCTTCTTGTGGGACCGGAAGGGAGGAACTATTTCTTATTTCTTTGCCTTGATTCTTGCTCGTCTGCTCGTCGTCTCATTATTTTAGCCCTAAATCTACGATCTCGTCCTCTTCGTTTGCATCGTCCGCTTCTGCTTTGGCAGCTTTGACTGTATCTTTGGCTTCCGTATAGTCTACGTATTTCAGCGCCGATATACTTCCTAGATCGTCGCACTCAAGGATCGTAGGCTGAGATTTTACTCACGGCTTCGGCATCTCGGCTTCAGCACTTTTGGCTTGAAGATCAGGGAACAAACCATCATCGTCGTCACAGGAAGAATCAATAGCATTTGGATCGCATAACAGGACGCAAATCCTACTTGTGGGCTATGATCGGTTGCACTTGGATCAGGATGCGGATCTTACAGGCTATGATCGATAGCATTTGGATCGTGTAACTGGATCCTATTTGTGGGCTATGATCAGTAGCATTTGGATCGTGTAACTGTATCCTATTTGTGGGCTATAATAGGTAGCATTTGGTTCGTGTAATGAAAACGTATCCTTCTTATGGATATGACTCGAATTTCTAGGCGACAATGAGAAAATATTACTTGTTTTTCTTTGCTCAAATCATGTTATGGTTCAGGAGTTGTCTCTGAGGCTTCGACACCTTGAACTTCGCACTCACAGCTTAAGGATTTTTGGTGTTATCAATTTCTTGTTGGCAAATTAATGCTTCCTGATCAGTTAACATCAATTGGAGGGGGGATGTCAATCAGGAAGGACGGAAATCAAGAAAGTTAAATTAGGAGTTTTCTATAATTAAGGAGCCTATTCAAGATTCATCCTATTTTTCTCAAAACTTTGACACCAAGTTTCTAGTGTCTCTATTTACCAAAGGCTGGAGTCGTATTTCTGGGTGCAGCAGAAGCCCCTTCTTGTGCGTTGCCTTTTTGCGCCCTCAGTTATGTGGGAAGAACTAGTGTTGGGGCACCCGTAGCTAAGCATTGGGGTGTCCATATGGGTGCCGTGGTGCTCTCTCAGCTTGCTACTGCTGTTGCTTTTGCCTTGTTGCATGTTGCTTCTTTGCAATCAAGCCCCACTCACAACTATCTCTCACTTTGAGATTGATTGCATCATTCAATCCTCTTGTACAATTTGTACCCTTCATAATGTACTGTAGCTAGGCTCACCCTCGATCTCTTCCTTCTTCAACTCCAACTGAAGCTAAACATAGCTTAAATCTCTCAATAATAACCTCCTTAGCTAATGAAAGAAGAACTCTCATAGTGTTTAGATTGATCACTGGTGCAAAGGTTTCTTTATAGTCTGTCTTATGAGCCAAATATTTGACCACTAATCGAACCTTGAACTTCTCAGTTCTCCCATTTGCTTTATACTTGACATTGAATACTCATTTGCACCCAACATGTCTTCTATCTGGAGGAAGCTTTACAAAAGGTGCATGTGTCTTTTAGATCAACATCTTCGATCTCCTCTTCATTCATTTTAAACTTTGAAGTGCCTCATGAATAAATTTAGGTATCTGCACACAATTAAGATTAGATATAAAAGCTCTACAAGGCAATGATAACTTCCTATAAGCAATATACTCTTGGATTGGCTAATTTGTGCAACTTTCTATATCTTCTCCACTGGATTCCACTTTTCTTGGAACTTCAGAGATGTGTGGATTCAGGTTTGGTTCTAAACAGTTTTGTGGTTGCATATTGTTTTTTTCTTGCTTAGTAGATTTCTTTTTCTAAATGTACACACAAAGATTCTTGTCCATTTTTTTTATTTTCAATCTCTAGTTGGACATCCTTGAGTGATGTAACTTGGGAGACAGGATGATTAGATGAAAGCATAATAGGTTGTCATGAATCTAATGTATTGTGGGTATCTGAAGTAGTTTCTAAAATCAGATATTCACTCGGACTCTCCCTATTAATTTTATGTGGTAGTAGGATTGATTTTAAAAGAATGTAATATCTATAGAGTTATAATATTTTTTTTAGTAATAGGAGAATAATACCTGTGCTCTTTTTTATTAGAGGCATAACCAAGAAATATTCAACAACAACAACAACAACAACAAAGCCTTAATCCCACTAAGTGGGGTCGGCTACATGAATCCTTTTTCTCCATTGCGTCCTATTTAGTGTCAAATTTTCGTTTAATTCTAATAAATTAAGATCATTTTTTATGCAATAAGCCCAAGTTTTCCTAGGTCTCGCCTCTGCCTTTCTTAACATAAGTTGTATTTAAAACATCTACTCTCCTAATCGGATCATCAGTGTGGTCGACGTCTAATGTGACCAAACCATCTAAGGCGACTCTCTCTAATTTTATCCGTCATCGGTGCAACTCCAACCCTTTTACGTGATATATTCATTTCGCATTTGGTCTCTAAGTGTAAAGCCACTCATCCACCTAATCATTCTCATCTCGCAACACTTAACTTAACATCATGCTTCTCTTTTAAAGGCCAACATTCAAGCACCATAGAGCATCGAAGGTCTCACCACCATCTTATAAAATTTTCCTTTCGGCCTAAGCGGTACTTTTCTATCACACAATAAGCAAGACGCATTCCTCCACTTCAACCAACCAACTCCGAATTCTACTATTAACATCCCCATTTATATCACCATCGCTTTGAACAATGGACCCGAGATATCTAAATCGTTCACACTTTTTAATAATTTGATCACCCAAAGTTACACTCGTCGTCACTAGACCTACTATTACTAAAATTACATTCCATGTATTCGGCTTTAGTTCTACTCAAACGAAGACCTTTAGACTCTAATGTAGACCTCCATAATTCAAGTTTTTCCCGGACTTTTTCTCTTGTCTTATCCACAAGGAGGATATCATCGACAAAAAACATACACCAAGATACATCCTCTTGTAAATGCCCAAGAAGACCATCCATAAATAAAGCAAAAAGATATGGGCTTAAAGCGCATCCTCGATGTAAACCAACGTAAATAGTAAAATACTTGGTCAATCCTCCTTCGCTCGAACACATGTAACGACTCTAAGCATACATATCTTTAATGACTCGAATATAAGTCATATCAACACCTTTCTTCTCAAGGACTCTCCAAAGAACATCTCTAGGAACCTTATCGTAAGCTTTTTCTAAATCAATAAAAATCAAATGTAGATCCTCCTTATTATCTCTCGTACTTCTCCATCAAACCTCTCAATAAATATATAGCTTCCATGGTAGACTCGCCTCGCATAAATCCAAATTGATTATGAGAAATCTTCGTAATACGTCTTAACCTATGTTCAATTACCCTCTCCCATAATTTTATAAGTATGACACATCAATTTAATTCCTCTATAATTTGCACACTCCTGTGCATCTCCTTTATTCTTAAAAATGGGGACTAAAATGCTCTTTCTCCACTCCTCGAGCATCCTTTTAGGTTTTAAAATAATATTAAAAAGTTTAGTAAGCCAGAAACCCCCAAATCACCTAAACATTTCCACACTTCAATCGGATATCATCGAGTCCTACGTACTTTCCCTTGGTTTTCTTTAAAGTCTCATCAACTTCTTTTTACTAATGCGACGGTAAAAATGAAAAGTTTTATTATTATTAACGATATTAAGATCACTAAGGCCAATCGTACTTTCAAGCATCATCATTAAAAAGCTTTATCAAAATAACTCACCCACCTATGTTGAATATCTTTTTCTAAGAAAAGACTTTTCGATTTTCATCTTTAATACATTTTACTTGAGTTAAATCTTTACATTTCTTTTCTCTTTGTTTCGCTAGCTTTATACATATATTTTTCACCTTCCTCAAGTATCTAATACGTTATAAAGATCACTAAAAGCATAATTTTTAGCGTCACAGATTATTCTTTACACTTCCATGCGGCCGTTTTATATTTTTCCCGCTTCTACGCTTTTACATTTAAACCAATTTTTATAAGACAACTTCTTATATTTTATCTTTTCGTACATTATTATTCCACCACCAACTATTTTTATTTATAAACTTTTTCTTTGATTCTCCAAGACATCTTTAACCACTGTTTAATAAGATAGTTAATATTTCCCACATAACATTCGCGTCTTCACGAACATCCCAAATATTTAAATCTTGAATTTTACTCATAAAAATAATTTTATTTCGTGTCTTTTAGAGTGCCCCCATCTTATTCTACGATGTCGAATCCTAAGTATTCTTTATTTTACAACTCTTCATCTTAAAATCTGAACTAATAATCGATGTTGCGTACTTAATCGCTCACTCGAATAACCTTACAATCCTTACAATCTCGACGATCTCTTCTTCTCATAAGAAAATAATCAATTCGTGTTTTATTAGATCCATTCTTATAAGTAATAAGATGCTTCATCTCTTTTATCGAATAAAGTATTAGTAATAATCATATCATACACTAAAGCAAAATCTAAAATGGCTCTACCTTCTTCATTAATCGCTCCATAACCGTAGCCTACCATGAATAATTCCGAAATCTTCTACCACTCTACCGACATGTCCATTTAAATCTCCTCCAATAAAATTTTTTCTTCAGGTGTCAAGATTGTTAGATGTTTCTCAGATCATTCCGTAATTTATCTTTGTAGCCTATATCTAAACCAACTTGATGACCATAAAGACTTATAATATTAAAAATCTTAAGTATCAATAATAATCTTAAGTCGCTATAATTCTATCTCCAACTCTATTAATTTTGACAACATTATCTTTCAAACTCTTATCTATAATTACACCTACACCATTTCTAAGTACGACTCTTACCGTAATACCATAATTTAAAACCTAAGTTATCAATCTCCTTAGCTTTTTCTCCAACCCATTTAGTTTCTCGAATACATAAGATATTTATCTTTCTATGGATCATAATATCAACCAATTCCATTAGCTTACTATCGAGAGTACCTATATTCCAGGATCCTATCATAATACTAAGATTACTGACTAACTTCTTTAACCGCATCCGTCCGTAATGTGGGAACCTCGCTACTTCGACTCTACACCCCTGGCGCCGGCGTAGATGGCCCTCGACACTTTCCACCGTATTCGAGCCATACAACTGCGTCGTCTGTGGGACGCCCTAGCACTTACACAATGATCAAAATCATTCATGTCATGAATTTTTTTTTCGACAAGTTTTACGCTGGCTGTCGACTACCTAACGCAACCCTCCACTTTTCACATCCGGGCTTGGGACCGGCAACGGCAGTGTTAACCAAGAAATATTCATTTAATAAATATTTTTTTTTCAATCTTTGTGCGGTTTGATTGATGAATGTGAACAAAAGAAATAGTCAAATACTTTTAAAAGAAGATTGAATGAGAATACTCTCACATGATTGCATGTTTCCCATCAAAACTGGAGATGGACTTTGAATTTAAAGACTTTGTTTGACATTCTATTAATGTGGTAGGTGGTGAGCATTACTCTCCAAAAAATTTTGGGATACTGTGGAAAAGTATTATAGATCTGGATACCTCAATAAGATGTTTATTTTTCTTGTAGATATCTTATTTTGTTGTGCATTCTCAACTTTGAACTCAAATGGATGGTTTTATTCTTTGCAAGGTAGGATTGAAGGATCGAGTTGAAGTATTCATTTGCCTCTTTCATCTGAGACATGCCTGAGAGATTTGAGGCTTATATTATATTATGTTTAATATATCTGATGTAATATCTCAAAAAGTAAAAAAGACAATTTCAGTATGATTGCATGATTAGGTTATTAATTTATTCTTTTATTTAAAATATATTGTAGTTCAGATTGGTTAATATTAAGAAAAAAATTATGGTTAATGACGAATATTATACAATTATAAATAAGATATAATCGGATGATAATACATGTAATTTTTTTGAAGATAAAAGTAAGGATGTGCTTACTATGGATCTTGAACCTTATATAGAATATTTAAATTTTAAATGAATGTTATGTTTAATCACATTTCAAATTTTTATGTTTTATCAAATTTCTATCTTTTATCATTTAAGAAAACTTTTTTGATTTATATCTTTGTGATGATAAATTAAATCAACTTATCAATAGTTTATATCATATTTATTAGTTATTAATTTTATGAATTTGTTTGTAATAAAAATAATAAGTACATAAATAGTAATAATTTCTTAACCAAGAGGTTAGTTTGAACTGCCTCGACAGTTCTACTTTAGTTGTAGACGCCTAATTTAAATCCAGATGAAATAGATGAGAGCGTGAGGCGAGAAAAAGACAGCGTGGAAAATACGAAGAAGGCCAGCATAAACCTAGTCGAATGAGTGCGGGTGCATGCATAACCTCCTATGTAGTTTCGAGCGATGTTGAGGAAGAAGGGAGGAACCTCTTATAAACGTGCCAGACTGAGCAGGTTCGTGAGATAGGGGAAGAGCCGAAGTCGAAGCCCTAGCGAGCCTTGCTGTTTTCATGCGAGCAATTTCAGACCAAGTAAAACTCTGTTTGCAAAGAAAAGGAGATGAAGAAGGTTCGCGAGAGTCTTTCTTGCTATAGAGGAAGGGATCGAGTGGTGCATGCTAGAGGAAGGGGCGAAATTGCGGGTGATAAGTAAGCTGAGCCCTAGAGTGCAAATTTTGGAGTGGAAGTCCAAACCAGGAGATAAGGTAATAATAGAGTTTATATTTTATTTATATAGGTTATTTAGTTTTATTAAATGTTATTAGGTTAAACTAAATTTTATAGATGTCTTGGAAAAGCAATTTACAATTGAATCAAAGAAAAAAAAGGAGGGCATGATCGGTGTATGCGCACTAAAAGAAGGGTCGAGTGAGGTAAGTTTACGGTAAATTTCTATTTTGGAATTTTCACTTATTTAATTGAAAGTATTAATTATTATTTTATTTATTAATGTCAAAACTAAAGGTTGAATTAGTGACTTTGCAATAAGAGGAATAGAGGTAAATTTCAATTTTACATCTAATTTATGTTGATTAAATGCATAATTCTATGATAATGTTAATTTTAAGAAATATTTTTGAGTTTTGGTTTGGAATGATTAGCCGGGGGAAGCAACTAAAGGATTTTAGAAAAGATGAAAATAAAGATTAGATCGCTATAAGAATCTTAAAAAAATATTAATGTGAGTAATTATGTTTATGAATTTCATTAATATTTATTAATTCTAAATGTATTCATGATTTCATATATGTTATATTTTAGTGCGATTTAAATTACAACAGATTATTCATATTGTTACATGGGAAAATATATATGATAAATAGTTGCACATTGATTTTTTAAAAGGTTGTTAGATAATTGCATGACATTTTGATTTAAGTGGGATTACATAGATCAGATTATTATATGATTGTAGATTCTTCTAGGTGTGCATTTCTTTATTGGTAGAAAATACGAGTCTTATAAGAAAATGTTGCATGCTATGAAGATTGAAAATAGTTATATATGAATGTTTATATGTGCATACTAAGAGGAGTCCACTCTCTTATAATACCGACAGAGGATGCTAGTTTACTCGCGCTCGTTGATGTTTTTTTACCACCTCAGTCAATTGTGTGTAATTTATACCGCTAACTGTTGTCAACAGAAAAGTAGCCGAAGCCGCATGTGGTCAAAGGAGTTCTCGTGCAAGGATGCAACATCGAACTTCAAGTGGTTTCGATCGAAGGAGAAGCTCTCAGAAGAAGGCAAGTGATCAGTGCAAACAGAGTCGCGTGTAGTCGAAGCCTTAGCATGGTATAGTGTTCGAGCATGGCAATAAGTTTAATAGAACTTATTTAATTGATTTAATAATATAACTTAATAGTAGGATATATATATATATATATATATATATATATATATATATATATATATACATATAGATATATATATATATATAATGCCGTCTCCTCCCACGCGCCGCTCTGCTAGGGTTCCGCCTCATGGCGAACCCTAGCGACATTTTCGCGCCCTCCTTCTCCGGCGTTCTCTCCGGGAACTTCTCGCGTCCTCTCCAGCGACGTTCCCTTCTGGAGTTAGCGTCGCCTTTTGCAGTGCTTCACTGCATCGACGATTTCGTCTGGGCTAGAGCTGAGCGGCGCTGATGCGGCAGCCACTCACCCGTCGTTTGTAGCTCCTCCCATTGACGTATCTGCTCGTAGGTCTGGTTCGGCCCGTTGACTGCAACCTCTCCCTTCGACTGCAGCGCTCTCTTTGAGGAACTGCAGCTTCCCGTCGACTGCTGCTTCCCTATACAGTGGGGTCTGCGCACCTTGGTGCACTCCCTTCAGTGGGTTTTGCGCAGCTGCAAAAATGGCCTTAGGCATTTCTTACGCCGCCGCCCTCGCCAGCGACAACTCCGCCCGTGTCCCTTCACGTTCTAATATGTTCCCGTAAATGTTCCATGATGCATTTGAGCAAAGTGTCGAGAGTGGGTTTCTCAAAAAAAGCATCCCGCAAAGACGGCAAACCTGCAATCTTTCTCATCGAGAAGAGATCTCTATCTGTAGCTGCACTGTAGGCTGCATTTCAGTGGGTAAGTTCTCACGGCGATCCTAAAGCTCGAGTCGATCAGAAAGGATTCGAACAAATGAAGCTCGATGGAAGTTGGAAGATAGGAAGACTAAATGATCGACGCGTTCTCATCCAATTAACGGATGATGCGGATTATGCCCAAGTGTTTTCTAGAAGAATGCTCGGATAGACGATCGGGTAATGAATGTCTTGAAATGGACGGTGGATTTTGACCATCGCATCGAACCTCCCATAATCCGGTGTGCTACGCTTCCCGGATTTACTGAGTACATCTTTATGATCGAGAGCTTCTCTTTATTTTTGCAAAGATATATAGAACGCCACTCCACACTGATCCGCCTACAGAGCATCTATCTAGACCTTCTGAGGCTAGAATATTGATTGAACGAGATATTACGTTACCCTTTCCGAAAGAACTTTGGATTGACACACAGCGTCGAGTTTTGTGCAACTGGCAGAACTTGAACAGTGCACTCCGTACGCACCTATTGCCAGTATGTTTGGCCACTCTCACCAACGGTGTTACCACCTGCATCCGAATCTAAAACCTCCCCGTATAAATGCTATCGACCCACACATTCTCACGACGGATATACCGCCTTCCTCGGGCTCGAACGGGGTGAGAAGGATCGACCCTTGGAGCGGGACGGGGTCACCTCTCACCCCTGTTCTACTCGGAGCAGTATACTACCACCTCAGGTACCCACTACTATGGAGGGAGTTCTGACTCCCCACCTTGACACGTCTGAAGACAGGGAAGAAAAAAACAACCATAATCTGACGACGGAAAATATGCCTACTCCTACTGAAGAAGATCTACTGGCTAATAGTACCTTGGTTCTACCCGTTCTAGGGGTAGGAGAATCCTAAGTTTTGGAACCAATCACTGCAGCAACCTCTCCCACTTCGGATCGGACTCGCCCTTCGGAGGAACGATGGCGAGTGTATACCTCAGGGCGGAAGAAGAAAGCTAGGAGTACTATGCTTACTTGGGAATCTTATGGATGACACATTGGTCTCTCCCAGTAATGGAGAATCGCTCCGCAGCTTCGATTATTGAATGCGCTATAAGAACCCATGGAAGAGGAAGCGCCTGGCGACCTCGTCCATCGAAAAAGTTTTAGTTGCGAGTTTAACTTTTCTCCTATCTTTTGTACTTTTTGTTTGATCTTTTGCTTTTTGTTTCTTAGTAGTTGGGCTACATCATTGGGCCTCTCATACTACTTGTTTTGTAACCTCTTTTATCTTAACGAAAATTGCCCTAGGACTTCTTAAAAAAAAAAATATATATATATTGAATAAAAAAATTAGGCAGGATTACATAAATTAAATTTAATACTTAAATAATAAAAAGTTAATAGTTTATTAGAATAATAAATTAATTAAATTTTATATCATGCTTATTTTTTGTTTTCAAATTTTTAAATGAGCCGATGTCAAAGCACAAATTAATTATCATTAAAGTCGGTACTCATATTTTTAAAATATAGTATCATTTTGGTATCTCTTCTAAACCAGATTTATGGGTTGTATTTTTGCTTGATTAATGCAAATGATTTTCTAATCATTAAATTTTATTGGTCAGTTCATGCAAATCCTTATAATCTCATATCATGAATAATTTAATGCATTATAGTATTATATGTTGAGTGATATTAAATTATAAATGATATTATTTGTATAGATTGATTGTACATAACTGACTATAATGGAGTCACCTCTTGATGGTACTAACGAGGAAACGGTACGTGTGCATGTAAATGGAAAATTGTATTGATATTGAAGTACTTTAAGTGGTACAAAATTTTAGATGGTGCTCCTATGACGGTTGTACTGATATATAATGATATTGATATTGTAAGATTCATTGAATAACATCTTAAATATTTGTATTAATTTATTAAAAATTTTAACTGACATATATATTGCTATATTTTTTCCATTGTATTATTATAGTTTAGGAGTATGAGTATTCACTGACATGTTTTGCTTATTGTTGTTTTAAACTAATTTTTCAGGTTAATTAAGTGATAAATGATGAATGATAGAAGAGTTAATGTTTATAAAGTCGCGGACAACCAATAATGAATTAGATTTAAATATACTTCTTTAATTTGATTAGTTGCTCTTTTATTTGTTAAATGATAAATTAATATAGAAAATTTAATTCACCTGTCTGATCGTCTGTAACCATCTGTTTAATTTCAAGTCCTGAACCTGATTTTAACAAAATAATAAATATTGTCAATTGTTGTACTACCTGAATTTGACATTTAAATTATTATATGACTTTCTATATAAGATGCATAGTGCATCCTTTCTCGTGGGTTAATGTGGTTTAGACGTGTAATTATTTTATTATATTATCTTAAAGAATTTATTATGTTTTAATATTTTTTCATGTTTAAATTTTTGAATAAAAGATAAATACTATAGGAGAGAATGTTTATAGAATGCATGATCAATAACCAAAAAGGTAACTTTTTCTTTGTTAATTATTTTTTTTAGTGTATTTGGATGTAACTATTAGTGATTGAAAATAAATGTAAAAAAGATAAATAATTTCACCATCCGACTCTTGGTTTCTATCTTAATTAATTCTAACTTCCCGGGCCAGATTGTGATATTTTCTTTTTTGAGGCTTACGCCTCTCCTCGTTTCAAGGCTTATGCCTCGCCTTACTAGAACAAAATGCTTATATTCTTGATCTCGCCTTTTTAAACTTTGATATGATGAACTGAAAAGTCTTTGTAATAACCCGCTAATCCAATTATTCTTTTGCAACTGAGAAGTGCTAATTACTTTCATCGTATTCCTTTAACGACAATAACTAAAATGAAGATTTACTTACATAATATTCAAATCCTATGTATTTACATAACTAACACTCAAAAGTAAATTTTTGTGTACCGCCTGTCCGATATTTCACTTTTTAAATGTTAAAATGGTGATATTTTTGATGTGATATGAAGGATTTTAATGCTATAAATGTTAAAAGAAATTTTCGATGTTAAATTTGTAAATACATTGGAATTGGGACGTATGTATCTAAATACCCCTAACTAGAATTCACTTTGATTTTTTAGAATTGAAAGTCAACTGGAATATTTGATATTTTATTGCCTCTAGTTATCTACTATTTTTATTCTGGCGGTAACTTTGCAAGCATTTAATCCTCACTAGATTCATTACTAAAGCTTAATGCACTAGGTGCGCCTTTATGACGAAGTCCTTGAACTTTATACTTGAAATACATGCCAATTTTAATGGAAAAAGTGGCATACCCATTATAGAGCGCCTCGATTACGTGTGGTCTTAACCTTTTAGTGGTGGGAGACTATTTTTGTGATATATACATGTTCTTACTGGTCAACCTAATCATTGCTTTGTGTTTACCCCTACACACATTTAAAGAAATACATTTCCGCAAAATTGCAGGAAATTTACAATTAGTGAGCTCCATTTTTTTGTATTTGTAGGATGGTCGTATCCATGCGTTGTATTCCACTCCATCAATTTACACTGATGCAAAATATGCGTCAAATGAATCATGGCCGCTGAAAACAGATGACTACTTCCCGTAAGCTATTTCAGCTTTCCTCTTTAAATCAATCACTTATTCTTCTTGCACACATCTATATGCACATCTATAAAATGAATGCAGATATGCAGATGGAACCAATGCTTATTGGACTGGCTATTATACAAGCAGGCCAACATTCAAGCGGTTTGTTAGAGCATTAAGTGGATATTACCTGGTACAATGGGTTCTTAATTTTTTCTCTTACACAAACAAGTAGTGTTTTACAAAATATCTTAAATGTCAAGTAGGCTGCACGCCAACTGGAGTTTTTGGTAGGGAGGAAATCTTCTGGTCCTGTCACCTCTATTCTAGGAGGTGCTTTAGGCATTGCTCAGCATCATGATGCTGTCTCTGGTACTGCAAAACAACATACAACAAATGACTATGCAAAACGTTTGGCAGATGGAGCATCTAAGGTTTTCTTGCTTTTCACACTTAATACTTCTCATATCTTACATTTTTCTCTCTTTTCTTTTTCTCTTAATTACCTGTGAGTTTGTTGATCTTTCAGAAGCAGATATTTTATGTTTGTTGTATTTTGTAGGCAGAGGCTGTTGTCAATCTTGCTATTTCTTGCCTTATTAATCCTGGAGGGAAATGTGCCCCTGATTCCCCTTCGATTAAGTTAAGCCAGGTGAGAAGTTTTTTGTGTTCTCTCCAATGTTTATTGCTAACGCTCATATAATGCTTGCTCACCTGTCGGAGTGGATCATCCCATTGCTCAATGCGCAAAATATTTCAAAATGACATGATTGTTGTATTAGTTTGCATTGTTTTTTTTTTACTAATGTTTTTGAGTAACATAGTCTACCCACAGTTCTTTGTTAATTTTATTTCAATATCCTCTTGGTAGAAAGGTGGTCATCATAACCCAGCTCATGATCTGTACTGCGCTCATTGGGGCTACCTCACTTATGCTTATACTCATTAGGACCTACCCTTCAAAAATTTTAAATGGTTAGGCTAATGGACTAAGCGGCAAACCCAATTTTCTTGACACCTCTGTCTCTATACTACCTATTACTATTGTTAGTTATATATTTTATTGAAAAACTTGAAAGTAACTATTATTGGAACTCTCAGTTCAATCAAATCTTGGAATGCAATTCTTTCTTTGTCTGTAAATTCTAATTATTTAATTCAGTGGTTGAAGCGGCATCCAACTCATTCAATCTTCTTTATTATTATTATTACAAGATACATTCTTTCTTTTTGGGCAGTTTTAACCCAGTCAGTCTACTAGTATTGATAATATGGTTGAATTTTTCTATTTAGTAAACATAGCTAGTCAGTAACTTCAACATTCCTACGCTACTTCTAGCTTACATGATCTGAATATTCCAAATCAACTTGGAATCTAACAGTCATGATAGCAATTAAGCATTTAGATTGAAGAATTCATATCAAAAGATGAGTTTCTATTTCTCGTTAAAGAGATAATGATATGTGACCTACTTGGGCTCTCATTTTATGCAAAGTTCTTATTCTGAGAAAATGTTCATGGCCATTGTCTCAGTGCAATTTGCTCAACATAAGTTACTGCCCAGCTACTGAAGAATTTTCAGAAGGCAAGAGCTTGGTAAGATTTTTTTTCTCCCCTGATTTATGGTTGCCACATTCTCTCTGATTTTTTTTTTGTTTTTTTGGTGAAGATATGATTTTTCTGAATCAAGGCCGCAATTTGATGAATTAGATTTGCTTGCACAGGTAATGGTTGTATACAATTCCCTTGGATGGAATCGTACCGAGTATGTCAAAATTCCAGTAAGTTCATTATTAATTTATTTTTTTTATATCTTGTTTTATAATGCAAATTCATCTTTGCATAGTCTTTCGTACTTAAAGGAAAAGATGTCAACCTATGCTTTTGTACTTTCCAGACACTTCTTTTTTGTGCACTCTGTAAGCTGCTTTGTTGCAGCTCTTGCTATGGAATAATGATTCATCACATCATGTCCTTTTTTGAATAAACATTTAGAAAATTCAGTGACCTATTAAACAACAAATGTTTCCTAACGCGCTAATTTATATTCCTAATAAATAATGTGTTTATAAGTACCCTTTAAAGGTTAAGCATGTAAGCGTATGAGGTGGTTTCCATATGCAACCTTCAGAGAACGGTTTGAACTTGTGAATGCATGTACACAATACATTACACCCATGATCAACTCATTCTTCCTACCCAAGAAGCCATGCCTACAAGTTTATTCTATAGAAAAGCACACTTATGTGTCCATGTGTGTGGAATCTACATCATTGCTTAAAACTAAAACAAGGCGCAAACTTGGACAAGTGATTAAAACCTTGTTTGATTGCGAGCCAAGCTAAATGCGTAAGAAGGTGTTCATGGTTTTTTATTTATTTGACTCTTTGTATTCTTCAACGCTTCCTCAATCTTAGGCTTAATAAAATAGGAAGTGCAAACTTGATGGCCAAATGTTGTGTTTATTGTAACCTTGATTTTAATTTTTGATGGGGAAGCTATGAGAGAGCAAGGTGGATGGGGTGGTGTAACAGGCTAAAGGTTCAAACTCTCACCCATAAAGATATTGACTGTTTTGGCCTAATTACCTCACGGTTGTGTCCTGTTAATGTAACTTCTCAGGAAGTCACCCATTCTAAGAGTGTTCTGTATGAGCACACTTACTTTGGACTTTTTGATGAAATTCCAATTATTACACCGAAAGAAGCCTCAATGTTAAGGAGTTCAGCTTCATTCTACCTGAGAGGTATCAAAAACTCTCCACTTAAGTAATTGACATCTTCATAAGTGTTCTTAACTCAACATCATTGTTGGTCGTTAGATCGTCGGGGGATTAATACTTTTGAAGAGTTTAAAATGTAGTTTTATAAAATAGGGTTTTGATTTAAATTAATATATATATATATATATATATATGGATTTTTAGAAATAATATTTTAAGTTTGAAACGCGGGAATGGACAAATCTCATTCATTTAGTAATTTGAGTGAACGAGTACAATATCGCAAGCAATGCACCTATCCTAAGAAATAGACACACTGCTTGATGATACGACTCGATCAAATAAACTATAGAACTTATGATATCCGTTCTTGTCTGCGAACTTTTTGTGTTGATCGACAATTTCCCATATTTAATACAAAAGAATTAAATAAGGTTTATATTACCTGTGCTCTTAAAGCTCTCTATAGCGGCAAGCCCCTATAGTCAATTATCCCTCAAATAAACAAAGTCATCTGAGAGAACTCTCGATTTAGATCAGAGGTATCTATCTTCATGAATTCAAAGGTTAGGGTTTTCAAATTAGTGTGGTAATAGGAGATCTAACATGTG
The DNA here is from genome assembly GCA_022702705.1 of Papilionanthe hookeriana x Papilionanthe teres. Taxonomy (NCBI): domain Eukaryota; kingdom Viridiplantae; phylum Streptophyta; class Magnoliopsida; order Asparagales; family Orchidaceae; genus Papilionanthe; species Papilionanthe hookeriana x Papilionanthe teres. The sequence goes on along the minus strand of CM040428.1, from coordinate 84,708,011 downwards.
AATGACTCAAGATTGGAACCTTTTTTAGTAGGAATCCAAAGGAAAGAAAAGTAGGGGATGCCACGGATCTCGAGGAGGACCTCGATGACTTCCCAGACTATCCTATTGTTGGGTTTTAAATTTTGGAAATGAATTTATTTAGATTTCAATCCTGCCAATTATTAATTATAGGGATTACATTTGCATAATATCCGATTATGCAAACAACCTAGAAGATATGAGGATTTACGTCGTACCGGACGACGACCTCAGAATCTTAAAGCTAGTTAGGGCTTACACTGCACAACATGGTTGTGCAAAGGCCTAAAAGTAAAGGTGAGGATTTATGTCGCACTAAGAGGACCATCTCGAAGTCCTATGGCTTGTTATTTAAACTAAAGGAAGGTTTTGCTGATGTAGACAGATTTTGCTGTTGAAGATGGCCGTGCTGCCCTCGAAGCTTTGCTCCGTGCTCCATGTTATAACGGTGTTGAATGTTAAAGTTTAAAATTTATGGTGGACGTGCAATTGTTGAGTCAGTGTTTATTTTTGGGTGCCTCCTATAAAACCAACTACTATCCTTCTGTTCTAGGGGAAGGTGCCTAAAGGAAAGTAGTACAACAGTAGCAAACAACAAAAATATGCTAACATGTAAAGTAAAACAGCAGTAGCAGGAAGCAGGAATATGCTACAGTAAAAAATAAAATAGCGGTGGCAGACAAGCAGGAGTATGCTACAGTAGAAAGTAAAACAGCGGTAGCAGGAAGCAGGAGTATGCTACAGTAGAAAGTAAAACAGTAGTAGCAGGAAACATGAGTATGCTACAGTAAAAGTAAAACAGTAGTAGGAAACAGGAGTATGCTACAGTAAAAGTAAAACAATAGTAGGAAACAGTAGTAGCAGTACAGTAAAAGGGAAGCAATAATAGTAGTGGTGCAAAAATGCTGTAAACTTTAGTTACCCGAACGCCTTCCTGCAAAGAAAGGATTAGCAGCATAAAAAAGTAGGAGCAAGTAAAAGAAAGGGATCCAGTATCCCGAGTTACCTATGAAAGGTAATACCCAAAACAACGTGCGACAAGCCATAAAGCAAGAAAATTTGGAGAGAAATCCGTGAAAACCTCGAAATGAATCAAAATAAGTCATAGAAAACTTAAAAGGAAAGAAAATCAAAAGCAGTTCGTAGAAAAATTTAGGAAAGCCACGAAGTACGGGCTAAAAGCCCGAAAGGACCGTAAGCATGATGGTGTGGAGGACTCAGAATTAGGACCCTGGTGTCAAATCAAGACTTTAGGGCCCTAACGAATCACCATGCCTGTGTGATCTAACACTAATTAAAAGGTTCTTAGTCTAACCGCTACAGAAGGAGGGAATTCCTAACTTGGTTCATACAAGTGACCAGTGAATTTTTTTTTTTTATAAAATATTTAAGAAGGATTTCATTTCATTTTCATTTTTTTTTAAAATGAATTTTGTTTTATCATTCATTTAAAAGAATTTTTTGATATTTTAAAAGTGAATGAGTCAATCATAATAGCAGGCGGAAACTTCCAACTACCTGTAGAGGTGAAGTGTATTCTTTTACTAAGTGTTAGAGATGTGGTACTGCTGATCCCTCATCATGGTAAGGTCACTGAGTTAGGATTGTGCTAGGACCTCTCACACATGGTTAGGTGTTTCTTTCATCACTTGTGTTCCTAACCCCGAAACATCCTACTTACAGTCTTGCTTGATAGTCCACATATAGCAAAAGGCTATACATGTATATTTATGCATTGTACATAAGTGCAAAAGATTCGGCCAAGAAGCAAGAAAAGAGGAAACGACCCACCTTAAAGAACGACAAAAAGGAGGTGAGTCATTCCTCAAAACCACAGAAAACAAATTATCCCGAAATCTCGACGGCTCGGACCTGACAGACTCAGCTAAAACCTATCAGGGGCGAAACCCCGACAACCCTCACAAAGTCTGAGAACCAGAAGACTCCGCTGCTCACAGAAAAGGCAAACACACTAAGCCCCTAGAAAGGTCACACTCCCTCACTGAAGTGACCACTTGAAGGGAAAAAGAGAAAGGAAAAATCTCAGAATATCCCAGAACATGACCTAAATGACTAGGCACAACTTTAACATAACAAAAAAAAGGTACAACAGAGGACTCCCAAAGCCATAAACTAAGCCCTCCACATAAGGTGTAAAGGGGCAGCCACAATGACAATGAAACAACCGAAATCGAGCCCCACATAAGGTGCAAAGGGGCAACCACAATGGCAATGGAACAACCAAAACCGAGCCCCACATAAGGTGCAAAGGGGTAGTCATAAAGGCAACACAACAATAAAACCAAACTCCACATGAATAGTGCAGGGGGGGCAGCCATAAGGCATCAAAATCAGCAAACCGAGCCCCCATATAGTGGTGCAGAAGTGCAGCCATAAGGGAGCAAGACAACAGGAATTCAGCCCCAATCATAAAATAGAACAGAGCTCACGGCAAACCTAAAACCGTAGCCATATAGAACCAAGAAACCGAGCCATACAAGGCAAAATCAAGCCAGCATTAAACCCCAAAACCTCGGCAAAAGACTCAAAGACAAATAACATGGAACACTATGCTATCATGGCAAACTCTCCAACATCTTGCTTACTTTCCAAACAATGTAATTTTTCCTACATGTGTAAGGGTAAAACAATGGAATAGATAGGAGGCATATTGAGGTTGCAACCTCCAAATGAACGTTTCAAAGCGTACTACAAAGCTTTGTCATACATGCATAAACATAACAAAGGTAGTGAAGTAAAGAACAAGCATGAAGGATATAGATCACCATAGAACTACCAACCTACAAGCCACTTTATAAATTTCAGCAAGACATGATGTAGGGGGAACAAGCTCCAGGTAACATCTAGTTCATACCAACACGAAAGCTTTAAAGCATCCTTACACATGCTTAACATGTTCCAACTTGAAATGATAAGAATAGAGCACAAGTACGTGGCTATGAGGTTTTAAAATGTTTAAGGATGATATCAGTATGAGACTTCCCCTCTCCACCTTCTCTTCCTTCTCCTTTCTCCTTTTTTTTATAGCAAAAAAATCCCACACATGCCTTGAGTTAAACATGTCACACCCCAACATGTATTAAACCATGCACTAAAAAAGATGAGAAGAAAGAAAGAAAAGCCACCTTCACATGCATGCACCTCACAAAGAGGTAACTCCCAAACCTTTCAAGTAGAACATGCTAAAATCAAAGGAGCACAAGTAAAGAAGACATAACATGCCATTTAAACTTCCTACTGAACCCTCCTTTTCCTTTCTTCTCTTTTCTTCTTCTTTTCTTCTTTTTTTTTTCTTAAAGTAAGATGAGTCAACTTAATGTTCAACATCAAATAACATATCACATTTAACATGCACAAAACCATGCTTTAGAACTAGAGAGAAAGAAAGCACCATACACATGTATGCATATTTCACAAGGTGCAAACCACCGCAAACGCCCAAGTGCGACATGTCAAGCTCAAGGAAGCACTAGTAAGGGAGTGTGGCATGCCAATTAGAACCCCCACGCATCAAAGCCCATCACCAAAGCCCATCACCAAAACCACAGTTTAAATGCCATCTTTCATAAAATAGCTGATGATAGAGCATGCAACAAGAATAGGAAAAGAGAGAGTAGAGAAAGAGATTGCTAGTCCGATTTTTCCATCCACAACTTCTCAAAGTAAAGCATGCCAAATCACAGAGCTAAATAAGCTTATACCTTAGTGAGGAAACAGACAAACAATATGATCGAACGGGCAGGTGAGGAGGCCGAGAGAACCCAGCTGAGAGACCGAGCAAGCAAGGGGGTCGAGCACCCCTAATATCCAACCACACCTTCCTCCAAAAGTTTCAGCTCAAGAGAAGGAAACAGAGGTTTCCAACCTCTCTCACACACACACTGAGTTAAACAGGGAGCAGGAGAGAAAAAAAAGAAAGGCAGAAATCACCTTCTCCAAAGAAATTCGCTAAGAAAAAAAAAAGTCCAATCCCAAGAACTCCCCAAAGTGGGGATTATATAGTAAGAAAAGAAGAGAGCCCAGTTGCACTCACCCAAGATCACCCAAGCTCAACCCGGGACTCACCCAAATTCCACCATACCAGGGACGGGTTAATCGTCGTAGCAGGCCACCCGCAGGGAGAAGGCTCGAGAAGAGGGAGAAGAGAGTATTGGGAAGGAAAGAAAACTTCCCCATTCGTACCAAGGAACATGTGCGACAGACACTTGATGCTCGAAGAGGAAAGCCCACAGTATCGAGGAGGAGCTCGAGCAGAGCGTCCTGCAATGTCATTCACCTTCGCATGAGGGAGACGGGCTACGGTACGTATGGGACGAGACGGGACGGGGCGAGGAGCTCGTTCGAACCCAGCTAGGGCAGCAGGCGCAAGATCCCGCGGGAGGAGGGGAAGAAAAGGCGCGGGGGAGGCGAGTGTGTGAGTTAGGGGTTTAAGGGTTTTAATGAAATAAAATAAAAAAACTTATTTTATTAATTTATTTCACTTAAAAGCGTCGAATCTGGGGCCATTTATTCGTGCGCGGAACCCTGACAAAGTGTATGTCTTTCCTAGGTAAATTCGACATTCCGGACGCGTTGGCGCAGTCAATTTTGTGATCCGGAGTAGTTCGGGCAATTTCGTCGACGGTCGGGCCGAAAGTGCGTCAATTTTGATCCTGTTGAAATTTTGATTTGATGTTGATCGTCCTGACATCCTGACTGCGACTTTGATCCGTTGCGGAGTATTTGAAGGCGTCGAGGCCGAAAATCGAGGAATTTGTGAGCACGGTGGTGCAAAATATGCACGAGGCTGCCCAAAGGTCCGGTGGTCCTATGAGTTTTTTACGTCAATTCCAACATTCTATGTGCTAGCGGTATAGAATTACGTGCGAGATTCCGAAAAGAGTAACGAAGTGGTTTCAAAATTTCTAAACAAGGCGAGTCCCGTACTAAGGTTCTAGGATAGTCAAAGGAAGACCATAGAGCTAGAATCATAAATCCTAAGGAAGAACTAAACCTCGCCGAAAGTGAGATCAACAATCATCCATTAGGCATATATGGTTCTTGTACAGATTCACAAGGTGGCTTCTGTACAAGCATTCTTAACTTTGAATTTTATGATGAAATCCAATTGTTATACAAAATAACATCCCAATGTTTTAGATTTTGGTTTCATTCTACTTAAAGGGTTTCATAATCTGATAGTTTGTGGCATTTCTTCCAATATCTTCCTCTTGTGCATGTCCTTATGCTTCTAAGTCTGTTGAAAATCAATCTCAACCGCATAGCTCTCTCCACTAGCACTAAATAGTCTTTGATGTCAAGTGGTACTAGTGTTTGTCTGATTGAATCATTCAATCCATAAATAAATCTATAACAGTTCTCCTCTGTAATAGGAATGAGTTGTGAAACATACCTCGCCACATAGTAAACTCGATGCCGTACTCGTGCACCAACTTAATGAATTTATCCCTCATTTGTATCCTAGCTGTCATTGGTACAAACTAATCTTTCAAAGTTATCACGAGCTCATCCCACTGTACTAATGAGTTAGATCGATCACTAAATTTGTCCTGTAACTAGCCTTGCTACTATATCTCAGCTTCTCCCTTAAAGGCAAATGTGGCAAGGGCAACTCTTCCCATCGGTGAACATGTCATGCTATCAATGATTTTCTCCACCCACAATAGCTAGTTTTCAGCTTCCACTGGTCATCCCGCTCCAAAAAACAAAAGTGGCCTCATATCCTGAAAGAGCTTCAAGTACTTATTCATCGGTGCTCCTACACTACTACTGGCTTGAGGCGGGGAGTTCCTAATCATTTTTGTCGTTATAGTTATCATCTCAGCAAAAACATCAGCATTGATCGTAGCTTTTTGGGGTATATCAAATTCAACGTCATCATCATCCATGGCCTCTACCTTTGGATCATCCATTATTTTGAAATGGTAACAAAATAAATTAATTAGACCCGGTTAAAATTTAATTTCTATTATTTATAATTTAATTCAATTATCATAATGACTCTTTCGTTATGATTATGGTTTATTAATATAAACCTCTTCTTTGATACCACTTTTATCACGACCTAGTCTGGGCTTGTAATTAAACCAAAACGGAAACCGACGATAAAATAAGTTTCTCTAGTATTCAAATTCTATTTCCTACAATTTATATTAAAAAATACATGAAGAGCCACTAAAAAAAGTAATTAAAATTAACATGTAAAAATTTGTACGTTTCCAATTATTGTTCTTACCTTCTAGGCAGATCTGATCCTATTTCTTTCATTCTGTTTAAAAGCTTAAAATCTTAAAAATATTAAAACCACATAATGAATTATCTAAAGATAACCCCAGTAGTAATCATACTTCTAAATTACAGTAATCTAAAGAAAAGAATTCAATATGAATACTGGTCTTTCATATCTCTGTAAGAAATCTTGGAATATGCTAATTCATATTTCTATACTAAATCTTTGAATATAATAATACTTGTATGAATGACTTTTTTTAAATAAAAATACTTTAAACTTCTATATGCATTTATTTTTATTGTAATCTTAACTTTTAATTTTATTTTATATTATTAACATACACATTTTTTCTTAGGAGCACCATCAAAACATAATCTAGCACACCCCTGACTAATATTATCTCTTCGCATAGCGGTTAGTGATTTGAACATCACAATTGCCTTGGCGGAAAGACTCTTACCTGACCCTGACCGATATTCTCATATCGGCACAGCAATTAGCAATCTAAACATCGTAATTGTTTGGGGTGTGTCAGTGTTCGGAATCGAATTCCCGTCGCCCGCTTCGAAAGGACGTTTTAATTTACACACACACACACACACACACACACACACACACACATATATATATAATTTTTAGAAAAATATGAAATTAAATTGATCCCATATTTTCCATAGTTTAAATGCAAGAGCGCTACACCTCAAGACCTGTATTTATCCCGAAAGATAAACACAAGACTTGAGGGTGAGGCTCGATCAAATAAACTAAGAAATATATGACGTCCGTTTGGTCTGCGAAACTTGTTTTATTCTGTGAAATGATTCACCTATTTAATATGAAGAATTAAATAGAGTTTATTTTAAGATTTGGGTTCGAAATGCTTCATATAAAGGCGAAGCACTATAGTTAATTACATCTTAAATGATCGAAATCACTTAAGAAAACTCTCGATAAAAATCAAGAAATATTATCTTCAAGGAGGTCAAAAGGATAGGAATTTTCAACGAAATCGGACAGAGATGTGAAGAGGATCAACTCAAATTTGGAACATTTATTGTGGAATCCAAAAGGAGGAAGAACTAGGAGATGTCAGAGATCCGGAGGCGAACCTCGTTGACTTCCCAAGCTATCCTATAGTTTGGCTTCGATTTAGGGGAGATATTATTTAAATGTTTTATCTTGCCAATTTTATTAAATTAGGGTTTACATTTGTGTGAAACGATCACACGAATAGCCTAGAAGATGTGAGGATTTAGGTCATAACGAACGACAATCTCGGAGTTCTAAAACGAGTTGTTGCTTATATTGTACAACATAGCTATACAAAGGCCCAAAAAGAAGTTGAAGACTTATGTCGCACTAGGCGAACGACCTCGAAATCCTATGAGTTGTTGTTTAATCACTAAGGAATGATTTAGCTGGTGAAGATATGTTTTGCTGTTGAAGATGGCTGTGCTGCCCACTATGCTAACTCCAACTCCTTATGGTGACGAGTTTAAGTTTTCTAGGGTGGCAAGTTATGTCAAATCAGGTAGCCTTATGGTTTTAGTTCTCCTAAATACCCTATAAAAACATGTTTATGGTTGTATAGTGTGTAGCAGGGTATATAGCACATAAAGACAGTAAAACATGCAGTAGATATTGTGGTATAACATACTAAAAAGAAAAATAGCAGGTACAAAAAGTAACATACTGTAAATGTAAACAAACCTGTATACCTGAGAGATTCGGTATTTTTCTTAGATGTAGCAGGCTGAAATGCGTCACGAAAGCAAACAACAAAAGAAATGTCGTCCATAAAACTCGAGAAAGGACGGCGAATGACTCACGATAGAAAACTCGGGAAAATGAATAACAGTTTAAATAAAATCATCAAAACCTCGGGAAAGTCTCGGAAAAAGGACCACGAGTGCTTCACCAAAATCATACGAAAAATTCGAAGAAAACCGCAAGCACTCTGGTCGGGGTTAGACTCAAAAACTATATAGTTATACTCGAGGGTCGTCGAAGGCTACTCGGTCACCCGAATGTATAAAGCCGCTACTCAACTAGAAGGGTGTCCTACTAAACCTAACTCAGGAGATTGTTCCTTAACCCAGTACTGATAATCAACAAGTGGACAACCGAGCTGAAATGTATTTTTAAAATTCATATTTTTATCATGCATGTAGATTTCAGGCATGCAAAAGAGAGTTTGTATCAATATTTGATTATGGTGAAAAATATGTTTTGATGTAAATATTGTATCCGTTCTTATCAGTCTTATCAGTTTTTTGAAAATTATGGTTGTTCACGAGTTGATCAGTTCGTCGGGCGTAAGATCACTAACAATCCTAAGAAGGTACCGATGTCTTGCTTGCCTTATAGCGGTGAATCATATCGTCATCCTATGGTTCATCGAGGCCCTAGAGTGGGTCCTGATGTCGTAGGATGAATATTATTCCACTCTACCACCGGTGTGCCTTTATCATCAGCACCCTATGCCCCAAAACAAAATGAAAACCAAAACCAAGAAAAGCGAAAGAAAACAAACCAAAAGAGCAAAAAGGTAAGGAAAGAAGACTAACCCACCTCTAAATCCGATTTAAAGAAGAGAGGGGCCCAAACGGTAGGAGGGTTAATCTAAAACGCCCCAAATAGCAAAGCTTCCCGAATTGGTAAAGAAGAAGGTGAAGCACAATCTTTCGGGCTAGCCATGAAACACCTCCAAAAGTACCGCATAGAAACTTCCAAATCAATCCCAAATATCTGAAGATTCTTTCCAAACATCAAAAGCTTCTTTCTCTTTTTTTTTTTAATTTTTTTATTGCAATCGATTCGATTCACCGGATTAGTCTTCAAAACATCTCTAGGCATTTTATAGATCGTCCCTTAAAAAGGGATATTCAAATTCTTCAAAATATTATGAACCAAAATACTATACATCACTAACATCAAAGTAATAAGCTCCACCTAAAACCCAAACTTCAACTGAGACAACAAAGGAAATTAAAATCGAGCCACCATAAGGCTAAAAACCGAACCATAATAAGGCTGGAATCGAGCCAAGCATGAGGCTAGAACCCAACACAAAGCCAAATCAAATCCGATGTAAAAGTAAAATTCAGCCTAACATAGGGACAAAAATCGAACCACCAAATCGAGCCTCGAGAGCTTTAGAAATTACAATTTTCTTTTGCAAATATATCCAATATAAGAAGGCAGCAATATGAACCAGAACCAAGCCACCAAAACGAACTTTGAAAATGCTTAACACTTGAATTTCTATTTAGCGTATGGTTTGAATAGAGGGGCAGCAACATAGGAGCAAAACCAAGCCCACGGCAAGGCAAAACCGAGCCCAACATAGGGGCAAGATTGTAGCTATCATAAGCCAAAATCGGGCCCAATATAGGGGCAAAACCGCAGCTACCATAAGCAAAAACCGGGCCCAATATAGGGGCAAACTATAGCTACCACAAGGCTAACAAATAATGTTCAAATCTCACTAAAACAGTTTAGCAAATGAGGGAGCTTTCAAATAGGTATTCCAACATTTAGAAGAAGATACAAGTTACATAGGCAAAAGAAAGAGGTATCCGTATTTATAAACCATTATAAATGAAGTTCAACCTTTCCAAATAGTGCCCAAATCTTGCTAAAACAGCTAGCAAGTAAAGGAACCTTCAAATAGGTATTCCAACATTTAAAGAAAGCTACAAGTGGCATAGGTAGAAGAAAGATATCCATACTTATAAAGCATAAAAAATGAAGTTCAACCTCTACCAAATTACCATGCTCCTTTCATTTACTCATGCTATAATATCAATGTAGATATGAAGTGCTAATTGGATGTGTAAAGAAGCCCAACAATTAATTAAAAGCAAGCAAAGTGATAGGCTCAACTAAAACTCCAAGTCAAGCAATATTCCACAAAAACATAAGTTCCACAATTTTCCAAGTGGAACACTTTAAGCTCAAAGGAGTTTCAATAAATGGGAGGCATACATGCCATTCAAAACCTCCATTTGAAATCTGATGTCAAAATCACAAGACTTGCTGCCATTTTTTTAGTAAAAAGAAAGATTTCAAAGCTTGCAACTAGAGAAGATGATAGTAGGCTAGTTAGTCAAGCCATTAAAAGAACTTCCAATAAACAAGCACACCAAGCCATGAAGCAAAAGATTTATACCTTAGTGGGGAAACAGTCAAGTAATTGAGTGTACCGGGCAAACCAACAGAGAGGCCGAGAGACTCAGTCGACGAAGTCGAGCAAACAGGGGTTCGAACAAACCAAAGGAACTTGGGCGACACTTCCCCCTTTCTCCAGAAAATTTCGGCCAACCCCTAACCTCCCCCAAATGGGGTTTCTTATAGGCAAGAGAGAAAGGAAAATCGGGGAGGAGCTGTTCAACTTACATGTAGGGGCGAGCTGGAGGTAGCGACAAAAATGTCGCAGAGGAAATGGCTTAGGCAACGGGATCGCGTAGGGGAGAGCAGGCGATAGGATAAGGATGGGCGCGTGCGTGTGCGGCTCGAGGAAGCTCGCGGGATCGAAGGGAAGTGGCGTAGGTGATAAGACTCGCGATAGAGAATGGGAGCAGCAGCAGGCTATAAGAATCGCGTATGGGAGCGAAGGAGGATATGTCGGGCATGCGAACGGGATGAGCGAGGGAAAAGATTTAGGGCTTAGGATATAATAGGGAAGGGAAATATATATGTATATGTATATATAATAACAATAATAATAATAGTATTATTATTATTATTATTTTTATAATCCCCATTTTGCACATTTTCCCGCTGCCAGGCTATCGTCGCAGAACGAACGTCCATTTTAGGTAAAATCGACGTTCCAAACGCATCAGCGCAGTCAATTTCGTTATCCGGGGTCGTTCGGACAACCTCGTCGATGGTCGCGTCGAAAGTGCGTCAAATCTGGCTCTTTCTGAAATTCTGACTTTAATGTCGATCGTCTCGGCATTCTGACTCCAGGTCTAGTCCACTGCAGATAAATTGAAGGTGTCGAGGCCGCGAACTGAGAATTTATGCGTCCAGGTGTGTAAGACGTGCACGAGGTTGTCCTAATGTCCAGGGATTCTATATGGACTTAATTTGAATTCCTGACGTCAACTTCGACCGGCTACAAACTAGCGGTACGGAATCTCGTGCAGGATTTGAAAGAGTAACGAAACGGCTTCAGACTCTCTAAAATGAGGTAGGTCCCATCGCTAGGAATCTAGGATCGTCGGGGAAGCTCCTGAGGCTAGAATCCTAAATCTAGGAGGAAAACTAAACCTCGACAAAAACGAGGTCAACGGGGTGGTAAGCTCTGTCTACGCGCCCCTGGTCTATATTCTTTCGTCAGCACAACGGTTAGTGAACTAATATCACAATTATCTGAGGTGGTAGAAAATCATCTGTGTGCGCGGTTGCATTGACGTTCCCTGACTATACCAGTGGGGCTGAATCCTCTTAACATGCACATATAAACATTCATATATAAGTTATTTTATTCTTTGATATCTTATATTCTTTTCTCATGAAGCACTTCACATGTATCTACTAATGAATAAGTGCACAATTACTGACATCAAGTGACATTCACTAGTCTAATAATTTCATAGGTAAATCATTATCCAGGTGTACATGATTATTTTTAAAAACTCATGTAATGATATGTTATAAGATTTTTAGTTGATGCTGCAGATCATGCTACAACCTAATATATATGCATCTTTACTGTAATTTAATGTGATTCAATGGTCTAATAATCTTATGAAAAATTTATTATGCATCTATTTAAAAAACATATTTTTTCTACATATTAATATGAAGAAGCTGTTATTATCTAAATCTCATTACAATGAAACATAAATAAAGCATCAATAAAATCAAGTATAGATTTTGAAATAAAGCTAATTACTGAACTTTAGAATGTAATCCTACATTTTACTATATCATCAATTTTTTACCAGTCTCAATTCTGAATAGCCTCCCTCCACACTTCTAATTGAATAATTTTTTTAATAACAATAATTTAATTAATTATATCATTAAAGCTAATAATAATATAAGCTTTACCATTTAACTAAAGAGCTTTCAGATCAATCTCCTTCCCTACGTGCACGCAAATTTGCTTGCTAACCCCATTGACCTTAATTCTTCCTCTTTCCGCATATACAAAGTTCTCATCAACTTCTACTTATAAATTCAGGAATTTAATATCTTCGATTTTTTTTAGTTAAAGATTTTTTTAATTAATCATTAAAATCTTAAACTTACGTAATTTAATTCTTCGTTCGGCAACTCTTCTCGCTCGCATGAGTTCCTCTTCTTTCTACTCCAGCACCAACACCCGCGATCTTCTTTCACACCTATTCTCCTCTTCTATAGACTAGGGCTCTTCTTTTTTCCTTTGATCGACTAGGGCATGGACTTCATTCTCATAGAACGACGCCAAACCTAAGCACATGCCGCTGCTTCCTTCCTCTTCTCTTCGCTCAGATGAGCCTGCAGCGAGCGACATTGCTTTGACGTCGACTCCACTTTTTCACAGACACGAAGCCTCTACTTAGCTTCTTCCTGTCTTCTTCTTACCCGTTTAGGATTTCACATACGCCCCCTGTCTACCCTTTCTTCGTGAAATAAGTCACCCAAAACTCTTCTTCTTGTTCTTCAGTTGGAGCACACGCATCTTCTTCTGTTCTTCTTCATTGTTTCGTCTCCTTCTTTCTCTCTCTCTCTCTCTCTCTCCCCGTCTCTCTCTCTCTCACACTCTCACTCTTTCTCTTTCGCTCTCTCACATCTTCTCTTTAACGATCTTCTGTTCGATTGGATCGAATGAGGGATATAACTCTTAGGTCGTTACTAAAGAGTTTCTTCTATTCGATTATTTACATTTATTATTATTATTATTGTTATTATTATTGTTATTATTAATATCATTGTTATTATTATTTTTAAATTCCAGTTATTACAGGTATGGAGATAGCAATGTCCAAGCAATGCATCTTTATATCATAGAGGAAATACATCTTAGATATATTAAAGAAACATGAATGATTGGATGTAAGCCTACTGATACTCCAATGGATCCCAATCACAAGTCAAAGTGGGGAGAAGAAAGCTTATCGTGGATAAGGGAATATATCAAAAATTGGTAGAAAACTCATCTACATGTCACATACAAGGTCATATATTGCATACTCTGTCAGTCTTGTGAACTAACATATGAATAACCCAAATGAAGAGCATTTGAATATGGTGTATAGAATTTTGAGATTTCTCAAGAAGACTCGTGGTTATGGATTAATCTTTGAGAAAATCAAGAATAAAGAAGTATAAATCTATAATGATGCTAGTTGGAGAATGACAGATAATCTACCATAGGTTATTGCTCCTATATATGGGGAAATCTGGTGATATGGAGAAGTAGCAAGTTGTTGTTTCTAGAAAATGTGCAGAATCAGAATATAGGACATTGGCCTTGGGAATATGTGAAGGGATCTGGATTCAGAAATAGTTAAAGGAACTGGGATTTACCTTAAATAGACCTATATAGATGTTTTGTGACTTTCAAACATCTATCAATATTGCTAATAATTCTATGCATCAGGACCAAGCATATTGAAGTTGATAGACACTTCATCTCTGAAAAGGTTAATGGGAGAATTATACAACAAAGCTATATCTCGACACACCAACAAGTTGTTGATGTCTTCACCGAAGCTCTTCCTTTAAGCATATTCTCATAGTTCAATACCAAGCTTGGTTTATACAATATCTACAATGCAGTTTGAGGGGAAGTGTGGAAATCTAAGACATTGTAGAGGATTTTATTAGGATAACATAGGAAACCCTTGATCAGTTTATTCCCTCCATATTCAATGTTATGTAATTTTGTTTCAAACTTATTTCCTTTCCTAATTTAGGTTAGCTATATTTGGTAAGTTTGTAAATTAGGCGAGATTGTTCTCCCTATATGTATATACTCTTCATGTGAATGATACAATGCAAAGCGAATTGTTCCTCTCCAAATCAGTTCTATATATTATTTGATATCAAAACCTAAACAAAACAAAACGTAAAACATAAAAAGAAACCATAAATAAAAGTGCTACCAAATGGCCTCTTTGCAACTGAATGTAACCCCAAACGATGCTAGATGTTTCTACGTCCTCATTAGATAACTTGAAGAACGTAGCATGACAATCTTCTTTTAATTGTAGGGTTGCTTAGTATTTCAGTCTTACCTTTTTATGGCAGAACCAAAATCTGGATAATATTGAGTATATAATTGCCCATTCCTTCATTTTTGCCAATGGATCAATGGCTTCATGCAATGTACATCAATTCTAAAGATTGTCTTTCTCTGAATGCCTTAAAACATAGTCTGTTATTTATTTTCTTTAGTTTATCATATTTAACTAATACATGGAAACCTCAAAAGTAAATTACTAATTTATTACAGTTTGATAGTTTGCTATTTTTCCTTTTGGGTTATTTTGGAAATAAGTAGTTCTATCTGTAATTTTTTTGTCGTAACATGTATTTCTACTTCCATTAGGTTAATGATGACCATCTGGTTGTGCGGGATGCAAATGGAAATGCTATTGAGACTCAATTCATCGAGATAGAAAATAGTACCATTAAGATTAGAAACTTTTATGCCAAGGCATATCTAGGCGAGTTGCCTAAAGATACGCCAAAGTATTGGCTTGTATTTGAAGTATTTGTGCCACCTTTGGGATGGAATACTTACTTCATATCAAAAAATACCAAGCAAGGTGAATTCCTGCATGTTGATTTACACTGTCGAAGTTCCATCATTAGTTTTAATCTTTTTATCAAGTATTGCAGTTATTATTTATATTAGTTTATCTAATTAATCTCTCACAACAGACTTCTATGCATATGGCCACATTTCAACTATATCAACGCCAGATAATGATACAGTGGAGATTGGGCCCGGGCCTCTTAAAATGGCCTTCTCATCAACTTCTGGACAACTGAAAAGAGTGGTGAATAGCAGAACAGGAGTAAGTATTTTTATATGCTCCAATGCTATTGGCAGCGAAGATTTTATCATGTAAACTATTTTACTTCTGCCACACGTGCTTGATAATTAACTGCAGACAACTAGTTCTCCATGTAATTTGTGAACTTTTGCTAATTTGGGTGAGTAAGAAACAAGCTTGGACAATGGGACTTGTAGTGGCAATTCATTGGTTAGTGTGCTTACTGTTAATGCCTTTTGGCTGATGTAGTCACTATCTAATATTCCATTCTGATGTTTTGCTTTTCACATTTAATCAGTCATATTTTGTTTGTGTGCTTGCTAATTTGTGTATTCACATGGAACAAGTTCTTAGTTTGTAAAAAATCTTTTCCCTCTTAGGAACATATAAGTATTTATGACAAAAAGTAAACAAATCTAAGACTGATAATTTTTTTCCTCTGCCATTTACGTTGTTTTTACCGCTAACATCGAAGCATTTGATCCCAGTGAAGCTCAATTTGATCAAGATCAAATAACTCCTTATTTGAAGTATCTAAATTTTTCTTTGGTATTTCTAGCTTGAATTACATCCTTGGATTAACTATCTAATAATCTGGCGGATTCTCATTATAAAGAATGTTTTTAAAGATAAATAAACTTGTAAAATGTCATGAACTTGGACACATACACGACTGCTTACATTATGCTACTAAAGTTTCTATGCAATGTTATTTTAAAGGGACAGTAAAAACTGATGCTTTTGCATTACAAGTCATGTATTTTGGTATTATGTGGCAATGTCTTAACAACTTTTTCCTCCCGTTCTTTGGTATTTTATATTTTTGATACAATTTCTTCAATTCTTAGAAAAATAGTCAGACCAACTTTAGGGGTTAATGCTTTGAATAGATTTAGGCATCAATTTTATTGCAAAACTGAAGGTTCTGGTTTGTGCAGTATTTTACAGCCATTTATTTGATTGATTAGGTTGACTTACCCGTGCAACAAAGTTATCTCTGGTATGATTCTAGTGAGGGAGATGTTGAAGACTCTCAGGTAATTAAATTTTATCAGTATCTCTGAGTTGCAAAAGCTTGTTAATTTTTTTATAATGAATACTGTTTCTATTAGGCCTCGGGTGCTTACATTTTCCGGCCTAATGGTGCTCCTCCTTCAGCTGCTTCAAGATCGGTAATGATTCTTGGTTACCTTAGATTTCTCATTCAATGTGCTTTCTTTTATATGTCAAAACATTTAATCAAAATGGTTCTTTTGCACATTTGTTGAGATATTTCTATTTGGTATCTCTTAATTGTAGGTAACTCTGAAAGTCTTGAGGGGACCCTTAGTTGATGAAGTCCATCAACAGTTTAATTCGTGGATATATCAGGTGTGCTAGAACACTTCTCTATTAACTTAATAAAATTCATGAAACTTTAAATACATTCATATCATGGAATACATCCAATATTTTACAGGCTTGGCTATGAAAATTACAACATTATTGTAGGTCCTACAGTATGTTGGTAAGCAAAATGATGTTTTTGGCATTCAGGGCTTTGTTATCATGATGTTGCAAATATTCTTGATTGTGTTCAAGTGCTCAGCTATTGCAAATATGAATATTATAATGGTGAGAACTATAATGAAAAACGGGTCTACAAAAGTGGATATATATTTATTTTTCCTAATTTGATATTTTTATTCTTAAAAAGAAAGATTCTTATATAGAGAAAAATAATTGATGATAGTATGAGTGGAAGAGATTGTGAAAAAGAGATGAATGAATTCTTTTGGAGGGAAGGAAGAAGTAAAAAAAAGAAAGAATGGAGCGAGCTAGATGAAGGAACTAATATCTTGGAGGGAATACTAGAAGAAAACCCTTTCGTTATTTTATTATCAACCATTTGAATTAAATGATAATAGGCACACTAATAATAGTTCCCATTCAAAATCACTAAATTTTCTTTCAGCATGAAAAAAAATTACACTTAAAATAGACTATATGGAAAATGATGTTTTAACCACTAGAAATTTAAATGTCACATTGAATAATATTGAAAAAATACAATGAATCAAGGCTGGTGATGGAGGTAGATGACTTGTATATATTATTTTGATTGATGATTGCTAGCAATGCTAGAAATTTTGATCATTTCATTTAGAGTGAATTTTTATTTATTTATGGTGGAAAGGTTTCCCGTTAATAACTCAATTGTAACTCAACTTGTTAATGTATCAGGTTTTCTTTTTAATTTGGCTTGGAATAGTTAGAAGTTTTATGTTGCAGAATAGCTGGTGGTTGGATTTCGTCCATAGGCTTTACTTTTGTTTTGAAAATAGTTTGAAAATTTGTATATGTAGACCAATTTTAGTCGGCACTTTGTTTTACAGTTTTTAATAAGTGTTATAATAAGAGTTATGGTTTGACTGGATTCTTGTAGTTCATATAGTATGTTGATCATATTGGTCTTCGTTGGGTTTTATCGAGGTTGAGCAAAGTTCAAAAGCGGCTAACTCCCAATGATACCTCATTTGGTTCAATGGTCTTGGTGCATGATATTCGATGAGGTTGAGAAACTTTGAATTGAGGAAGAGCGATATCTAAGTTGAATTCTCTCACATAATGGAGAGATTATTTAAGGGATGGAAGGCTTTGGGTTTAATCTACTTGAGATTGTTGAAAAACATGTTGGTTGGTTT
The DNA here is from genome assembly GCA_022702705.1 of Papilionanthe hookeriana x Papilionanthe teres. Lineage (NCBI taxonomy): Eukaryota > Viridiplantae > Streptophyta > Magnoliopsida > Asparagales > Orchidaceae > Papilionanthe > Papilionanthe hookeriana x Papilionanthe teres. The sequence continues at coordinate 84,690,057 of CM040428.1, read as the reverse complement.
TCACTATTATGCCTTAGTTTTTGAGTTGAAAATTAGTTTGATCATTGATATTTCTAGCCCAATTTATGTCTTCTTTAGTTCATACTTAACAGCCGGCTTCAAAGACAATAGTCGTCGTGTTTTCTAATGGTTCATTTATTTGTGGCCCTCATTGCTCGTCTAGCTTCTATTATGGTTGAGCAACTTTCAAGTGCGAATACTTTCCTATAATGCCTTGGTGTTTTTTACTCGGCTCTTTTGCATGATACTTGATGTTCGAAAACTTCTTGTTTTTTTTTTGGTGAGGGGAAATGACTGTCAATGTTGAGAGCTATCATATGAGGAGATTTTATTCCCCATTGGAAAGTTGAAAGTATTTTGGCATAAAAGTACCAAATGGTGAGCCTCCTCCATAGTCTTAAGCTTTTGAGTTATAAATGAATTTTATCATTAGTGTGTCTACTCAACTTTGAATCCTTAAATATTGATTCAAACATTATATTGCATCTTCTTTGACTATTTTTTTTATCTAATACTGCACATTTAATCCCTCAACACATTTTGTCTGGAATTTGTATGGCAATAAGGTGGGTAATCAACTGACTGGATACTTTAAGGAGTTTTTTTAGTGACTCCTTGGATTAAAAGTGAGCTGAAGTTGGCAAGTTTACTATTTAATCATTTTATTTTTATGCTTTCTATTTAGATTTTCCTTAGTTTTATTATTACTCATCTTTCTTTGATGCTTGGACTACCAATGCCACTAACCGATCAGATAGCTTAAAATTGACCAAGTCGAGAATAGTGGGTGGAAGGTATTAACATTTCATTACTTTTCACATATCTAGTATATATAAAAGAGTTGCTAAGAAACCACAAAATACTCTACACATAAATCATAAAATTCAGAATAACTATAGTCTGTAGACAATATCTCAAAACTAACATATAACAATATGACACTAACCATAAGAAAACAATACAAAAGAACTATAATCATAATATCTATCAACAATAGTCCTCCTAAAACTAATACCTCCTCTCAAACATATCAACTTACAGTTTTTTCCTTTATTGTAAGCAAATAATTAAATTCAACAGTAAGTTTACTACAACTTAGTGAACAATTAAAATCTTAATATACATTGAATTTATAGATAAATGCTACATATGAATGACCAAAAAAAAATGTAGTTCGTTACTTATTGAAACTATAAACATTCATTTTAAATTAAATCTCTCATTTAAATTTAAGTATTTATCTTTTTAACCTTTTCTAATAAGTCATATCAGGATTACTGTCATTCCAGAATGTATCCTTGTATTCACAAGTACCCTAAACAATTTACAACCGAAAGTACATATTAACCATTTCGATTTTCATTATCATTGTTGACCTCACGTTCGGTGAGGTCTAGTTTCCTCCTTAGGATTTAGGTTATAGCCTTAGGGTCTTCCCTTTGACTATCTTAGATCCTTTGTGTAAGACCCACCTCGTTTTAGAAGTTTTTGAAACCACCGCGTCACTCTTTTTGGAGTCTCGCACGTAATTCTGTACCTCTAGCTCATAGAAGGTTGGAATTGACGTGAGGAACTCAAGAGGAGTCCACATAGGACCACTAAGCCCTAGGACGGCCTCCCGCACATTTTTGCACCACTACACGCACAAATTCTTCAGTTTGCTGCCTCGACACCTTCAAATACTCCGCAACGGATCGAAGCTGAAGTCAGGATGGCAAGACGATCGACAACAAGCCAAAATTTCAAACAAGATCAAATTTGACACACTTTCGGCTCGATCGTCGATGAGGTTGTCCGAATGACTCCGGATCACGAAATTGACTGCGCCAACGCGTCCGGAATGTTGAATTTTGTCTAGGAAGGACATATTTTACCGGGGTTCCGAGCGTGAAGGAACGACACAAAATTCAGTGCATTCGAATAAATTATATAATAATAACTTATATTTTATTTAATTATTTAACTTCCTCCCCCTTTAATTAAACCCTAAACCCTTTTATTCTCTCCATCCCCGCACTCGTCTAGCTCGTCCCGCGCCCCTTCTCCCCTTCCTCCCGCGGGATCGTGCGCTCTTGCCCTAGCCCTGGTTCGAGCGAGATCTTATGCCTCGCCCGGTCCCGTCCCATGTGTACTATGGCTCGTCCTCCTCACGCAAGAGGAGGTGACGTTGCATGATACTCTGCCCGAGCTCCTCCTTCTCGACGCTTTGAATTTTCCTCTTTGGTGTTCGCACTACTGTTGCATCTGTCTGTTTGGCATGAATAGGGTAGCTTTCTCTCATTCCCAATGTTCCTTCCTTCTTCCTCTCTCCATCCCTTACGTCTGTTAGCATTGGGTGAGTTCTTGGGTGAGTTTGGATGATTTTGGGTGAGTGTAGCTTGGCCCTTCCCCTCTCTCCTTGCTATATAGTCCCCATTTTGGGGAATGTAAGGGGTTGGATTTTTTTGGTTTGATACTTGGGTTGGTTGTTTTCTTGGAGAGAAGATGTGGCTGCTCTTTCTCCTTTCTCCCCTTTTTTCCTGGTTAGTTCACTGTGCGTGTGTGTGAGAGGCGAGAGGGCTTTGTCTGCTTCCTTCTCCTGAGCTTATCGAGCCTCCTGCTTGCTCGGTTCATGGCTGGGTCTCTCGGCCTCCTTGCCGGCTGCTCGGTCCTCTTGCTTGTTCACTCGATACATTTGCTTGGTTGATTACTTCTTCACTAAGGTATAAGCTTGTTTGGCTCCATAACTTGGCATGCTTTATTTTGAGAAGTTTTCTTTTTTGGTGGAGGTTGGCTTGCTATCTCTTTCTCTACTCTCTCTTTCTCTATTCCTATTGCATGCTCTACCATTATCTATTTCATGGAGAATGCCATTAAATACATGTGGCTTTCGTGATGGACCTTGATGTGTGGGGGTTCTAACTGGCATGCTCTACTTCTTTCTTTATTGTTTCTTTATGTCCCTGAAATTCGCTTGGGAAGTTCATGCATGCTTCAATCCTTATTGTTACACTTGATGCTTGTAGTAATGTTTAACATGGAAAAAAGAAGTGGCAGAGAAAGAAAGGAGAAGTGAAAAAAAGGAGTGGGAAAGGGAAAGAAAGAAGAAGAAAAGAGAAGTGAGAAAAAAGGTGGGAGAGAGAGAAAAGAGGAGGGAAAGGTAGTAGATGTTTTGGCTAGCCTTGGTTTGGAGAGGTTTGCTTGGGTTTGTTGCTTTGCCCTCATTCAATTGCTTTCTTAACTCTGATGCTTATTCTCGTTTTCCTTGGACATTACATGTTTACAAATGGCACCTTAGCGTGAAAATGGGCGTGGGAAGGAGCGTGATTGTTGGGAGAGGCCTCGCATTCATGCTTTATAAATGTTGGTGCATCTCTTTTACCCATGTTAGTTATATTTTCTTTTGGAATGTTGGAATGCCTATTTGAAGAATCATTTACTTGCTGGTTCTTTTAGTGAAGTTTGAGCACTATCTGATAGTTCCAAATATGATTATTTGAGCCAAATCTAGTTGGTTTGAGGAGGGTCTTGAGAGGCTCTTTTATAGGCCTAAAATATTGGTTTCTTTTACAAATCTGGAGGGTTCAGGGCTTGTTCTTTCTTTTGCAAAATCTGGAATTAAGGGGATGTTTTCTAAAAAAAAAAACTGAAAGTTGTGGGGCGTTTCTTTTAGAAATCTAAAAGGGAACGACATTGCTTGGTGGGGTTTTATGCTGGAATGCTTATTCGGAAGCTCCTATTGTAACCCCTCTTCTATTTATTCCATCGTTTTACTATTGTATGTGAAAAAAATTGCAACTGTTGGAATGTATAAAAAGGGGAGGAAGTGGGAAAGTTTTCACATGATAATTTAGACTGTGTGGCATGCTGAGCTCGGTTTTGGCTTTGTAGGCCTGCGATTTTGGGCCTGTTGTGGGCTTTGTTTTACTTTGTGCTAACCTTAGTTTAGGACTCGGAGGGGCTTGGTTTTGACTTTGCAGTCCCTGTTGTTGGCCCCTTTGTTGTGGCTCGATTTTGTGGTCTTTTTAGCCCCCTTTGCATTCAGGCTGGGGCTCAGTTTTGACGTTTTGCTGGCCCTTGTGGCTGCCCCCTTTGCATTCTTAGTGGAGCTCGGCCCTTTGCATTCTTAGTGGGGCTCGGTTTTTGTTGTCTTGTTGTTCCTGGTGGCTGCCCCTTCGCGCTCATGTGGGGGTTTGGTTTTTGCTGTTGTGCTCCCTTGTGGCTGCCCCTCTTGCACCATTTATGGGAGCTCGATTTGTGGTTTTGATGTCCTTGTGGCTGTCCCTTTGCACCACATATAGGGTTCAATTTTATCCCTGTGACAGCCCATTTTCCTCGCATTTTAACGGCTCGAATCATGACTCTTAATGTTTCAGTTTCAGTTTGTCGTGGTTTTATTTTAGTTTAATGTTTAGTTTGGTTTATTTGAATTGAGTCTTACACTTAGCCTAGTGTTTAGCTGTGTCGTAGCCTGATGTGGTCTTGTCTGGGCATTTTGTGTGACACAGCCGTGGGTGTGTCAGGGAGTGAGTCTCGAGCCTACATGTTTTGGTCCGGGATAGGGATCGCTTAGAAGTTAGACAATCCCAGGTATTCGGATTTGGGAGTCCTTTGTTGTACCCTTTTTGTCCTGTTGAGTCGTGCCTAGTCATTTAGGTCGTGATTTGGGGATATTCTGAGGTTTACTTTCTTTTCCTTTTTCTTCAGTTGCTCATTTCAGAGAGGGATTGAGCCTCTTCTATGAAGTCCAGAATGTCTTCCCCTCTGTAAGTGGAGTCTTTAGGTCATAGGGCTTGTGAGAGTCGTCAGGGTTTTTCACTCTGATAGGTTTTAACTGGGTCTATCGGGCTCGAGTCGTCGGGAGGTTGGGGCCGTCCGCTTTTATACGATTTTGAGGATCGATCCGCCTCCTTTATGTTGTTCTTTTAGGTGGATCGTCTCCTCTCTCTCACCCTATTTGTTCATTTCTTTTCTTTCTTGCTTGGCCTGATTTTGCACTTATGTACGAGGGATAAGTGTGCATGTATAGCCTTTTGCTATATGTGGGCCATCAAATAAGGTTGTAAGTAGGATGGTTCGGACTTGGATATAAGTGATGAAAGAATCACCTAGGCATGTGTGAGAGGTCCTAGCACTATCCTGACTCAGTAACCTTACGAGGATAAGGGATCGGCAGTACCACATCTCTAACACTTAGTAAATATGTTCCTCTCACCTCTACGGGTAGTTGAAAATTCCCGTCTGCTAATATGACTGATCCATTTACTTTTAAAATATCAAAATTTTTTTTAAATGAATGATAAAACAAAATTTCTTTTCAAAGAAAGTGAACATGAAATGAGATTTCTCCCAAACATTTTATAAAAAGAAAATTCACGGGTCAGTCGTATGAACCAGGTTAGGAGTTTCCTCCTGTAGTTGTTAGACTGAGAACATTTTACTTAGTGTTGAATCACACAGGTATGGTGATTCGTTAGGACCCTAAAGTCTTAATTTGACACAGGGTTCTGATTCTGAGTCTTCCCCACCATCATGTTTACGGTCTTTTCGGGCTATTAGTCCGTACTTTGTGGCTTTTCTTGTTTTTTACGGGCTGCTTTTGATTTCTTTCTTTTCGGGTTTTCTACAGCTTATTTTGGTTTCTTTCAAGTTCTTTTTCACGAATTTTTTTGCTAAATTTCCTCTCTCTTGTCTTTCCGCACGGTGTTTTGGGTTTTACCTTTCACAGATAGCTCGGGATACTGGACCCTCCTTTTTCTATACTCGCTTCTATTTTGTTTATGCTGCTAATTCTTTCTTTGTAGGAATAATAATAGGAAATAGCAGGACGTTCAGGTAACTAAAGTTTATAGCATTTTTCGTTGCACTTTTACTGCTTCTTCAACTGCTTTTCTTTTACTGTGCTGTATTGTTGTTACCTGTTTTACACTGCAAATTACCACTACCGCTCTCATGGTTACTGTAGCCTTCACTCCTGTTTACTGTAGCACATACCCCTGTTTAATGTAAAGCACACATCTAAAAAATTAAAACACTGACTTGACAACTGCATGCCCATTTTAAACTTTAAACCTAAAATTCAATACTGCTATAACATGAAGCATGAAGCATGAAGCAAAATTTCGAGGACAACACGACGAGAATGCAACTGACGGAGGACAATCTTCAGCAGCAAAATGGGACTACATCAACAAAGCATTTCCTTAGTTTAAATAACGAGCTATAGGACTTCGAGGTAGTCCGCCTAGTGCGACATAAATCCTCACTTTTTTTTAGGCTTTTGCACAGCCATGTTGTGCAATATAAGCCCTAATTCGCCTTAGGATTCCGAGGTCGTCATCCGATACGACGTAAATCCTCCCATCTTCTAGGTTATTTGCATAACCAATCATTATGCAAATGTAATCCCTATAAGTAAAGTTGGCAGGATTGAAATTCAAATAAATTCGTTTCTAAAACTTAAAGCCCAACAATAGGATAGTCTGGGAAGTCATCGAGATCCTCCTCGAGATCCGTGACATCCCCTACTTTTCTTTTCTTTGGATTCCTATGAAAACTGTTCCAATTTTGAGCCACTCACCTATTGAATTTCCTATTACCACACTACTTTGAAATCCCTAACATTTGAATTCATGAATATAGATACCTCTGATCTAAATCGAGTGTTCTCACAGGTGACTTCGGTCATTTGAGGGGTAATTGACTATAGAGGCTTGCCTCTATAGAGAGCTTTAAGAACCCAGGTAATATAAATCATATTTAATTCTTTTGTATTAAATAGGTGAACTTGTCGGTCAACACAAAAGATTCGCAGACTAAAACAGATGTCATAAATTCTGTAGTTTATTTGATCGAGTCGTATCATCAAGCAGTGTGTCTATTCCTCGGGATAGATGCATTGCTTGCGATATTGTGCTCGTTCATTCAAACTACGTTCATTCAAACTACTAAATGAATGAGATTCGTCCATTCTTGCATTTCAAATTTAAAATATTATTTCTAAAAAAATTCATATATATTAAATTAAATCAAAACTCTATTTTATAAAACTACATTTTACACTTTTCAAAAGTTTTTAATTCCACCAAATTAATGACAGACAATCACGCATTAGTATATTGCATCTCATGTCAGTACCATATGAGGGTAATTTTGATTGACATATGGTTTTACATTTTATTTTTTCTTTTATATTACTTCCATTTAAGGTCATTGAAACTATCTGTTTCCCTTTTCACTTCATTCATTTCAATAATTATTTAATATATAATATGTCTCTGATTATTAAAGCAAGTATATTTAATAGTAATGCAAATATTCATTTAATAAAACCTTACTTTATTACATACAAGTAAATAATTATTCATCTTTGTCTTAAAAAACTTTTGTAAAATCATATTCCTTCACTTCACTTCCTTTACTATCACCTATTTCACTTAAACATGTATAAAATTATATGCATCCCATCCTAGATAAAAGATTCAAATATATGTAGTTTGTTTAAATATTTTTCTTTCAAATAGCTTTTGAAAAAAAATTCTTACTAATTCTACTTATGAAAATTTAAAATCTATCTAATAGTATGCAAAGTAAAAACAAAAATATAAATAAGTATATAAATCCTTGCCTTAAAAGATTTGGTTTGCTTCCTTATGCACAAGATTCCTCTTTCCCCCTTACAATTCTATTTGATTTAGCCTCTAATTATCTGCCTTTAATATCAGATTAAGTGAAACTTATTATTAGCATTTAATAAGTTAATAATTATTTCAATTCAAACAATTAAAATCATAAAAACCTAACTCACATTTGTCTTCGGCCACACAAATTAGATCTTTGGCTCTTTGTTTCGTGCTCGTGATTCTTCCTGTTCATCGTGTAGGAAGTTCTCATCACTTTTTCTCCCTCTAATTCGTGACTTAATTGGTTCGATCCTGAATCAATTAGACTTTCTATCAACATTAATTAAATAAACTTACACTCACATATATATTTTCATAAAATTTATTAAATTACTTAATTAAAATATTTAACTCACCTTGTATATTTTGTTCGACACGCATGAGGCATCCTCAACTTCGGCTCTCCTTCCTCTCAACAGAGCCGCACATTTCCTCCTTCGGCTTCTTCTTCTTTCACGTGATGATACACACTAGGACACGAGCTCCTGTTGCACCCGAGTTGTCCCTCATCCCCTATGTCTTCTTCGGCTAGGGTCCAACACGACAGTGACATCGCATGTGGGGCTCGACTCTCTACCTGCAGGCACGAGCCTTCCTTCGCACAGCAATAGCGCACGAATCCGCCTTCCTTGGCTTGACAGTGGCGTCGCATGTGAGGTCCTCGGCATAATATCTTCTCCACATGTTACGGCTCGATCTCTTCTTCTTCCTCTTCCTTCTTTCATTCTCTAATTCTCTTTCCCTGAAGGCTACAAACAAAATGACCGAGAGATGCAAACAACACCCCCCTACACACACACCTGCGGACTACACTTAAATAAATCTTCTCAAATGTTTTATTCAGCTCATTTGTCTTTGTTATTTGCCCATCTGTTTTTATAACTCATACATACTTGACTTTGGTTTGAAATTGGAGCACTCATTCTACTTAGGTTTTATTGAAGCAGCATTCTTTATCCATTTTTCCACTAAATTTTGATTCCAATTTCAAAACATACTCATCACTATCATTATCAGTAGTCTTATCCCAACTATATATAGCCACCTCTATGGATCATTAGTCTTCATTTATGCCTATTTAATATTTATGAGGTGTTAAATCTATTTTGCTCACTATCCATGTTACATATTCACATTATTGCATGTGCTTGTACGCTTTGAAATACGAACCAAAGCTTCTTGTGTCACTGCATTTTTAAGGCATTGCTTGCCTTAACATTTTACTGTCTTCTTAATGGATTTTTTTATTTTTTTATTTTTTATAAATTACTCTTCACAGCTGCATTAATCTACTTTAGCTTAACAGTGGCTCACATTACCCAGTCTTTTCTGTTATTCTTGTCCCTCTGCAAATTGTTGCTTTCACATCACCATTGATATGTTTAAACCTTTTTCAATAGCACTATACCCACGCTTTCTTTATATTCTTGCTGTATCTTCCTATATCGTATTTTCCAATTGTACTACCGAGGAAGTCATAAGTGTCGATACTCTTGTGCAAGCAAGAACAAGTTTTGAAATGACATATTCCACAATAAAACCTAGAAGGACTACCCATTTCAATAAACTAGGATGATTGTTATCATTTATCGCTCCCATTTGGGTTACTTTTCCTCAACTTCGTTTGTGCTGTTTCAATCGATCTTATCTTTTAATCTCTGGGCTTTTTTTTTGTTATTTAACGTGAGCCCTCACAAATAGATGTTATTACTCGATTCTTTTAACCATCTATGATTATAGTCATGACTGAAATGGATGATACTATTCCTCTGGAAAAGTAAGCGTGGATTGTTTACTCGTGTTATTCAAAGAAGGTAGAAATTGTAGGCATATTTTCCTGTTATTCTTTTTGCAAAATTTTTTGGCACGATTACTCTTGAATGTTTCAATGCTTAGTGAAAATTGAGGAAATCAAACATATAGATTCACGAAGGGCATATAAATAAACATATTCTACCTTCAAACAAAATGGTTACAGCTTTTACTTTAGATCAGGCTTGCATGCAAAAGTTGCGACCAATTCTAAAACTTACGTTAAAATCAGAGCCTTTAAAATCTGCCCCCATTGCCCTAAGCGCCCAGCTAAGAGATCAGCTACTCGATTGCATGCAGCAACATTTGTCCTAATTCTTGTAATATCTTGGACTCTCATCTTCCTCTTATTGAGGATTTCAATAACCAATTTTATTGGAGTAACTTAATGATTTTGATGGGAGACTTTCATGATCGACACTCGGGTGAGAAGAGGTTTCAAATCTTGTTTTCCAAGAACGGTAGGAAGTACCTAAGGTTTGCCAGGTTTCAAGACGTTTTAAATTAGAGTTCATGCAATTTTTTTTTTAATGCAGAAGCGTACTGTATGCTTCACGAGCAAAGCAAAGCGAAACACGTGGCCATCTTCACTTCGTTGTGGAGTGCTTTGAAGTGCTGAAATAAATAAATAAATAAATAAATAAATAAATAAATAAATAAATATATATATATATATATATATATATATATATATATATATATATATATATATATATATATGTTGTACTTGTTAAGTTTCAAATTATTATAACAAACTCTTGAAGATTATTTGTAATTTTAATTTACACTCTCATCATATTCCTTCAAGATGTGTTGTACTACATTTTTTTGTATGAATATTTAAATTTTACTTTATATTTTATAATTTTTAATTAATGCATTTATAAATTAATAATGTGTAAAACCTATTAGCGCATTGGTTAATAAAAACGTCACTTCGCTCTGCACTTTGTGCTTTTAAGCAAAATTAAAGTTCTCGCACATCGCATTGCACTTTGCACTTTGATAACAGTGACTTTCTTATGTCATCATTTAAATTCCAATTTTGTTGTCTTTTTTACCATTCATCTGGCATTTTTTTCTAGTTGCTTAAGTTGTACTCATTTTGTTGAGTAGGATGATTTTTTGTCATATAATGCTCGATTCTCTGAAAATTGAGCATAAAGATGCCGAATTTGAGATTGTTTAAGCTTGGTCTACTACATGATGGCACTACATACCTTTTCTGGCACCAAGTGAAATGTGTGGTTATTTCTGAAGTTGTGGATTTACATATTTAATCAAAGAATAGATCAAGAATTCAAGACAAAATGTGTTCATTTGTTCAAGTAATCAATTTTTGCGATTGTAATTATTTAACTGCTGATTAAAGTTACTTTACATTAGTTTTTAATCTTTTATGTTATATACATCAGAATTATAAAATGAGAAGATTAATTTATGCACACTAGTAATTTTTGCAGTGTTATTGTTCACTTGACTAGGTTATACCACATTGATAGTCAACATAGTGTGATTTAACGAGGCAATATTTCATACTTGTTCCTGATTGATTCATTTTCCTGTCAAAAATCATGCTTATAAATCTTATTATTATTTTATTTAAAACAGGTCACAAGAGTATACAAGGACAGAGAAAGTGCTGAATTTGAGTTTACTGTAAGTTATTTTTCAATAGTTACATATATTATTCTTATTATGATTGAGATTTAGTGTAATCATCTTCGTCTAGTTTTTAATTCTGTTTATCTTTTGTATGTGAAGATTGGTCCAATCCCAACTGATGATGGCGTGGGAAAGGAGGTTATCACTCGGTTAACAGCCAACATGGTCACAAATAAGACATTTTATACAGACTCCAACGGAAGAGACTTCCTTAAACGTGTAATTTTCACGAATTCTACTCTTTGATAAATTCTTCCATGATCTTTTTTTTTTTTTTTTTACGCTGTATAGCTTGGCACAACAGGATTCTCAAGCTCTTATTGCAGTAAATAAGGGTTTGTTTGGGATCAATTTTATTTTTTTATTTTCTCTTGTTTTATTTTTATTTTTTTTTTTACATGTTTTAGTGCAATTTTGCATGCTTTTATTTTTATTTTCAAAAATATGTTTTTTAAAAAACGCACAAAATATCTAAAAATTATTTTTGAATATTTTTAAAAAACATCTAACTATTTTATAACATACCAAATATGTTTTTTTTTCAAGTAAAAAGTAAACTCAACAAAACGAAAATTCGAAATTAAAAACAAAAATTAAAAGTGCTCCCAAACGGCCACTTAGTTATGCTTGAATCTAATATAAAAGTACTTTGTGTTTAGGCACAGCTATTCCAATAAATTGGTTCTCAAAAGAAGGCAAATATGTTTCCATTCGCCTTCATGAAGAAAAAAAAAAAAATGGAAAAGAGAAACAGAGCAGTTGTCCTCACTTCTCACTGCTACATTTGAAGTTAAATAACTTCTGTAATTATTTCAACGTTTTAGTTAAAGCAGAATAAAAAAAAAGTCTGTCCTATGATGAATACATTACAGTTAGCACTATATTCATTATGACTTGTTCGAATTTTAAACTCAATTAATTAGCTAAATTGTATACCAATCTTTACTGCTGCATGGAGATAATTTAGATAGGCTGTTTCTAATAACTTAGAATCGATATGAGACTACAGCATTTTTATAATCTTTGGTAATTTTGATAAAATTTACTAAAAATTAGTTATTTATCATGTATCTTGGGTTTACAAGAACAAGCTTTTATCCCACTCAGTGGGGTCGGCTACATGAATTATTTTTCTCCATCCTATTAAATATCATATGTTCATTTAATTCTAATAAATTAAGATCATTTTTTCTACAATATGCCCAAGTCTTTCTATGTCTTCCTCTGCCTATCTAAAACATCTACTCTCCTAATTGGATCATCGGATGATCGAAGTTTAATGTGACCAAATCATCTAAGATGACTCTCTCTAATTTAGTCCGCCACTGGAGCTACACCAACCCTATCACAGATATATTCAGTTTGCATTTTGTTTTCAAGTATAAAGCCACTCATCCGCCTAAGCATTCTCATCTCGGCAACACTTGGTTTTATGCTTCTCTTTTAAAGGTCAACATTCTGCGCCACAGAGCATTGCAGGTCTGATCACCATCTTATAAAATTTTTGTTTGTCTAAGCGGTACTTTTCTATCACACGTTAGGCTTGATGCATTCCTCCACTTCAACCAACCAACTTGATATCTACTAACATCATCCCCATCTATATCACAATCACTCTGAACAATAGACCTGAGATATCTAAAATGTTCGCACCTTTTAATGAGTTGATCATCCATAGTTAGAACTCTGCCACTATAGCTACTATTGCTGAAATTACATTCTATGTATTCAGTTTTAGTTCTACTCAAACAACGGTCTTTAGACTCCAACCAAAGTAAACCTCCAAAACTCAAGTTTTTCTTGAACTGTTTCTCTAGTCAAGAATATCATCAGCGAAAAACATACATCAAGGTTCATCCTCCTGCAAATGTCCAGTAAGAGCATTCATAACTAAAGCAAAAAGATATGAGCTTAAAGCTGATCCCAGATGTAATCCAACTGGAATAGGAAATTATTTGGTCAATCCTCCTGTTCGCACACAAGTAACAACTCTAGTATACATATCTTTAATGAATTGAATATAAGTCATATCAACACTGTATACAAAAAATACGACGACACGAATGTCAAAGCAATCCAATGTTTCAGACAAAGGACGGTCTTTGGAAGATCAAGTGGCTAATAATGCAATGTGGATCTCAGGAAAATATGACAATCAAAAGAAGAGTGGATGGCCATTGGAGGATTAGTCGATCGGTCATTCACAGAACCATCTAATCGGTTGGCAACCCCAAGGTCTGAAAGTCCATCAAAGGCAGGCTAGACGGTCACCCTGAAACAGTCAAATGAGTAGCGGCATCCTCATCGATCGACAAGGTTGAACGATCACCAGATCTAGTTTCATTTGGGCGATCTTATTTGATATTTTATTATATTTTCCCTGTACTTTACCAAAGAAAACCCTCAGAAGCTAATGAGTAGAGGGCAAATCTGTAATTGTAACATTCATACCACTATATCTATAAATAGAGGTTATTTTATAGTAAAAAGGTTACGTCTCTTCTACTGTTCACAGCTATGCTCAACGTTATATTCTATTTCTCGGGTATGATTCCTGAACGGTTTTGGATTCAACAAACACCTTTCTTTCTAGAACTCTCCAAAGGATTTCTCTTAGAACCTTATCGTAAGCTTTTTCTATATCAATAAAAATCATATGTAAATCTCTCTCATTCTCCTTGTACTTCTCCATCAAACCTCTCAATAAATGTATAACATTCATGGTAGACCCACTTGACAAAGCTAAACTGATTATGAGAAATCATTGTAATACGTCCTAACTTATGTTCAATTAACCTCTCCTATAATTTTGAAGTATCGCACATCAACTGAATTCCTCTATAATTTGCACACTCTTGTGCATCCCCTTTATTTCTTAAAAATGGGGTGAAAATACTCTTCCTCCACTCCTCAAACATCTTTTTAGTTTTTAAACTAATATTAATGACTTTAGTAAGCCAAGAAACTCCCAAGTCTCTTAGATTTTTTCACACTTCAATTGGGATATCATGAAGTCTTACAAATTTTCTACCGTTTGTTTTCTTTAAAACCTCCTCAAATTCTTTTTTAACCAAACAAACAATAAAAATGAAACATTTTATTATTATTAATGATATCAAGATCACTAAGGTAGATCGTATTTTCAGAAACTTTATTGAATATTTATCAAAATAACTCACCCATCTTTGTTGAATAGCTATTTCTAAGAAAATCACCTTTTGATTTTCATCTTTACTACATTTTACTTGAGTTAAATTTTTTACTTTACTTTTCTCTTTGTTTGGCTAATTTATACTTATAATTTTCACCCTCTTTACTATCTAATTTGTTATAAATATCACTAAAAAAAGAATTTTTAGCGTCACAAATTATTCTCTTAGACTCCCTACAACCCTTTTTATGTTTTCCCAGATTTCTAAACTTTTATATTTAAATCAAATTTTATAACAGAACCAGTATAATATAAATAAATATAAAAAAAAATAATTTTCTTTATCATTCTTTAAATCCTACTTTGTATTAGCAAAGAAAATTTTGAAATTTTCTTTTCTAAAGCTGAAGGCAATTCTAAATGCACTAATAACATTTTAAAATGGCAAATTACATCCAATAATTGATAGCTTTGAAATTTGTTAAAAGATTTTGTATCATGATACTTTTTCTAGTTGAATTCTCAAAACTTTGGGTGGGGCTTGAATTTATCTTTTCATTTCTTTGGTTGCAAGAGATGCACTGGCTTTTCAATCACTCATCATGCTTTTAAATGCATGTGTTAAGCATGCCATTGTTCAATTAGTAACCAAAAACTTTATAAAGCGTTAAAACTATCCTCTTTACATGTTTCTTATGGTTGTCTTTAGTGATATTTGGAATTTTTATCCAAATGTAGGTTCGAGATTATAGAGAGGATTGGGATCTTAATGTGACTCAACCAGTTGCAGGAAATTATTATCCGGTAAAGGTTTTATTTTTCCTTGTACAGTTTCTCTTTTAAATGTTACCATGAATTATGATTTACTAAGATTCATGAAAAAAAACTAAAATTCATGGGAAATGATTCAAAGGTGCACAGATGTAAACGTTCAATAAATGTTATAAGGGTTTATTCTTGCGAAATTCTATCGCAATTCTTCCACAAGCACACTGCAAAACCTTGTTGAATTTACCTTGCTGGAGCTACTATATATTAGACACGATATGCAGATTATTTAGGGATACATTAAGAAAAAATAATTAAAACCATTAAAATTTCATATAAAAAGCTAATGGACTAGTCAACATTTTTCCAAGTAGCTGTTGTGGGCAGCATATTATTCACAATGGATATAATCAAAATCTAGACATACGTGAGGAAAAAGTAATAAATGTTGATGTTTTAAGCATACTTTTCAGTCCTTTCTGAGTTTGTATTGTGCTGGTAGATGTCCTCTGCCAAGTTCTCAACACAATTGTATGCATCATATGGAATTCAACATGTAGGGTTATATCCTTTGAAAACCTCATACTTTCAAAATGCAGAGGTACGACATTTTAATTAATGAAGCAACTGAGTAGGTTTTATGTGACGATTGCATAATTTAGAATCATTTTTAAAGGAGATTAAGAGATCAGAGTGATATCATTACGTAATTTTTCGAAGAGAAAATAATTATTCCTCATTTTCATAAGAAACATTACAACCAATAAATAAAGAAAGCCACAAAATCAGCCACAAAATTCCTGTGCTAGAAAAAGGAAACAGAAATTATGAAAAATAGAAAACTCTATTAGTAGAAAATGGTAAAAATAGAAATTCCTATAAAACTGACACCTCCCTCAAGTTGGAACATAGATATCTATGAGTTTCAACTTGCTTACAAAGTGCTCAAAGTTGGGCCTGAAAATTTCTTTGGTAAAGATCTTTGTTATTTGTGAATGATCAGAGTAGAAGGCATGTAAAGAGCTCTACAATCAATTTTCTCTTTTATGAAGTGTTTGCAAGTCTGCATCGTCTTATGTGATCATGTTGCACTAGATTTTTCGGATTTCTTATGGTGGCTTTATTGTCACAGTATAAATTTATTGGTATGTTTATCAGGATCTACAATTCTTCAATAGTTCTCTTCAACCTTATGATCTCAAGCTCCATTAGCCATAATCCTATATTCTGCCTTAGCACTACTTTTCGTAATCACATTTTATTTCTTAGTTAGCCATGTAACCATATTTTCTCAAACATAAGTATAGTATCTGAATGTCAATCTTTTATCAATTGCTGAGCCTACCCAATTTGCATAAGTGTATGCTTCTATGTTTTGATGTGTGGTCTTCTGAAAGAGAGACTTTGCCCGATGTACCCTTTACGTATTTGAGAATCTTATTAACTGCTTCGAGGTGGTTCTCATAGGGCGAATGCATAAATTGACTTACCAAAATCACAACAAAGGCAATATCCAACTGTTTATGTGATAAGTATATCAACTTTCAAATCAACTTTTGACACCAAATTGTATTCGCTAAATCACCTTCATTCCCATCTCTAAGTTTTTGATTAAGATCAATTAAAGTGTCTGTAGGCCTACAACTACTCTTCATAGGTTCTTTTATAAGATCGAGAACATACCTTTGTTGGCATGCAAAAATTTATTTATTCGATTGAACAATCTTCATGTCAAGGAAATACCTTAGATGTCTCAAGTCATTGATTTCAAAAATTGATGAAAGGAAACCCTTCAAGTGGTTTAACTCATATCTCCGATGAGAATTATATCATCCATATACATAATCAGAACATCTATCTTCTCATCCTTCGAATATCTAAAGAATATTGTATGATCTCCTTGCCTTCAAGTACTTGTGCTTCCTCAAACAGAAATATTTTGAAAATTATCCTATTGCACATTTCGTTGTAACTTTTCGAGCTAGATTGGCGACGATAATGATAATCGGCTGTGAAATAACAAAAGGAAAACATAAAATATTTTTTTCTGATTTTTTAAATCTTATATATATATATATATGTATATATGTATATATATATGTATATATGTATATATATATGTATATATGAGATGGCGTCTGCTAGGGTTTCGCTCGAAGATGGCGATTCCTGACGTTGATTATATTGGCATCACCCACAGGTTACGTTGTCTCCGTAGACGTCGATGCTCGTCTTCATTGTCGTGCCCGACGACGAAGGTTCGCACGCCCTTGCCAGAAGAAGACGGCTTTTCTTGCAGGTCCTTGAAGGGCTCACAGGTCGTTTCTCGAAGGGTTCACAGATCGTCTCCTACTTTGCTGAAGTGCACACACCTCTTCTGCTCTGCTTCTAATCGTTCTTTCTCGACGACGAAGGGCTTCGCAGACCCGACGCTGCCATCGCGAATATTGCGGGAGCAGCTTCGACGCTATCTATGAGTGCGGAGCGGGGAACCAAGCATTTCGTGTGCCTCATCTGAGGCTTCGAGCAAGAGAGGAGAAGGAAGCTCGTCTGCAGGAAGAGTCACTTGCGAGCTGGTAGTCGTGTACAGAGGAACACGAGGAAGAAGCTCCTGCGCCTAGGTTCGGTTCCGATAATCCTCACCGGCTCTGGTGATTGTTTGTTTTCGTTGAGTTTTGCTCTAGTATTGTAGAGTTGTGGCTGATTGGTGTTTTGGGGTATGACCCCCTCCTATGCGGCGGCGGTCTCCGGGGGCGCCGTGGGAGGTAGCCGTTGCAATTTTTCACAAGCATTTCATGACGCCCTTGAGGTGGGAGGCGGTTTTACTTTCATCAAACAACTAGGGGAGAAGGATGGAAAGCCTGTTTTATTTCTTACTGAGGCTCAAACTAATATTCTTGCTTCAGCATGTCGCTATTATCTGATTGGGAAATTCTCTTTCGAGTATTCAAAATTTGATTTGATCCGCAAATATTTTGATACTTTAAAGCTTACCGGTAATTGGAAGATTGGACGATTAGATGAACATCATATCCTTATTCAGTTCTCAAATGATGCCGATTATACTAGAATTTTCGCTCAAAAAGTTTTGAAAGTTGAGAATCGTTTTATGAATCTTTTAAAGTGGTCGGTGGATTTCGACCCTAAATTGGAATCTTCAATTTTTCCGGTTTGGGTTACATTCCCTGGCTTAAAGGTACATTTGTATAATTATGAAATATTGTACATGCTTGCTTCGGGTTTTGGTAAATTACTTAAGGTGGATACACTCACACTTGAAGTCTCTAAGACTTTTGAAGCTTGTGTGCTTGTCGAACGAGATATCACCAAATATTTTTCTGATGAGATTTGGATTGGTCCTTCTCACCAAGGTTATTGGCAAGAGATCGTGATGGGCTCGCATCCCCATTATTGTTCGCACTGTCGGATGTTCGGCCATAACAATTCTGTTTGCTACCGATTGCACCCACATTTATGACCACAGTCACAGTTTGTTCCCATTTTATATGAGACCCACAGAAATGCCGACATTTAGTTTTCTCTCCCTGTTTCTGTTACTGATTCCTCTCACTCCCCGACTCATTTTGGGGATGTTGTGGTTAATGACTTGTCCTTACTAGAGAATATTCACATTGTTGTAAATGCTTGTCTTGTCCCAAATATTGAGTTAGCGGTCGTTGAGGTTCCTACCATGTCGATGGAGGATAATGTGCAAATTGGTGCTGATGTTTCTGACAGTGTTAGGATTATCGATGTTGGTTTTTCCACTTGCGGGGGATACTCAGGTTCCCCTACATGCTTTTCAGCAGATTTTTCCTAATGCTAATGAGGCAGACTCTGATCAAAACACAAAATATACTATTGATACTGTGGATGTAGTTGATGACTCCCCAATGGTAGTAGACATGCCTGACCCTGCTCAACAAAGAGATGCACAGTCTCCAGAGGAAGAATGATAAGTTCACACTTCTCGGCGGAAGAAGAATGCTGGGGGTACTATCTAGCTTGGAGATTTAATGGACGATACTGTGGTCACCCCTGACAATGACACAACACTTCAGAGTTTGTTATCTAGCTCCACTACAATAACAGAAGAAGAGGCAGGACTAAAGTGCCTTGTCTATAGCTACTTGTTATCCACTTATTTTATGTTTTATGTATTTTGAGACTTTCTCGATCTTTTGGTTGGGATATGTATTGTATGACATGTATGGGGTCCTCTCATACATCCATTTGTATCCTTTTTATTTTCAATATATATATATATATATATATATATATATATATATATATGGACAATGAGGGGTTGTTTGGTGGCTTGGATAGTAAGAAAAAGAGGGAGAAGGTTGATGCTCGGGCTCGAGTAACGAGGAATGGCGTTTAAGGGAGCGACAGAGTTGAGTGGCTTTGTCTAGGGCACGAAGGGAGTAGTCAAAGGATTTCAAGAGGGAAGCGGCTCGACAGTGCAGGCTAGGGCAGAGTGAATTGGCGATGGAGGAGAGGGTTTTAGCTCTTGTGACGTGCGCGAGGCATGAAGATAGAGTTGGAAGGTTGGGATGTGTGTGAAGAGAGGAGGCAGCTAAGACTTCGGTGTAAAGCAATGAAGTCGTTGTCTTTCTCGGGTGCAGAAGGAGGGAAAGATGGGAGTTTCAAAGTTCACTTTACATCACAATTACGCTGCGATTACGTCGTTGCCGGCCTAAATGTGACTGTATTGGAGAGGAGACGAGTGTTTCAGGGGTTTCTTTGTATCGTACTTCTGCCATTGATTTTTCTAAGCTCAAAAAGAGAGAAAGAAGACAGTTCAAAGATCATTGCTTGGATCCCATTGTTGCTTTTTCTACTGGTTGGATTGTGAAGGTTTGCAATTAGGGAAGAGGCGCAGAGGAGGACTGGTTCAACCCTTCTATGCAATTTACCATGACAGGTAGATTAAATTGAGCGGGGGCTTTCGTGCAGCTTTTCTTTGCGATAGATAGAAGCACGAAACACTGAAGAAGGAAGGATTTGTGCATTTCAAACAGGATAAAGGGGCAATGGGTATGGAAGCCAAGGACATACAATTTTTCTCCTATGCAACGAGGGCTCCTTTCGTGAATTTTCTAACTGAGAAGGGCGTGAGCTGTTTTAGATTTCGAGAGGGAGTAGGTATGATTTTTAACTTTGATTAAATTTTTTTAACAGTCAACATGTATAAAGAAATGAATCATCTTAATATCTAAAAAAACTTGATCCACTTTCTTCTGATATAATATGCTTGAATTTTCAAGTTAAGCAATCAAAATTGAGGAGCTATTATTTTGTGAATATTCTGTTTGGAAAAGATCCTGAAAAAACTGATCGAATTTTTATCTTGCCCCTCTTGAAGATGAGACATAAAAAATAGTCGTAATTAAAAAACATGAGATTCATAATAGCAAATATTTTTTTTTATAAATAAAATCAATATATGTATATCTCTTTTGAGTAGGAGCATAACCAATAATACACATTTTTTAGTTTGAGGTTCAAGTTTTTCTTGATTATGACCATGAATGTGAATAAATGCAGTACACGAAAATATTTTTAAAAGTAAAAAAAGACGAGAGTGGATTTGTTAGGTAAATTTTACGAAAGATATCAAAATTTAAAGCTTTATTATGTGTTCTATTGACGACTGTAGCAGTAAAACGACTTAACCTAAATATATTTTGGCACCTGAGTTGTAAACAAAAATGGCCGAACAACTTCCAATAAGTTCTTATTTTTCTTTCAATCATGCCATTTTGTTGTGGAGTGTCGACATAAGAGCTTTGATGAACTATTTCTTTTTTCACAAAAGATTGATCCAAAATATTTTTACAAAATATATATATTTTTTGCATTATCATTCCATAATATTTGAATGGTGTTTTAAAATTGTTTTTGTATCATGGTATAATTTTTTTTAATATTGTTTCCATTTTAGAATTTTCACTTATTAAATAAGTCCAACTTAATTTGTGTGATCATCAGTAAATATCATAAATCCTTTATTCTGGAATATGTAAGAGTTTTATCAAGTCCCTGTATACTACTATGAATAAGAGTGAATAGTGTTGTTGGTTTGTAATTTTGGGAAGAAAATGACACCCAATGATGATTAACAAATTGACAAGTTTCAATTTGGAAAGATAACATTTTTATTCTGTAATAATTTATGAAATAAGTATTTTAAATGTTAAAAATTAGGATGGTCTAACATATAATGCAAGCCACCTTGGCCTACTGATTGAGAGTTTTGTCTTTCAACCAAGAGGTTCTAGGTTCATGGCCTGGTATATGCGGTGTGTGTAAGTGTAGGTTTGTGGGATAAAAACACCAAAAAATGTCATAACATACTATTATTGTCTTTGGAAACAAAAAATAAGATTCAAATAAGTACTTTGATATTGTTTGTTCGAGTCAAAGTCCATCGTCAAAATAATGGTGTTTATTTTTTTCCTTAGTACTATTAATCATCCTTCTAGTGATCATTTATTGATACTCGTAAGAAATTGATTTGACACCAATAGTTAGATATAGTTTTACTAATTGACATTCAGTTAAAAGAAAAATTGGAAATATGAAGCACATTATGAAGAGTCAACAACGGAGTGAATTTGATAGTTCCTATCTCAATAATTACCATTGATAGTTTTATTTTCTGTATAAGGTCTATAGGATGATAGTAATTTAGAACAATCAGTCATATGATCAATTGGACCAATTAGGAATAACTCATAATAATGCAATGGCTAAGAAGTTACATTTTTTTTACTGAAGAGCAAGATGGAGTTGGGGATAATTTTGATGATTGAAAAAATTTGTGCTGGTGCTTTAATTGCTCCCTGTAAAAAGTGACTTAATTCCAGTTTGCAAAAGACTCCCGAGTTTCTTCAGCAATGGGTTGATAAGCTTGAACTTCATGTTTGGATTTTAATTTTCAATTTGCAGGTTTACTATGAAGCTTTCAACATGGCTCTTTCATTTTCATGCTCACACCATGATTTTTTACGTCCTTTTTTATCAAAATCAATACCTTTTGACATAAAATTCGAAGTCTCCTGTTCAGTGTTAAAATGAGATTCGGTGTTGCGCAATATGATTTTTCTTTCTAACTCTTTACGTCCAACCTAAAAAAAAAGCTTCTTGAATAGACGGTAGTGGTTTCCTACCAAGAATGTGACCATGGAATTTATCCAAATTTCAATTAAAGCCAAATAAAAACATGTATACCTTATCGTTCTTCTCTCTATTCTTATGGCGAGCTTAGTCTTTAGAATTCTCCCAGGAGTCATCATAACATTGATAAAACTTCTGTCATAAAGTTATTAACTCGTTGTAATTGGTGGTGACATCATGATCATTATGCTTGGATTTTCAAAGTTGAGATTTCAGCTCAGTAATTGGAAAAAAAATTTCTGTCTGAATATTGAGCTTGAAGAGCTTCCCAGTATTTTGAGCTGTGAGAAGAAATAGGTAAGACTATAGTAGGTTTCATGGAGTTGATGATTCAAGTCATGAGAAAAGAGTTTTCATACTGTCATTTTCGCAAATTAAGGTCATCAACAACATGTTTTGTTTCATTAGTTAGATACTTTTGCCTCTTCAGTCAATTGCCAATTTTAAGGATTGAGCTTACTTGAGATAGTCATGTCTATTAAGTTTTATAACTGTGAGATAAGGGGCTTTTTTTTTGGGAATAATAATCAGCAGAGGCATGAGTGAGGCAATAGAGTGAAGCGAAGTGGGTTCATAATTACTCGAGCTGATAGTGGTGGCAGAATTCTTTTGGACTCCGGGCATCATCACAAACTTTTATGACATGATCATATTAGAGGATGGAAAGGGATGAGCAAACACACGAGCAACAACTACCTTGAGGCGAAGGAGCTTGAGCAACAACTATAATTTCCCTTACCTATTCCGACTACCTGATTGTTCTCGAGTGGAACAATAAGCGTGTGAAGGTGGATGTAGACTGAGCGAGCCTAGGCGGCAATGCTAGTATCTCTCGCAAGAGGGAGGTCGCGAGTAAGCAAGAGGCACTTACAGAGGCTGCCTCAAGGGAAAGCACCAGGAGGTTGCAAGTTTGGTCTGAGCAGAAGCTCCAAAACTATTTGGGTGGTGATTTCAACAACGATTTCGGGCTCAGATACCATGTAGTTTATTGGGAGAAAAAATACTTATTCCTCAAATTCATAACAAACATTTTCATGATAAATTACAAAGGAAGGCCATAAAATCAGAAGCCACAAAATCCTCATAATAGAAAAAGGAAATAGAAATCACCAATGATACAAAATTATATGAGTAGAAAATACTAAAAATTGAAATTCTTAAAAATCTAACACAATGATTTCAATTTTTAATTTAATTATAATTTAATTGTTACTATAGTGTATGTATGATTGATTCAAGATGGAAAGAGAACCTTTTCTAGTGATGTCTTCAGAAATTTATGGATTTGGAAAATTCTCACATAGCTCTTATAGGAGGATCTATTTTCAGGTATAAATTTTTTTAGACAAATTTGATGTTAGATAGTATTACCCAGAGATTGAATCTTTATTTTTCAAGGAATTTATTATCTGATTTCAAGTCTCCTTAGACACATGTCCCAATGGCTAATTTTCTCTCCTGACGACGTTGAGGAACTTTCAAATGAAGTTAGTCATTAGACGCTAAATATTTATAGGGGTTGCATTGCTTTTAAAAGATTGAATTCATCGTTGCTAGCTTAGGGCGTATACTGGAAGAATGATAATGAACTCAATCAAGATTTAATGATTCCATCATCTCGAATAGTTATGGATCCTAGTTAGGAGAGATAGTTGCTCTTACTATCAACAATCATGTGTTGTGTCATCCCAGAGGATCTTGTTGATCTATGATGGATGATTTTTTAAGAAGATAGTTATAAATTTTCATTGCTAAAGAAGCTTCGTTCCCTATCAAGGGCACTCTATAGTATATAGCTATGGGATTTAAGTAATTGGGGAACGTGCATGCTCTTATTAATTTAATGTTGTCATTTTACAAATCTATTCAATGGGCCCAGGTTATAATTGTTTTTTTTCCGTGTTACCATTTGATAATATCGCACAATGATGGAACATGTGTAATACCCATCTTTAAAAGTGATCATATGTATGTTTGATATGACATTATCTCTTTATTCTTGATCAATTGTCAAGGAAGATGAATGAATATCTGCTTTTAAGCTTTAATCGGCACATTTCTTTGTGGTCCATTTTAATTTTGTAATTTTTTATAGTTATTATCTTATATTGGTAATGAACCCAAAAATTATTTGATTT
Organism: Papilionanthe hookeriana x Papilionanthe teres; assembly: GCA_022702705.1. Lineage (NCBI taxonomy): Eukaryota > Viridiplantae > Streptophyta > Magnoliopsida > Asparagales > Orchidaceae > Papilionanthe > Papilionanthe hookeriana x Papilionanthe teres. Next base: position 84,665,680 of record CM040428.1, on the reverse strand, counting down.
GAGTTTTGAGGGCATTTTTGGAAATAAGACAATCTTCGGTTGAGATATATATTATAAGGATTGCCATCATCGAGTTAGTTAAAATTATTGAACTTCATTACTTGTATATTGTTAACTCTGCCTATTTGTTTGTCGAACCTATCTACTTTTTTGATATGATTTAATTTTATTTGATGTTTATTACCTATAACCCTTGTCGCCTCTATTGTATATCTAGAGAATTCGGTCTCTAGGTTTGATCTCTTGATTGTTTCTTATGTGTTTAAAATTAGGAGTTTATATTTTTAAAAAATGAATTCTCTTTAAAAGAGACATTGGAGGCCTTATCCAAATGTAAGAATAGAGGATCAAACTTGATCTATGGGACTTTTGACCTTGTCTTGTAGTCAAGGTGGCATACTCAAGAACATATGTTTAACATTTTTAAAATTATTGAACACTTTTAAAGTAACTGCATGACTCTCTAGGCAGAAAAATTTGAGTCTATCTCATTTTTAGTTTGTGCAATATTCTTTAAATTATACTTGAGCATTTGTTGTTTATTGGCGGAACATGCAAACAAAATTGTTCAGTGTTTTGGTGCACTATGCATGTCTTTTGATCTAGAGAAGTCTTGTTCATGCTCATTGCCAAGTTTTCAAGGTCCTTCTATGTTCTTATGCTATGCTAGAGCTCTTTTCAGTTCATTTGATTTAAATTGAAGCACAATCCTAGTATTGAATGGTTTGCTTCATGCTTGGTGAGCTGTTTAGTCCCCTATAGGTTCTGTCTATGTTCAATTCTGTGTGTTGCATTTCATTTGTTGTGAAATATATCACATTTGAAATGTTTGATTTATTCTTATTTTATTTTTAATCTTCATTTTGTTGCATTTTTTATACATATTCATTTCAGTTTTGTTTTATTAGGGTCCTTTCGTAGAAAATATTGACAGCCTACTTATGTTTCTCCTGCATAAGGACATTTATAGGTGTATGACCTATTCATTATGCCAAAAAAGGTTTACATGATCGGTATCCTAACTCGTTGTGGTCGGGGGCCTTCTATATTGGATATGCCTGCAAGGAAGTGTATGCTTGAATTATCTTTCCTCATTGGAATAACACGCTTGAGTAATTAAATTATAATTCCGCCTTCGTGCTAATAAAATTGCATATTAAACTTGCTCACTGCATTGTTAGTATGGTCTGCAAATTTCCCCAAATAAATTTAAAGAAGTGCTCATGCACACACGCACAAAACATAGACAGAGAGAGAGGAGAGTGGGCAGGAGGTGGTTTATAAACAGGTAACAATTAGATAATTTTGATTGAAGGTGAGACATTTTGAACCTGATTTGCGTGACTTTGTGTTTGCTGCTTGTCATTTTCATATTGAAGTAATTTGTGTTACAAGAGGGTCTTCTTGAGTATTTTTGGTACTTCTTTTATGATTGCAATCATGGCAAATCGAACCCCATTTTGCATGATCTCACATTCGTTGCCAATCATTCTCATCATGTTTGATCTTATCAATTGCAGCGGATCTTTCTTGATTTGAGGCTCTAGACACATCGGTGCATTTCCTTTTGCAAATGCGCGACATTTGAGTGGTTTTAATGACTGAACGTCTCAAATTTGTCTTGTGTGTGACATTTCACCCATTATACATCTTTGAGGTTGCATCTGATTGTGTTTAGTCGCAGAGCTTGTATCAAGAACACAAACTGAAAGAAGATGATAATTGAGCATATGGTTTTTATCTGTTCGATTTAAAAAATCGTTTTCCACCTATTTGAACTTCAAATTTTCCTATGTTGTCTTTTCTCTTTCTTGGAACCGATTATAAAGTCTAGGAAAACATTTTGGATATGCAGTTAGTCAGGTACAAGTTGGCACCACTTTACTTAACTTGCTTCTTGGTTAAATTTTCAGCTCAACTTGGGATTATATATGACAGACGAGAAGTATGAGCTCTCTGTACTCGTTGATAGTGCCTGTGGAGGCTCTAGCATTCAGGATGGTCAACTGGAGATCATGCTTCATAGGTTCTATTTAGACCTAAATTGATCCCATGAAATTTTCTGTTAATGCAAGTTGACGAAGTTCTTTTTAATGCTAGGCGCCTACTTTTTGATGATGGAAGAGGTGTCGGAGAAGCCCTCGATGAACAAGTTTGTACAGCTGATGGTTGCGAGGGTCTTACGGTATGATCCTCTTTGTGGTTGATTTATTTTCTTCTACTGGACGCTGTTCCTTCTTATTTTTTGGGCAACACAGCTTAAACTTAGATTATTCAGCTATCTTCTAAAATATTCAGTGTATAACAAAATTTTGAACCTACAAAGCATGAATGTTCACGTGGATGAAGACTAAAATTGATTTCTTCAATCTATTATTCCTGATGTTGTATGGTAAGGTGTTATTTAATGTAATTTCTTTAGCACCTTCATCATCTTGTTTCTTAGACAAATAATCTATGCATTATTACTTTGGTTATGCAAACTTGAACATTTTAAAAAGTGTCACTTCTACCTGAATATTGAAAGCGTCACTTCTTTGTTATATGCTTGTTGAGATCTGTCTTTCTTCAGTTTTCCTCTGCTTAAAAAGGCAAACTAAAATTGCATTGCATGGCATATTTCATCACCTGATTTTATAGGAAGACTGTTTCACTCGAATTGTGACCTTCAGGTCGCAAGTCTGACCTTTCTTAGTTTAAATATGTATAAATTGTAATCTACTTGGACTTCGAAATGAAATTAACGGAACATGGAACATGGAACATGAAAAATAACGTTGAAGCGCCATTTTTTGACAGGAAAGGTAGGCTGGCATACCCAGTTCTTGTGTCGTGCGCTAGGGATAATCTTTGATTGATCTAATATATTCTAGAATCGTTGAATGTAACTTTATTAACAATGATATAATCCTGAAGCTATTTAAATTTAAATTTTACTGCAATGGGTATGACTTCTATCTGTTATTTATATTTCAATCATTGAATGACTGACCTTGTTTTCTTGATCATCTGCTTTTTGACTTGCTTCAAATGCCTTTTTCTTAGGAATGATACTTTCTACCCTGTAATTTCTGAGCAAAATATGTGAAGAAAAATTGAAAATATATTTGAAGCTCTAAAATGTTTCTGAGTTCCTTTGAAATAATCTTTTTAGGCTAGAGGGAAATATTACACGAGCATCAACCAAGTTGGAAGTGGTGCAAATTGGCGGCGTACAAATGGTCAACAGATATATTCACCAGTTCTTCTGGCATTTACCCATGAGGTACATCACATTACTTCCGCCATATCAAGCCTTAAACGTGCCAACCAGAAATCTTCATTCTTCATTCAGGATGAGAGAATTTGGAAATCTTCTCAAATTACAAAGGCTACTACTATGGATCCAAGTTACAGTTTACCTCCCAACGTTGCACTTATCACACTTGAGGTGTGGAGTCCATCTATCCGAATAATATTTTACTGCTCAGTGATGACTGTAATTGAACGATAATGATCTTGCAGGAATTAGATGATGACTCTGTGCTCCTGCGTCTGGCGCATTTATATGAGGTATCCTATTTAGTGTTTTATTTTATTTTATTTTTATTTTTTGCATTGCTATGCTTTTCAGTTTAGATGTGGTGCTCAACTCATTTTTGCAGACCGGGGAGGATGTCCGAAATTCAGTATTAGCTGAGGTGGAACTGAAGAAAATCTTTGCTGGAAAAACGGTACATGGATCTACTTATAATTTGTGGATTGTAGCTTTATATACACACCATTTATACTTCAACATCGATAGTTAACTTTCCTGTGTTCATAGTCATCGTTGTCATCCTCATTATCCTTTATTCTAACTATTTTTGGTCATCTTTATGGAGTTATTTTGAAAAACTTCTAACCATCTAATGGGTGTATGTTCTATTATTGTTTGTCCATTTCAACGCTTATAATTGCACAATTGGGTATTGTGGCATTTTTCGTTCGTAAGTTTATGCCTCGAGGTGATCTGAGATGTAAACCTCACAGTTTGAAAATTACGTAAGGCAAAATAAAGGGGGTAAAAAATATATATTAGCATCATAACTTATAGATGTATTAAAGAAATGCATATTAACATCATGGCATAATAAAACACGACAAATTGCTTTTATATAAACTAACAAATTACATAAGCATAAAAATATCATGTAACAACTTGCACAATAAATAAATATAATGTAAACATCAACTAATCAAGCCATCAAACTAACATACAACATGCAATGAAAATCTTAAAAATAAATAAAAGTAGCATAAAATATTAAAATTCAGACATGAGATGAGTTTTATCATAATTAACTTTTCTTACTCATATTACTTAACTAATATAATAACTCGTATATTTAAACAAGAACATAACGAATAATCATCGATAATTCAGATGGAGGCAACTGTAAAGCCATTGACTACAACAAGAGTAGCAAATTTCTTTTGTAGCAAAACTAGAAAACAGTATTGACGGTGTTGGTGGCAGAAATAGCAAATGGTGGCTGTGGTGCAGGTCGTAGAAGCAGCAGGTGGCGATGTTGTGAACCCCAATGAGGAAGTTGGGAGCTCTTGCACATAAGAATGCGACTTTGATTCACATTCGAACCATCTAATATATGTAGAAAGAAAAGACTAAGCATGAGCCGCACGCCTCAGCGAAGTTGATGTTACTTCCCAGTGGGTGCTTAGAATTAATTAAGACGAGAACTGTAATCGGGCAGTATTAACATTTCATTTTTCTTTATACAAATTTTCAGAAATATCCAATACATAAAAAAACCACTAAAATTAACGAAGTGAACTAAAAATTAAACTTCTAGAAATAACAAACATAATTTGAAAATCATATCTAAAATCAGTACTAAATAACATATCAATATTTGAAGGAACAGTGAAAAGAAATTATAAACACAAGATAACTAGTACTTATCAATTGCAATCCTCCTATAAACCAAATCCCTCTATCATACATATCAATCTAAAGTTTTTCTTTTTCCTGAAAGAAAATAATAATTTTAACTTATAAATTTGACTTTGTGAGTAATTATAATTTTTATTGCATTAAATTATGATGCTTATACTATGCATGAATGACGAAAAGAAAATGCAACTCATTATTTTATAAAACTTTGAACTTTCACTTCAATTTTATTATTTCCCGTTTCAATTTAAGTATTAACCATTTTAACATCTTTAATAGTCATAATAGGATTGTCGTTATATCTTAATGTATTCTAAAAAATGTACCTAAAAATACCCTCAAAATGACTTGACCGTAAGTACCCTAAATACTTTTGCTGCTTCATTTAACGTGCACAGGTGCATTACATCCACTGTCAGTACCATCTGGGGATAATCCTGTACAACTTAATATTTACATTCATTTTATATAATTTTAAAGTCCTTTAAAATGTACATTCATATATATGTTATTTTGCTCTCATTTGTGAAATCATATTACTTTCAAAATGTCAAACATGAATGAAATACTTGTTTTAAACTATTTAACAAAGTAATTATTCATGCAATATAACATTAATCTAATGCATAAAAGAAAATAACCACTCATATTTGCTTTCAAGAGACCTCTAAAATAGTTTAACCCTTCTCTTCACTTACTTTAACTAACACATAAATTAATTAAAAGTGCATATAACTATAAGAATTACATCCTAAAGAAACTTTTATTTAAATATAAAAGAATTCCATTTATAATATAAGATTTAACATTTACCTTATAGGCTTTCTGGTTGATCTGTGCCCACTTGCTTCACAAGCTTCCTCCTTCAAAGCCAAAATCCTTGTATTAAAGTCCTGGTTAAATTTGACATTGTATTTAAACACTCACACAACCGCACACCCACAAATTTCATTAAATAATTTAATAAAAATTCTAACATATCTTAAAATTCTTTAGTTGCCTGCAACATTTTGCCTTCTCTCACATGAAATTCACATCACCTCTTTGCCTCAATTTTCTTTATTTATTAGTTTCAGTCTTGATATCACATAAAATAAGCTCGAAATTTAAATAATAAACATATAAATATACATATACCTATATAATTAAATAACAAAATTACTTAAAATAACTTGTGAAACTTATCTTAATTGGCTGTCTGCCCTAACTCACGAACGAAGGCCCGCTCCTCTGCTTCTTCCTGCCTTCGACCTCAACTCGAACTTGCAATCTCCCTCCCTTCGGTCGTGATTTGACCCAAGTAAGTGCTCGTGAGCACCGCGGAGCTCGTTCTCCTCCCTTTTCTCCTTCTTGTTTCGTCTCACCCCAACAGATCACGCGAGGCTTTGGCTCCTTTGACCTCGTCATGTCCCGACCCAACAATTTTTCTTCTTGATATAGTCACAGATCGACTCTTGCCTCTTCTTTCCTCTTCCAGGCTTCGATCGCGGATCGCTCGGCTCCACAAGTCCTCAACAATGTCGGTTCCCTTTAATGAGTGTAGGATGTCGAACTAGGTAAGAAACACCCCCACTTCTTCTTCTTCTTTTTCTAATGCTCCTCCTCCTTCTCCTCCTCTTCTTCCTCTCCTTCACACAATACCAGCGCATGAAGTCGAGACTTGCTTCCATGGGCAAGATAGAGATTTTCTCTCTCGATCTCTCAACACTCCCTCTCGTTTCTTTGGTTCGAATGGGTAATGCGACTCTTAAGTCATAACCGAATGGGTGTTTATTTTAATGCCCTTTCGAATTTTTATTATCATTATTATTTACTTTTATTATGTTATTATAATCTCCCCTCATTATAAATATTGTCCTCGAAATTTGAAAAAAACATGTAAGTAAACAAGTCTCAATTGAAAAGTTGTAGATATCTTTTTTGTATTTCAGAGATTTTATCCCAAGTAGCATCTTTCTACGACCCGTGTTTTCATAAAATCTTCATAAAAAAATCACTTTACTTCGCAACTTCTTTACATCATAATCTTGTATCTTTTAAGGCTTCTAAACATAAGTCTAATTAGGTTGGATATCAATTGAGACTGCTATGACTATGCTAGCTTCAATTGCAATATATTTTTGAGTGAAGAAATGTGGAAAACATTATGCACTTCTTGTACATGAGTTGGTCAAGTTTGTCTGCAAGTCACGTTTCCAATCCTATCCACAATCTCAAATGAACCAACAAATTTAAGGCTTAGTTTTCCAGTTTTTCCAAAACGTTGCACACCTTTCATTGGGCTAATCTTGATTAAAACAAATTCTCCAACTTCAAACTTAACAGGTCTGTGCTTGGCATCATAATGATTTATTTATCTATCTCTTCAATCCGTCTCTGATCAGTCTAATCTTATTAGTAGTATCATCAACTAAATCAGCTCCAATGATATTTCTTTCACCTGTTCCAGTACAACATAGAGTTGTCCTGCACTTTGTTTCATATAAGGCTTCATATGGAGACATCCCAATGCTTGCCTTATTGTAAGCAAACTCTACTAAAAGTATGTGGTTCCCAACCCACCAAAATTAAGGACAACTTTAGTAGATTCTCCATTGTCTGAATAGTTTTCTCTGATTGACCATCCGTTTGAGGATGAAATGATGTACTGAATGTCGGTCGAGCACCCAAGCTCCTTGAACCTTCTTTTCACAATCTGGAAGTAAACTTGTCATCTATGTCAAAGACAATAGACTTTGGCATCCCATGTAATCTCACAATATGATCCACATATAATTTGGCTAGCTTCTCAACTAGATTTGTCTTTCTAATAGGAAATAGGAAGACTTGGTCAGTCCATCGACAATTACTCATGCAACATCCCGACTTTGACGTGATCTATGCAAGCCAGTCACAAAATCCATCACAAGCTCTTCCCCTTTCTACTCCAGAATCGATAAAGGTTGCTAGTGTCCTCCAAGGCATTGATGATCTTTTTTTACTAGATGACACGAAGAACACTTAACTGCAATTTCATCCACATTTCTCTTCGATCCCAGCCACCAAAATACTTCTTTGAGATCCTGATACATTTTATTGCTCCATGGGTGAATAGTATAACAAAATAAACATGTTTCGTCTAATTCTCGTCTCAAATCCTCAACATCTGGAATATAAACCCAGCCTTTATACCTCAATAGATCATCCTGATCTAGCTTATACCTCTCTAAACCGCCCGCATTAACTTGCTTTAGAACTTTTTGAATATTGCTATTTCTGGCTGAAGAATTTCTAATTATGCTCTTCAAATTTGACTACACTTTCAACTTACATTATTGAACCATATTGTCAGTCATAATCAACTATAGATAGCTTCAACTTCTCCAAATCTTTAAGTAGCCGCTCCTGTTGAGTTAATAAATAGTTCAAATTACCAAGAGTTTTTCTACTAAGCGCATTGGCCACCAAAGCTGTCTTCTCGGGATGATACTGAATTTCTAAATCTTATTCTTTAATAAATTTTATTCTCCTCTACCTCAATTTCAATTCTTTCTGAATAACTATATTCTTCAAACTCTAGTGATCAGTAAAAACTTTACATCTAGCTCCATACAGATAATGCCTCCATATCTTAAGTGCAAATACAAATGCTGCAAGCACCAAAATCATGTGTAGGATAGTTCTTTTCGTGATTCTTCAATTGTCACGATATATATGCAATGACCCTACAATACTGCATCTATACACAGCTCAAGCCCCTTAAAGATGCATCGCTGAAGAACTTGAAGGAATGACCAAAACTAGAGCAAACATTAAACAAGTACTTAACTTTTGAAAAGCCTCCTCACAACAATCAAACCAGTCAAATTTCAATAATTTCTAAGTCAACCTTGATAACGACATGACAATCTGTGAGAACCCCTCAACAAATCTTCTGTAATACTAGTCAGACCTAGAAAACTCTTGACTTCAGTAATAGTAATATGCCTTGGTCAATTTCTAAACGGCCTTAACCTTATTCTGATCCACAGATATGCCATCTTCATTGATAATATGCCCAAGAAAAGCCACACTTTTAATCCAAAATTCACATTTAGAAAATTTGACATAAAATGTATTTTCCTTCAAAACTTATAGCACATATAAATGATTAGGATGACTGACTTCATCCCTTAACTACACTCGAATATCATCTATAAATACGATTACAAAATTCCAAAATTGCTTGAAAACTTTGTTCACCATGTCCATGAAATCTGTTGAAGTATTTATCAGTCCAAATGATTCACGAATTCATGTTGCACTTATCAGGTCTTGAAAGCTATCTTTGCTACGTCTTCTTCTTTAATCCTCAACTGGTGATAGCCTGACTTCAGATCAATCTTTGAAATATAGAAGTCCCTTCATACAGATCGTCAATCCTCAACAGTGGATATTTATTTTTAACTTTGTGCTTATTCAACTCTATTAGTCAATGCACATCTTGAAACTCCCAGAGCTCCCCAAAATGAGGTGTCAGGTCTGATGAATCCACTATTTAGTAACTCTCGCAGTTGACTCTTCCACCTATGCAACTCAACTGTTATTCTGTAAGGTGCATAGGATATAGGCTCATAACTTGGTAAGAGCTCGATATTGAAATCAATGTCTCGCTTTGGTAATAGTCCTGGTACATCAAGGAATACTTATAGGTATTCTCTTACTAGTGGAATCTGCCAAAGACTTTACTTTTTTAGAAGTGTATGTTACCTGAGCAAGAAAACATTTACTTCCACGATTCAACAAATTGAAAGCTTTTGAACAGGTAACTATCGTAGATTTTAATTTTCTGTCACCAGAAAATTAAACTTTTGCCACCCAATTACATATATTTTGACGGTCTTCTTATTACAATTAATAGTGAAAGTTTTTTGATATCCAATCCAACCTACAATCACCTCAAACTCCACTAAGGGCAATACAATAAGTTGGACCTCAAAATATTTTTTGTCAATCATAAGCTTCATCACACCTGATTGATTAACTTACGTAAAAAATACCATTTAGCATTCTAACTGATATTATTACAGACATTAAAATAACATTCAATTGCATTACATTATTCAGTTTATCAACTATAAATGAATGTGATACTCCTGAATCAAACAATATTTTTATCGGCCCATTCTAAAAATATATAATACCTATCATTAAAATCATCGCATTAAATATTTTGGGCTGGCTTATTAATTTATTTAAATTCTTGTTTTATGCATGACAACATGAATCATAAGTTGCTTAAAGTGCACTGGCTTAAAATTATTAAAAATAAAACATAGTTATGATGATGTCAAGGGATTCCTTAGCTTCCTGCTGTGAAAGTGCATATATTGTGGGTTGAATATTCTGCTGACCCTGGCCTGCATTTTACACGAATATTGAAGATTCAGCTGCCGCAGTCTACCATAGCTCCTCTGAGCTGGTGCAACACTACCTCTAAAATCTATTGGAGTCCTCTAACCCAATTTAGGACATTCTTTGCTATATATCCTTGTTGGTGGCGCCAAAAGCAAGCTTTGGATCTAGACAGATACTCACCGTTGTGAGACCTTCCACGCTTATCACATTTCTTCGCTTCAAGTGTTAACGCTGTTAGATCTAGCATTCTTAGCACCTGTATTGCTTAATTTTAAGGGTTTCCTCTGAGAATTTTGCGGAAAATTGGATCCATCTGAATTTCTTCTCTTCTGAATGTCCCTCCTTTTAACAACTTCTAGATCCAACTCAGTTCTCTTGGCTCTCTCCACCAACACAAAATAATCATTGATTCTAAAAGTAATCAATGGTTTTCTAATCACATCTTTGAGCCCAAACAAAGATCAGTGGCACTTATCCTCTGCATTAGAAATCAAGAGGTACATAACTTGAGAGTATAGTGAGTTCATCTTCATACTACATTATGGGTGATCACCTTGTACCAACCGAATAGATTTGTCCTTCACTTCTCTCTTGACGGATGGTGGTAAGAACCAGTCTAAAGGCTCCCATATACTCATCCCATTGAACCATGTTACTTGCTCTACCCCCAAAATTTTCCTGCAATTGACCACGCCACCATCTCTCGACCTCTCCTTCTAAACCAAATGTAGCCAGTGTAATCATCCTCTCCGGAGGACAAGATAGCCCATCTAAGGTCTTCTCCACCGTCAACAATTAGTATTTAGAATCCGTCAGACTTCCTCCAGAAGAGAGATGTGGTCTCATATTTTGAAATAATTTCAAGTACTTATTCATCTGATCCCCTCCACTAGAACTTACCCGAGTCTGAGAATTCTTATTCAACTACATTACTATAATCATCATCTCAATAAATGCATCTGTATTCACGGTAATACATAGGGGCACTTCTATATCTGCAATATCATCTTTAGCTTTTTTCTCCTGATTCTCTATATTTTTGAAATAGCATAAGAAAAATTATAATTAGACAATTTCTCTGATATCACTTTTGTCACGACCTGATCCAGTACTTAGAATTATCTAAAGCAGAAACTGCGGTCGGACCTTATTAATTTTTTATTTTACTTTCCACAAAATCTTTTAAAAACTTCAAAAATATAAAAGAGCCACTAAAATCCACAAAATGCAATAAAAATTAAACATCCTAAAACAACATAATTTGAATAGATCTCAAATCAGTAATGAACATTATATCAATATATGAAGGAACAACAAAAAAACTACAAACACAACATAATTAGTACCTATCAACTGTTGTACTTCTCTTGTAAACTAAATCTTTCATACCAAACATATCAATCCCAAGTTTCTTTCTTGAAAGAAAACTTTAATTTCAATTGTAAGTTTAACTTAGTGAGTAATTATAAATTATGATGTTTATGATATACATGAATGATAAAAAAAATGTAGTTCATTATTTTATAGAGCCTTAAAGTTTCACTTTAGTTTTATTCCTTCCCATTTCACTTTAAGTATTTACTATTTTAACATCTTTAATAGTCATAACAGAATTACACTCATATCCGAAAGTATTCTTAAAAATGTGCGTAAAGTTACCCTCAAAATGTACGTGTGGGACTCTCAAATATATATTCGAAGATACCCTTAAATTGCACCCGAATGCACATCTTTATCATTTCTTTTAACGTGCATTGGTATAATTCATCCATTGTCAGTATTATGTGGGGGTAATTCTGTATGACTTAACATTTACATTTCATTTCATATCAATTTGTAATTCTTTAAAATGTACATTTATATGTCTGATGGTTTCCTCTAATTTGTGATTTCATTTGACTTTCAAAATGCTAGATATGAATAAAATACTTCTTTTAAATCATTTAATAAAGCAATTATTTATTTAATAAAACATTAATTTAATACATAAAAGAAAATAATCACTCATCTTTGCTTTCAAGAGACCTTTAAAATAATTTAACTCTTCACTTCACTTCACTTCCTTTAACTAACACAAATAAATTAAAAGTGCATGTAACCATAAGAATTACATTCTAAAGAAAGTCTTATTTAAATATAAAAGAATGTTTGTGATGTTAACCTCTTTTAACTTTAGGATTCTTTGCCTTCCTCAAATCTTTAGGATTCATTGGATTTGTCACACCTCCTAATCTAAATAATTTTAATAACATTGATTAATTTAACTAATTACATCAGTAATTCTATTATTAACATAAGATTTAACATTTACCTTAGAGGCTTTTAGGTCGATTTCCTTACCCGCTCGCTTCACAAACATCCTCTCCTTCAAAGACAAAATTCTTGTATTAAAGTCTTGATTAAATTTGGCTTTGCATTTAAACACTCACACACAACCATAAATTCATTAAATATATTAATAAAAACTCTACCATACCTTAAAATCTTTTGGTTTCCCACAACTTTTCCTCTTCCCTCACATGAAATTCGCGTCACCTCTTAGCATTATTTTTCTTGATTTTAGTTTCAATCCTGATATCACATACAATTAAGCTTAAACTTTAAATAATAAACATACACATACATATATAAATATAATTAACAAACTTACCTTACTCAACTATCTACCCTAACTCATGCATGAAGGCCCGCTCATCTGCTTCTTCCTGCCTTCGACCTCTGCTCGACCGTGCGAGCTCTCTCCTTTATTTTTCGGTAGCGGTTCGACCCTAAGGAAGTGCACGCGAGCACCACAGAGCTCATTCTTCTCCCTTTTCTCCTTCGGTTTCGTCTCACCGCAACAGACTACGTGAGGCTTCAGCTCCTTCCTCCACGTCGCGTCCCGACCCGATGAGCTCTCCTTTTCTTCTCGAGAGAGCCACAGATTCACCTCTTCTCTTACCTTCCTCTTCCTGGCTTTGATAGCGGCTCACCCAGCACCCAAAGCCCGTGACAATGTCGCTTCCCTTCAACTAGGGTAGGATGTCGAACCAGGTAAGTGACACACAACTTTTTCTCTTTCCTCTCCTTCGCACAGTACAAGTGTACGAAGCTGAGACTTGCTTCCACGCGCACGACAGAGATTTTCCTTTCTCGATCTCTTTACTCCCCCTCTCGTTTCTTTGGTTCGAATAGCTAATACAACTCTTACATCATAACCGAATAGATGCTTATCTTAACCCCTAATCGAATTTTTATTATCATTATTATTTAATATTGTCTTTTATTTAATTTATTTCTGCTATTACAGTAGAGGTGAGGCTCACCTCAACCAATGTGAGGTGTACATCTCACTCAAGCTGCTTAGGCGTACTCGAAGCAATTTATTTTGGAATTGCATTGAGGTGGTGTTGACCTCATTTTTTATGAGGACTTTTTCTTCCTCTCTTTAGACCCTAGGATCTAGTTGTAGGATTTCCTGTTTGACTCTCTTAGAGGACTAGTGTTGGGGCCCACCTCTCTTAGAAATTTAATCCACTTCTTGTTTCACTTGCAGTACCTTGCATGTGTAATCTTAAGCCATCACCATTTAATCGAGTGGTTGTGCTCACGGATCATCATCATTTGGTCGAGTGGTTGAGGACCACCATTCGGAGACTCGGAGAGAATTCTTATAAGGATAGAGAAAGCCTTATGAAAGTCATTTAGATTTAGGAGATTCCGTTCTATGGTGTACCGCAATTTTCGCGCACATAAGCACCAAAATTTACATCATTTACTCCTGTAAATGCTTCTTAATTAATCAAAATATAAGTCAATTTTTGCAACGATCAATCTCGCAAGAAAAATCGACTTTTATGCATTTTTGACCCGATCGTCGATAAAATTGTTCGGTCGACCCCGGATGATGAAACGGATTACGCCGGTATGTCCAGAACGTCGATTCTACTTATGAAGGACACCTATATTGTTTGTTGCAAAAAAAAATGCGCGAACTATTATTTAAATTTGACACGATTATCGAAAATAGTCAAACGACAACGGATGACGAAACTGACTGCGCCTACACTTCCGGAACGTTGATTTTACTTAGAAAAGACATTCATTTTGCTATGATTTCATGAATGAGCGAAAAGTGTGTGAATCGGGATATTTTAATATTAAGTATTATAAAATTAATAAATAAGAAAAGGGGAATTTTATTTTTTCCGAAACCTAACTCACACACGAAGCCCCCCCTCTTCTCAGTCGCGGGCCGATCAAAGCCTTGGCTCGCCCCCAATCCCTCTTTTCCATTTCGCGTGCCCTTGCTCGCGAACCCCTGCTCGCGAGTCCCCAGCGCCTGATTCTCCCTCTCCTCACTCGGTCCAGCCGCACGCGACATTCCTTGCATGCTCGCCCCCTCGAGCCCCGCTCAACCTAACAGTTCTCCACTCGCAAGCCTGCCTCATGTCCGACTCTTCTTCTCGAGGTCGCCTCCCCCTCTCCCTAAATGTGATTCTTCTCCTCCTGTCACCTGATTCGGCCACCATTAGGACTGGTAGGTAGAAATGATTTTTCTTTATTGCTTATAAAAACCCTACTTATGGTAAGTTTTTGGGTTGTTGAGAAATTTGGCAAAGAAGGGAAGTGCTGCTGGAATTTTCCTAGGCTTGTTCTTGCATTCCCCTTTGGCTTTACTTCAAGAGGTAGCTTCTTCCCTTCCCTTCGCTACTTGTGCTTTAGAACTTGGAAGAATATGAGATAGTGAAACTTCACTTTGGCATGTTTAGCATGAGGTTTAGGAGTTTATTACAACTTTTCTCCTCTCTATTATACTATTTTTGATGAGTTATGTTTAAATGTATTCAAAATGTTATTTTGGTTTTGTTTGGAGGGGAGATATCCTAGACTTTTGAAGCTCTCTTTGCTCCTCACTTGCTCTTTGCTTCATAGAAGTGAAAAATAATATTTTAAATACTCATATGGCCTTACATCTTAGCATGCTTAGAGAACGGAAATCAAAGTGACGACCCATGCTTTGAAAAAATTGAAAATTTCAATGTGTCATTTGCAAGGTTTGGAGAAATGCAATGTTTTACTTTGCTAAACCTGAAAATTACTATGTTTCATTTGGAAACTTTGTACCTTTCCTCTTTAATTTATTGGTTTCACTTTTATGGCTTAAAGCATGCATCTTTGCGAAGTGCATAAATGTGTTACTTCATTCAGATGGGTCTCAAGACACGTCTCAAATTTTCATAATTTTAAATAATGACACATTTATAGACCATTGAAGTCTATTTTATTTAACACATCTTCAATAAATGTTGTTACAACCATTACTAATCATTCCCTAATTTATTTTTCTAATTTTACATATTGATCATAATATTCTCATTTATGTCGGACTTAATTATCTAATGCTCATATACGTATACTGTACTCAACTGAATTATAATGTTATAAATTTCAACTTCAAGTCTTTATATATTATCCAATTGTATAATGCCTCTGAGGCGCTTCTTAATTTTAATTATCCAATCTTAATTATTGTATTATATCGTCTTTATATCTATTCTAAGATCCAACTACTTGAACCTATTACAATTAGCTATAACCTTTTTTTTTACAAGTAATGTTGACTTAAAATTAATGTTTTGAAAAAAAAAACCGGACATTGAACTGGTAGAAGATAATCAAGATTTAAAGGTTAAATTGGTTTGAACCGGAGATTCAACTGGATGACCTAATAAATTATAATACATTTAAAAAATAACATTATATAAGATTTACATACTACTGAATTCCTGTGTTTAAGTTGTCACCTAAAATTCAATTTTAACATGAAAACGTGTATTGAAAATTAAAATACTGATATGCTTTATGTGATATGGATGATTTTTGTGGTATAACTGTAAAAACATAGAATTTAGGTGTTAGATATGTAAATAAATAAAAGTTAGATGGTATGTATGTGTATTGAATTTCTTTGTAATAGTGATGTTTTTGATGTGATATGAGTGATTTGGGTTTTGTAAATATAAAAAATAGAGTTTAGGTGTTAGATATGTCGATCGCATAAAGTTGGGTGGTTTATATGTAAATGCCCAATTGTTTACATAAAATTGGGTGGCATGTTTGTAAAATGAATTTTTTTTTGAAATAAATCAGAGTAAATTATATTTGTTATTTTGTAGACGTTTTTGTTATTCTTTAATCCTACATCACGAAATAAACATTTGTTTTGGTTATTTAAATTAAAAAAAACCAGCAAGATCCATGTCCCCTATAAACCAAATGATTCCTTAGAACTAGAGTCAGGTTCAGCGGTTGAACTGCAGTGGGAAGGGTTTTTTTATGCCAACCAGAACTAAACCTATGATTGGTTCACTGTCGAACTAGTGGAACCGGCCGGTATGATCTGATTTTCTAAACCTGGCTTAAAACTGCGAATATTATAACTATTAACACAAGAAGTCTTTATTATAGTAATACTAAGCCCTTCGAGATTCAGGTGAAACAGAGAGGGAACATACACTGAAGAGGCACGGAAAAGAGTTATATAGAGATAGTGGTGGAAAGCAATGGGTTTTCAAAGAAAAATATTTCATTCAAAGAAATCAATATCCCTTAACCTAGCCCACGGGATCCAATGTATAATAAAAGTAGTCCTTTACAAGGGCTAGATAGCAAAAAAAATATTGAATCCAGCGGAGTAACTTGTCCTATTGGTTGTAAATAAGCCAAGTTTAAACGTGTGATTTGTATGTTAGTGTCCTTATTGCTTAAGTTTGAACAAAGTAAATTTTTTTCAAGAGAGTCTCCTCGTATCTAGTACACTATTTGAAAGAAATAAATATGAAAAAAATCAGAAAAGTAAAAAATAAATCGTGCAGAATTGTTAGGGGGACGGTATTCCATCACGTCCTCCCATAGGATTGCGAGACCGTGGAGGATCTTGTTCCACACCACTTATTTAACTTGAATTTAAATTTACATACAAACTTCTCTGGATATTTCAGATATATCTCTCACCTGCTGTAATAAGATTTGGATCAAATTGTTTAACGTCTGGTCTAAATGTTCTCCATATGATGTCTGCTCAACGTGTTGATCTGGCTTATTGACCCTCAGGGACATTCTCTTCAATATCTATAGTGTGTTATGTGAATCATCACGACAAGCTTCATGTAGAAGTCGGACTATTAATATTTGAACAAACATGATCTCTTTGATATTTTATGATTTCATGCCTAAATCAGGAGGATAGCATCACATGGGCTTATTTGAGGTGGGCGATCTGATTAATCACCCCCTTCGTGATCTGATCTCTAGATCACTGTGATGATTGCTAATTAAAGTGGGTCATCCATGAAACCTTTGGACATGATTTTTTTATCTAAGTGTCTCCAATACAAGGTGTAGATGATTAGGTGTTATCCAATTTGTATAATATAAATGAGGATGCCATCAAAATAAATGAATTTAAAATTCTCAAAAAATGGCTTAAGTACTTAAACCTATAATCCTGACAAACGTGCTTAACTCATAGAAGATCAAAAGACATTACCAATCATTCAAAAAGGCTATCAAATGTGTCTTAGAAGTTATCTTCCACTCATTTTCAGGACAAATCCTAATTCAACATTTACCACTTCTAAGATCAACCTTCAAGAAAATGAAGGATCTTAAAATTAGATCTAACATATTCTCTAATCATGGAATTGAAAACTTATTTTTACTGTATTTTTGTTGATAGCTGTATTATCAACACATCCTCCTTGAGTTGTATACATATTTATTGGAGTCAATAAAGTTGTCTAATGCAAAGATTCAAATTTCTGCTTATATAAATCCTTTGAGATGCGCTGCCTTGTGATATATTACCATTTTTCTTGTGATTCCATCATTAGTGAAAAAAATACCCCTTGATGGCAAAATGAAATGGTGGAAACTTCTGATATTTTCCTTCTTTTTTAATTTCCTGTTGTTGGAAATGCAGATCAAGGAACTGGTAGAAACAAGCTTATCAGCAAATCAAAAGAAATCAGAAATGAAGAGAAGGAATTGGAGAGTTGAAGGAGACAGCATAAGTCATCCAGCTCCAATTAAAGGTGCTCCTGTAAACAATTCTACCTTAATTGTTGAGTTGGGTCCTATGGAGATCCGCACTTTCTTATTGAAATTCTAAGAACATGCAGTAAATTTCCTGATCTTCATTTGAAAATGTATCACATTATGCAAATCGACATTTTGATGCAATTCAATGATGAAATTTTTATATCGTAATTAGGAGGGAGGTTTCATCTCCATACACCACCTGATTTTCTTATGCATTTACATATCTAACTTCTATATTTTAGCTGTTACATTTATACCACCAAATCTTTGAAACTTTATGAAGTTAATGTAACTCTTTCATGAATTGGGTCGATTCAAGGAGAAATTATTGCCTATGGAGTACGCATGCAATTCTGCGTGCATACTTTGAATACCCTTAATACATTCATAATAACTTATGAATAACATTTGAAATGAGAGTATTGCGGGTTATTTCGGTGTTATTGGAGTATACCTCAGAAAACCCCTACTAATATTAATAACCTGTCAATAATCTTTCAATAACCCTAAAATAGAAATTATTCAGATTAAGGCAATAATTAGGTTGCTTTTATCCTGACATAGAGATCAGTCTTTTTGCACATTGTGATGGAAGTGCGTGCCTTATATGAGAAAATTTCTATAAAGATATTCGGATTAAAATTGTATCAGGATGTGTTATTTTGAGATGGGTGTTAATGTAAAAAATTAATTTAAAAAGAGGCGTTTGCAAACATACCAAATAATTCCTATGTATTTAGATATCTAATATTTAAACTTTCATATTTAAGTACATAACAGTCCAATTTTCAGCCTCATATTAAAAATATCACAATTATTATTTAAAATTGAAATATCCTTTAATGCATAAGTTTTAAGATTAAGGTATAAAAAAGTAAATACCAAGTGTGTAAATGCATGATAATCAGTAGTGACGCATATAAATTTTTTATCAAAAATATATATTTAATACATGGTTAATAAATTGTCATATGGCATGAATCATCCTGAATTTCAAAGTATTTATTAAGCAGAAAGTTTTGAGATTCAAATTAAAAATTATTTAGAAGTAGAATTTTAGCAAATTTATAGTCAAATCGACTGGTTTGATGTGACGAACACAATGACAACAAAATTTTGTGAACATGACTCAAATTAAGTATATATCAAGCTATTAATTTTTTTGACTAGTTGGAGGGTTAAATGAATTTCAAATTTGTTGAGTTCATCGTCAAATCGAGCTTCTTGATGAGCGAATCTAATGAGCCAAAGATCGCTCAATTCCTACATCATAAAGACACTAAAATGTGCACGATATGTTGTCTGATTGTGGGAATCTATGACCTGGGTTGTTTGATAAATTGTTATAGATTCTTTTCTTATATACATGGGGCCAATCCTAAATTGTAAAAATAGACTTCTACCCCCTTAATGAATGGAGACCTAGACCTTGGACTGCAAGAGGAAATGGACCTCAAGGAGAAGAGAATGAGCTAATATACAAGGTTATTCCAAACCAAAAACTCGACGAACACTTCCTACTATAGTAGTCACCAACCACCTCTCCTTAACCGCAATTGACGCACTTTGCGGTGTAAGGACACATACTGAAGATGGTTAAATAACACACCCAAATATGGTGTAACGATGCACCCTGAATCACTCAATACGAGTAACAAATAGCGCCATATTGAAGATCAAATAGAGCTTCTCGATGAGCGAATCTAATGAGCCAAAGATCACTCAATTCCTACATCATTAAGACACTAAAATGTTCACAATATGTTGTCTGATCGTGGGAATCTATGACCTGGGTTGTTTGATAAAGTGTTCTAGATTATTTTTTTATATACATGGGGCCAATCCTAAACTGCAAAAATATACTTCACCCCCTTAATGAATGGAGACCTAGACCTTGGACTGCAAGAGTAAATGGACCTCAAGGAGAAGAGAATGAGCTAATATACAAGGTTATTCCAAACCAAAAACTCGACGAACACTTCCTACTATAGTAGTCACCAACCACCTCTCCTCGGCCTCATTTGACGCACGTTGTGGTGTAATGACACATAAAGAAGATTGTCTAATATCACACCCAAATACGGTGTAACGATGCACCCTGAATAACTCAATGCGGGTAACAAATAGCGCCATATTGATGATCAAATAGAGCTTCTCGATGAGAGAATCTAAAGAGACAAAGATGTCTTAATTCCTACATCATTAAGGCACTAAAATGTTCACAATATGTTGTCTGATTGTGGGAATCTATGACCTGGGTTGTTTGATAAATTGTTCTAGATTCTTTTCTTATATACATGGGGCCAATCCTAAATTGTAAAAATAGACTTCTACCCCCTTAATGAATGGAGACCTTGACCTTGGACTGCAAGAGGAAATGGATCTCATGGAGAAGAGAATGAGCTAATATACAAGGTTATTCCAAACCAAAAACTCGACGAACAATTCCTACTATAGTAGTCACCAACCACCTCTCCTCGGCCGCAATTGACGCACGTTGTGGTGTAATGACATATACTGAAGATGGTCTAATAACACACCAAAATATAGTGTAACGATGCACCCCGAATCACTCAATACAGGTAATAAATAACGCCATATTGAAGATCTAGCAATGGCTTTGGACCGCCATCTCTTGGATATTATGACTTCTTATGGACTCCTAAAGTTGTCTCAATGCGGCTCACTGCTACGATCTCTATAACCAATTGACATTATCACAACTTACCATTATGACCTATGTGACCAAATATGACATATGTGGTTCATAGTTCATGTAGCTTCCAACTTCGACCTTTCTGGCTTATGGACGTTATTACAACTCATCAGTATGGTGTATGTGAGCAACTATGGCCTATGTAGCCCATTGCTCACGCAACTTCTAACTTCGACCTCTATGGCCTAACGACGTTATCACAGCTCACCACTACATGGTCCAAAGCTTATGCAGCTCCCAACTCTAATCTCAATGGCCTACTAAGGTCATTGTAGATCTCCACTACAACATATGTGACCAACTATGACCTATTTGGTTCACAGCTCACGCAGCTTTCAATTTTGACTTCTATGGTATACAGACGTTAACACAACTCACCACTACTGTCTATGTGGCCATCTACGAGTTTCACAGCTCATTCAGAACCCAAATCTGGCTTTGACTTACAGACGTTATTACAACTCATTATTACATATTATATGACAAACATAGCCAAAGTTACTCATAACTCACGCAAATCTCAACTACTTTCTTTGTAGTCTACAGACATTATTGCAACTCACTACTATGACTTGTGTGACCAATAACGACTTATTTCACTCACAGCTCACGCAGCTCCCAATTCCTTCTCTGTAACCTATGGACATTATTATAACTCATCACTACGACTTAAATGATCAACTACAACTTTTGTGGCTCATAGCTTATGCAACTCTCAAGACTGACTGCTACAGCCTACGAATGTTACTGTAACTCACCACTACGACCTATGTGACAAACTATGACCAACACTACTCACAATTAATGTAACTATCAACTCAGACCTCTATGCTCTACGAACATCATTACAATCTCTACTACGGCCTACACAGTGTTATCATCACAACCTTTCATTTTGGTCATTATGGCCTATAGAGACTTTTGAGGTTACTACCTATGACTTACATGGTTAACTATGAACTTTACGACAAGTTGGCACTATATCCACCATCTACAACATTTAAGGTGGACTTATGCCTCCATGGTAATTTATAAAGCTTTTGTAGCCTGTTACGACTATTGTTGTTGAAATAACGTTGTACATCAACCTTATAATTTCAACTTTCTTAATTCATGAGAATAGTTGGCATATGTACTCATAATTACATAATGGATTATTTCAGTTGGGTTAGTCCCCATGATTTTTTTCTCTTTTTGCGGTTTTTTATGTAAAAATAATGGCCTCTCACTATCTTTTTTGTATAAGTGCGTATGTTGGATCTAGTGCTACACTGAGATGTCAATTTATTACTCTATCATTGCTATGGGTATAAACGAGCCGAGCTCGAGCAAGCTCATGGCTGGTCTGTGTTCGGCTCATTTAAATAATGTTTTGTTCTTGTTCAGCTCATATTCAAAATAGCTCATGAATTATTTATTCATGTTCGGCTCAATTCAAATCGTTCAAATTAAGTTTGTGTTCGACTCGAATTTCAGTTCGAACTAAAATTTAAAAAAAAATTACTTTTTTATATATTTTTTTTCATTGAACTGAAAATAAAATATATTTCTGCTTCAACAAAATAGCTCAAAAGACTGCTCAACTGAAGCTGAAAATTTAGAATTCTCACTTTCCTTTTGCTTTTACAGAACATCGAGCTTTTCTCGACAAGGTAATATGGGACAAGTCACAAAATTAAATGGGGAGAAATTGTGACGGGCCATGCAAATAGACTAATGGGGCATTTACATACATACCACCCAATTTTTATGCATTTAAATATTTAACACCTAAATTTTATTTTTTAAAAATCTGAAGTGTATTTACATTCATACCACCAATTCATATGTATTTAAATATCTAACATCTAATTTTTCTTTTTGACCTTTTTATAAACAAAATTTTTTATATCATTTGATTAACTTTTATATATTATTTATTTATAATTTAATTAATTTGACCCTAAACGATGATAGAAGGAAAGTTTGTTCTTGTTCGGCTCTTTTATAAATCAAGCTCAAAGATTTGTCCATGTTCGGCTTGTTTTCTTATGGAAAGAATTGAACATGAGCTACTTAGCGAACCGAACTCGTTCTGTTCGCGAACGACGAGTTTTTTCAACACCCCTAACCATCACGAATCTGCCGGCCTGCATCAATATTAAACCCATCTTAATAAATATTAAAAATTGATGATAATATTTTCTCCATCCGTCAAATTCTTGTATAAATTTATTTGCTTAAAAATAAGGAAAAATTTTATTTTCAAAATGATTGTGAAAAAGGTTGGTTTTGCCTTCGTTGCTTAAAAATTAGTATGTAGTTTGTATTGACTAAAGCTCAATCCCAAAATTGAGATTAAGCAGCGAGCTAAAAAGTTGACTCGGTAACTTGAATTAAGTCGTTAAAAGTGGTTAATCCAATATGTGAGTTAATTTTTAACTAAGGGCCCGTTTGGGATAGCTTATAAGTGTGGTGACGTTTTTGAAAACGCCGCATAACCGTTTGGTTTGTGCGTTTTTGAAAACTCTGTCTGCTGCGTTTAAATTTTTTACACGAAATGCAGGCCGCGGGTCGACTTTTACGACCGACCTGCGGGCCACGTTTCAGAGTAAGATGCTTATCTTAAAACTCACAAGCTGTCCCAAACAAACCCTAAGTGCATCCTACAGGTGCATAGTTGTGGTTAGAAAACTTTGTTAAGTATGAATAATTGGAAAGTAATAATTTATTATTACTATTATTATTATTAGTATGATTATTATATAATGTATGTTTGTGAACTTTGAGATCAATTTTTGTTTCCTGTTTCTTAGTTTTAAAACCAAAAAATAGAAAAATAAACAAAGTAACAGTGATTGGTTATCTTTTCTATTATATTTCTGTTTTTTTTTTATAGGAACACTACTATTTTTAAAATATTAAAAACAAAAAAAATATGTTTTTAACTGTTTTCAAAATACAGTAAAAGCCCGCTCACCTATCCCGTCTCCCTCACACTGTCTCTCGCCCTCTCGGTCACGGAAAATTTTTCCATCAGGACTCCGCACGTACCTCTACGTGCGGAGTCCAATTACATGACGCCGCGTGGCATCCTGCCACGTATGATGCCACGTGGCGTCCGTGGGTCCCGCTCAGAAGAGAAAACGATTAAATGAGAAAATTTAAGACCCGGCCTGAAACCCGGACCGAAATATTTCCCGCCTGTTCCGTTCCGTCAAAATAATTTGCCGCGAAATGGAAGATAGTACTGTTGGATTGCAGGTGAATTTTTTTTTTGAGCTCGAGTTCTTCTATTTGCACCTTAGTGTCCGGGGATTCGAAAAATTTTTGCTCTCCATGGACGGTGAAATGCTCGAGGATTTAAACCCCCCATCATTCTCCCTTAATTTCGAAGCAATCGAAGTGAGTACTTGTTATTTTTTTGTTTTACTTTACGTTAGTTGGTTTATGGCTTTGATATAGGTTTAGGGAATTTTCTCTGGGTTTACATTGAAGAAGATGAATTAATATGTTGGTGTTATTACGGAAGTTACGTTTGTATTATTGTGGTGTTATTTTGGTGTTATTTTGGTGTTATTTTAGTGTTATTTTGTGTAAGTTGAATAAAATATTGTGTTTAAGGTGTTACTAAGGTGTTGCTGTGATGTTTAGTTTGTTTATGGCTTTGATATAGGTTTAGGGATTTTTCTATATAGTTTACTTTGAAGAAGATGAATTAATATGTTGGTGTTATTACGGTAGTTACGTTTGTATTATTGTGGTGTTATTCTGGTGTTATTTTAGTGTTATTTTGTGTAAGTTGAATAAAATTTTGTGTTTAAGGTGTTACCAAGGTGCTGCTGTGATTTTTAGTTGGTCTATGGCTTTGATATAGGTTTAGGGATTTTTCTATAGGGTTTACTTTGAAGAAGATGAATTAATATGTTGGTGTTATTACGGTAGTTACGTTTGTATTATTGTGGTGTT